>OX369306.1:10899653-11519138 GCA_947284805.1 Coleophora flavipennella | reverse complement strand
CACACACACACACACACACATACATACCGCGCGATGTACAATGTATGAAGATACTCGTAGCTTACTAATTATTTCCTTTTACTACGTTACAAGTGCCAACAACACACACACACACATACATACCGCGCGATGTACAATGTATGAAGATACTCGTAGCTTACTAATTATTTCCTTTTACTACGTTACAAGTGCCATACACACACACACATACATACCGCGCGATGTACAATGTATGAAGATACTCGTAGCTTACTAATTATTTCCTTTTACTACGTTACAAGTGCCATACACACACACACACACACACATACATACCGCGCGATGTACAATGTATGAAGATACTCGTAGCTTACTAATTATTTCCTTTTACTACGTTACAAGTGCCATACACACACACACACTACATACCGCGCGATGTACAATGTATGAAGATACTCGTAGCTTACTAATTATTTCCTTTTACTACGTTACAAGTGCCATACACACACACACACACATACATACCGCGCGATGTACAATGTATGAAGATACTCGTAGCTTACTAATTATTTCCTTTTACTACGTTACAAGTGCCATACACACACACACACACACATACATACCGCGCGATGTACAATGTATGAAGATACTCGTAGCTTACTAATTATTTCCTTTTACTACGTTACAAGTGCCATACACACACACACACACACATACATACCGCGCGATGTACAATGTATGAAGATACTCGTAGCTTACTAATTATTTCCTTTTACTACGTTACAAGTGCCATACACACACACACACACAAACCGCGCGATGTACAATGTATGAAGATACTCGTAGCTTACTAATTATTTCCTTTTACTACGTTACAAGTGCCATACACACACACACACACAAACCGCGCGATGTACAATGTATGAAGATACTCGTAGCTTACTAATTATTTCCTTTTACTACGTTACAAGTGCCATACACACACACACACACATACATACCGCGCGATGTACAATGTATGAAGATACTCGTAGCTTACTAATTATTTCCTTTTACTACGTTACAAGTGCCATACACACACACACACACACATACATACCGCGCGATGTACAATGTATGAAGATACTCGTAGCTTACTAATTATTTCCTTTTACTACGTTACAAGTGCCATACACACACACACACACACACATACATACCGCGCGATGTACAATGTATGAAGATACTCGTAGCTTACTAATTATTTCCTTTTACTACGTTACAAGTGCCATACACACACACACACATACATACCGCGCGATGTACAATGTATGAAGATACTCGTAGCTTACTAATTATTTCCTTTTACTACTGTTACAAGTGCCATACACACACACACACACACATACATACCGCGCGATGTACAATGTATGAAGATACTCGTAGCTTACTAATTATTTCCTTTTACTACGTTACAAGTGCCATACACACACACACACACACATACATACCGCGCGATGTACAATGTATGAAGATACTCGTAGCTTACTAATTATTTCCTTTTACTACGTTACAAGTGCCATACACACACACACACACACACATACATACCGCGCGATGTACAATGTATGAAGATACTCGTAGCTTACTAATTATTTCCTTTTACTACGTTACAAGTGCCATACACACACACACACATACATACCGCGCGATGTACAATGTATGAAGATACTCGTAGCTTACTAATTATTTCCTTTTACTATGTTACAAGTGCCATACACACACACACACATACATACCGCGCGATGTACAATGTATGAAGATACTCGTAGCTTACTAATTATTTCCTTTTACTACGTTACAAGTGCCATACACACACACACACACATACATACCGCGCGATGTACAATGTATGAAGATACTCGTAGCTTACTAATTATTTCCTTTTACTATGTTACAAGTGCCATACACACACACACACACACACACATACATACCGCGCGATGTACAATGTATGAAGATACTCGTAGCTTACTAATTATTTCCTTTTACTATGTTACAAGTGCCATACACACACACACACACACACACACACATACATACCGCGCGATGTACAATGTATGAAGATACTCGTAGCTTACTAATTATTTCCTTTTACTATGTTACAAGTGCCATACATACACACACACACACACATACATACCGCGCGATGTACAATGTATGAAGATACTCGTAGCTTACTAATTATTTCCTTTTACTATGTTACAAGTGCCATACACACACACACACACACACACACATACATACCGCGCGATGTACAATGTATGAAGATACTCGTAGCTTACTAATTATTTCCTTTTACTATGTTACAAGTGCCATACACACACACACACACACAAACCGCGCGATGTACAATGTATGAAGATACTCGTAGCTTACTAATTATTTCCTTTTACTACGTTACAAGTGCCATACACACACACACACACACACACACATACATACCGCGCGATGTACAATGTATGAAGATACTCGTAGCTTACTAATTATTTCCTTTTACTACGTTACAAGTGCCATACACACACACACACACAAACCGCGCGATGTACAATGTATGAAGATACTCGTAGCTTACTAATTATTTCCTTTTACTACGTTACAAGTGCCATACACACACACACACACACACATACATACCGCGCGATGTACAATGTATGAAGATACTCGTAGCTTACTAATAATTTCCTTTTACTACGTTACAAGTGCCACACACACACACACACACACACATACATACCGTGCGATGTACAATGTATGAAGATACTCGTAGCTTACTAATTATTTCCTTTTACTATGTTACAAGTGCCATACACACACACACACACAAACCGCGCGATGTACAATGTATGAAGATACTCGTAGCTTACTAATAATTTCCTTTTACTACGTTACAAGTGCCATACACACACACACACACACACATACATACCGTGCGATGTACAATGTATGAAGATACTCGTAGCTTACTAATTATTTCCTTTTACTATGTTACAAGTGCCATACACACACACACATACATACCGCGCGATGTACAATGTATGAAGATACTCGTAGCTTACTAATAATTTCCTTTTACTACGTTACAAGTGCCATACACACACACACACACACACATACATACCGTGCGATGTACAATGTATGAAGATACTCGTAGCTTACTAATTATTTCCTTTTACTACGTTACAAGTGCCATACACACACACACACATACATACCGCGCGATGTACAATGTATGAAGATACTCGTAGCTTACTAATTATTTCCTTTTACTACGTTACAAGTGCCATACACACACACACACACAAACCGCGCGATGTACAATGTATGAAGATACTCGTAGCTTACTAATTATTTCCTTTTACTACGTTACAAGTGCCATACACACACACACACACACACATACAAACCGCGCGATGTACAATGTATGAAGATACTCGTAGCTTACTAATTATTTCCTTTTACTACGTTACAAGTGCCATACACACACACACACACACACATACAAACCGCGCGATGTACAATGTATGAAGATACTCGTAGCTTACTAATTATTTCCTTTTACTACGTTAGAAGTGCCATACACACACACACACACAAACCGCGCGATGTACAATGTATGAAGATACTCGTAGCTTACTAATTATTTCCTTTTACTACGTTACAAGTGCCATACACACACACACACACACACATACATACCGCGCGATGTACAATGTATGAAGATACTCGTAGCTTACTAATTATTTCCTTTTACTATGTTAAAAGTGCCATACACACACACACACACAAACCGCGCGATGTACAATGTATGAAGATACTCGTAGCTTACTAATTATTTCCTTTTACTACGTTACAAGTGCCATACACACACACACACACACACATACATACCGCGCGATGTACAATGTATGAAGATACTCGTAGCTTACTAATTATTTCCTTTTACTATGTTACAAGTGCCATACACACACACACACACAAACCGCGCGATGTACAATGTATGAAGATACTCGTAGCTTACTAATTATTTCCTTTTACTACGTTACAAGTGCCATACACACACACACATACATACCGTGCGATGTACAATGTATGAAGATACTCGTAGCTTACTAATTATTTCCTTTTACTACGTTACAAGTGCCATACACACACACACACATACATACCGCGCGATGTACAATGTATGAAGATACTCGTAGCTTACTAATTATTTCCTTTTACTATGTTACAAGTGCCATACACACACACACACACACACACATACATACCGCGCGATGTACAATGTATGAAGATACTCGTAGCTTACTAATTATTTCCTTTTACTATGTTACAAGTGCCATACACACACACACACACACACATACATACCGCGCGATGTACAATGTATGAAGATACTCGTAGCTTACTAATTATTTCCTTTTACTACGTTACAAGTGCCATACACACACACACACACACATACATACCGCGCGATGTACAATGTATGAAGATACTCGTAGCTTACTAATTATTTCCTTTTACTACGTTACAAGTGCCATACACACACACACACACATACATACCGCGCGATGTACAATGTATGAAGATACTCGTAGCTTACTAATTATTTCCTTTTACTATGTTACAAGTGCCATACACACACACACACACACACACATACATACCGCGCGATGTACAATGTATGAAGATACTCGTAGCTTACTAATTATTTCCTTTTACTACGTTACAAGTGCCATACACGCACACACACATACATACCGCGCGATGTACAATGTATGAAGATACTCGTAGCTTACTAATTATTTCCTTTTACTACGTTACAAGTGCCATACACACACACACACACACATACATACCGCGCGATGTACAATGTATGAAGATACTCGTAGCTTACTAATTATTTCCTTTTACTATGTTACAAGTGCCATACACACACACACACACACACATACATACCGCGCGATGTACAATGTATGAAGATACTCGTAGCTTACTAATTATTTCCTTTTACTATGTTACAAGTGCCATACACACACACACACATACATACCGCGCGATGTACAATGTATGAAGATACTCGTAGCTTACTAATTATTTCCTTTTACTACGTTACAAGTGCCATACACACACACACACACACAAACCGCGCGATGTACAATGTATGAAGATACTCGTAGCTTACTAATTATTTCCTTTTACTACGTTACAAGTGCCATACACACACACACACACACAAACCGCGCGATGTACAATGTATGAAGATACTCGTAGCTTACTAATTATTTCCTTTTACTACGTTACAAGTGCCATACACACACACACACACACACACACAAACCGCGCGATGTACAATGTATGAAGATACTCGTAGCTTACTAATTATTTCCTTTTACTATGTTACAAGTGCCATACACACACACACACATACATACCGCGCGATGTACAATGTATGAAGATACTCGTAGCTTACTAATTATTTCCTTTTACTACGTTACAAGTGCCATACACACACACACACACACAAACCGCGCGATGTACAATGTATGAAGATACTCGTAGCTTACTAATTATTTCCTTTTACTACGTTACAAGTGCCATACACATACACACACACACACATACATACCGCGCGATGTACAATGTATGAAGATACTCGTAGCTTACTAATTATTTCCTTTTACTACGTTACAAGTGCCATACACACACACACACATACATACATACCGCGCGATGTACAATGTATGAAGATACTCGTAGCTTACTAATTATTTCCTTTTACTACGTTACAAGTGCCATACACACACACACACACACATACATACCGCGCGATGTACAATGTATGAAGATACTCGTAGCTTACTAATTATTTCCTTTTACTATGTTACAAGTGCCATACACACACACACACACACACACATACATACCGCGCGATGTACAATGTATGAAGATACTCGTAGCTTACTAATTATTTCCTTTTACTACGTTACAAGTGCCATACACACACACACACATACATACCGCGCGATGTACAATGTATGAAGATACTCGTAGCTTACTAATTATTTCCTTTTACTACGTTACAAGTGCCATACACACACACACACACACATACATACCGCGCGATGTACAATGTATGAAGATACTCGTAGCTTACTAATTATTTCCTTTTACTACGTTACAAGTGCCATACACACACACACACACACAAACCGCGCGATGTACAATGTATGAAGATACTCGTAGCTTACTAATTATTTCCTTTTACTACGTTACAAGTGCCATACACATACACACACACACACATACATACCGCGCGATGTACAATGTATGAAGATACTCGTAGCTTACTAATTATTTCCTTTTACTATGTTACAAGTGCCATACACACACACACACACACACACACACACATACATACCGCGCGATGTACAATGTATGAAGATACTCGTAGCTTACTAATTATTTCCTTTTACTACGTTACAAGTGCCATACACACACACACACACACAAACCGCGCGATGTACAATGTATGAAGATACTCGTAGCTTACTAATTATTTCCTTTTACTACGTTACAAGTGCCATACACATACACACACACACATACATACCGCGCGATGTACAATGTATGAAGATACTCGTAGCTTACTAATTATTTCCTTTTACTATGTTACAAGTGCCATACACACACACACACACACACATACATACCGCGCGATGTACAATGTATGAAGATACTCGTAGCTTACTAATTATTTCCTTTTACTACGTTACAAGTGCCATACACACACACACACACACAAACCGCGCGATGTACAATGTATGAAGATACTCGTAGCTTACTAATTATTTCCTTTTACTACGTTACAAGTGCCATACACACACACACACACACAAACCGCGCGATGTACAATGTATGAAGATACTCGTAGCTTACTAATTATTTCCTTTTACTATGTTACAAGTGCCATACACACACACACACATACATACCGCGCGATGTACAATGTATGAAGATACTCGTAGCTTACTAATTATTTCCTTTTACTACGTTACAAGTGCCATACACACACACACACACACACACATACATACCGCGCGATGTACAATGTATGAAGATACTCGTAGCTTACTAATTATTTCCTTTTACTACGTTACAAGTGCCATACACACACACACACACACATACATACCGCGCGATGTACAATGTATGAAGATACTCGTAGCTTACTAATTATTTCCTTTTACTATGTTACAAGTGCCATACACACACACACACACACACACATACATACCGCGCGATGTACAATGTATGAAGATACTCGTAGCTTACTAATTATTTCCTTTTACTATGTTACAAGTGCCATACACACACACACACACACAAACATACCGCGCGATGTACAATGTATGAAGATACTCGTAGCTTACTAATTATTTCCTTTTACTATGTTACAAGTGCCATACACACACACACACACACACATACATACCGCGCGATGTACAATGTATGAAGATACTCGTAGCTTACTAATTATTTCCTTTTACTACGTTACAAGTGCCATACACACACACACACACACACATACATACCGCGCGATGTACAATGTATGAAGATACTCGTAGCTTACTAATTATTTCCTTTTACTACGTTACAAGTGCCATACACACACACACACACACATACATACCGCGCGATGTACAATGTATGAAGATACTAGTAGCTTACTAATTATTTCCTTTTACTATGTTACAAGTGCCATACACACACACACACACACACATACATACCGCGCGATGTACAATGTATGAAGATACTCGTAGCTTACTAATTATTTCCTTTTACTACGTTACAAGTGCCATACACACACACACACACACACATACATACCGCGCGATGTACAATGTATGAAGATACTCGTAGCTTACTAATTATTTCCTTTTACTACGTTACAAGTGCCATACACACACACACACACACACATACATACCGCGCGATGTACAATGTATGAAGATACTCGTAGCTTACTAATTATTTCCTTTTACTACGTTACAAGTGCCATACACACACACACACACACACACATACATACCGCGCGATGTACAATGTATGAAGATACTCGTAGCTTACTAATTATTTCCTTTTACTACGTTACAAGTGCCATACACACACACACACACACACATACATACCGCGCGATGTACAATGTATGAAGATACTCGTAGCTTACTAATTATTTCCTTTTACTACGTTACAAGTGCCATACACACACACACACACACACACATACATACCGCGCGATGTACAATATATGAAGATACTCGTAGCTTACTAATTATTTCCTTTTACTACGTTACAAGTGCCATACACACACACACACACACACATACATACCGCGCGATGTACAATGTATGAAGATACTCGTAGCTTACTAATTATTTCCTTTTACTACGTTACAAGTGCCATACACACACACACACACACACATACATACCGCGCGATGTACAATGTATGAAGATACTCGTAGCTTACTAATTATTTCCTTTTACTACGTTACAAGTGCCATACACACACACACACACACACACATACATACCGCGCGATGTACAATGTATGAAGATACTCGTAGCTTACTAATTATTTCCTTTTACTATGTTACAAGTGCCATACACACACACACACACACACACATACATACCGCGCGATGTACAATGTATGAAGATACTCGTAGCTTACTAATTATTTCCTTTTACTATGTTACAAGTGCCATACACACACACACACACACAAACATACCGCGCGATGTACAATGTATGAAGATACTCGTAGCTTACTAATTATTTCCTTTTACTATGTTACAAGTGCCATACACACACACACACACACACATACATACCGCGCGATGTACAATGTATGAAGATACTCGTAGCTTACTAATTATTTCCTTTTACTACGTTACAAGTGCCATACACACACACACACACACACACATACATACCGCGCGATGTACAATGTATGAAGATACTCGTAGCTTACTAATTATTTCCTTTTACTACGTTACAAGTGCCATACACACACACACACACACACATACATACCGCGCGATGTACAATGTATGAAGATACTCGTAGCTTACTAATTATTTCCTTTTACTATGTTACAAGTGCCATACACACACACACACACATACATACCGCGCGATGTACAATGTATGAAGATACTCGTAGCTTACTAATTATTTCCTTTTACTACGTTACAAGTGCCATACACACACACACACATACATACCGCGCGATGTACAATGTATGAAGATACTCGTAGCTTACTAATTATTTCCTTTTACTATGTTACAAGTGCCATACACACACACACACACATACATACCGCGCGATGTACAATGTATGAAGATACTCGTAGCTTACTAATTATTTCCTTTTACTACGTTACAAGTGCCATACACACACACACACACACACATACATACCGCGCGATGTACAATGTATGAAGATACTCGTAGCTTACTAATTATTTCCTTTTACTACGTTACAAGTGCCATACACACACACACACACACATACATACCGCGCGATGTACAATGTATGAAGATACTCGTAGCTTACTAATTATTTCCTTTTACTATGTTACAAGTGCCATACACACACACACACACACACATACATACCGCGCGATGTACAATGTATGAAGATACTCGTAGCTTACTAATTATTTCCTTTTTTTTTTTTTTTTTTTTTAAATTTGAGTACGTTTGGCTGCACCTCACCTGATGGTAAGTGCCGATGCAGCCGAAGATGTGACACGCAAGCTCAAATAGTGCCTATTCACTCTCGACTTGAAGATTCCTAAATTGTACGAATCGGGGAATACAGACGCCGGAAGGGAATTCCACTCCTTGGCCGTTCGCATGATGAACGAAGACGCAAAACGCTTCGTGCGTAAAGGTGGAACATTGACGACAAAGGGATGGAACCGCCCTCCGCGCCTGGTCGTCCGATGATGAAATGGAGAGGGGGGAATGAGGTTGTGAAGCTCCAGGGCACACTCTCCGAAATGAATCCTGTAGAACACCGATAAACAGGCGACTTTGCGGCGATGCTCGAGGCTTTGGAGCGTGTTTGATACAAGTTCCTCGTCGCCTATGAGTCTCCTAGCGCGTCGGTCGATAGAATCCAAGGCATCTAGCTGGTAACGAGCCGATCCGTCCCATAAGTGAGAGCAGTACTCCATACATGACCGAACTTGAGCTTGGTATAATATTAGAAGCTGCTCTGGTGTGAAGTAAAGTCTCACCTTCGAGAGGATACCAAGCTTTTTGGCTGCCGTTTTTGCCTTGGATTCAATGTATCTCCCGAAATTCAGATCGGATGTTAAATCTA
Organism: Coleophora flavipennella; assembly: GCA_947284805.1. NCBI lineage: Eukaryota > Metazoa > Arthropoda > Insecta > Lepidoptera > Coleophoridae > Coleophora > Coleophora flavipennella. The sequence goes on along the minus strand of OX369306.1, from coordinate 11,508,723 downwards.
CGCCAAGGAGCTCAAGATGGTCGGAGATCTGGATAGATTCATCTCGGAAAGTAGGAGTCAGGGTAAAAGGACTCCTTTTTGCAGTAAATAGACACGCCTGCGTTTTAGAGGCATTAAACCTAACAAGATTGGCATCGCCCCAGTCAGAAACTGCCTTGAGTGTTAGGTTCACGCGCTCAATCATGGCCTCTCTCTGAGATTGTATATCCGGACCCCTAGCTCGAGCACTAGACAAGTATCTCTCCGCAACCGTGCTGTCGTCTGCGTACCCAAATATACCGGGTTTCAGCAGATCGTTTATGTGCAGCAAAAACAAAGTTGCGGAGAGAACTGAGCCCTGAGGTACCCCGGCATCAATAGCCAATAGGTCAGACGAGCAGCCATCAATGACCACTCGAATGAACCGTTCCCTCAGGAAGTCAGATATCCAGTTGCACAAACCAGTAGGTATTCCGTAGGAAGGAAGCTTACCAATAAGGCTAGCATGCCAGACCCTATCAAATGCCTTAGAGACATCGAGAGATACGGCAAGAGCTTCACCGTGCTTCTCTATGGCTTCACCCCATACATGCGTAGCATACACTAGAAGATCTCCCGTTGACCGACCCCGGCGAAAGCCATACTGACGGTCACTCAAGAGGTCATTGTCTTCTAGGTATGCTAAGAGGCGGGTGTTCAATACACGCTCCATAATCTTACATAGTATGGAGGTGATTGCAATTGGTCGATAGTTTGATGGGTCAGCACGACTACCTTTTTTAGGCACGGGCTGCACGTTGGCAAGCTTCCAAGACTTTGGAACTATACCGGTTTTGAGAGAGAGGCGGTACAGGCGTGTCAGCACAGGAGACAACTCAGGAGCACAGTTCTTTAGAACTATGGCTGGAATACCGTCAGGACCGCTGGCCTTGTTCACGTCTAGACTGCAAAGAGTTTTAAGAACCTCTTTTTGGCGAATACGAAATGAGTTCATTACAGTACCGCATGGCGGTATCTGAGGTGGTGTATTATTTGCAGTATCCAGACGCGAATTTTCAGCAAACATACAGGCAAATAAATTTGCCTTGTCTGCAGCGGAGTGTGCCAGTGATCCGTCAGGTTTTACCAGTGGAGGCAAAGACGAGCGGCAGAAATTCGACTCGACCGACTTAGCCAAGGACCAAAATGCCTTACTCCCAGAAGGGTAGGAGGCAAGTTTTGATCCAATATGGCTTATGTGGTCAAAGCGTGCCCTGCGCAGTGTCTGTTTGTAGGACTTGGCAGCTTTATTAAAGGCTTTCTTCCGGGAACGCGTTTCCGGAGCTTTGCGAGCTCGAGCGTCAGCCCAGGCTTGATAAGCCGAATGCTTCAGGGCCTCAGCCCTGGTACACTCAGCACCAAACCATGGGCGCGCTTTGTATTCCAGAGGAATGTCGGAAAATGGAATGTAGTATTCCATTGCACGACATATAACCTCTGAGACTGCTGTCGCGCAACTCGACGGGTCGCTGGAAGAAAAGCACGTTTGCCGCCAAGGATAAGATGCAAGAAAGTGGCGCATCTCATCCCAGTCTGCTGACTTGTACCGCCATACCCGTCTAGTACCCTTAGGACTATGATCAGGAGGTGAACATGACAGCACAGATTTCACCAGACAGTGGTCAGAGGTACCCAAAGGAGAGGATACTGACACACTATATCTGTCTGGTTCCGTTGTCAGCAGAAGGTCCAAACAGTTAGCCGTTTGGTCGTCAACGTCAGGTACGCGCGTTGGCTGGTCGACCAGCTGGGAGAGATTTAGCGTTAGGGCAAGTTTGAACGCCTCTCTTCCAGCGTGATCAGTCTTCTCGTATGGATAGAGCCACTGTTGATGGTGGGCATTAAAGTCCCCGAGAAGAACCAGCTGCGCGGTTGGGTACCTGAGTTGAGCCTCATCGGCGGCCTCACACAGATGTTCTGTTAGCCTGGTTGTCTCCTGGTCACCACTGTGCGAACGGTAAACACTACCGTAGATTATTTTTTCTACGCCGGTATCAACCATCACCCACATAGTGGAAAAACAGGAATCTTCAAGGTTCCACAACACAAGGTTTTACTACGTTACAAGTGCCATACACACACACACACACACACATACATACCGCGCGATGTACAATGTATGAAGATACTCGTAGCTTACTAATTATTTCCTTTTACTATGTTACAAGTGCCATACACACACACACACACACACATACATACCGCGCGATGTACAATGTATGAAGATACTCGTAGCTTACTAATTATTTCCTTTTACTATGTTACAAGTGCCATACACACACACACACACACACATACATACCGCGCGATGTACAATGTATGAAGATACTCGTAGCTTACTAATTATTTCCTTTTACTATGTTACAAGTGCCATACACACACACACACACATACATACCGCGCGATGTACAATGTATGAAGATACTCGTAGCTTACTAATTATTTCCTTTTACTACGTTACAAGTGCCATACACACACACACACACACACATACATACCGCGCGATGTACAATGTATGAAGATACTCGTAGCTTACTAATTATTTCCTTTTACTATGTTACAAGTGCCATACACACACACACACACATACATACCGCGCGATGTACAATGTATGAAGATACTCGTAGCTTACTAATTATTTCCTTTTACTATGTTACAAGTGCCATACACACACACACACACACACACATACATACCGCGCGATGTACAATGTATGAAGATACTCGTAGCTTACTAATTATTTCCTTTTACTACGTTACAAGTGCCATACACACACACACACACACACACATACATACCGCGCGATGTACAATGTATGAAGATACTCGTAGCTTACTAATTATTTCCTTTTACTATGTTACAAGTGCCATACACACACACACACACACACATACATACCGCGCGATGTACAATGTATGAAGATACTCGTAGCTTACTAATTATTTCCTTTTACTACGTTACAAGTGCCATACACACACACACACACACACATACATACCGCGCGATGTACAATGTATGAAGATACTCGTAGCTTACTAATTATTTCCTTTTACTATGTTACAAGTGCCATACACACACACACACATACATACCGCGCGATGTACAATGTATGAAGATACTCGTAGCTTACTAATTATTTCCTTTTACTACGTTACAAGTGCCATACACACACACACACACACACATACATACCGCGCGATGTACAATGTATGAAGATACTCGTAGCTTACTAATTATTTCCTTTTACTACGTTACAAGTGCCATACACACACACACACACACACATACATACCGCGCGATGTACAATGTATGAAGATACTCGTAGCTTACTAATTATTTCCTTTTACTATGTTACAAGTGCCATACACACACACACACACACACACACACACACAAACCGCGCGATGTACAATGTATGAAGATACTCGTAGCTTACTAATTATTTCCTTTTACTATGTTACAAGTGCCATACACACACACACACACACACACACAAACCGCGCGATGTACAATGTATGAAGATACTCGTAGCTTACTAATTATTTCCTTTTACTATGTTACAAGTGCCATACACACACACACACACACACATACATACCGCGCGATGTACAATGTATGAAGATACTCGTAGCTTACTAATTATTTCCTTTTACTATGTTACAAGTGCCATACACACACACACACACACATACATACCGCGCGATGTACAATGTATGAAGATACTCGTAGCTTACTAATTATTTCCTTTTACTACGTTACAAGTGCCATACACACACACACACACACATACATACCGCGCGATGTACAATGTATGAAGATACTCGTAGCTTACTAATTATTTCCTTTTACTATGTTACAAGTGCCATACACACACACACACACACAAACATACCGCGCGATGTACAATGTATGAAGATACTCGTAGCTTACTAATTATTTCCTTTTACTATGTTACAAGTGCCATACACACACACACACACACACACACAAACCGCGCGATGTACAATGTATGAAGATACTCGTAGCTTACTAATTATTTCCTTTTACTATGTTACAAGTGCCATACACACACACACACACACACAAACATACCGCGCGATGTACAATGTATGAAGATACTCGTAGCTTACTAATTATTTCCTTTTACTACGTTACAAGTGCCATACACACACACACACATACATACCGCGCGATGTACAATGTATGAAGATACTCGTAGCTTACTAATTATTTCCTTTTACTACGTTACAAGTGCCATACACACACACACACACACACATACATACCGCGCGATGTACAATGTATGAAGATACTCGTAGCTTACTAATTATTTCCTTTTACTACGTTACAAGTGCCATACACACACACACACACACATACATACCGCGCGATGTACAATGTATGAAGATACTCGTAGCTTACTAATTATTTCCTTTTACTATGTTACAAGTGCCATACACACACACACACACACAAACCGCGCGATGTACAATGTATGAAGATACTCGTAGCTTACTAATTATTTCCTTTTACTACGTTACAAGTGCCATACACACACACACACACATACATACCGCGCGATGTACAATGTATGAAGATACTCGTAGCTTACTAATTATTTCCTTTTACTACGTTACAAGTGCCATACACACACACACACACACATACATACCGCGCGATGTACAATGTATGAAGATACTCGTAGCTTACTAATTATTTCCTTTTACTACGTTACAAGTGCCATACACACACACACACACACACATACATACCGCGCGATGTACAATGTATGAAGATACTCGTAGCTTACTAATTATTTCCTTTTACTACGTTACAAGTGCCATACACACACACACACACACACATACCGCGCGATGTACAATGTATGAAGATACTCGTAGCTTACTAATTATTTCCTTTTACTACGTTACAAGTGCCATACACACACACACACACACACATACATACCGCGCGATGTACAATGTATGAAGATACTCGTAGCTTACTAATTATTTCCTTTTACTACGTTACAAGTGCCATACACACACACACACACACACATACATACCGCGCGATGTACAATGTATGAAGATACTCGTAGCTTACTAATTATTTCCTTTTACTACGTTACAAGTGCCATACACACACACACACACACACATACATACCGCGCGATGTACAATGTATGAAGATACTCGTAGCTTACTAATTATTTCCTTTTACTATGTTACAAGTGCCATACACACACACACACACACACATACATACCGCGCGATGTACAATGTATGAAGATACTCGTAGCTTACTAATTATTTCCTTTTACTACGTTACAAGTGCCATACACACACACACACACACACATACATACCGCGCGATGTACAATGTATGAAGATACTCGTAGCTTACTAATTATTTCCTTTTACTACGTTACAAGTGCCATACACACACACACACACATACATACCGTGCGATGTACAATGTATGAAGATACTCGTAGCTTACTAATTATTTCCTTTTACTATGTTACAAGTGCCATACACACACACACACATACATACCGCGCGATGTACAATGTATGAAGATACTCGTAGCTTACTAATTATTTCCTTTTACTACGTTACAAGTGCCATACACACACACATACATACCGCGCGATGTACAATGTATGAAGATACTCGTAGCTTACTAATTATTTCCTTTTACTACGTTACAAGTGCCATACACACACACACACATACATACCGCGCGATGTACAATGTATGAAGATACTCGTAGCTTACTAATTATTTCCTTTTACTACGTTACAAGTGCCATACACACACACACACACACACATACATACCGCGCGATGTACAATGTATGAAGATACTCGTAGCTTACTAATTATTTCCTTTTACTACGTTACAAGTGCCATACACACACACACACACATACATACCGTGCGATGTACAATGTATGAAGATACTCGTAGCTTACTAATTATTTCCTTTTACTATGTTACAAGTGCCATACACACACACACACATACATACCGCGCGATGTACAATGTATGAAGATACTCGTAGCTTACTAATTATTTCCTTTTACTACGTTACAAGTGCCATACACACACACACATACATACCGCGCGATGTACAATGTATGAAGATACTCGTAGCTTACTAATTATTTCCTTTTACTACGTTACAAGTGCCATACACACACACACACACACACAAACCGCGCGATGTACAATGTATGAAGATACTCGTAGCTTACTTATTATTTCCTTTTACTATGTTACAAGTGCCATACACACACACACACACACATACATACCGCGCGATGTACAATGTATGAAGATACTCGTAGCTTACTAATTATTTTCTTTTACTATGTTACAAGTGCCATACACACACAAACACACAAACGCAAAAATTACATTTGAGATTGACTTTTTAATTTGGTGTCGTAAAGGTGGCGAAGGTATCGAACGTTGTGTCGTGTACGATCGCTCATTATACATGTATCTTTCTGTCCCATTATTCTGCGTATTGGAAAGAAAAGGACGTGTATATAAGAGTCAAATTATACACCATTATAGTTATTTGTACTGTGGTAAAAACACAGTATAACAATCCATACAGTGTTCCAACGCCTTTGATGTTAGCGTCAAAGCCGACATCACTTTAATATAGTCGCTGATAACCTCTGGCGCTGCATGTAGCGCTGTTCTGGCACTTCAAATAAATTGTCCCGAACGGTGACTATGGCAATTGGGGCTCGACCTTCTCCGTTCTCGCCCCCGAAAGATTACTCTGTCTAGACGTCTCCGTTGGACGACTCTATGGATTCTTTATACTGTGAGAAAAGGTAGAAACTAAGAAAAGGAGGAACTTAGCTCAGCAAGTTGAAGTGGCAATGGGCAGGCAGAACCTACCCCGGGCCGAAAGACATAGTGCCGGGTGCTGGATGGTGGAGTGGAGTGATGATCTCGTGCTGGTCGTAGGATGCTGCTGGATGCATGTGGCTCGAAATAGTGCTGAGTGGAGACCTGAGTTTAACAGTTGACATCTTCCCGTGTTTATAGCTTTTGCCCGCGGCTTCGCCCGCGTGGACTTCGTTTTTTATGACTTTCCTTGAGGGTGAGTCGTGTGCAGCTGCGGCTCGCGAGCGTGGACGTGAGTTTTCTCCAGACCCCTCGGGAACCAGGATATGTTAATTAGTAAATTATGTCATTTCCCACCTCCCCAACCACCTCGGTACAAAAAATCACAAGAATCCATTGTTCCGTTGCGATGTTAAAGAAATTAACCAAAAAAGACAGATGTGAAAAAATCATGTAACCCTTAACGGTTTTGATGAACAACTTTCATTCTCAAAAAAAACTGGACCCTCCATACAAAAATGCAAAAAATTGGTCGATCAGCTGATTGATTGGTATGAAGTTACATTTTTTTGCGATTTTAGCAAAGTCATAGAACGAAAGTTGTTCAGTATGGTGAGTAGACCTACATTAATTTTGTTACATCTGTACATGGTGATACAACAATTTCGTTATAGACCTCATTCTTGAAAAAAACTTAAAAATTAAAATGATAAAGAGTTAAGGTTCAGACCTGCCAGTCAAGAGCTGGTGTTCCACCTTGTCGTGGCTCCTCACCGACGTCACGCCAGCCTCGTGGCTCCTGTTAGTCGTCGCAGCAGCATCAGGTACTCTGAGATCGTAACTCTTAAACACGCAGTCGTCGCCACCTGGTTTAAAGGATTAAATTAAATACCTATGGGTGACTTATTATTTGCTGAAAAGCTAAAAATGGTAGATTCTACTATTGAACTGAAACCAAAGAACATATACATTTAGAGCAAAAAAGGAACTTTCCAAACCAATAATAGGGGATCGGACTGCTAATCATTTGAGTTACTTTTTATGATATGTCAAAGACGTTTGTTCTAAAAATGTTTTAAATACCCACAAGTGACGTCATAGATTTTAGCGTCATTGACGAACTTATTTTGTAAAGTTGGTTAATCAAAAATTGAAGACGTGATGGAAAAACAAAACAAATAAGGTTTTTTGAAACTTCAAGAGGAGAACAATTTAGGAACTCATATTTCAGAATTTATTTTTTAAAGCAGTCCGATCCCCTATTGGCAATAATTTAGGTCAACTTGTTTTTTTTTGAATGGAGTTAATTTTTACCTTCAAGCGACGAAGTAATAAAAAGAAGGTTATGTGATCGTCCGAAAAACCGACTATTCTAAAATGCGAGATGTTTACTGTAGAGATCGTACAGCTCTGCGTTCGCGCACTTGCACCTCCTTTGCAATCTTACTATCCGCGGGTCGTATTTAAAAAAGCTAAGTTTAAATAGTTACTAAATTGAAACTAGTAGGTCGTTCGAAAGCTTTTCTGAAACAGTTGAGTGGCTTTCTATTCGTGACCGCGAGCCAGGACAGAGGTCTCTTTATCCGTGGTCGAAGTGTACATTTTTATAGCAAGAGTGCAACACTAGCTTAGTCTGGTAACCTCAGCCCAATAATCAGCCAGCCGGCGGAATCCTATTTCCGATGTAAATAAAGATTGCTCCACGTCTTTCTTCACAACCTGGAAACTGCATTTTCAATCATCGATGTGACCCCTCTGAGCTTACTCCCCCTGACGACTCGTTGGTGCGTCATAGTACTTAGTATTCATGTACTCTATTGGTAGATGAAAATGTAGGTAGGTACAATTCGCGGCGTATGAAGAAACTATTGGAAAATTTTGATGAAATTTTGCACATGGATATTTAAAATTATTAGCCAGTAGCTCTTTTTTTTTAAATAAGTCCCATACAAAAAAAATATGAAAATAGCGCTAAGGATGATTTCCTAATTTTTGTCATCGACAACACCTTAAATGGTATATCTGGGGAAACTCTTTAAAAATCAAAAAAGTATATAATACATTTTTCTCCTAAATGACGCTAAGGTTATTTGTCAAATTTACACAATCGAATACTAGCGTCTATAATATGATATTTGCAGTATGTCTAGGAAAACCAAAACCGGCCAAGTATGAGTCAGAACCGCACACATAGAGTTCCGTACCATCATACTAGATGGCGCTAGTTTCTTCATATTTAAAAAAACCCCTTATTTTTTCCCTTTTTTAATTTTTAGTATTTGATGTTATAGCGGCAACAGAAATACATCATCTGTGAAAATTTCAACTGTCTAGCTATCAGCACGGTTCATGAAATACAGCCTGGTGTGGTGACAGACGGACAGACTGACGGACGGACAGCGAAGTCTTAGTAATAGCAAAGTATATATTATTATTATTTGATTAATACACTAGCAGCTTAATGCGTATGTATGTTAGTACTAACACACAGTATGGAAACTCCCTGCCGCTCTCTAGATTGCGACCGACCTCACCCCCTCGTCATCCATATTGATACAGATTGGTTACAGTTTGGTTCTCGAACGTATGGGATTTCGCCGTGATTTTGTTTGCTCCGTCATTTATTTTTAGAAATGTCATTTCACGACTTTTGTATGCAGTGGCCGGGGTGTGGTAATAGGGTCCCGTTTTTACCCTTTGGGTATGGAACCTGACCTGTATGGAAAAGGTGACCCCGCACCAATTGACGCTCCTGCGAGTAGGAATGTTCTCCGTGGGGATTAAGTTTATTTTTCCTCCGATTTCATACGTAGGTTCATTGGGATTTGCCCAGTTTAATAAGTAGATTCTACCATTTGCCGCTTTTCAGGGAACAATTAGTCAGTCAACTGTATTTCATTCGGTACTAAATTATAAATTTTCGGAATTATCCTGCATCGAAATCTGTTTGGTATATTTTAGTTAGTATGTTATATTCTCTTTGTACTTTAGGTAAAGGAAAATTCTAGGAGAAGCTAAGTTTTTCCATAAGCCAAATAGAAGAGCTGTGAATCACAGTGTAAGATGACGTATGTACTTTTCTTTCATGCATATACATCACATCAGCTCATATATACGTCCCCACCGAGGGGCTCGAGCCTGCGATCGGGCCTTAGTCGACCACGCGCGCCCAGTGCGGGTTGGTCGACTTCACACACAACCTGCGAGTTTCTTCGCAGGCGTGTGCAGATTTCCTCACGATGTTTTCCTTCACCGTAAGAGCGTCGGATAAACGTACATATGAAATCTAAATTCGAAATCACATTGGTACGTGGCGGGGTACGATCCACGAGCTCGTGGTTGCATACATACTCGACTCGTACAATATCTAGGCTTGTTCCCTCCACAGAGTTTCGATAATAACGCAACGCAAGTTCTAAAGAGACGCAATATATTTACGACTCTGCGGATATGTGAAGTCGAAGAACAGATTCAAAGACAACCGAGGAAATCAAACTGTATGATATCAACCCTATATCTGTCTCACTCTCACCGCAGCAACCTATGAAAGGAGTACGCCATAAGACATACTCAAACGTGGGGCTATTTACGTGACATAGAGTTTCCCTCTGAAGATAGTATAAAAACTCATGGAATCCCTCACAAAGTATTTTACTCAACTAATAAAAAAAATGAAGCGTCGTCGTTTGATTCGCCTTGGTCTATAGGTCTGTAGGCTACATGACGTAACATGAAATTCAACCTACATGGCAGACTTATCCTCAGTTAGTTTTTTTTGGAACCTAAGCGCTGCGATTTTACAAAAACAAATATCCGTATTTTCTATTTTTAAGGATGTATTAGTCGGTGGCGTAACGGTTAGGGCCGCTACCTCCTGTCTGGGAGGTCGTGGTTCGAATCCTGCCACTTACCAATGTTTTTAGGAAAACATCGTTAGGAAACCTGCCTGCGAAGAAACTCGAAGGTTGTGTGTGAAGTCGACCAACCCGCACTGGGCCCGCGTGGTCGACTAAGGTCCAATCGCCCTAATTAAGGGTAGGCTCGAGCCCCTCGGTAAGGACGTACATGAGCTGATATAATAATGGATGTATTATATATGCTATTTATTTAGTATATTGTTTAGTTTATATAATTACTAAGTACACACAGGTTTGCCTCCCTTGCTTTCATCATATCAGCCGAAAAACGTCCACTGCTGGACAAAGGCCTCCCCCAAGGATTTCTATGACCGGTCCTGCGCTGCCCGCATCCATCGGCTTCTCGCCATTTTCACCAAGTCTCCTAACATCCGGTAAGGTTGGATAGGAGAGATCTCTTATAGAGATAAGTCCACCTTTTTATGAAACTTCAACGTTGAACTAACATAAGCCAGACGCATTTCCGTTTGCTCCGCAATTATTTATTGGTTACTACGGCAAAAAGTTAACGGTGCCTATATAATTTACTATATCTAGTAAGCCAGTGACCAGCTCTATACAAAAGTGAAATCGGTTTAATGATAAGTGTTCTCAATCGCGATCTTTAAGCAAATTAATATCAAATTATTTTAAAACGACCGTTGAGATCCTGACCTACGACAACTCGCCGACGGCCCGCATCGATTAGTCATCGCATTCTGCTGTTCCGCCGCCTGCTTGCCCGCTGTTTGCGCTGCGCTTGCCCTGCCGTCACCACCCCCTCACGCGCCTTCGTCTCCTGCGTTGTCGCTTGTTCTCCGTGCGTGACAACAACATAATTATCATCATGACGACAAGTTGCAACGGGTGCGGTAAGAAAATACTGACTATTAACTACATGGAATGCTCTAAATGTAAAAATGTCTACCACATAGAATGCCAGAACATACCTACAAAGACCTTTCACGATATGCTTCCCGAAATTAAACAATGCTGGCTATGTGTTGTCTGTACGAGCGCATTTCCGAGAGATAACAGAACGGAAACACCTGTGCGCGGCGTAAATGCTAACTTGAACACCACTTACTCCAGCAGCAGCGGAGACTTTGTGACGGTAGCCCGCGGAAGTGGCTCTAAAATCGATGACAGCCCTGAGTCATCCAAAAATGAGTCCTACGATCAGTTGTTATGTGAAATAAGAGATATGAAACTGCAGCTTAACGAAATTCCGTTGTTGAGGGCGGATGTCAAAGAGTTAAAAAATCAGTTCCTCACTGTTACTGACTCATTGAATCTGAAAATACAAAAGTACGACCAAAAACTGCAGGAACAAGACTATGAAATCGCTAGCCTTAAGAACTCGTTAAAAGAACTGAAAAATGTGTGAGGAGCAACAGAACAATCCCTCCCAGCGTCCCTGAGCAAGAAAACGAAAATCTTATCCATCTGGTTATGCTCTCTGCAAAAAAAATTGGTGTTGACTTGACTGAAAATGAGGTAGACTCCTTGTCTCGTGCCGGTCCTGCGAGCAACAAAGCATTAAAGCGCTCAGAGCACGCTCCGCGGCCTATAGTCGTGAAACTACTACGGCGATCTAAACGTGCTGCTATAATTAGGGAGGCGAGACTGCGAAAAAATGTCACAACCGATGATGTTGTAGTTGGCACCTCTAATAAACTATTTTTCAATGAAAGACTTACAAAAGAGAGGCGACACTTATTTCAAGATGCCAGGTTGCGAGCCAAGCAAAACAAATTCCAATACTGCTGGGTCAGAAACGGTGCCATCTTTGTGCGAAAAATGGACCAGAAGCCTGCCATCCTCATCCGAGACCAGGAAGATCTGGACATCAAAGTCGGACCATGCATCCCTGAGTCCACTTCCGTACTGGAACCTGGCTCAAACAACGAGTAATCTTCGACTATTAATATTGATATTCATTTGCACAATATTTGTATACAACATTAATAATTCACACACATCTTTCACACTAAATCACTCGCTAGTACACCTGACCTACACATACACTTTCTATCATACACTTAACACAAAATTACGCACCACATATGTCAAACCAAACGCACTTTTAGCAATCATGCACTTACCCACATATCCGTTTGTTGCCCTCCTTCATAATAAGACTAAGGCGCCCCAAATAATCTTCTTCCTTCTGTCAACACTCTTACCAATATCTACTTGCGATCCCCGTACCATGAGTAGCCTGACACTATTTCAGAGTTTCATCATATTTAAGCATATTAAACCTATCTAAGATTAAGTCATCTGAAAACGACTATATCAACAAAATAGAAAACATTTTCTCTATACAATGTCAGGACTATATAGATCTCGAAAAGTGCAAAGATAGCTTAACCAGTGACTATCAATTTAAGATACTTACGTTCAACATAAGGAGTATTCAGTGTAACTTCAATGCTTTTGTTGTTGCCTTGCATCGCTTGGATTTGAAATTTGATGTTATCATTCTGACGGAGTGTTGGTTAGCGAGTGGTGCGGCTGTAGGGCAGATCCCTGGGTGCCAATCCTATTCTTCAACTAATTTTATTAATCAGAACGGCGGCATTGTCGCTTACGTTAATGACCTTTGGAGCGCTACTGCTAACGATATAAACATTGACGACGCAGAGTGTCTTTCTATAGAGTTATCAAATAATAATTTCAAACTCCTGGGGATTTATCGAACCCCTTCATTTAAAAATGCTGGCAAATTCTTAAATTCTTTAGCTCATATTCTGGAAACCTGTAAAGACAAACAATTAATTCTTCTTGGAGATATCAACATAAATATCCTTGATCTCAATGACAGAGCTTGTTCGGAATATCTATGCCTTCTAGCAGAAAACGGCCTAACTCCTGCTATAACTAAACCAACCAGGCTAAACAACTGTTTGGATCATATATTTGTTAGAGCTAATCCTTGCAAAGCAGTAGGGGTAGTATGTAACGTAGACATAACAGATCATAGCCTGGCCATGATAGGTATTTCATGTAACATAAATGAAGCTACTGGATCGTCTAGGATCATTCGTAAGATTAACTATGCGGAGGTCCGTCGTGAACTGCTACAAGCTGACTGGTCCGGTATTACTCAGACTCAAAATGTGGATGAAGCTGTTAAAGTTTTTAACACTATCTTACGTAACGCTGTAGACAAACATACAATAGTCAAAAGAGCCAGTAGAACTAAATATATTCTAAAGCCTTGGATCACTCCCGGACTTATCAGATGTATGAGGCACAAAGATAAACTACACCAAGATTATAGGAAAAGGCCGGATGATAAATTTAGTGAATTAGTATATAAAAGATATAGAAATTATCTAGGTAATTTGTTTCATAAACTCAAAATTGAATATGAAAACAAGCTTTTGGAAGAAAACAAAAACAAACCAAAGGGACTCTGGAAGGCGATAAACGAAATTAGTCACCGCCCCTCCAAGAACAATTGCCCTATAGAACTTACTAAAATAAGGAACACAGTGAGCGAGTCTCTTGACTACTGCAATTCATATTTCTCTTCAGTAAGAAAAAATCTTGCTGAACAATTAGTCACCACGCTAGGTAGGAATCCAGATTTAGCCAGTAAGGACATTTGTGACTCGGTGCAATTCTCATTCTTCATGCAGCCAACCGATGTGTATGAAGTGGACAATCTCATATTGCAGTTAAATAACGACAGTGCTCCGGGCATGGATGGATACACTGCAACTTTAATTAAAGAGATCAAGCCTGCAATCTTAGAACCTCTCACTTCTATATTTAACTTAAGCATTAGTTCAGGTGTATTCCCTCACGCGTGGAAACTCGCAGCTGTTGTACCTATTTACAAAAATGGATCCAAAGGCACCCCGGAAAACTATCGACCAGTCTCCTTGCTTGGAGTCTTCTCAAAATTATTAGAGAGAGTGATAAATAAACGTGTAACCAAGTACCTTGAAAAGCATAAGCTCATTAACAATAAACAATTCGGGTTCCGACGAGGTTTATCGACAGAAGACGCTGTGGAATCGCTAGTCTCGTCGATCTCCTCCTATGTCGATAAAGGTCAAAAATGTTTAGGAGTGTTTTTGGATCTCGCAAAGGCTTTTGACACTGTCTCGCTTCCAATGTTGTTGAGAAAGCTGGAGTATTTAGGAATTAGAGGGCCCCCGTTGGACTGGTGCGGCAGTTATCTAACAAATAGACGCCAATGCCTAAAAATTGCAGAGGGAATAAGTAGTGAACTCCCTATTGATTTCGGAGTACCGCAAGGCAGCGTGCTAGGCCCTACGCTATTTCTGGTTTATATAAATGATTTATATAAATGCGCTTCCGTTAATTCTGATATTTTTTGCTACGCTGATGACACTGTTGTTCTCTTTCACGGTAAGGCCTGGACTGATACGTTTAAAAAAGCGGAAATAGGATTATCTGCGTTGAAAGAGTGGTTTGATGACAATCTGCTTACAATCAACCTAAAGAAAACAAAATTTTTGACATTTCTCAAACCGCGTTCAAAAAGAATTGAGTTTCCACCGCCTATTAAATTACACACTGCATGCAACTCCACCCAGTGTACCTGCGAAGAAATTGAAAGAGTTGATCACATAAAATACCTTGGTGTACTGATTGATCAGACACTCTCGTTTAAGCCACACATTACGTGTTTAGCAGATAGAGTAAGACGTTTAATATACGTAATGAAATTATTAAGGAACTCTGCTGACAAAAATATTCTTAGATTGGTGTACACCTCACTATGTGAATCTATAATTACATACTGTAATAAAATCTGGGGCGGTAGTTGCATAACCACGATGCTAACTTTGGAAAGAGCTCAGCGCTCAGTTCTTAAAGTGATGCTAAGAAAACCATTCATGTTTCCTTCCTCAAAACTATACGCTGAGGCTGCGGTTCTTAACGTTCGCCAGTTGTACATTCTTAAATCATCTCTCTCTGCACACTGCAAGGTTCTTAAATCTGAAGAGTACAAAAAACTTTTAAAAAAACGCACATTTAGGGTGGAAAAGCCTCAAATTAAGTCTGAATTTGCTCGCAAATTACCTACGTTTATGCAACCTTTCTTGTACAACAGAATAATAAGGCACTGTGATATTAAGAAAAAAACGGTTAGGGAAGCTAAGAGACTTATCAGAGACTGGTTGCAGAAACTCTCTTACGCGGATACAGAAAACCTTCTCAAGCCTATTATATAACACGAATCCTCCTAAACCTCTCCCACATACAAACACACACTCACTCAACACAAAATGACACATAAATACACTCACGCACACACACACACACACACTCACACACACACAAATACACACACACACACACACACACACACACACACACACAACTTATACTATACTACGTTAGTACTAATATATATACTGTGACTATACGCTACTTATTTTTTTTTTTTTTGTTGCATTGATTAATTATTTTAGTACATTATATTAACATGTTAAATAGTAGTACAGTGTGAACAGTTTCTTCAGTGATTAATAATTATATAGTATTTAAAAATTAAATATGTAGTTAGTTCAACGAGCAGTATCTACGTTGTCTAATCTATTGTTGGTGCCCAAGATACAGGCTGTGCCTAGTTTGGGACCGATATGTATACATACTTTGTAAATAACTGTTTTAAATAAATTATTTGTATTTGTATTTGTATAATACGTCTTCTCTTTATTTTCGTGTAAATAATAGTGTACAACACAATGGGCTTTTCTGAAAACTAGCGCCGCTCCAGTTCTGCTGCAGCTTATGCTGAGAAAATTCCATTTTGAAATCGCATACAAGGTGTCCGTTAGTTTTGTTTCCTTATGTTAATTTTTTGTTTCTACTCATATATGTTTGACTCTTTTTATATCTTGTATAATCGGTGTGTTTATGTCAAATAAAAAGCTGTATATTGTCTACTAGCTGTTTCCCGTGGCTTCACCCGCGTGGACGTTTCTATGACTTTTCGAGTGTGAGAAGTGCGCCGGCTCGCGAGCTTGAACAGAAGTAGCCTATGTGGTAATCCAGGTCCTATTCTGTCTACCTAGCAAATTTCAGCCAGATCCGTTCAGTAGTCTGCGTGAAGAAGTAACACCTTTACACCTTTTGCGTTTATAATATTAGTTTGATTTTATAACAAACTAACGATAACCAACCTGAATAAAAGACGTTCGTGTTCCAATAGTTAAAAGCCGCGATCCACGCTTCGAACCCATGTCCTTTCCACATTCCAACCTTCTCCAAACCATTTTCAACTACCCGCAAAACCGTTGTCGCTCCCGACGAATCACTGACCACCAAACACGGCTGCTCTGACGTCATTTTATTCGTTGACCAATCAAGAGAGAGCGCTAGGGTATCTTGACCAACTGATTCTTCTACCCACAATTTCAAATTTTGGGTTCCATTTTCATTTGATATTAACCGGTAAAGTTGGGCCTGCCCTTCTGATGTTACAACTGCAAGGACTGGATAATCTTGAATTTTGTGGTAGCACCATTTTTGGTCGAGGACTCCGGAAGTATCAATCGTTTGTATTGGCTTAAGTTCAGTGGTTGGATCATTGATCACGAATAAGTATATCCGGCCTAATCTCTTCTGCTTGTTCGTTTGACAATCTGAAAGAAGAGAATAGCAAAGCCTTAGATTAGAAGCAATCTACTTTAGGTGTAGTCAATCAAATGGTATATCAGTTCATACGTTGTATCTAGTATCTACATGTGTTCACCATATCAGCCGAAAGACGTCCACTGCTGGACAAAGGCCTCCCCCAAAGATTTCCACAACGACCGGTCCTGCGCTGTCCGCATTCAGCGACTTCCCGCGACATTCACCGGGTCGTCGGTCCACCGAATGGGAGGCCTGTCTAATCTACGTCATTCGGTGTGCGATCGACACTCGAGAACTTTACTGCTCCAACGGCTATCTGTTCTACGAGCTATAATATGTACCCCACCCACCACAACTTAAGTTAAGCTATTCTGAGAGCTATGTCGGTTACTTTGGTTCTTCTACGGAGCTTCTCGTTTTTAATTCGATCACGCAGGGAAACTCCGATCATAGTACACTCCTTTGCCGTTTGGGTGACCTTGAGCCTGCCTGTGATGCCTTTAGTAAGCGACCATGTCTCAGTTCGGTATGATCCTGGCAACAAACACTGCTCAAAGACCTTAGTCTTGAGATACTTCGGTATTGAGAACGTGAAGATGTTGCGAAGCTCCCCGAACGCTGCCCAGTCGATTTGTTGAGAGGCTCTACTGAGGCCATGGAGCATTGTGCCTAGATTCTCCGTAGTCTCAGGCATAACCACGATATCGTCAGCGAATCGAATGTGGGTGTTGTACTCGCCGTTGATATTGATTCCGAGTCCACCCCAGTCCAGAAGCTTGAAAATATCTTCCAGGGCAGCGGTTAACAGTTTCGGAGATATAACATGACTGTGTTCATATTTATTTAATTTATTATTCAAATTTGTCATTAATTATGTAATTTTTAATAATTTAAATAACAGTTTTGGTTTTATAGTTTTGGTTAGTAAGTAATTGAATGTAGTTTAGCAAATTCTCTGAATAACTGTTAGGTTGGTTAATGTACTTAGTTTTGGTGTGACCACATATAAAAAAAAATGCATAGGTGTGACCAACACGTGGCGTGGGGTCACAAGGCTTTTTTGTATTGTGGTGATCGAGAAAATTTACTTGATCGAATTCTTCATTCGGTAGAGAAAAATAGGAATTCACTTCAGTACCTAGAAGGTAGATAATCGCCATTTGAAAAAAAAAACACTTTGAAAATATTGTATGCTTGTATGTAAATATTGTATGATGGCTGTTGGGGCAGTAAACTGCTCGAGCGGCGACCGCGCACCGAAAAACGTAGCGTATGCAGGCTTCCCACGCGGAACACCGACGACCTGGTGAAGATCGCGGGAAGCCGATGGATGCGGGCAGCGCAGGACCGTTCGTCGTGGTAATCCTTAGGGGAAGCCTTTGTCCATCAGTGGACGTTTTTCGGCTGATATGATGATGATGTATGCTTGGAGCTCTTTAAAAGGTAGACAGACGGACAGACAGCGTACGCTTATAGATTAGTAGGTTCTTGATGGAACACTGAAATGAACATTTTTATGTTTTTCCTTGCACTGACTGTAACACTATTAATATAAACGTTTATACTGCAACCGGCTTCGTGATCATCGGAGTCTATTGCCTGAAGGAAGATAATCACGAAACCGGTTGCAGTATAAACAAATTTGTGTTTTTTTTTACATTAATTGTGGAATAGTGCAAGGAAAACATAAAAATGTTTACTGAAAATATACACGCTGTAACAAAAGTGGTGTAGGTCCCGTTAACTAGGGCTTCTACTCATCATACTGAACAACTTTTGTTCTATGACTGCTGAAATCTTGAAAAAAAATAACTCTCCATACATGGTCCAATTTTTATTTGAAAATTTACTATGGGTTCCTCGGGGAAAGTTGTTCAGTATGATTAGTAAAACCCCCAGTTAACGGGTACTACACCATTTTTTTTACAAACTGTATATTTAAGTATCTACCGACTAAAAGTATCAAAAACCTCGTCTCCATTTACAATAGCTACGAACGGTCGTAAGTCGCACTGAAACTTACATAGTCGCGTTAATCACGCATATTACCTGACTGCGAACACGGTCACAAGCGGGGATCTGACTGTTATGGAATACTTCTCAAGGCACGTTAAGGCGTTGGTGTGGGTCGCTATCACTAGATGACAGTCGTTAAGCCATTACAAAGACCTTATCTTCAGTCGCTTAAACATTTCTACAATGGCAGGTCCGGCCCGTTCTTATAGGCAAACTAGGCGATGACTATGGCAATGGTATTTGGGGGCAGTGTGTCGACGACACTACCACGCCAATAGGGATGACGACAGCATCAGAAATAAATTATGAACTCTTGATCACTAAATTGCCCTCCTACGGAAAAACTTACTCGTTTTGTTTTCAATGAAGTCTTCGATTTTTAATTCATCAAAATCACAAAATAAGTACATAAATGACGCTGCATAACTATGACGTCACGCCTAGGTATTTCAAACACTTTTAGAACAAAATGTCGTTTTTTACAGATGATAAAAAGTAAATCAGATGACTAGCATTCGTCATCCCTATTGATCGAACGGCCTTCTCTCTATTTACCCTACGTAATTTCATAAGGATAGCGCAAAAGTAACTACACTCGAGAGCGATGAATCCGGGTCACTTAAAGAATCCTAAAAATCTCGGAAACTAAGAAGGCTAGCTTGATGAAATAAATTGTGTTTAATAGACAATTTAATACTCCTTAAATGAAATCATTAAAACTTCTTTGTTATTGTACAGTTATGTCATAAAAAAATCAAATTTGAAAAAGGGAGACTTTCGAAGATGGAACTACGAAATTACTACATTTGTTTTTGCTTTTGTTTCTAATCTGTCATTTAAGTGGGTACATAAACCATGTTGATAGTGTTCAATATTTATTATTCAAGCAGTAATCATGTCGCTTACACCTGAAGAATGCACCAGAATACTCACAATGCTGGAAAACGGCCGGGGTCAGCGCGATACAGCCACGACTGTCGGTGTGTCGCTCTCAACAGTACAAAGAGTTCTCCAACGTTACGAGGAAACTGGCTCTAACCTACGCAGACCAGGAACAGGCAGAACCAGGTGTACCACAGCACGAGAAGATCGATACTTGGTGAACACAATACTTCGTAATCGCTTTCTCACAGGAACTGAACTTACAAATCAGTTTCGACGCCTCGGAGGAAGTAACCCAAGCGCATGGACAGTAAGGCGACGACTTGCTGAAGCTAACTTGAAACCACTTAGACCTGCAAACGGCCCTAAACTGGAGCGTGGGCATCGTATGTCAAGACTAAGATATGCCCAGAACCACTTAAATTGGAGTATTGGAGATTGGTCAAAAGTTATGTTCTCCGACGAATCAAAATTTATGCTCTACAAGCACGATGGAAGACACAGAGTGTATAGAAGACCAGGGGAAAGATTCAAGCAAGCATGCATCAAAGAAAAAGTAGCCTACGGTGGTGGGTCTGTACATGTGTGGGCCGGAATTTCTTCTGAGAGTCGCACAGAACTGGTGTTCATAGAAAACGGCTCTTTAACTAGCGAAAGATATGTGGAAGAAATCCTCAATGAACACGTTGGTCCATTTATGGTCAACTAGCTGTTTCCCGCGGCTTCACCCGCGTGGACCACGTTTCTATGACTTTTCGAGGGTGCGCAGTGCGCGAGCCGCAAGCGGCTCGCGAGCGTGGTAAAAAGTAGCCTATGTCTGAATCCAGGTCCTAATCTGTCTACCTACCAAATTTCAGCCAAATCCGTTCAGTAGTTTTTGCGGGAAAGCGTAACAGACAGACAGAGTTACTTTCACATTTATAATATTAGTAGGGATTTGGGTTGGGGGTATTAGGATTACTGAGGATGCTATTTTTATGCATGACAATGCCCGGCCTCATACGGGTTGGATTGTGAATGACTATCTTCAAGAGATGAACATTACTCGTATGGAGTGGCCAGCACGCAGCCCGGATATCAACCCGATCGAGCATGCTTGGGACGAGCTAGGGAGAAGAAGCCCTCCCCCAATCACGCTTCGTGAGCTCAAAATTGCTCTCACAGAGGAATGGGAGAATATTCCCCAAAATCGTATTAGGAACTTGGTGTACAGCATGCCAAACCGCGTAATCACAGTGATGGAAGCACGAGGAGGCAATACGAAGTATCAAAATTCAAGTAAATCGTAATGTTGTTCAAAAATTTCATGTTTCCTATTTTTGTTTTAAGGCGAGATCAGCAGTTTTTTTTATTTATGTAATTTTTTGTAAATAAAATGTAGTGACTCGTAAATTTTATTACTTTCATTTAAGGGGTATTAAAGTGCCTATATAACATAATTTATTTCATGAAGCTAGCCTTCTTAGTTTCCGAGATTTTTAGGATTCTTTAAGTGACCCGGATTCATCGCTCTCGAGTGTAGATAAAACAATTCTAAGAGCAGCAAGATAGAATTTTCGGGACCGCTCCGCTCGCACATTCGTCTTGTATAGCGTCCCAAGGATCTGGCAACGAGGCTCTGGACCGAACTGATGCTTTGAAATGACCTTGTACGGGTTTTTTCCCGCAACAAATGATTGATTAAATGATGCAACTGTTAAACTCGTATGATAAAATTAAAACTTATACAGAACACAGTATTACAATATAGCGGCTTACAATAGCGCAACGAATGTACTTACGCAGAGCAACGAAAGGGTACGTGCGGGCAGGCAGCGGGCGGCGGGCACAGCCTGGCTAACTCGCGGAGTTTGGCTGCAGGCTAGTACTGCTAGTACCTACGCCGTGGCGGCATCGTGCGACAGACATCAAAGGCGTTGCGCTACTGTAAGCCATATCGTAATACTGTGACAGAACTATACTCGTATACTGTATTTAATGTTTTTTTAAAAAGTTTTCATACTGCCTTTATACAGCAAAAATTATAGGTTAAGTAGTGAGTTAACCACTTCCTTGGTGTACTGATTGGTCCACTCACCTCACACCAGGGTCTCCGTTTGGTTGGTGGCAGGGCATTTTGAAATCCCGTCTTGCTGGCTACCACCAGCTTATCTATATAGCATTGATGTGTTCCGGCATGAAGATAAGATAGCCAGTTTCCCATTGCATAGGGGGATATTGGTAGTCCCGTTTCCATCTTCGGCACATCAGGTGAGATGATGCCAAGGGTTTATCCATTGCGTATTTAAAAATACAGAAAAAAAATGTGGATACACGGATACACTCTCTTTTATGTGTCTACACGTAAGTAACTCATATGTGATATAATTATTTGATTAAAAATTACACACTTAATCTGTTTTGTTTTGTCGTGATTTTTTTAAGGGGTGCCGTTCCAGTCTTTCGCCTAGGGCTCCAAGTTTGCTCCGGCCAGCGCTCTACAATGGTGTTCACTTACAACCTCCAGCAATCCGAACTTCGCCTCCGCGTGTGGAGTATCTACTCAAACCTTCCCGTGATATGGGAATAGACAAAGCCGTGCGCTAGAAGTGGAAACGAACTTGTTAACGAATACTTAATAAGTCAAATTATTCTCACCTGTAAATCCGTCATTCTTATCTAGCTGATATGTGCCGCAGACCAGTACATCTTGATGTTGCCCCAGTGGGCACCACTCCACGGAATCGGCGGTGTATCCGGTGTCCCATCGCCACTTGGTGTCCCAGGAGACGGCCATGATAGTAAGCTATGAAATAAAACAAACCAAAATAAGAAATCGCTATACTACCCCGCATGCGATCTATCTCGTGGCCTATGATAGAAGAATACCGACAATTTGAACAATAAAAGATGTCTAATAATTTCTGATCCTTCGAGCCGGGTATATGCCATGATACTGTTTACCTGCTTGCTAGCGTGTTGTATAAGTACCTGTTTGTACATGTGTTATTTCATCCTCTTCATATTTATTTCAATTTAGCGTGCGTTATTAAAATTATTGCGTGCATATGACCCTATAATTTTCAATTCTAATCTTCAAATATATAGATATATCGATATAAGTTATTTGATTGTGATAGATAAATTAAACGAGAATATCTATTTAGACCCATTTATTAGTTCACTTAATAAAAATATGAATAAATACAGCAGACTATCGCTATAACTTGTAAATTGTAGTGTAATTACAAACATCGACAGCTTCGTATAGTTAACACACGTCTTTAATTAACATTTATTTTCTAAAATTTGTACTGTCTTGTGGTTCTTACTTACAAATAACATTAAGGTAAAAGAAATGATCAATTACATGACGTGTTTTTGAAAAAAAAATTGGTGACTAATTAATGGAGACTGTTTATTCATTTATTGTTCCAAACTTTACCTACATTATTATTTATAAAATTAATTGAAAATACCAGATATAGCCAGACTGAGAGCATAGGTAGAGTAGAAGTATTTCAACGTATACTTCTACTTATAAACCCAAACAATGCTTAGGATGACGTACTTACTGCTCCATTGAATCTTCGCACTATTTATTGCGTGCACGATCTGTCGCGAACGGTAATTTTTATTCCCACACCACACCGCTATTTTTCCTAGATCATATAAATCAATGATAACTTTGCTGAAATTGCAAAAGAATAGAGTAGTGAGTAGTGAGTCGTGCATCACAAACAATTTGCTTTTATTCCAATCACAAAATTGGTACATCAATGACGCTGCAAAATTATGACGTCACCCCGTCGCTATTTCAAAAGTTTCAAGAACATTTTGTTTTTGACATCTTTATATATAAAAATGAACCCCTATTTCTTCTGGTCATCGCATCACGCGTGAACGGCTGGACCGATTTCGCTAATTCTTTTTTTGTTGAGTTCGTTATTGTCAGGAGAAGGTTCTTATGTAGAGTAGGGTAGTGTAGTGTAGGGTAGGGTAGGATAGTATAGTGTATGGTAGGGTAGTGTAGTGTAGTCAAAGTATATATATTAGGTGTAGTGTAGTGTGGAACGAAGTTCGCCGGGACAGTCAGTAGGTATATATAAGAGTAACTCAAATGAATATCAGTCAACTAGCCTATTATTTGGACTTCCCATACAAAGTAGGCCATTTGAGCAAATTAGTTCTTTTTGCGATTTCAGCAATCGTAGATAAAATGTCCGTGATTAATAAAGTGAATACTCCGTCTCGTCTCCTGCGCAAACACAATACCGTAGGCGATTTTTCAGTGGAACAGAGGTATTTGTAAATTCACTACGGGCTCCTGGGAAAATTGTTCAGCTCCATATACAGGTTGTTGCGTAAAATAGAAAAATTTTTAGAGGCGAGTTTCTACTAATGAAACTGAACAACTTTTGTTCTACAACTTTGCTGAAATCGCAAAAACAAACTTTGCAAATCAGCCGATAGATTTGTATGGAGAGAAGTCCAAATTTTTTATTGCGTTTTCAGCAAAGTTATAGAACAAAAGTTGTTCAGTTTTACGAGTAGAAGCCCTCCTCGAAAAAAGTGTTCTATTTTACCAAGCATCCTGTATAGTTCGAAAAACGAATGCCATTACATCATTCACCGCTGTATAAAACGATAATATTAAAGAATAAATAAATCAATATAAAAATATACATATTCGCTTGGACTCCTGAAATTACATTAGTATATAAGGAAGTATGTAAGTACATTATCAATTAGTGGTAACTTACGCAACGTTAATATCTATTTCGTAAATTTCTCCTTACACTAACTAGATTTAAAAGTATACTTCACGGCAGTTGGTTTGGGATTAAAATACATGTTTACAGAAACAAGAAATAGTTGGTTTAAATGCGCATATAAAACTTAGGGTTGACTTTATTTTGGTCTTGAGATAGGTCCTGCGCAACGAAGAAACTAATTAAATTAACATTCATAATATACAATTTGTTTGAGACATCATTTCATACAAAGAAGCTTGTACCTAATAATTTGAATGCGCATAGGCAAAGCTCTATTTTTAGGGTTCCATACCTCAAAAGGAATAATTGAATCATTTCCTTGTCCGTCTGTCTGTCAAGACCCTGTTTCTCAGCAACACGTGGATGCATCGTCAACATCATCATCATATCAGCCGAAGGACGTCCACTGTTTGAAAAAGGCCTCCCCCAAGGATTTCCACGA
This sequence comes from Coleophora flavipennella, assembly GCA_947284805.1. Taxonomy (NCBI): domain Eukaryota; kingdom Metazoa; phylum Arthropoda; class Insecta; order Lepidoptera; family Coleophoridae; genus Coleophora; species Coleophora flavipennella. The sequence goes on along the minus strand of OX369306.1, from coordinate 11,483,223 downwards.
CGATCGGTCCTGCGCTGCCCGCATCCAGCGGCTTCCCGCAACCTTCACTAGGTCATCGGTCCACTGAGTGGGAGGCCTGCCCACGCTACGTTTTCCGGTGCGCGGCCGCCACTCGAGATCTTTACTTCCCTACGAGCTAAGTGCCCTCCCACTGCCACTTAGTTGAGCAATTCTGAGAGCTATGTCGGTTACTTTGGTTTCTGATTCGATCACACATAGAAACTCCGAGCATAGCATGCATCAAGTTGAAATTATTAAATACTTGTTGTCCCTGGAAGCTGTAAAAAACAAGCTTCTAAGTCAAGGCAATAAAAAGATATGGGAATTCTCACATATTATAAGTAAATCAAAATCTATAGGGTGCTTCGTTGACCTACAATCATGAAATTTGGCAAGAAGCAAGGTCTCACAGCACAAGTAAAGGACAAAAATCTACAAACTGTAAATTTGTAGTTACATAACAACACCAAACATAAATATGACCGTGATATATTGATGGAATAAGATTTTTCGACTACAAAGTTTAGTTTGTCCTTCAATCTGATTGTAGTACTTGTTGATGTTTATTGGGTTTAATAAGGGGGGGTCTCCATACAACAAATGTGTTTTTTTTTGCTCGATATTGATAACGGCAACAGGTAGACGCTTGAAATATTCATAGAATATTTGGTTATATATTCACTTTAAAATAAATAATAAAATTAAAACAAAACTAATATTTAAGGGGGGGCACCCATACAAAAACGTGATTTTTTTGCTCGATATTGATAACGACAACGGGTAGACTCTTGAAATATTCACAGAATATTGAGTTGTATTATTCACTTCAAAAATAATTAATTAAATCAAAATAAAATTAATATTTAAGGGAGGCTTCCATACAAGAAACGTGATTTTTATAGATAATGGTACGGAACCCTTCGTGCGCGAGAGTCCGACTCGCACTTGGCCGATTATTTAAAATAGTGCAACTGCAATCGTGTGCTAACAAGTCTAGTATATTGGCAAAGTCAGCAACATCAAATATTAATGAAAATTAGCAACCTTGCACAGAACCCTTAAACCGAAAAGGTGGTTGTTTATTTTAAAATCGATAACAAATTTTAAGAAATGTACAAAACTAAATTATTTACAACTTAATATTAAAATAAGCAAAATAATGAGCACTTCTTAAAACTAAGTTTTTTGTTGTTATTAATCTGAATAATATTAGTATCTAAACTGAGGTCATAACATTGACTTTGAATATCTTAATTAAACAAATAAGATAGGTAAGTATTGTAAATCGTGAGCGTATCATGAAAACATTTATAATAACTAGCGAAAATCAAAAAATAATATCAAATTGATTATTCCCGCTAGTTCAACTCATTTATCTTAAACCAAATACTAGTTAAGCTAATAAAAATCATTTTTTTGAAATGTAAAAACTAGAAATAAAAATGGTGCCCTGTGAGACTAAACTTTACTACAATACTATTTATTTTTCATGATGTCCATGTTATTCCTATTACATCAACATTAAAATTATCAAATACATATATTGTTTGAATATGAGGTAGTCGTTCACATTAAATGTTGCGATCACAGCCTGAGCGCTTTTCGGAAACAATATTATCTGCTCTGTACATTGATGTAAGAAAGCAATAGATAAGTCTTCCGTGCATCACCTATGTGGCCACGTTATATTTGTCTAAACTTTGATAATCTAAAGAACTATTATTCATTAGAATTAGTCATTTCCTCAATTATTGTTATTAGCCGTGACATCCTGAAGCTGAGACACTACTTAGCATCACTTGTTGTCCCTCTTCAGTTCTGGGGCACGTGACATTCATGTCATAGAGCGGATGAAGGCAGCAGAGTTGTTACATGTTGTTCTCATTTGTTACATGCAAACTGGGCTAACTGGTGTGGTGCTGCCGACTTGACTGCGCAAATAAGTAGGCGGGCCTGACTCAAACTCTCTCTATCTTTGTCTGCCACCAACATCCAATATTCTAGGTCGGAAATGTTGCTAGTAACAAAGAAATAAAGGTAAGAAACTTTTGCTTTAAGACTGGTATTTAAATAACAATATCCATCCTCTTGACCTCTTCTCTGCTTTGGCTAAACATGAAAAATATTATTTTCTTGTACATTCATCGTCGTATACCATGTTTAAGAGCAATTATAGAATTATTACTTAATATTATTTATTACTTTTCAATGACTTCACCCCTAAAAAGTGGCCACTGCAGTGGTGTAGACATGCAAAAATTGTATCTATTGTTTTCTTTTCAAATATCAATGCCTCTGTATCACTCTGTGCCTATGACTGAATACTCAACTGCCAGATCACTTACAATTAAAAACCTTAATTCTACATAAACATTTTTTCATCAAATAAAAATTACTATGCAGATTTCAGTTGGTTCTTTGGAAGTATTTTATCTGTTTGTGTTTTAAAATTGTAAACATGATACAAACTATGATTATTTAATGCAGTTATTGTAAACATGATACAAACTATGATTATTTAATGCAGTTATTCCATGAAATGCTGTTAAGAGTTTTGATTTAGTAGAATTTTATCAGAAGGTAAAATTTAGTTTGCTAAGTTTTGCAACACTTTCACGAATGATTGAAGATCAATTCAAGCCTTTCATCAATTAAAACAATCACATTAGGAAATAATATCAAAATTTCTTAAATTTATTACTAAGTACCCTGAATCATTATATTTTTTCTAACAAATTTGAATTTACTTTTTAGAGAATGTCAATAATTTGTTTAGTTCATAATTCATTTCAATTATACTTTCTTAAATCACTAAGAAATTTAATTTATTTTGTTTATATTCAAATTAATTTAAAACCTGCAAAAATTTCTGTAATGTATGAAAATTATTGTTAATTGCACTCATTTTCTTTGTAGAAAAAGAGCAGAAGAATGCAATTTTACTTACTTACCTACTTTTGTAGTCTTTAAAACATTATGTTAGCAAAAACACAAGCTAGTATACTTGACTGGACCGAGTAATTCAGAGAGCTATACGTCACAATAAGAATGACAGCTTGAATTGGGCATTGTGAGTATGGCCTTGGTTTCTAAACTTCATTATACCTACTAAGACATTTACACTTGCTTCACAGATAAAACTAATTCAAAATCTAAACTTGAGGTACCATAAATTGACTGTAACAAGGTTGTGAGAGCATTTTACTGCCGTGCAGACCTCTCAGTCTCTATCAGGCACTCCCTCACAAGGATTCGAGCGTGAACAATGCCACGTTTCAAACGCTCAGCGGAGCTGCGGCTACCAGAGTAACTGGGCCGTACTTCCTTACCCATCTCCTCGATAACAGCTAGTAGCTGCGCATATTTCGATGTCCCATCCTTATCTTTACCCATAGACGTTGGAGAAGATGCAGGAACTGTAGATATGGTCGCATGACTGCTCCCTCCATGACCCATGTCCTTGTGAACATTCTTCCCATTCATCGGAATAGCAGTGACTGTGACGTCACTTAGTTTAGACTCCACAGCCTGAATGTCCATAGCTTCCATCTCTGAAAAAAAATTTGGTTTAATGAAAAAAATAAACGCCGAATAAATCGATCACAGAAATGAAAAACTTACCGTACTACAACTTTACTAACAATAAAAAACTCCCTAGTAATATCACGTTCTGTCTGAATGCGCGGCAAAAACGATAAAATAAATAATTGTAGTTCGAAATAGGCAAATGTAGGACATACCTAATCCGATCACCTTCAGATTCACGGAGTCAATCAGCGAGCAATGGATGCAAAACTGCTTCCGACCCAGCAAATGTTGTCGGTTGTGGTAAATCACGGAATGTATTAATAAAATTTAGTTAGTCATGGAATTACAGTATGTACTTTTTGTTGTATTTCGTAAAATAACAAACGTGAGGTCCATAAAATGAAGACTATGTAGAACAGAATCCCTAGAAACAAAGCCCTAGTTTGTCAAAATCAAGAAATGACAATGACATGTCAAGTACGTGTTGCCAGGTCCACTTTTCACTTTACCCCAGGCTTAGTCTAAATTTACCCTAGATTCAGTAATATAATTTTTTTTATTATTAAAATTTACTCATATTTTTTCACACTTCAATGCGTAACACTAAACTAGGTGTCGATACCATTTCATTATAAATGTTCAACCATAGTCAGGCCCCCGTCACCTATAAGTAAGTACGATAAGTACCTACACATTGGCGCAGCCTACAAGCCGAACTCCGCTCTTCACTTGGCTGTGAGCGCTAGAACGCCGTACAATCGCCACCGCAATTCGCACGCCGCCCGTGTCGCAGTTATAACAGCTAAATCGAGCGCTTTAATAGCCATCGACCGCAACATTCCCATGTTCGGTAGCTCTATCCCTTGAGAACGCTCGGTCAAGTATCTGGGGGTAACCTTAGATAGTCGACTGACGTTCAAAGACCACATAGAACGAGTTCGCAACAAGACTGAGTTCGTACTAGGCCGTCTCTACCCCATGACCAACAAGCGAAGTAAACTGTCCCTTAGAAATAAGGTGACACTTTACAAAACTTGCATCCGCCCCATCCTCACCTACACCGGTGTAGCTTTCGCTCACACCAGTCCTCGTCTCATTCACCGACTTCAGGTTATCCACAATCGCTTCATGCGTAGAGCCACGGGCTGCCCGTGGTTTCTACGGAATGAAAATCTCCATTGCGATTTACAGCTCCCCACCATAGCTTAATACCTGAAGCAGGCATCCATCCGATACTTTAAGTCTGCCGAAAACCACCCCAACCCGTTTACGAGCTACCCGCGAACCCCATTCGCGTAATCCGACGCCCCAAACATGTACTCACTGACCCCGACGACCCCACCACGCTAGGCGTAGCCGCCCTGTTCCCGCCCCCTAACCCACAGAGAAACACTACACCGACATTCTGCCCTCGCCATCCCCCCGCTTCTGGCGCTTATCAGCGCTACCGGCATATACCAGGCCGCTTGTCTCCGATCCTCCCACGTCCAAGCAACGACCTAAGCCGAGGTCCGTGCCCACCTGGGCGCCCTTAGGCAGTTGCATCTTTTTGCTTAGAACTAGGTTGAATGCCTTCCGTACTCGCCTCCCCTGCCTGGTGAAGTTGTAAAGGCCCCCACGGCCAACAACAAGCTTGTCCTTTGATAAAAAAAAAGCTTTAATACCCATAGTTCCGTGTATTGTCTGACAGTGGGAAGAAGTAGGTAAATAAATGCGTAGATATTTTCGTTTTCTATGGAAGTTTCGTATCTGTTACGTAGTAAGTAACTAGTATCTCATCTGTGCCATAGTCCAAAAACACGAAGTCGGTGCGTTCAGGAAACTAACTAATACTAAAGAACCCCGTACCAAAAGTATGGAAAATGTGATTTTAGTTAAATATTCTGAGATTTTGATATAATATAGATTTTTACGTCCTGAACAAAAGTCTCTATGGGGGCTACCACTGTTGCCGAGTCCCTTTCAGAGTTACGCTTTCACTCTTGGGCCCACGACTGGTCATCCGATGATGAAATGGAGAGGAGAGAATGAGGTCGTAAAGGTCCAGATCACACTCTCCGAAATGAATCCTGTAGAACATCGATAGACAGGCAACTTTGCGGCGATGCTCAAGGCTTTGGAGCCTGTTTGAAACAAGTTCCTCATCGCCAATGAGTCTTATAGCGCGTCTGTCGGGTGCGTCTTCGACCAGTGTGTGTTGCCAGTGATGACATATGGAACTAAGACATGGTCGCTTACTATGGGCACAGTATATATATTAGTACTAACGTACAGTATGGACACTCCCTGCCCCTCTCTAAATTCGACCTCACCCCCCCGTCACTCAGATTGGGTGTAGATTGGGTACCAAACGTAAAGGACGAGCTACGCAAGCACTTTTATTCACTATATTCACTTTGCGCGCCGCTGTGATTTCGTTCACAAGCATAAAAACCAACCAGTTACCGAACGTAAAGGCCTAACTGAAATCTTTTTTTTTTTCATACTTGTCATGTTGTAAATGGTAACTGCGACGTCGTGGACGTATGAATTAACACTGAAAACTGCTATTATTTTATACGGTCTAACACTTTTTCCATAAAATTTGGGGGTTGTAAATGGGTGGAGGGGGCTGGGCCCCCTGGACCCCATATCATGAATCTTGGTGATCAAATTGACTTCACCTTTTTTTGGAATAAGCGTTAGCGATTTTCGCCCGTCAGAGAAGTGGAGGACCTTTTTGTAATAAGCGGCAGCGATTTTCGGCGTCATAGAAGTAGATGACCTTTTTTTAATAAGCGGTAGCGATTTGTCGGTCAAGGAAAAAGTGTTTAAAGATGTACAAAATAATAGCAGGTTTCGGTGTTAATTCGTACGTCATACGGAAAGTGGTGTGTTTTTTTTCGAACGGTGTTCGTTTACAACGAAAAGTATGAAAAAAAAGAGTTTAGTATTCACACCGCATTCAGTAAATAACTAACAAACGTTTTGTGACCAATACCGCCGGTGTGATTCAACCCTACCTGCATTCTTGCCTATAGATACGTCAGTTATAATTATGTATATCATTTCTCGCTCGTTTGTATGGAGTGTCCGGGGTGTGCTATGGGCCTCATAAGAAGACTCAAGGTCACCCAAAGCACAGATGAGATACTAGTTACTTCGTAACAGATACTGCACTTCATTATAAAACGTAAATACCTACGCATTTATTCACCTTCTCGTTTCTAGTGTCAGACAATACACGGAAACATGATTATTAAGGCGCTCGACTTAGCGGTCATAACTGCGTACACGGGTGGCGCGCGAATCGCGGCGGCGACTGTACGGAGTTTTAGTGCTAGGGTAGATTCATGAAAATGAAAATAAAAGTTTTACAAGTGATTTTATTTATTTGTTTCCTTTAAGTAACAGTCCTACTAGTTGATCCCACTTAGAAGGTGCGCCAGCTTAAAACGAATTACAAGTTACCTTTCATTTTTTTTGAATAAAAAAAATAAATGCGCGTTCTTACTAGGTAAATCCTGATTGACGCGTTCTGATTGTGGCTCTATAGTTTTTTTAATCCAAAATTTATAAGCCCTTACTTAGGATCTTCTCACATGATGGTAAGTGACGATGATGCCGAAGATAGAAGCGGGCTTACCAAGATTCCCTAACACAATGGGGATCTGGCTATCTTATCTTCAAGCTGGAACACATCAATGCTGTTAACACTAATGTTTGGCGGCAAGACTTAGATAAGATCGTGATAGCTAGCCAGACGGACTAAGAAAATGCCCTACCACCAACCAAACCGACTCTTACAAAGTTGACCCCGCCGGGCATCGAACCCGCAACCTCCTGGTTTTCAGGGAATGGACTAACCAATACGGCACGGAAACGGGTAAAATTTACCTTACTTAGCTGTTTTTATGGGTACGTCGGTGGTTTTTAGGATTTTGTAGTCAAACTAAGAACCTTTATAGTTTCGCCATGTCCGTCAATAAATGATAAGTTTACGAAATATTAAGTTTTTAAGTGCTAATTTTAGTTACAGTTTCGAAACCGCTATTTCAGTATATCAGAACATGATATAGAATAGTAGGACACATAATGAATTAACAAGAAAAATTGTTACGGCTAAGTAGGCTTTCTTAGTTTAAGAGTGATAGATAGTGGACGAACTTAAGACGTGCAGTTATTTTTGTAAAAAGTTCAACTCCTTAAAAAAATCTAAATCTAAACTGCAAAATTAACTTAGTTTTTTTTCTATTTTTTTTTTATCACTACGGAACCCTACTTTGTTCATGATCCAACACGCACGCAGCCAGTTTTATTAGATCTGTTTTTTAATATGTTTTATTACCTAAATATCTATCACATACATAGACTTCCACTTAGAACGGTTCAGCCACACAATAATAATGTTTACCTACCTACCTATCTTGAGGTATCTATACCTACACAAGACACACGGTGGCAGCCCGACTCGCGAGAGCCCGTCCAAGTGGGTCGCTAAGCGTAGGTATATTTTGCGGTAGGTATAGGCGAGTGACGGAGCACTGCCCAAAGCGCAATGGAGCTTGCTATGCTCGGAGTTTCTCTGCGTGATCGAATCAGAAACAAGATCCATAAGAGAACTAAAGTGGCCGACATAGCTCTCAGAATTGCTCAACTTAAGTGGCAGTGGGTGGGGCACACAGTTGAAGCGTGAAAGAGTAACAAACATGCATAAATACAAACTTTCACATTTATAATATAAGTAGGATTAGCATTGTTTAAAAAAAAAAGGTATTTTTTTTTTTAATGAAAAATAGACTATTTGAAGAAACTAATTTGAATTTCGTTTCCTTTATTAACTTGTTATTTATCTTTTTTTTATGTTTAACGTTGAAATAATTGTGATGAAGTCACATGCTATGAAAAAGGCCCCAGTACTAATTTAAATTGAGGATTATGAGTTATTTAGTATGTTTTTACAGTATAAGTCGTTATATCTCTAAATGGTTATTTTATTTACGTACCTTCTAAAGAATCTGAAAAATGACAAATGTGTAATGCCGGCAGTGACGTCATCGTATGCTAATCACTTTTTTTTAAATAAAATATACCAAATCACTTAAATCTTCTGAAATCTGATAAGTGGAAAACTATCGCAGAAGCTATGGTTTTCAAATTAAGTAAGGTTCATAAAAACTGAACAATGCCAATTGTATAAAACGAAAAGTACATTTTTAATTAATAAAAAAAAGATGAAAATAAGATTTAAGATGCTTTATTGAACTTTCTTGACGAATACTTAATATAGAGGGGGTGGCATACTTCTGGTCGGCCACAGGCGGCGAAAGCCTACGCTACGCTACTGATCCTTTAAAAAATAAGTGCTTTGCTCATTGTTTTTGTCTGTATGTTTGGATACACTACGTAAATTTTGATTTCCGAATCACTCGAGAATCACTATAATATAGTAAAATAATGTTAGTCTTGTATTCTAACAGACCTTGTTAGGGTAGAGATTGACTTTGGGACGGGAAACGAATGGAAGTTAAAATATTTGATTGAAAGGTCGAAGAAATTAAAAAATAAATTGGATGAGTAGAATACGTGGAGCGAATTAACTCATTCGATCAGCAGATATGATGTTGTCTTCCTTGAATAATTACCCTAAAAATACTCCAAGTAAATAAATAACCCTAAAAAAACCTTTCGAAATTGCTTACTTTAAAAATTACCCTACTCAGTAGTTTTTACTCTAAGTCTAAGGTAAATTTCCCTAAATTGGCAACACTATGACAAGCATAGATTTTGATCGTTATAAATAATAGGTCATATTTGACATGTGTTTGTCTATGCTACATCCACATGATTACTTTTTATTAGTAGACACTTTGAGTATACATTCAGAATGTATACTCCAAGAGTAGACTAGAAAAATTGACCATAATTACGCTTCGTCTATAATAAGTATACTACATCCACATGATCGAAGATGACTTAATATTAGTAGACTAGAAAAAGTTGACCAATTATTACTAGCATACTGTAAGGTTGTCAGCCACAAATAGATCAAGCGCGAAATTCAAATGGTTTCGAGTTTGTTGTTGATTGATATATATTTTAAAAATAGATGACTAATACTTTAAAATCATATTATATATTAGTTATTCAACGTAACTCGTGCTTGATATTGATAATTACCGGTTGGAAGGTACCTTAATTTGAAACAAAGATTACCACCTAAGAAAGCTAAAAAAAATCGTGAATATTTCCCTCGTCATATGCATAAGACTGGACGATTTTGACCCGCCTTGCCCGCCTTCCTTCTTTAGATACGACACGACAGTTTTGTTGTCGCTCTGAAGCATCACCTAGTAGTTTAAAAAAAATAGGATTGTCTTTGTAGTAATCAAAGCACAACTAGCATTTCTTTTTGATTCGAATGGAGATTCAGCTCCTGAACTGACCAGTGGGCCCCCATTGGAATATTGTCTAAGCGGACACCCGAAGCTAACCCGGACACGTCTGTTGTGAGGAAGTGGTGAACCGGTGGGTGATGTAGTTGAGATCTCTCATTGTGATTCCTCATACACTATCTTAGTTCTGTCAGTACTGCGGTGGGAACCGGTAAATGGTGACAATAATCGGAAATTAACAAATCTTTGCAACAAAGCAGGAGGTTGCAGTGATTTAACCAACCGCGAGGTACGGGAAAGCTGGTAAAGTTTATGAGTCCGATAAGGCTCTGTAATTCTTTGAGTTGGCTGTTTTTCGAGTCAGAATAGGGTTGATTTTGTTTAGAAGGGATTGACATTTCTTTACTGGCAGCCATTTTAGTCCAGCCCGTGGGTCCCAACATATACCCAGAAACTCCAGACAAGTTTCAGGAGACAGTATGGACTTTTTGAAATTTATCTGCCAACCTAGCTTTTCTAATAGATCTACAGTTTGCAGTACATGAAAGGACAGTAGATATTTGTCCTAACTGGCCAAAATAAAATCGTCTAAGTATGTTACGAACCTGATTCCTCCGTTTCTCAGAGTTTGTGCAAACCAGTTCGTCAGCATCGCAAATTATATATAGCATTTGGTATATTTGTCGGTTGTAAATTAGCCTCAAGAATCTCCTATGTGAAGGGGAAACACGGACGTGAAAATATGCGTTTGAGGAGTCAGTCTTTATTACAGGAAGCCGCTGGATGCGGGCAGCGCAAGGCTGGTCGTCGTGGAAATACTTGGAAAGGCCTTTGTCCAGCAGTGGACGTTTTTCGGCTGAGATGATGATGATGACTTATAACACAATGAAGAGCCTACATACAAGGAAATGGAAGATATTTGGGAGTGTTGTAACAAAAACGGAATTTTATGTCACCGGAAAAATACTGTTTTATAGATTTAAACGCGGTTACATGTAATTTTTTCAGGGTAGTCTGTTCATTTCAAGAGTCAATGTTGGGCCGAGTCGGTAGGGCAAGTGCAGTTCTACTATTGGTGGAGTCAAAGAGGAAGCTTTAGCAGCACACAATAGGAAAAATATAACTCGAGAAGTATCACAAAGTTTTTTTAAATTATAGTTTAGACTTTTAGCGTAACTATTGGACACGCTAAAAATGCTGAATTTATGGTATAAAATCACAAATTACCGCCACTATGGTCGGAACAGGAGCATTCTAAAAGGAGTTAACAGGGTCTGGCGCATCCCGAAGCGTCTATTAGTCCCTTTATCTATGTATTCAAAATTCGATAGGTCTAAGGGAACAACATCAAGACATCGATTGCACAAATTATAATTGTGCTGTGTGCACCCAACGACTTCCAACCCTAACCCGTCAGACGAAATATCTGAATTACACGATATAAGCATCCAACGGTTCGTGTATTGCACGTTGTGTTAGACTACTTGACGATGGACAAAGGTGACATCTACGGGGTAATTGATAACTTTCACCTAACGGTACTTTGGCAAAAGATAAAGGATCTGCCGAAGGGAAAAGGATTTCCACAAGTTGCTACTGGGCTACTTATACAAGATGTAACAATATTGGTGTAGATCCCGTTAACTGGGGTTCTACTCGTCATACTAAACAACTTTCTCCAAGGAACCCATAGTCAATTCTCAAAAAAAATTGGACCCTCCATACTAAAATGCACGAAATCGGTCGATCAGCTGGTCGAATTGTATGAAGAGTACAAAAAAAAATTTAACGTTTTCAGCAAAGTCGTAGAGCAAAAGTTGTTCAGTATAATGAGTAGAAGCCCCAGTTAACGGGACCTACTCCAATTTTGTTACACCCTGTATACAACATGAGTACCACGACCTTTTAGACTGAAGGGGTGATTTACACAACAGTATCCATCGGTTTGCATACACTGAATTTCATATGAAATTATCTCATAAGTAAACTCAACACCTATGTGATTTTCACTCGCAATTTGATGCATCCAATGGCTTTGCGTGATGTCGCATGTCTCTCTGTGTAAAAAGAGACTTAAAAGTACGATGAAATTCTAAAAGCGGTCGTCACTCTGCAACCTTAGAAGAAGTCTATAGTGTATAAGTAATACCACGTACTCAGCTGCCAGTACCTAGTGACTTAAATCCAGTCAGCCGATAATGAGCTACTCGCATTATCGCACTCTTAAACGCGGTAGCCATTAGGTAACATTACGCCTTAAACTGAGTTTTTCACATGTTACATATCGTAATGTTGCTGCATTTTACTTACTAATTCTTCTTGGTAATAAATAAGGCGAGTTTGATGCCTAGGTCCTATGGACATGGACATTAATTATGCGTTTGCTTCAAAAAAAAGTCGAAGGATAGTACTTGATACGATGAGACCAAAGAATTAAACCGTTTGAGTAATTTTGCCCATAAGCCGTTCAATTTTTCTAAAATATCTTGTAGTATTTAGTTTAGAATTTTAACCTTTATTAATTGCGAACTATTGTATTTAAATAAGGATAGCGTTCCCGATACCACTTTAATGCATTAACTAGGCTTCGATACTTATTAGGAAAATACGTTTCAATTAAATCAACTTTATGTGAATTGGATAACGCCATGATGAATCACAAACAAACTAATAATAGCAAATAAAAGTTACAATAAGAACAATGTTCGTTCTAAATTTGTTTTTTTATTATTTAAATAAAACTCGTAAAACCATGGAGGTCCTGTTCAATTTCTAGAGAGCAAATAAAATCTAATTTTTAACTATCTTCTGCTGCTCAGATTTTTTTCTTCCAATACAGTACAATATTCCTTAAATGAAACTGAGTCGATCCACATAAAATTTATTTTTGAAGTAAAACTTCTTTACGCACGCTTGACTTGGGCAGTAAGCGTTACGGAAGTTGGGCGAGTCGAACGGAAGTTGAGAAGGAGATATAAGTTAGTGAAGATAGAAAGAGAGAGATTTACGTTTCGTGAATTACTGTAGGATCAAGAGAGAGCAGTGCGCGTGCACATTTTCTTTCTCTCTTCCCCTCATTTGCGAGTTACCGCAAAACGGTGTTTTTTTCGTAATTTCATTTCGTTCTTGAACAATTTTATAAATTAATAAGTGAATTTTCGGGATATAATTATGGCAGACTCCGAACATGAAAGCGGTGCTCCAGGACCATCAACTAAGAAGAAATTACGTACGGTAATTGTGCATTAAAAGTATGTGACAACATATTCAAGGCAATATTTTAAAACCTAGTGAGACCCAACAAACTGATAATGAATCACAAAGTTGAGTGCGTATCTCATACTGGTTGCTGGCGCCGTAGCGTCATATGCAGCGTTCCTTTCTTCTTGTCCATTTTTTTCCCTCTACTAATACGCGCCATTCCAAAGCAAATTTAACAAACTACGTTTTTAAGAGTCGTCGGGACTCTCATACTTAGTACTAATATATATACTGTGCCCATACATAGAAAAGAATTAGGTAGATATAGCTTTTGAATACGCGGCATTCAAAAGAAAATGTAACAAACTAGGTCTTTGACACTTCCTACCATGGTAGTTTTTGACATCGGAATCCACAAGGACGATACTAATCCAATAATTTCCTTGATACATCAAAGTGATCAGTACTGGGAAGATTTTCATCAAATATTTACCGATGCATCTAAACACACTCAAATGGGCAACGTTGGAGTTGGCGTTTATCACAAACAGTCTAGCTTTGTAAAAAAAATTATGCTACCACCTGAGGCCTCAGTATTTACGGGTGAGTGCTTTGGGCTGTATAAAGCAGTCGAATATATTTTACTTGCCAAATTACCTAAAGCTATAATCTTTGCCGACAGCAAAAGTGCCTTAGCAACTCTAGTTAAATTTCCTTTCAAAATAAAATTTCAGGACGATATAATATTCCAAATTAAAAATCTTCTTTATAAATGCCACGAATCAAATTATGATATGCGTTTCGTTTGGATACCTAGCCATTGCGGTATACCTGGAAATGAGACTGCTGATCGTTGAGCCAACGAGGCTATATTAGATGGAGAACATCCTTATAAAAATATCATCCTTGACCTTACCAAATTTGTCAAACAGGAATCTTTATGACTCATGGACAACACTTTATTCAGAAAAATCAAAGCAGAAAGGTAGATATTATCATCAGATCCAACCAGAGATTCCGTATAAATCATGGTTCACTAAAATTAAATTAAGCAAAACAGTAACCAGCATAAATATTCGTATGCTCTTGGGTCACACGTGCACCCCAGCGCATCTTTCAAAATTGGGAATCGTGTGATTGCTCTGATTCTGATAGCGGTGTTGGTGATATCAACCATATTTTCTTTACGTAGGACACGTAATATAATCACTCTTCCTTCCTTGAAACCCTTACCATCCTGCATGTTCCGTTTCCTACAAGTATTGAATGCCTGATTTCTTCTAATAGTTTATTTTTATTTTTAAAGCAAATGAATTATTTATTATACAAAATAATATCAAAGTTTAATAACTATAAATAGCATTTTGTGTTTTTACCTTCTCTTATTTTGTTTTTCGTTTACACATGAAGTTTGGACTGACTCGGTGGCTCAGTGGTTAGTGCCCTTGACTACTGATCCGAGGGTTGTGGGTTCGATCCCCACCCAGGGCAAGCATTTGTGTGATGAGCAGATTTGTTTGCTCTGTGTCTGGGTGTTAAATTTTATCTATATATGTATGTATTTAAACGTATATAAGTATGTATATCAGTCTCTGGTAACCCATAACACAGGGAATCCTACTTTGGGGCCAGATGACCATGTGTGATTTGTCCCAGAATATATATATATTTTATTTCCCAGATGATGTAAATAACCCTAATAATTGTAAAGCTAATCCTTTTTCCTTATTTCCATTCCGTTTCCTATAAGAACCTACCTTTCGTGTTAGATAAGTTTCCCAACCTTAGCCCAGTGTACAAAATAACTTGACTTTGGCAAAATGCACAAAATGCCAAAATCGCCACACTACCAAAAAAAACAAAAACAAACAAACTAAGTTTTTAAGAGTTAGAACTCAGGGCAGGCTAAGGCGCATTGGCCATACTTCCTCTTCAGACATATTTTATTAAACTGCAAAAAATTACCTATTATCTTCTGGATCACCTTAGTATGTATACTCAAAGCCCACCATCCAATTTGATTTTGGAGGCCGCCATTATACATACATATAGATGGAGCTAAAGAAGTTTTACTGCAATCGTGTGGTCTAAATCACACTCGTATTTTTTTCAAAATGACTCATTTTTATAGACGACTCATGCTTGACCAAAAAATATACTATGTCAAAATTGTTTTCACAAAAAAGACGTAATGGTTGCTAAGACAGTTTCCCTGTATCTGGTTTCGGATTTACCCATACTGTCCCAGTCATAAAACACACTGTATATGCTTTAATACGTTTTTTTGTTAAGTTACCTTATATCTAAATAACAAAGTTTAGTTAATTAATGTTACCAAAAATACACATATTTTCAGTCTTATAATCTTCATAACTCAGCTGAGATTCAGTTAAGTGATATGTATCTAGTAATAACTTTAGATTTTTACATTACCATGTAGCCAAATAACGAGTTTTATTTATTGATTGTGCAAAAAATAAAGTTTTTTTACTTTTCACCTTCATAACTCAGCTTGGACTCATCATCATCATATCAGCCGAAAAACGTCCACTGCTGGACAAAAACCTCCCCAAGGATTTGAACGACGACCAGTCCTGCGCTGCCCACATCCATCGGCTTCCCACGATCTTCCTTCACCAGGTCGTCGGTCCACCGCGTGGGAGGCCTTCCTACGTTACGTTTTCCAGTGCACGGTCGCCAATCGAAAACTTAACTGCCCCAACGGCTATATTATATTCTACGAGCTACGTGCCCCTGCCCACTGCCACTTAAGTTTAGTTGTTCTGTGAGCTATGTCGGTTACTTTAGTTCTCCTGCGGACCTCCTATTTTCTGATTCGATCACGCAGAGAAACTGTGAGCATAGCACGCTCCATTGCCCTTTGGTTGACCTTGAGCCTTCTTATGAGGCCCATAGTAAACGACCATGTCTCAGTTCCGTAATTCATCACTGGCAACACACACTGGTCAAAGACCTTAGTCTTGACACACTGAGGTATTTGGGATGCAAAGATATTGCGAAGCTTCCCGAATGCTGCCCATCCGAGTTGGATACGTCGATTAATCTCTTTTTTGAAGTTGGACTTAACTAGCTGGACTTTTTGTCCTAGGTATACATATTCGTCAACAACTTCCAGTGTAGAGTCTCCAACATTTAGAGAGGTGGGTGCGACACAGACATTTAACATTATTTTCGTCTTGTCCATGTTAATTTTAAGGCCCAGTTGTTGAGAGACTTTACTGAGGCCGTCGAGCATTGTGCTTAGGTATTCCATAGTTTCAGCCATGAACACGATATCGTCAGCAATTTGGAGGTGGATTATGTACTCGCCGTTGATATTGATGCCGAATCCACCCCCGTCCAGAAGCCTGAAAACTTCTTCCAGTGCGGCGGTGAACAGTTTCGGAGATATAACATATCTCTGTCTCACCCCTCGCTGCAACTGGATATGTTTCGAGTTCGGGTCCTGGAGGCGAACCGACGTGGTGGTGTTTTCATACAGACACTTCAACACCTCGATGTATTGATGGTCAATTTGGCACCACTGGAGAGACTGTAGAACAGCCCAGGTTTCGACTTAAACAAAGGCTTTCTCATCGTCCACAAACGCCAAGCAGTCTTCTGTGTTATCTGCCGTAGCGTATGTATGTGGTCTATGGTACTAGAGGCTTTTCGGAAACCGGCTTGTTCAGGAGGCTAGAATTCGTCAAACCTGCAAGCGAGACGATTAGTAATGACTCTAGAAAATAGCTTGTAGACTTAGACATGGCTCAGAAGTGAGATGGGTCTGTAGACTTCAGGAGGGTATTGTCACCCATTTTGAAGAAAAGCACTACCACACTTCTGTGCCATGCCTTAGGAGTTTGTCCCTCGAGTTTAACGAAATTATATAACTTCTGTTGCCAGTGATGACGTACGGAACTGAGACATGGTCGCTTACTTAGAACCAAAGTAACCGACATAGCTCTCAGAACTGCTAAACTTAAGTGGCAGTGGGCGGGGCACATTGCTCGTAGAACAGATGGCCGTTGGGGCAGTAAAGTTCTCGAGTGGCGACCACGCACCGGAAAGCGTAGTGTAGGCAGGCCTCCCACTCGGTGGACCGATGACCTGGTGAAGGTCGCGGGAAACCGCTGGATGCGGGCAGCGCAGAACCGGTCGTCGTGGAGATCCTTGGGGGAGGCCTATGTCCAGCAGTGGACGTCCTTCGGCTGATATGATGATGATATAACTTCTGAACAGCTTTTAGTACCGGTGATCTACCTGCTTTCAAAAGTTGAGCCGTAATTCCACCACTATCCCGTGCCTTGCTTGTTGTTCTTGAGCTGTTTGAGAGCCATTCTAATCTCGTACAGGCTGACTTCCTGGATATATTGGACTTTATGTTTTCATAAAGTTGCCCCCCATTACCTCACAAGCATAATCAGACAGAGGAGAAATCTATTATGGTAATCCCAATCAACAAAAACTACCTTTACCACAAGTTTTCTCTTACATCGTGGTCCATTCTTGTATGCTAAAGCTAATTGTGCATTGCTCGAGATATGTTTAAAAAAATATTATTATAAAAAAAAGGTCAGATTGTGGTTAACAGACATGGACTATTTTAGGACGGAGAAACTTCTACTGCCATTGAGGTAAAATACCCTTCGACAATCTCTTATATATAACTGTATACACCAACCTACACATATAAAACTTATAGACACCTAATAATTACTCAAGCTATTATTCTTATGTAGGTATCAAATTTACATATATATTTATATTATTTTGCCTAAGTAAAACTGTACTTATTTATTATTTATCTAGGTTACTTGTAACATAACACAAAAAAATATAAAAAATATGATTAGTAAATGCAGGCATTCTATCTAATTTTAAACGTTGATGTATGATCTGTCTGACGCGACTGACTTACTCTTACTATTCTTTGACCCGCGACGTGATAGTGATGATGAATGGATGTCTGTTTGCGCATGGAATTTTTGCGGTTATGCAGCAAACACAACCGCGGGATTCCTTTGCGCTCGTCAGGTGTGACGGAACATGCAGTTCGGGCGTGATATTAACTAGTTTGTTATTGTTACCTACTAATCCTACAATGTTAGGTATTTACACCTACCTACCTGCAATCAGAGATTTGTTACCATAGATGGGTTATGCACTAACAGAAAACTTTTGAAAATCGAATCCATTTACACACACATCATTATAGGAGTAGTTCCCATCTATTGCACCGAATGTTACTAAGAAAAGAGATGCCAATTGGCATAATTTTTTTGCTTCACTTTTTAGACGCATGTAACATATCTACCTCCCCTTATATATAGCATATCTCTGCCTGCAATATTGTAAATTACTTTTTGGATGGGTACCAACTTCATTACTATCATATTACACATATGAATATTTTAGACCTTTAGATAATAATATACTGTAAATAAGATAAGCGCAGGACCGGTCGTCGTGGAAATCCTTGGGGGAGGCCTTTGTCCAGCAGTGGACGATTTGTGGCTGATATGATGAAGATAATGTAAAAATAAATTACTCAAGTTTGTTAACATATAGGTGGGTAGGTTTGCCTTGTATTTTTTTGTATCGAGCGTAATTATTATATTTTTACTTTATTTTATGTGATTATTCCATTATTAGTAGCTTAACATTATTAATATTATTATTACGGGGAAGAGACTGACACTCCCGACACAGGAAATCCTAGTGGGAGAGTTAGAGTGTAATTACAAAGCCTACCACTAAGATGTAACTTAAATAAGTACCTTACCATTTTTATTTTGTATTCTGTATCTAAACATTAATTTTCAAATAAACTTACTTACTTCCTTACTATATCTTGGGTATAACGTCAATTGGCTATATCTTGTACAGTTGTCTCACCTTCTTCCAGCAACTCAGTCTTAGACGATATGATCCTGCCATCCTCGGTCTTTAGCTTGGTCAGTTGGCTTTGTCCAGCAGACAGAGCTCTCGCGAATACTTTTGAGCCTTTGTTGTGCTCAGCTTGAACTGCATTTAGCGAAATATGTATATGTCATAGTAGATTTTGTTTCTTACGTTGTCTTTTACAATTACGATATTTGGGTAATTAATGTGACAAAAATACATATATTTTATACTTCTAACCTTCATAGCTCAGCCCGGATTGAGTTAAGTGATGTCTGATATGTATCTAATAATAAGTGTTGTTTGCTACGTTACCTGTATCCGATTAAAAAGGTTTGATTAAAAACACTGAAAAAGGGAGTTTTTTTTACTTCTCTTTACAACTTAACTCAGACTGAGTTTATCGATATAGATATCATAATATGTTTCTTTGTCACGCCTGTATCCAAATAAAAAGTTTTGGGTAAAAACTGTCATATAAAAGTTATTACTTCTAACCTTTATAACTAATCTCGGACTGAGTTTAGCAATATAGATACCATTATTAAGTTTTTTTACGTTATCCTGTATCTAAATAACAAGGTTTAATCAATGGCCGCGCCAACAAAAAAAGGCACCAATTTCCGGCATTGGCCTTTCATCTCTGTAACTGATAATTTAATGATTTTCAGTCATGGTAAATTTAGATTTCTTAATTTCTTTTCTATTACTTTCTGCAAAAGGTGGTTCGTTGAAGCTCCTCAATGCTCAATTCTCGCTAGATGGCGCCTGCACCACAAATTTTGACTTTCAATTTTTTTTGAAGTACCACATTTTTACCTTAAAATACGTTTTGCGCACTCTTTACATAAATATTTAACTGTCGAAAAACACATTGCACAATTAATTGCATTGTATTTAGTATCCAAAAATCTCGATTATGTGTTCCTTCACGCAGTTTTGAAACGGACACTCACACATCCATTGAATATTGCAAAAGTCAATCATCGCATTTCCGAATACAAACTAATGCTAATTCCATGTCCATCAATTACTAGATTTATCGTATAACAGTATTTGAATTCAGAACTAAGTACTTTATTGTTGTTTTGTTTAGATTCCCGCACGAACTATATAGAGCTTTAAAATTATCATTTCATTTATAATTTAATTTCATTTTATACTAACGAAATTAATAAAAATATAAACAAAATAAAATACTTCTTCAACCGACTTCCAATAAAGAGAAGGTTCAATGTTTGACAATAGGTTTTTTTTTGGTCTCCTTTTTTTCGGAGAGCTGACTTTAATTAGTAATTACACTGGAATGGGTTTCAGTCCTAATACTTCATCTAAATATATATAACTCAAAGGTGACTGACTGACATAGTGATCTATCAACGCACAGCCCAAACAACTGGACGGATCGGGCTGAAATTTGGCATGCAGGTAGATGTTATGACGTAGGTTATTTCTTAGCGGATGCTAAGAAAGGATTTTAGGAAATTCCCACGGGCACCGCAAAAATCGGGTTCTGCGCGGGCGAAGCTGCGGGCATCCACTAGTTTAGTATATTGTTCATAGTTCTTCTTGAAATTCCAGTGGCATTTGTAACTCTCTTAAACCTTCTTAAAATAATTACTTTCATTATCATCCTATTTTTTTTAAATCTGTTGTCTTCGGTTACAAAATATTTATAAACATTGAAGATAATTTCGCGTGACTGGCATTATAAAAGTTTTTCTTTTTTTATAGATATCATCTGAAAACTTTAAATTCGTACAATTTAAAATAGATTTAAAATTTGGGATTTTAACAACTCTATATATACAGGGTGTAACAAAATTGGTGTAGGTCCCGTTAACTGGGGGTTCTTCTCATCATACTGAACTACTTTCCGCAAGGAACTCATAGTCAATTCTCAAAAAAAAAATTGGACCCTCGATGTTTTGAGATGGGAAAAACAAAAAACCATTGAACTCTTGACACCGTCACCGACACCGTCACCGACACCGTCACCGACACCGTCACCGACACCGTCACCGACACCGACACCGTCACCGACACCGTTACTGATAGCGTTCAACGACACCGTCACCGACACCTTGTAGTGAAAACTTTTTAATATGGGAAAAAATATTGAACGCGCGACACCGTCACCGAAACCGTCAACGACACCGTCACTGACACTTTGAAGTGAAAACTTTTTGAGATAGGAAAAAACCATTGAAGGTCACCGAAACCGACACCGACATCTAGGTGAAATTTTTTGACATGGGGAAAAAAACCATAAAACTAGCGTCACCGTTAGAGACACCGTCACCGACACCGTTACCGACACCGCCAACGACACCGTTACCGACACCTTGAAGTAAAAACTTTTTTGAGATGGGAAAAATGGCTTTTCAAATTATTAATATTATTATTTTTTTTTTTATGTATGTATTTAAACGTATATAAGTATGTATATCAGTCTCTGGTAACACAGGGAATCCTACTTTGGGGCCAGATGACCATGTGTGATTTGTCCCAGAATATTATATTATATTATATTATTATATTATTATTTATATTATCTAGTAATAATTCTTCAAGGCATGAAAACAATGACTTATATATTACTGGCGTAAATCTGTGCATGAAAATGAAAAACAAACAAAAGACAGTTTGTTATATTCTCTTTGCAATCGAGTGACTTGATGCAGTGACAGAACGTAAGAGCGGCAACATGCACGCGCGTCGGTTACGTCGCGCAACTTGTGTATTTACACGACATTTTGTCTCGCACACATTCGTAAATTTAATGAAAATTGAGAGTTGGTTTATTCCATAACTTTAAATGAAATTATGTTTTTTTTTATTAATTTTGCGCTAACAAATACTTGAAAACAGTTTGTAGCACACATAATTTACGCTTAAAATTCAAAATTTTAAACAATTTATTTCAAATAGGTGTTTACACACGTGTAAATGGGCACACGATGTGGGACTGTCGATAAACTACGATAAAACTATACTGATGTACATTCATTCTCCTTACAAAACAGTTACCGTCACGCCCACCATCGTGGCCCATGACCACAACTGCATGCACCTACGAACCAATACTTGTGTCTGTAAGCCTCTTCATATTGTCTACCAACATACTTACCTTGGGCTAAAGATCGACCATAAATTTAATTGGGGACCACATGTGGACCACGTGTGCAGTAAACTGAGATCAATACTAGCTAAACTTAGTGTACTTAAACACAAGCTTCCGTATAATACACTGAGACTACTTTACTTGTCATTGGCAGATTCTGTAATAAGCTATGGATTGTCAAGCTATGGTAGGACATACAAAACTTATTTACATAATATCTACAACTTACAATTAAGAATGCTAAAAACTATTGTCCCTCTAAAAATTAAATATAAATACAAAGACAACTACGACAATTTATTCAAATACTGTAATGTTCTAAATGTGTACGACAAAGTGAAACTTGCAATTGTAACACAATATAACAATAACATAAATCAACTAGAAAAACGTGTAAGACCTGGTAATATGCGTAATTTGTCATATCTTCCTTTATTTTGTATACCTAAATCTAATAATGTATATGGTAAGAGAGTCTGGAGGTGCACACTACCTTGTGTCCGTAACAATCTACCTAAAGACCTAGTAGAAAAAAATAGAAAATAGTAACAATAACCAAACAAAAAAGATCCTTAAAAGTTTCCTTGCTCAGAAAAACTACCTAACTGACGAGGCTGGTGGACATCCAGACGCTCAAGTTGCGAGCTGTGCAACTAACAATAAACGCACATAATCTTTTTATCAAGATTTGCGTTTTTTGTGTGGCATCTTGTTTCCTTTTTTTTATTGAAATAAACAGTTTAATTTTTTTTATTTTATTTTTAACACACACATTTAAATATAGTCAAAACAAAAAAAAAATTGTATATTACAAATAATGTCATGATTCAGATTACAGTCTCAGGTAATGGTATTTGTTATAGAATCAACATATATATCTTTGTCATTTACTTATTCTATTATTTTATAATATCCTCTAGAGCACAAAACTTTTTTGACATGAGTCTTGAATTTATTCTCTGACAAACTAGTTACATTTTCTGGAATTTTATTGTAGAATCTTATACACTGCCCCACAAATGACTTTTTAACCTTACTCAGTCTCGAAAAGGCTATATCTATTTTATTTACATTTCTTAAATTCAAATTATGCCTGTCACTGTTTTTAGGAAATAAATGCAAATTCTTACAAACGTACATGATGTTTTCATATATAAATTGACTAAAAGCAACAGTTAAAATATTGATTTCTTTGAACTTATTCTGTAACGAGTCACGTGATCGCATCTGATAGATTGCGCGGATAGCTCTTTTCTGCAGGATGAAAATAGTTTCTATATCAGCCGCATGCCCCCACAGTAATATGCCATAAGACATTATACTATGGAAGTAACTAAAATACACTAGTCTCGCAGTATCTCCATCCGTTAACTGTCTTATTTTCTTAACGGCATAAGCAGCTGAACTAAGCCTTCCCGCTAAAGTTTCAATGTGTGGTCCCCATTGAAGTGAAACATACAAAGTTATACTAAGGAACACCGTGGTATTTACAAATTCTAATTTATTACTGTCTAATATTACACTATTATTGACCTTTTTTACATTTGGCAAACAAAATTTTATATATTTTGTTTTCTTAGCATTTAATAATAAGTTGTTCACAGTGAACCAGTTCAGTATCTTTGAAAGAGTGTTGTTTACTTCGTCAATTTCGTTTTCTTTCCTATTCACTTTAAAAATAAGAGAAATATCATCCGCAAACAACACAATATTTGACAGATGTTGCACCATAAAAGGCAAATCATTTACGTAAACAAGGAAAAGAAAAGGCCCTAATATGGAACCCTGGGGCACACCCATTTTCACTTTAGATCCAGATGAGTTCGTGCCATTCACTTGTACTTTTTGTATTCTGTTGTCTAAATACGAATTTAAAAGACTGAGTGCCCCTTCCTCTACACCATAATGCTTTAATTTCATAAGTAATGTTTGGTGTTCAACACAATCAAAAGCCTTAGATAAATCACAAAACACTCCAATTGCATTCTGCGATTCCTCGAAGGCATCATATATGTTTCGAATGAGTGCTACTCCTGCATCGGTTGTTGATCGTCCTTTAGTGAAACCGAATTGTTGGTTATGCAGTAGTTTGTTTTCTGTAAAATATTGTAGCATTTGGTTAAGCATAATCTTTTCAAACACTTTACTAAGAACTGGCAGCACAGAAACTGGACTGTAGTTGCCTTATTCTTTATTCTGTATCCTTAACCAGATTATTGCAATTGTTTTTTGTTTGTTTTCACAGATTTTTTTCTTCCTAGGTCAAGAAAGAGTTTTATTCAACATGTGGTATAACTCATATTTAAGATCGACAATAGCGACAATACCAACATAGATAGATAAGACAAATCATACATCATGCACGAGGTTACTTTTTATATGTCCCTGATGTTTTTGTATATATTTATATATATATATATATATATATATATATATATATATATATATATATATATATATATATATATATATATATATATATATATATAAGGTCTAACAAAATTAGCTGAAACTATTTTAAGGGCAAGTTCAGTAAACGAAACTGAACAACTTTTTCTTCAGCGACCATACTGAAATCTAAGAAAAAAAATCTACAATAAAAAAAAAAGAAATCTTAATAAATCCGGCACTGGCCATCGTACCGTAGCAGTCCACGCGCCTGACGCGCCTCCGCCGGGCTCCGCCACAAGCCACGCCAGATAGTACAAGCCGTGTCTTCCGTCGCGTCGGACACATATTGGGTAGGTATCTAAACCCTATTTGTTTGGAAATAGCCAGACATGTAAACAAAACATGAACTTCAAAATAAACTAGTTTCAATTGGTGTTCAAGTCTTAAATGAACTAAAACACAGTATTTATGTCAATAAAATCCTTGATGTCCAAATGTAAGTGATTAAGCTAAAATGATAAAATGATTTGTTTACATGTTTGGCCATTTCCAAACAAATAGATTTTTCTTTAATGTGACTTGTCCGCAAACAGGCTAAGGCGAACTACCTACCTACTTGCTTCTTATGTCTCCGGTGATTTTCTTGGTTGACCGGCATCTACAGGTCGTGGCATACTCGTAAAAGTACCGTAATCCCGGAATCGCTGCAAAGCACCTTGAAACATGTTCCTGGTGTCTATTAGGTTGTGGTTACAAACTTCATAGCACACCGCCATGTCCAAATATTGTTGTATATGGCATTTTCACAATGAAACACTTAACTTAGGCACTTAGGTCACAATCTGTAAGTTCGGCTTTGAGAACGTAACTCAATGAGTGCGCGAGAGTAACTGAGATATTTTTTTCGCGCACGCATCGCACACTTGTTTGTAGGCGAAATGTACCTACGAGCGAGCAGCAAAATAGTTCAATGGTCAATGGCCTCAACGCTTCAAAGAAGCCGCTCAATTTCTTATTTTTCGAAAAGTGTAAATACCTGTTAGGTTGTATTTTACTACCTACATCTAAAAGGGGAACTATAAGGTTTTAAATAGGTAATATTAGTTTTTAAATAAGAATTGATTGAGAGAACTACCAAAGGTCAACGGCCAGGCACAGCGCAGTGTTTCGTTGCGGCAAGGCACGAATCCAGCGAAAAGACAGGACAGTACTACAACACGAGAATATTATAGTGGGCAATAATGGAATGTGGCAATTTTTTTTTAGAATTCGGTATGGTCGCTGAAGAAAAAGTTGTTCAGTTTCGTTTACTGAACTTGCCCTTAAAATAGTTTCAGCTAATTTTGTTAGACCTTATATATATATATATATATATATATATATATATATATATATATATATATATATATATAACTAATATGTAACATGATTTTAATTTTAATAGACAACCCTTCAGTAAATTTACGCATAAATTCAAACGTTTAAAAGTGTAGGTACTTATCTCTGGATCCTGGATCATAGTACGGAAAGTAACTAGCATCTCATCTGTGGTACGGAGTGTCTTAGGTGTGACCCTGCAGTGAGTTTACGCACAAATGAGCATATTCAGAATTTAATTCTTCGTTGCTTCACACCTTCGTCACTGGCGATCAAATGTATGAAACAAATGCGTTCCTACGCACACTGTCTGTTTGTCCGTCTGTCACCAGGCTGTATTTCGTGACCAATGTTTTATTTATATATGTATTAGGAAGTAAACATTATAACTCATAAAACACACATAAATTCTTACAAGTAGATACCTACCTACTATATTATACTGCTGTTTGTCCTTGACTATCAACAATCCACTAAGGCGGTGGTACACGGCAGTACATCCCTATTTGTCACATATACATCTATATAGTTACCTATAGCTTTTTAGTTCATTTTTTAGTTCTAGTACATTTTTTGGGATTTTGGGAAGAAAAAACCTGTATTGTCCGTCTGGCCAGTCCGTTTTACTATTAATCTTCTTTGTGCAAGAAGTTTAAGTTGGTTCGTAAACTTCGATTTTCATAACACTATCTCCTACGGTATTGTGCGATAATTTTGGGGAACATTTTCTGGCAATTCTGGCCACTTTTTACATTAAAAAGAGGTTTTTTTGAGGGGTTTGTGGTGGACGCATTCGTAGTTTTAATTTGTTGTTTTTACATTGTTTTCTGCTGGGATTTGCTCAAGAAGTGGTGAATTTTGGAGAAAATCTTCTAGTGCACGTGAGCAATGTGGAGAACAAGAAAATAAAACGAAGGAGGACGTGAGAACCCAACTTGCTTTGGGTGTTCCACCTCAGAATGTAGCTGCTGCAAATGCTGTCAAGAACTTCAGAGAAGATTTGTAATGCACCGGCACTAGCATTACAAATCAAAAAACTAAAGGAAGCTTGAATACGTCAGACCTGGCTGTATGGTCTTAGTTACCTTTGCCTTCTCCGCGCTTTTGAAAGCCGGAGAGAAGAAACAAAAAAAAATGTCAGACATCTGTCATTCTGCTGATTTCTATTTTCTGCTCCACTTCCACTTCTGCTCGTATCATATCATTAATCCATGAAGAAAATTGTGCAAAGCTATAGGTCTGTTAATTCTGTAATCATGCATGGCCGCCTAGTGAGCTACCTACGTTGATTGTGATGGGCTAAATTGATCAAAACGACGAAGATGGAATTAATGTACAAAACAATAAGTGGTTGCCAAGTGATTTTAGTTCAATCCAGCCGCTAATGTATGATGTTTGTTGTATGGGACGGACTGTTTTTCTACTCCAGCCGAGCCCGTGCCTATCTATTTGGTGATGTTTAGTTTTCTATTGTGGGATACCTGACCATGTCCGGAGCTGGCGAGGGCGAACGCCCATCGCGGCCTTGTTCCCTGCTGCTGGAGACTCCGCCACCTGAACGGGAGCCGCTCCGATTCGATGTGCAGCTGGTAGGAGCTCCGCCGGAAGTCGAACAGCTGGTCAATAACATCAAGCAGGTTGCTGAAGACTTTCTGTATCATTGGAAGACTTTCCCTATTGGTGAGCCTTTTCAGTCAAATCTAAAATTGTTGAACTTCAACTATCTGTAGCTACCCTAAATTGTATTGTTTATAAATAAGCCTTGTAATCAGGGATGCATCTGATACTTGTATATCAACAATATTTTGGGTTTACTGATATATCAGCATGGGCAATATTTTTAGTGCCGATACAACTACAACTCAACTCACGCTTTAAAAAAGTAATGTAATCACACCTCTTGTTTCATCTATTTCCTTGTAAACAAGGCATTAACTGTAGTCTCTGATGGCTTTGTTATGTCTTTTTCCATCCTAAATAAAATGCAAAATTACTTATCATAATTAATTAGTTTGTATGTAAGTATTTTTATAACTGGTCCGTTTAATAAAATAAAATAGATAGCAAAATGTTTTCAATTTCAAAACACAAAAGTGCTTATTGGAATAATTTTGATATTTGATAATTCCCAAGCAAGATGTATGTATTGTAAAGAAAACCTGTCCCATGGCATCAATTTAAAAAATTATAACACATCAAAATTATTTACATGAAGAGGTCAGCCTCGAAAAAAACTATCCAGGAAATAAAATTACTTCAAAGTGAATTGGTCACCGCTGCAGCATCGAAAACAACTATCTAGGAAATAAAATTCACTAAAATTATCGATATTGGTATAGCCATTGCTAGATACTTCATAACAGATACAGCACTTCCATATAAAACGTAAATACCTACCCATTTATTTACCTACACTTTCCCACTGTCAGAGAATACACAGAAACATGGGTATTAAGGCACCTTACTTAGCAGTTATAACTGTGTACATGGGCAGCGTGCGAATTGCTGGCGGCGACTATACCACATTCTAGCACTAGGGTTCATGAAGATGACAATAAAAGTTTTACAAGGTGATGGTTTTTAATTAACTTTACAAATTTGATTTATCAAGTAACATTTGTACTTTACCTTTCATTGTCGATTTAACACCGGATCAAATAAAATAGGAATATAATAAATATTAGGTGGACTTTGTTAACTATGGATACAATTTTTTGCAGTGTGTTCTGCTTAGTTGCATGCAATAATGGTGGTTTGACACATACATTCTGATTGTGACCCCTTATTTTATGTATAATGATATGTACTTAGCGGTATTCATTGATACGTCGTTTTTAAGGTTTCTTAGGCAAACTAAGAACCCTTATAGTTTCACCATGTCTGCCGATAAATGATAAGTTTACGAAATATTAAGTTTTAAGTGCTGATTTTTGTTAGGGTTATGAAACCACTATTTCAAGAAATTTATATATAAAGTATTGAGAATGTAGGTTACAATGAATTTACAAGAAAAATTATCACGGCCTTCTTAGTTTAAGAGTGATATTCGAAGGGAGAGACAGGGAGATGGTATATCTCTGAAACTGTTCACCACTGCCCTGAAAGATGTTTTCAAGCTTCTGGACTGGGGGGGACATGGCATCAATTTTAACTGCGAGTACATGACCCACCTCTGATTTGCTGACAATATCGTGGCCATGGCTGAGACTATGGAAACCTAAGCACAATGTTCGATCATCTCATTAAAGTCTCTCAACAAGTGGGAAATGAACATGCATAAATAATGATAAATAATGTTAACTGTTTGTGTCGCACCCATGAAGGTTGAAGATCTCCACTTGAAGTTAGTGACGAATATGTTTACCTGGGACAAACAGTCCAGCTAGGTAGGTCCAACTTCAAGAAAGAGATCAATCGACGAATCCAACTCGGCTGGGCAGCATTCAGGAAGCTTCGCAATATATTCACATCCCAAAGACTGCGGTATCTCAAGACTAAGGTCTTTGACCCGTGTGTGTTGCCAGTGATGACTTACGGAACTAAGACATGGTTGCTTACTATGGGCCTCATAAGAAAGCTCAAGGTCACCTAAGTGGCAATGGAGTGAGCTATGTTCAGAATTTCCCTATGCAAACAAATCAGAAATGAGGAGATCCGCAGGAGAACAAAAGTAACCGACATAGCTCACAGAATCGCTAAACTGAAGTGTTAATGGGTGGGGCACATAGCTCGTAGGACAGGTTGGGGTAGTAAAGTTCTCGAGTGGAGACCGCGCACCGGAAAACGTAGCGTAGCCTCCTGCTCGGTGAACCGACGACCTGGTGAAGATCGCCGGAACCGGAACAGCGCAGGACCGGTCTTTGTGGAAATCTTTGGGGGAGGCCTTTGTCCAGGAGTGGACGTCCTTCGGCTGATATGATGATGATGATTTTCATGTATTACTTACGTAGTTTAAGAACATAATTTATATCTTTTATGACTTTGTTTATTGCCCACTTCCCCACATCAATGATTTTTCACTTTCCGTGGACATTTTCAGCTGATATGATGATGATGTAATTTTTTTCAGACTTCCCAAAATGGAGGGTAATGTTTTTCGAGTGTACGTATGTATGTATGTTTCTTTGGCTGAGCCTTAAGCCTAAACGGTTTAATGGATTTTTGAGTGCGTGGTGTCTTAAGATTTTTCTTAATCCAGAAAGTGACATAGCATTAATTTTAATCTGACTAATTAAGAAGGTTGTAGACTCTAAAGGTTGGAGACTCTACACTGGAAGTTGTTGACGAATATGTATACCTGGGACAAACAGTCCAGCTAGGTAGTTCCAACTTCAAGAAAGAGATCAATCGACGAATCCAACTCGGCTGGGCAGCGTTCGGGAAGCTTCGCAATATCTTCACGTCCCAAATACCGCAGTGTCTCAAGACTAAGGTCTTTGACCAGTGTGTGTTGCCAGTGATGACTTACGGAACTGAGACATGGTCGCTTACTATGGGCCTCATAAGAAGGCTCAAGGTCACCCAAAGGGCAATGGAGCGTGCTATGCTCGGAGTTTCTCTGCGTGTTCGAATCAGAAACGAGGAGATCCGCAGGAGAACTAAAGTAACCGACATAGCTCACAGAATCGCTAAACTGAAGTGGCAGTGGGCAGGGCACATAGCTCGTAGAACAGATGGCCGATGGGGTAGTAAAGTTCTTGAGTGGCGACCGCGCACCGGAAAACGTAGCGTAGGCAGGCCTCCCACGCGGTGGACCGATGACCTGGTGAAGGTCGCGGGAAGCCGATGGATGCGGGCAGCGCAGGACCGGTCGTCGTGGAAATCCTTGGGGGAGGCCTTTGTCCAGCAGTGGACGATTTGTGGCTAATATGATGATGATGAATTAAGAAGAGGGATAATTTTTTGCAGTCAAGTTGTTATTTTATTTATAAATTGGTTAGGATATGCAGAGCAAGTCTACACATGTTTTATAGCCTTAAACCAAATTCATAAAGCATGCATATGTAATGAAAGTTTGTGAAGAATTTAATGACTTACGGACATTAAAACCTTTGAAAGTAAGTACGAGTAGTTCAAGGCTTTAAATGGGAAGGAAAACTTACTGAAGGAGAATGTACTGTCGAATGTAATTTAAAAATCGAAATACATTTTTTTTTACAAGCCCACCACTAATGTTAAGACATAATTAAAAAAGGATTAAATAACTTTTTTAAAGTCCTTGATTAGAGGGAAATAAGGAACGAAAAATACTGGGCTGGACTCGGCATCAATATCAACGGCGAGTACATATCCCCCCTCCGATTCGCTGACGATATCGTGGTCATGGCTGAGACTATGGGAGACCTAAGCACAATTCTCGATGGCCTCAGTAAAGTCTCTCAACAAGTGGGTCTTAAAATGAACATGGACAAGACGAAAATGATGTTAAATGTCCGTGTCGCACCCACTCCTCTAAAGGTTGGAAACTCTACACTGGAAGTTGTTGACGAATATGTATACCTGGAACAAACAGTCCAGCTAGGTAGTTCCAACTTCAAGAAAGAGATCAATCGACGAATCCAACTCGGCTGGGCAGCGTTCGGGAAGCTTTGCAATACCGCAGTGTCTCAAGTGTCGCGGAAAACGTAGCGTAGGCAGGCCTCACACGAGGTGGACCGATGACCTGGTGAAAATCGCGGAAAGCCGATGGATGCGGGCAGCGTAGGCCCGGTCGTCGTGGAAATCCTTGGGAGAGGCCTTTGTCTAGCAGTGGACGATTTGTGGCTGATATGATGATGATGAAGGAACAAAAAATAAATTTCATAAAATCCAATAAAATCCTTTGAGGACTGTTGTTCTCTGCTCTGAAATAAACTGAATATACACAATTTTATGAGTTTCACTAATTCAGTATGAAAATTAATGTTGTTTTTGATCAATATAAATTGCTATATTTAAACTGAAATTTGGAACAAAAAGGGCAATGGCAGTCCCCGATGGATTTTTAAGAATTTATCATTCGTTTCTTAGGCTCAAGGTTAGACAAAGTACTCGAGTGGCGACTGCGCACCGGAAAATATAGCGTAGGCAAGCTTCCCACTCAGTGGACCGATGACATTTTGAAGGTCGCGGGAAGCCGCTGGATGTGGGCAGCGCAGAACCGGTCTTCGTGGACATCTTTGGGGGAGGTCTATGTCCAGCAGTGGACGTGATATGTTGATGATGATAAAAAATTTAACCACTGTGCCGTAAAAAGTTAAAGCAGCCTTGATTTACTGAAGTATTTTTTCTTTTTGCTTAGTACTACCACCCACACACTTCCCGGGCCCTGGTACTCGTCCATCAGATGTTGTTGTTGCACCTCCATGTGATGAGATAGATGCAGCTGCACTAGACGCCGGTGTGGAGCTTCATCCCCTGTCGCCGAAGCAACTTCATTCCATAAGGGATAAGGGGTAAGCTGAAGCAGTCACAAGTATTTTTGATTTTAGTACTGCCTCATATTAATTGTTAATAATTGATAATTTTGACTTCCCCTCTAAGCCTTGGCTTATAATAATAATAATAATAAATATTAAAAATTTCTTTATTTAGGCAATAAACCCATTAAAATAAACAAAATTATAATAATAGTACACTATTAAATTAGTATAGATCGTCATTTTTTATTAGGGTCTCGGTGAACCAAGACCCAATGTCTTGTCATGGGACTGGTCAAGTCCTGACTCACAATCTGTAAAATGCTGTTATCAGAGCGCCGCAATCTATCCCAAAAGGAAGATATACGCTCCCTGACAACAGCAAAGAAGTCGGGCATTCCCGCCTCGGCAAACATACCCGACGCGCTGCAGCACCTAGGATGGTTCATAAGGATACGATACGCGTCGTTATACTGCACACTTAACGTGCTGAAGGACACCCTCTTGTACCGGTACCACAACTGGCAGGTGTAAAAACACTGGCAAAAGGCTCTGAAGAGGGTGCCCTTCGCATCTTTACTGCATTTAGCAAATCTGCGCGCAAGCATATTGCACCGAACCGACAATGCCCGCCTCTCCCGCTCCATGTCGAGGTCATCCTTGCGATCTTCGGTAACGATGTGGCCAAGGTATTTGAAACTCTTCACAACCCGAACCGCCAATCCATTTAAATATAACTTATAACTTTAATTTGGTCTTTATGAGTATGATGGAAAGAAACTTATCTTATCTTAACTTTAGGTAATACATATACCAGGCCAATGGTATATGTATTGGGTTTATATTGACAAAACCCACCCTACAAGAATCAAGCTATACAGACCGTTAAATACATACTGATTCAAGTTAAAAATATATATTTATGGAACATAGGTGAAATAACCGATGTTGTAATAATTTATGGTATCCATATGTCCTACCGTAACAGACAAATAAAAAATATTAATTTAAAAAAAACTAGCAAGCATTGCTGTAGTCGCATATGATGTGTAATGTCTGACATAAGTAAAAAAACCTACCACCCTTCCGGCAGTTATCATATCAATCAACAATTTCTTGTTTGTGACTTTTTTCCTAACTGACGTTTGACACATTTCGATACGAGACGAGACGTCAAATCTTGTTCCGATAAACATGACAGGACATAGCGTGAGGGTAGCGTTTTGTCAAAGATAACTTTATAATATTACTGTTTTCTTGTTCCAATTAATTTCATAGTTATCAAGATAATTATCAACGTTATAATTATCGTGATAATGATAATTATCACTTCGAACCCTGCAATGTACTATTTACCATTATGCTTAGCAGTAAAATCAAATCATAAGTTTTGATTACCAATCTCAATTAATAATACATGCATCATTCTACATTCACTATTTAACGTATTAATCATTGTTGGAACAAGCAGTATCTTCTCTTTCCATCATACTCATTAAGACCAAATAAATGTTTTCACTCCAACATATCAAGGCCATTATTGTGGTTAAAATTTAAATGAGAGTGATGTTCCATTTTTTGTTTAGGTTTTAAAATACTGTACCATCCTTTTTGTATGAATTTGGCTGTTGTTATTAATATTTACTTTACCAAATATCTTTATAGGGTTTTTCCGACATATTTATAAGGTGAGGTACATCCAAGCGCACTTAAATTATTAGTCAATCTAGTCATGTTTTGCGGAACAATGACAACCACTCTTGAGTAAAATTCGTTACTATGTATGTACCTAGTTACTTTTATGTATAGCAAGGATGCGCAATACAAGAAATTATCTATTTATTCAAATTAATATATTTAAAGCTTCATAGAGATTTTTTTTGGTTAAGCTTTCACAAGGACAAAATCTTTAAGCCGAAGAAGCTCAATGCTAAACAGTTGGAATCGATCCGCGAATGGGGGTATGTCGCCCTACCTATATGTGTATATATTATGTTCTGTATATGTGTACCTTTTTATATTGTGTACAGAGGGTAACAAAATCTGGGGCTTCTACTTATCATACTGAACAACTTTTCCCACAAGTGACTTGCATGAACTTAGATTTAGTTTAACAAATAATATTATTATTATTATTAATGAATACTACCAATCTAATATATAAAAATGAATCGCAAAATGTGTTGGTAAGCGCATAACTCGAGAACGGCTGGACCGATTTCGCTAAATTTTTTTTTGTCGAGTTCGTTATTGTCAGGAGAAGGTTTTTATGTAGGGTAGGGTAGGGTAGGGTAGTGTAGTGTAGGGTAGGGTAGTGTAGGGTAGGGTAGTGTAGTGTAGGGTAGTGTAGTGTAGGGTAGTGTAGTGTAGTGTATGTAGGGTAGGGTAGGGTAGTGTAGTGTAGGGTAGGGTAGTGTAGGGTAGGGTAGTGTAGTGTAGGGTAGAGTAGTGTAGGGTAGGGTAGTGTAGTGTAGGGTAGAGTAGTGTAGGGTAGGGTAGTGTAGGGTAGGGTAGGGTAGTGTATTGTAGTGTAGGGTAGGGTAGGGTAGGGTAGGGCAGTGTAAGGCGGTACGTAGTTCGCCAGGACAGCTAGTAAACTTATATATTTGTTAAGGGGGGTCTCCCCATGGTCAGTTCGTAAAAAAAATAACTCTTCATACAAATTTATCAGCTTATTATTTATTTACTTTGGGGCCAGATGACCATGTGTGATTTGTCCCAGAATATTTATTTATTTATTTTTGTAAGGAACGTCGAAATTTATTTTTCGAGAAGTGACTATTATAATGTTCCAAGGGGAAAGTTGTTCAGTATGACGAGTAGAACCCCCAGTTAACGGTCCTACACAAATTTTGTTACAGCCTGTATATATTTTTATAAAACATTTTTATCCTTGTTCCTTAAGGTTGTTTAAACTTAAATTTGTGTCAATTACTGTGGTGCTAAAAATAATTATGCCTTCCAATTCTTCTTTTTTGTCCAACCCATATTCCCATTTCATCTGGGGTCGGGCCTCCCTGTTCAATTATTCCCTTTCAATTATATTTAAATATCTGTTTTATTTAACTATATCGATGATGATATCAGCTCATATACGTCCCCACCGAGGGGGTCGAGCCTACCCTGAATTAGAGCGATCGGGCGTTAGTCGACCACGCGGGCCCAGTGCGGGTTGGTCGACTTCACACACAACCTGCGAGTTTCTCCGCAGGCGTGTGCAGGTTTCCTCACGATGTTTTCCTTCACCGTCGCTTCGCTTTGGATAAACGTGCATATGAAATCCAAATTCGAAATCACATTGGTACGTGGCAGGATTCGAACCACGACCTCCCGGGCAGGAGACGGCGGCCCTAGCCGTTACGCCACCGACGCTCTATATTGATATAAATAAATAAATAACTATATTGATATTAAAAATTTATGTTTATTGAAATCCCTATGATAAATTCACATTGTATATAGTTGTTGTTTTCATAACATTCATAAAATTATAAATAGCTCACAACATGTCCAATAAAAGTGGACTAGACATGCCTTAATACCATCAAACGGTTCATTCATTCATTACATATGCACTGCAATTGGTATGTTAACGTTGTGGAATGCTACCCATATGTCTGACCGACGTAATAATATTGGCACCAAGGTCATCGCTCCCATGCGACGCATGTTCCCATACATTGATATGGCTTCTTACCTCTATACTTTCACTCTAATATATGAATGTGTTTTTCTAGCATTGTTATGATTGACAGGTATCATTTCTAATGTTGATTGATAAGTTATTCTGGTTTTTGTATGATTTTCTCTAGCATGAATAACACTAAGTATCAACTTGGATTTACACACTTTTTGTAAAATCTCTTTATTTTAACTGTTTTATAAATAGCTAATCCTAGTTTTAAGTACTTAATGTCAAGTTATGCTATGTACAGTCAAATCATCGAGTATTGTGATGCAAAGAGAACAAGATGACAAGTGACTATGGCGCACGCCTTAAGTTAAGACGTTTGCCTCTGTACGCTATCGGCGCTCATTCACATAAATATAAAAACCATCTCTCGCTGATTTGCTTGTTCTTACAACATTACACTTAGGATTTGTTCCAAAAAGAAAGAGTATGATAGATAATGAAAATTGTTTTTGAACGACTCAACTGATTGATTGATTGAAAACACTTTATTGCACAACTTAAGAGAAAAAAAAAGATACAATGATTAACGAAGTTGTACATATAGGCGGTCTTATCGCTAACAAGCTATCTCTTCCAGACAACCTTACTGAATTTTAATAACTATCAATGTCAGGGAAATTCCATAAACAATAGCAATCTGGTGTCTGCAACACAGATTTTCAAAGTCCAGAAAATTTTTCGTTTAACTTACCACTCCAAAACACCCACATGCCCAACTCCACAGATAACAGATGTCAGGTAAGAATGAAAGGCCAAAAATTGGGGAAAAAAATACACCTGTCAGAGTAAATATTACCTAACTGTTTTGGAAAAGTTCCGTGAGTCATTTGGTTACCCTCATATTCACTCGAGTAGTTTTTAAATGCTGTTGGGTATTAGTAATTGTTTTGGAAGCAATATCTAACTGATTTGGAACACACCGCAGAAAAAAACGGCAGTCTTCAGTGAAACACATCACCACCGCCTCCCCAACATTTGTCAGTACGGTGGAATCTATAAAAAAAATCCTATCCTATGTTTTCTGCTGCCAATGTCTTGAACCCTCCAAAATACCGCAGTCTGCTACGAACATTTATTTAAAACCTATTTCTTTCTACCAGCGAATTCGAAGTCCCATCTCGCCACTTTCCGGGTCAGACGCACGTGTGGCGGGTAGCGGGCTGGTTGCAACGCGGCCGACAGCGGACGCGGGAACAGCTGCATCTGGTGATCGCCAGAGCTGTGGCGTTAGTGGTTGTTGTGGCGAGGGATAGACTCCTCAGGGACGAGCCACTGTCTGTGATCGCTGGGGGGAAGGAGTTTCTACATGGCTTGCACAGGTTTGTAACCTTTATCCCTGAATCATCATCATCACTTAAGCCAGAAGACGTCCACATAGGGCATAGACCGCGCCCATTCACCTGCACGTGATTATGAGCCACATACATCCAGTGGCTTCCTGCAGGCTTCATTAGATCATCAATTTATTTAGTATGGGGGGTCATCCAGCACTGGAGCTGGGTGCAACGTGGGTGGCAGCGGACGCGGGACCCACTAAAACTTGTGATCGCTAGAGCTGTGGCTTTAGTGGTTGTAGTAGCGAGGGATAGACAACTCGGGGATGAGCCACTGTCTGTGATCACTAAGGGGACAAAGTTTCTACATGGCTTGCACATGTTTGTAACATTTGAATATTTATTAAAAAAATTGAAATATGCTATGTGCCGCCACTAAGGCATACAAGCATCATCATAATCAGATCAGCCAAAAGACATCCACTTCTGAACAAAGGCCTCCTTTAAAAATTTCCACAACGACCTTCGCCAGTTCGTCGATCCATCGACTGGAAGCCCTGTCTACGCTAAGTCTTCCGGTGCGCGGTCGCCCGCCAACAGTACACTTAAGTTTAACGATTTTGAAAGCAATGTCGGTTACTTTGGTTCTCCTATGGATCTCTTAATTTCTGATTCGATCACATAGGGAAACTCCGAGCATAGCACGCTCCAATCGGGTTGGTGGAGGTTGTAGGACTAGTGGCGAATCCCATTGTCAAAAGTCTTGCATGCCGCCTGCGTGTAGATCAGATTCGCGCTAAACAGAGGTCAATAATGGGGAATTCTGATGTTCTACAGTGACTATCTTTACTAATATTATATCCTTACTTCCTTACTGTATTATAAATGTGAAAATGTTTTTGTTTGTTACTTTTTCACGCTTCAACACCTCAACCAATCTTGACGAAATTTGGCATGGCGGTAGCCTGTATCATGGGGAAGGACATAGGCTTTTTATCCCGTGAAAATAGCATAGTCCGATACAGTTCCTGAGGGTACTGAAAAAAATTTCTTTTTTGCTCGATTTCTTGAATATCGCAACGGAGCAACAGATTGTTGTGATTTTTTGCACAAAGATGTTCGAGGGGTTAGGAAATGAAATAGACTACTAATAAACATAGCCTTCGATACCTATTTCGAGGGATTTAAGGAAAACTTATTTCAGACTCGCGCACGTCGGCGTCGCAACGCAGCAATGCAACGGCTTGACGTGATTTTTTCATTCAAATAGTGGAGGGGTTAGGAAGTGATATAGACTGCCAATTAGAATAGCCCGGTATAGTTAGTTGCGGCTGCCGCGCTTCTGCAGCCCCTGGTCGATGTTCGTGGAAGCGCGCACCAATATGGGTTCAATGCCGTACGGCGCAAGAAGTCTGCCTCGCTACTTCGCAGGTAGCGCGACAGCCCCAACATAATCTTGATTCTTGCGTGCATTAGCCGATAGGTTCGACAGTCCACTTATGTGGACGTTAATCAATTGGACTAAATCTCTCCTGATTATAAGTTATTAACATAGATTAAGCTTATTTGTTTTATAACATATTTCGATCTTGTTGTCTGTAAAATAAATTAAAATAAAAAATAAATAGTTTCAGAGGGATCAGTAGTAAATTCCTGCCTACGCTCGCGCCACCACTCACCCTAAAATACAGTCATAAAAGCGATGCCCACGCGAGCGGAGCCGTGGGAAAAAGCTAATCCTTACTTAATATTATAAATGTGAAAATGTGTTTGTTTGTTACCTTTTCACGCTTCAACGCCTTGACCAATCTTTATGAAATTTGGCATGCAGGTAGCCTGTGTCACGGAGAAGGACATAGGCTACTTTTTATCCCGGGAAATAGCATAATCTGATGCAGTTTCTGAGGGAACTGAAAAAATACTCGATTGTTGTGATTTTTTGCACAGAGATGGTTGAGTAGGTGGGAAACGACATAATTTACTAATCACTATATAAATACATGAAAGTCTAGCACTGGATAGTAACAAAGTTTTTATGTTATTTTCCACAGATTGCTGGATCGACTAGTAGGGATGCCGTCCCTCGAAGCAAGGGACTTAGAGAAGAAAATACGCGAAGAACGCTCCCGTTATTTAGTAGCTGAACTTATTTGTAAGGTAAAAGCTTTTTTTCCTGCCAGAAAATTAAAGTTTTATTATTCATTAGGGGCTATCCATACATTACCTCATTTAAAAATTTGTTGCTGGTAATATGACGAAGAAGGAGGGTCTTGCCACAATTGACGTCATTCTAATGCAAGTACGGATGACACCAAAATATTTCATATTCAATATAAATCGATCATAATAATTAGTAACATTTTAATAAGTCTGCCTATGAAATTGCCGATTGATTGAAAAAGTAAAAAGAAAATGAATATAAAAAAGTTATTAAAACAAAATATATTTTCAAAACAGTTTTAGACTATTAAAAATTAAATGGTGGTGAATGTATTCCTATTGTTTAGATATTTTGAAAGCACGGTTTAAACCTACTGCCTATGAAATTGCCGATTGATTGAAAAAGTAAAAAGAAAATGAATATAAAAAAGTTATTAAAGCAAAATATATTTTCAAAACAGTTTTAGACTATTAAAAATTAAATGGTGGTGAATGTATTCCTATTGTTTAGATATTTTAAAAGCACGGTTTAAACCTATGAAGACGGGTTTTCAGCTCTATAAATCGCAATTTTTATGAAAAAAATACATATTTTTTTAATTAAAAAGTTCTTCACAAAAGTTATTTCGTTACTAATGTCATATTTGGGAATACCCCGCAACAGAATTGGTCACTTTAAAGAAAATTAACTAGTCAAAAAAACTACAGCGCCATCTTTTTTTTTTTATGCACAATTGATAAACCCTTGACATATTGTATCTATAGATTTAAAAGGGAACTAATTGCTGTTGTTGTACTACTACGTAAATCGACTATGTGTAAGATACTACTAGATGTCGCTAGTTTCTTCACGTTCCAAAAAGTCACACTTCTTGTATGGGGATTCTCTTTTTTTTATAGCGGCAATAGAAATACATAATCTGTGAAAATTTCCACTGTCTACCTATTACGTTTCATGAAATGACACACAGACGGGCAGCAGAGGCTTAGTGTAGTGATATGGTCCCGTTGGCCACCCTTTGGGTGTAAGGAACCCTAAAAATTTAACAAAACGCCTTTGTTCCAGTTAATGTTATGTACTTCTGGAGATTGGAACATGAAAAACATCACACTAGTCACTAATAAACATCAATTAGTTTAAAAAAACCGCCTTTGTTCCAGTTAATGTTATGTACTTCTGGAGATTGGAACATGAAAAACATCACACTAGTCACTAATAAACATCAATTAGTTTAAAAAAACCGCCTTTGTTCCAGTTAATGTTATGTACTTCTGGAGATTGGAACATGAAAAACATCACACTAGTCACTAATAAACATCAATTAGTTTAAAAAAACCGCCTTTGTTCCAGTTAATGTTATGTACTTCTGGAGATTGGAACATGAAAAACATCACACTAGTCACTAATAAACATCAATTAGTTTAAAAAAACCGCCTTTGTTCCAGTTAATGTTATGTACCTCTGGAGATTGGAACATGAAAAACATCACACTAGTCACTAATAAACATCAATTAGTTTAAAAAAACCGCCTTTGTTCCAGTTAATGTTATGTACTTCTGGAGATTGGAACATGAAAAACATCACACTAGTCACTAATAAACATCAATTAGTTTAAAAAAACCGCCTTTGTTCCAGTTAATGTTATGTACTTCTGGAGATTGGAACATGAAAAACATCACACTAGTCACTAATAAACATCAATTAGTTTAAAAAAACCGCCTTTGTTCCAGTTAATGTTATGTACCTCTGGAGATTGGAACATGAAAAACATCACACTAGTCACTAATAAACATCAATTAGTTTAAAAAAACCGCCTTTGTTCCAGTTAATGTTATGTACTTCTGGAGATTGGAACATGAAAAACATCACACTAGTCACTAATAAACATCAATTAGTTTAAAAAAACCGCCTTTGTTCCAGTTAATGTTATGTACTTCTGGAGATTGGAACATGAAAAACATCACACTAGTCACTAATAAACATCAATTAGTTTAAAAAAACCGCCTTTGTTCCAGTTAATGTTATGTACTTCTGGAGATTGGAACATGAAAAACATCACACTAGTCACTAATAAACATCAATTAGTTTAAAAAAACTAAAAAACACGCTTTTAGTAAACACGTTAAGTAGTTATCTTGGATGTCCGCCATGTTGAATTTAAGTCACGTGACTATTTTTTCGTATTCCTGACAGCAAACCCTTTCATTTGATACCCATATCATGGGGGTGCATTTCAAATAGCCTGTCCGCCATCTTGGACGTCCGCCATATTGGATTTAAGTCACGTGACTATTTTTTTCGAATTCCTGACAGCAAAACCTTTCATTTGATACCCATATCATGGGGGTGGATTTCAAACAGCCAGTCCGCCATCTTGGGGAGGCCGCCATATAGGATTTGTAATGACGTTTCTTAGCTAGTCATGTATTGTCATCTGAACTCAGAGCGTGTGCAAAATTTCATCCTAATCGAAGACCGGCGAGTGGGTCAAATTAAGGTTCCATGATGTTCTTACATACATAGTTAGTTACAAGTGAAGCTAATAAAAGCGTGTTAATAAAATAACATATGTTTTGTCATCATATTATGATCAATTATAAAAACAAGATTTTTTTGCGAAAATTGCATTGAACTTTAAAAAATAATTCGGCAATTTCATAGGCAAAGTCATATTGGTGGCACAGTACGCGAAAAGGATGCCCACCCATGGCCTCGGGAAGAAATGGGATATGGCCTAGTAGTTGGTATTTGTACTTATGTGTTTAGAAAAAAGATAAGTATTTAATATCGATCTCTCTTATTGTGTGGCACAATTAACCGTGCTATCCAAAGGATAGACGGCGGTTTCCTGGTGTTGCAATTAGAATAGGTCACGTTTAGATTAACACCTCTGGACGTGTGCAACGCGACCTTCATACACCACATGTGCAGGTTTACTCACGATGTTTTCCTTCACCGCAAAAGCAATCGGTAAGTATGTAGGTAAATTTCGAAAAACTCATTGGTACATTGGCCGTCCGGATTTGAACCCAGGACCTCTGGTTAGGAGGACCGAGTCGTTACCGGTTGATCACCGATGCTTTAATATCGATGACAGAAGTCTTTACTTTTGCCAATTTTCATGATATTCTTTTACGTGTTCGTATGTTTGTTAAGTGTTCATTATGTTATCTTTCATTATTCTGTCATAAGTATCTAATTATCCTTGCCAATTTTTCGCAGCCGGAACATCAAGAAGACATAGCCGCCCTGGCGGCGTGGGTAACGCGCGCGATGCGACGCGCCGCCTCTGAGAAGGCGGACGTGAGGGACTCGCACACCACGCCCAGAGTGCCCTGCGTCTACACCACGCCGCAGAACACACAGGTTCATTAACGTTTACTTTTTTTAGCTAAAGCCGACATAAGAAGACTCTCTCATTGACCACTCAGCGCGATCCTGAGCTACATGCGTCCAGGGCTTCCTGCGAGCTTATAGACCATAAACGATTTTAATGAAACTTTGTGAATAATTAGGACTTAATAAGGCCTACTCCACTGGGTAGCTACTTCATTATTCCAGGGAAAATCTGAGTAAGGCACCTCATACAAACCTAATTTTTTTTTATCAAGTCTTATATACCTAACTTTATTCTTTGCTAATAAGTTAGTAAAATGTTTATTATTGATTCGTGTATTACCGACTACGCCAGGCGGTGAAGACTTCGCGAGAAAGTATGCACAGCGTGGGTGTACTATTTATTTAAATATCTGTGGTAGTTTTTTTTGGATAAAACGTTTTTTCCCAAAATAAGTAAGCACTTTTTGCAAGATATCAGTTTTCATATTTCCCAGTGGCAAAGGAATACGTGTAACCAATCAACAAGTTTCTACAGTCCCACCAACTTGTCTGGCAAGCTGACTTTCGCATTCGGGTCGTATAAGATTGTGGGACTCTAATTTGATTTTTACTACTCAACATGAGTGGCGACAGCGCACCGGAAAACGTAGCGTAGGCAGGCCTCACACGCGGTGGACCGACGCCACGACCTGGTGAAGATCGCGGGAAGCCGCTGGATGCGGGCAGCGCAGGACTGGTCGTAATGGAAATCCTTGGAGGAGGCCTTTGTCCAGCAGTCGACGTTTTTCGGCTGATATGATGATGTCTGAACATGGTAGTAAAATACTACTATAGGCGACCACTATGACCTGGAAAATTAAACCATCTATGGGGGGGGGGGGGGGGTTTGGTTCCTAAATCGATCCTTTATTAGCTCAGTTAATAATCTGAATTACTTTTTATTTTAAAATCACAGTATTTCACAACACACGATGATACCACAAAAATACGAGCTGCAAGCCCATCGATCAATGAAAGCCCGCCGAAATTGACGGCTGTCACTGTCACATTATATTTTTCAGTACAGTTGCCCGAAAAGTGACACTTTATATGCTAGTTCACTGAGCGCAAAATTGATTTTACTACTCGTGCTTTTTATTTGGCCACCGTTTTTTTAATTTAAGGGAAATGAAAAAATATTAAGATCATCATCATCATCATATCAGCCACAAATCGTCCACTGCTGGACAAAGGCCTCCCCTAAGGATTTCCACGACGACCGGTCCTGCGCTGCCCGCATCCATCGGCTTCCCGCGATCTTCACCAGGTCATCGGTCCACCGCGTGGGAGGCCTTCCTACGCTACGTTTTCCGGTGCGCGGTCGCCACTCGAGAACTTTACTGCCCCATCTGCCATCTGTTCTACGAGCTATGTGCCCTGCCCACTGCCACTTCAGTTTAGCGATTCTGTGAGCTATGTTGGTTACTTTAGTTCCTGCGGATCTCCTCGTTTCTGATTCGATCACGCAGAGAAACTCCGAGCATAGCACGCTCCATTGCCCTTTGGGTGACCTTGAGCCTTCTTATGAGGCCCATAGTAAGCGACCATGTCTCAGTTCCGTAAGTCATCACTGGCAACACACACTGGTCAAAGACCTTAGTCTTGAGACACTGCGGTATTTGGGACGTGAACATATTGCGAAGCTTCCCGAACGCTGCCCAGCTGAGTTGGATTCGTCGATTGATCTCTTTCTTGAAGTTGGAACTACCTAGCTGGACTGTTTGTCCCAGGTATACATATTCGTCAACAACTTCCAGTGTAGAGTCTCCAACCTTTAGAGGAGTGGGTGCGACACGGACATTTAACATTATTTTCGTCTTGTCCATGTTCATTTTAAGACCCACTTGTTGAGAGACTTTACTGAGGCCATCGAGAATTGTGCTTAGGTCTCCCATAGTCTCAGCCATGACCACGATATCGTCAGCGAATCGGAGGTGGGATATGTACTCGCCGTTGATATTGATGCCGAGTCCACCCCAGTCCAGAAGCTTAAAAACATCTTCCAGGGCGGCGGTGAACTGTTTCTGAGATATAACGTCTCCCTGTCTCACCCCTCGCTGCAACTGGATAGGTTTCGAGTTCTGGTCCTGGAG
Organism: Coleophora flavipennella; assembly: GCA_947284805.1. Taxonomy (NCBI): domain Eukaryota; kingdom Metazoa; phylum Arthropoda; class Insecta; order Lepidoptera; family Coleophoridae; genus Coleophora; species Coleophora flavipennella. The sequence continues at coordinate 11,438,326 of OX369306.1, read as the reverse complement.
GCGAACCGACATGGTGGCGTTTTCATACAGACACTTCAACACCTCGATGTATCGATGGTCAATTTGGCACCGCTGGAGAGACTGTAGCACAGCCCAGGTTTCGACTGAATCAAAGGCCTTCTCATAGTCCACAAACGCCAAGTATAGTGGCTGATTGTACTCTTCGGTCTTCTCTATAATCTGCCGCAGCGCATGTATTTGGTCTATGGTACTAAAGCCTTTTCGGATACTGAGATACAGAAGGTTATTTATAGTTACAGTCAAACCTGGATAAGCGAGAGAACAAGGGAGCACAATCTCATTCTTGCTTATAGAGGTTTCTCACTAACCCGAGTTTCTCGCTAATGTAGGTACATGGGTAGCGTTTCTCTCTTATAGAGGTACGCAGTAATAACAAGTCACAGCAAGTACGAATGTAGTAAATATGTAAGATGATAAAATTATGTACATGATATGGGAAATTCAGAAACTCTAGTCCTCTTAATATTTCCATGTCCATCAGAGCACTCAGACTTTATAGAGTCTTTTGATTTTATAATTTTATAATAGTTGGACTCTGGTAAATTAAACTCCCTCCGAATTTCATTTCGCGATTTTCCGGATTCAAACGCATTCACTATTTTAAGTTTATAACTAAATGACAGTACTTTAATTTTCCGTTTTGACATGATGCAGATGCAGAACAGAACTTTCCTTCGCAATTGATAACTATAAACTGAACAGGACGGTACACAGGCACACGTGTCCATTCGAAAAGAATGCGATAGAATAACAACATTATTTAGTTCCACGAAATAGAATAGGTACAATATTGACGAGAAAACAATACAAAAACAATGTTAGGAAGTTCCGCGAAAGTTAAGAATGAGTCATACATAAAATAGCAGATGTTAAATTTGTAAATAAACCTCGACTGTCGCTTATAGAGGTATAGATAAGTAGCAGTCTCACTTACGGAGGTCTATGAGGGAAAAACGACTCTCTCTTACAGAGGTTTCTGTTTCTCGCTAATAGAGGTTTTGGGAGCTTAAAATGACGGGTCCTGGCTATTACTCTCACTTATAGAGTTTTCTCACTTTACCAGTTTTCACTTATCCACGTTTGACTGTATTTATAGGTTACATAACGCTAGTCGGTTAGATTCTATTTGGGTTATATTTTTGTCAAGAAAGGAGAATAAATAACACGCAAATTGTCTGTGCGCGGAGACCTGTGTCAGAAGCGGATAGAATGATAACGCATGAAACGCATAGGTCATTAAGAAGTCAACCGTGTGGGCCTAAAGGACACCAAGAAATATGTCAACTTTGCCAAGGAAGTTTCATTATCCCAAGACTTATTATCTGTTTATGGTAATACTAAAAAACTTACGCATGCGTATGTTGTTTTGGTTGTAAATACTCATTTAATTAATAAATAGTGTGTTAAAAAATATATGTGTGATAAAAAATATACTTATGTATATCAATGCATAACAAAAGTAAGATTACTCCGCCGGACATGTACTTATAATGAAGTAAAAAGTTTATGTAAAGTAAAGTCGCCTAAAATGAATTTTGGTTTCCAAAAGCTTGATACGTTGATGTATCCATGTATTTTTGTGTTACGGTCCTTTTTTATTTTACCTGTTTTCTCGCAACTGTATTGAATAATGTCGTGTGATACATGGATGTAAAAGGTAGATGGCAAACTCGTGACGATGGTAAACCCTCGTCTGCGGCTCGGGCTTACAAATGTCACTTATTATTTACCTTTTTACCAACAGAGAAGGGGTCTGCGTTAAGGTTGAGAGGTTGTTGGTTTGTTTGTTTGTTACCACCCGTATGTCATAAATCGTATCAGATCATATACGTCCCCACCGAAGGCTCGAGCCTACCCTGAATTAGGGCGATCGGTCCTTAGTCGATCACGCGGGCCCAGTGCGGGTTGGTCGACTTTACATACAACCTTCGAATTTCTTCGCAGGCGTGCGCAGGTTTCCTCACAATGTTTTTCCTTTACCACAAGAGCATCGGATAAACGTACATACGAAACATAATTTCGAAATCAAATTGGTACGTGGCAGGATTCGAACCACGCCCTCCCGGTCAGGAGGCGGCGGCCCTAGCCGTTACGCCACCGACTCTCTCATCTATCTATCACAAATAACCATTTATATTATGGGATTCTGCACACACACTAATGCAACAACAATGTCGACCTCGACACTGATTGGCTGAACTAACTCATTATTTTTTTTCATTCAGATTGATCTTCGTCTGTACAAACGTGACATCCTGCGCAAAGCCGCGGCACACTTGCAAGCGGTGTTGGAGCGCGAGTCGCGCGGCTGGTTCCTACACTTTAGGGAGCGGCGCGCCGCGCTGCTCGCCGGACAGAAGGTGCCCTTGAAGGACATCGAAGAGGTAAGTCAGTTTTTTGTTATTCACAATTGGTAAGCCCTTGGCATCATCTCACCTGATGGTAAGTGACGATGATGCCGAAGATGGAAGCGGGCTTACCACGATTCCCCAACGCAATGGAGAACTGGCTATCTTATCTTCAAGCCGGAACACATCAATGTTGTTAACACTGATGTTTGGCGGCAATACTTAGATAAAATGGTGGTAGCTAGCCAGGCGGGCTTAGAAAATGCCCTACCACCAACCAAACCGAGTCTTACAAAGTTGATCCCGCCGGGAATCGAATGGACTAACCATTACGCCACGGAAGCGGTTAAAAAGTTTATATGAAACTGCACTTTGTACTGTTCCACTTGAATTACATAAACAAACCAACAAACATCATCATCAAATCTGTTGAAAGACGACCATTGCTGAACTAAGGCCTCGCCGAAATTTCTAGCTCGGAGGAACAAGACATTTTTATCAAATAAAAAAATATAATTACCAAACATACAGAATCTTCTGTAAGACTTGAAAGGAGAATTTTAAAAGAGACCTATCTCTTTTAAAATCACTCTATTCCTCCGTGAGGTTAGTACATAACGCTAGCTGTTTAGATTCTCTTTGGGTTATATCTTTGTAAAGAAAAGAAAAAAAATATGAATGAAGCTGAACCGGTTACACCAAGGAATAGGTCATCTTTTTCAAAAAGGGTTTTAATGCTTATAATGAGGAACTTTCCAGGCTCCGTTCTTTAAAAAAATCATAGATGGCGCTGTCTAGTGTACTTAGCCAAGAGAGTTTAACAAACTAAAGTATTTACATAGTTAAAGATGACCTTTTATTTCCCATGTGATGTAAAATGTGGGTCTTTTTTAATGAGAACAGTAGGCACAGGTGAGAACAACGCGACGTTCCGCCCTCAAGTGATGCTCAAGTGCTAGTGGTCATAATGGACTGCTAGCGGTGTGCGTCAGTGGTAGTCCGTGGTATTCTTCTCGTTGCCCCAGAAGGGGGCGATGGGGAGACTTTCCCAAGGCGTAACCTCCTTGACGTGACTGCTTCCGCCGCCCATTACGATGAGCGGGTCCTTGGGCTGGGCACAGGGCCCAAGGCAGCCTTTCCAGCCCCAGCTGAGGCGAGCAACTGCTGGATTACTTCCAGAGCTTGCAGGAGGTCGCTCTGGGAGGGCACGGCAGTGGTGTTGGCGGCATTGGGGGCGGCGGAAGCGGGGACTATTCTCCCTTGCCTCTTCTTCCTCCGTCGGGTTCGTCGATTTTTACGGCTGGGTGCGGGCACGGCGGCCGAGCCGCTCTGCATAGCGGGTGCTGCCGGTGCGGCGCGCTCAGCAGTGACGGCAGGCGCTGCAGGGCGAGAGGTGGTGTTGGTGGTCCGGGCGACTGTCCCGGCCCTCTTGTTCCGGAGCTCCCTTCGGAACATCGGGCACGAGACGTGGTTGGCGGGGTGCGGGTCCGCGCAGTTGGCGCAGGTCGCTGGGTCCTCCCGCGGCCGTAGGCAGTCCTTTGCGGCGTGGGAATTACCGCAGCGGACGCAGGCCAGCGGGGAGGTGGCAGCCATGCGAGGAGTGTCTAAATCCTTAGCACCGGTGGCACTGCGCGGGTCCTCGCTTGCCACTCCAGGCCTCGATGACGATGCCCGGCATGCGATGGTGTAGAGGGCCGTAAAGTTGGTGGTCCGCCGGATCTGCACGTAGAAGATGCACCCGGGGCGTCCTGCGCGCGCCCGGGTGGCCTTCACGTGCTCTGCCTCAAAGCCGTGTTTGGCTAGGGCGGCAGTGATCTCGGCGGGCTCAGTGGTGGAGGGGAGGACACGGATGGCCACCTTGAGGGGCCTCTCGGCCGGCAGCGAGTACGAGAACCATTTGACCTCCGGCAGCGAAGACGGCATAATTATATATTGCATCATGTTTAGGCATAAATCTTTTTTGCACACATCCAAAAAAAATTAGGACGTGTTTTATTAGTCTTTTTTTTCACAATTGGTAAACCCTTCGCATCATCTCACCTGGTGGTAAGTGACGACGATGCCGAAGATGGAAGCGGGCTTACCGAGATTCCCCAACGCAATGGAGAACTGGCTTTCTTATCTTTAAGCGGAATGTTGTTAACACTGATGTTTTGCGGCGAGACTTAGATAAGGTGGTGGTAGCTAGCCAGGCGGGCTTAGAAAATGCCCTACCACCAACCAAACCGAGTCTTGCAAGTTGACCCCACCGGGAATCCAACCCTCGATCTCCTAGTGTAAAGCGAATGTACTAACCATTACGCCTAGGAGGCAGTTAGACCCATATAAATACATATGGGGAATAAAAGGTCATCTTTGACTAAGCAAAAACTTTAGTTTGTTAAACTCTCTTTGCTAAGTACACTAGACAGCGCCATCTATGATTTTTTCAAGGAACGGAGCCTGGAAAGTTCCTCATTAGTATCCCAACCCTTATTTTAGTCTATTTATAATCTTGAAAAAAACTTGCGTACGTGTACTAGCTAAAATATGGCGCAATTTTCTTAAAACTGAATTGAGATGTTTTAGTTATGAAAACTAATAAAATTATGAATCGTTAATATATGTGTAATGAAAAATATACCTATTATTTATTTATTTCACAATTTATTGCACACAGAAATAGGGACAAACAAACATTAAACTAGATAAGAACATACAAAAGGTACAGCTTATTTCTATTAGAAATTTCTTCCATCAGACCTATGTGTATGTATGAGAAAAAATAAAGTGAGATTACTCCCCGGACATTTAAAATAAGCCACAAGTCGCGTAAAATGAACTTTGGTTGCTGAAACCTTGATAGGTATGTGATACCTACCCATGTATTTTGTTTTTATGTCACGTCGTTTTTTTATTTTATCTGTTTTCTCACAATTGTATTGAAAAATGTCGTATGATACATTGGTATAAAAGGAAATAACAAACTCGTGACGATGGTAAACTCTCGCCTGCGGCTCGGGCTCACAAATGTCACTCGTTTGGTATTGACCTTTTTACCACCCTTGTATCATAAATAACTATTGTACAATAAAGAGTTCCCAAACAAACAAAACCCTTACGATTGTCTCAGGAGGTACGAACGGCAGCTATGCGAGAGTACGTGAACCGGGTGTGTGACGCAGTACTGGCGAGCGAGCATTTGCAAGCTCTAGGAGAGGATATACCGACCCTACTGGCGGCGCAGTTGAGAGCCTCCGCCATTGTCAACAGGTCAGTGTTATTGTAATTATCGATTTTACGGAATAGACTTTACCGCTTTCAGTGAATAGGGGGGACAGAAAATTTGGGGGCCCCGGACTGCAGTACAGCTCGCGCCAAACCTTATTACTGATCTGAACTGTGAAGCGAGTGCTTATTGCGCCGGTATAACCGAGTAGTAGGTACCTTTACGCCCCGCTAACACCCACAGTTACTAAAGCTACTGCGATGCGTTTTGCAACCAATTTCAGAGCCGTAATAAAGTTTGGCGCGACTTATAATTCACGCTACGGAACCGCAGATTTTCTATAATATCTATAGAGAACAAATGTGTTTTCACGGCTCCACGGAGAAGTGGGCTCAAGTAACAGATACAAAGACGTACCCGAGAAAAATAAAATGTATGAAAATTGTATAATACTTGTCTTACTCTTACTACAGAAACCTAATAGAGGAGTATGCGGTATGGCATACTCAAACGTGGGGCTATTTTAGAAACTTTTTGGTGCCAAAAAATTTCTAAAGTTCTAAACTTCAAAAGTTGGTCGCAAGACGCGTCGCAGTAGCAAACTGTGGGTGTTAGCGGGGCGTAAAAGTACCTAATACTCGGTTATACCGGCGCAGTAAGCACTCGCTTCACAGTTCACATCAGTAATAAAGTTTGGCGCGAGCTGTACTGCCGTCTGGGACCCCTAAATTTGCTGTCCCCCTATTAACTGAAAGCGGTAAAAGTCTACTCCGTCACTTTTTCAACAAGTTGAAAGTTTAAAAACGAAAATTAAACTTATACCCACCATCGGAAAAACGCTCTTATCGTAAATTTATCCATATGTTAAAAATTATACTTCTCTTTTCTCATCTGCTGCTTATATCAATTTTACCAGGTTGCCCAAAATGTTTTTCGGCGTATATGTAAAAATTAAAACTCTGCGTGTTGTTCAATGCAAAATATCGATTTTATTTAAAGATATCGTACTTTCTTTCCGTAGAGCTGAAGAAGGCGTCCGCCGCAAATTGGAAGCGAGCGTTTCAGCCGCCGAAGCTCGAATTTGCGCCTCCCACCCCATCCTATCCAAGGCTGACGCTTGGAGGAAAGAAAGGTTGTCTTTAGCCGCCCATAGACTAAAGGGGGAGCTGCGGTGGGTGGCCATAGAGGATGCGGCGGCGGCCATGCAGGCTCACAAGCTGAACCAGCACCGATATCTGCTGTTGCGGGATTTGGTGTTCCTGAGGGACCGCGAGCCTCTGTTGATGAAGGTAAGATACCTATCCATTGTCGAATTTCGAATTTGCTAAAGTCTTTTTTAATCTCCTAAACCAATTTGACACATGCAAATAAATATATTTCTGTTCTCTAAATTGTATGCGACCGCAAAAATGTGTTTATTTTTTTTATAAAAAGCTATCGAAAATTTACGATTGGGGTACATCACTATTTTAAAAGAGCCAAAAACTAAGCAACCCAGGTAATGTCAGTTTAGTCTACGGGATAAAAAACAGAATTCACTTGAACTTTGATTATTGTTTATTGAGCTTTGATCGTGATGGACTACGACCAAAATGTATTGCTACGGTTTGAAACCAGATATAACGGTATGTTCAGATAGGACAGTTTTTTCTTCGTTTACCAACGTTGTTGTAAGGGATGTATTTTTATATTTAGTTTGTAACATCATTTCTATCCATATCGGCCGAAAGTCGTCCACTGCTGGACAAAGGCCTTCCTCAAGGATTTCCATGACGACCGGTTCTGCGCTGCCTGCATCCAGCGGCTTCCCGCGACCTTCACCAGGTCATCAATCCACCGAGTGGGGGGCTCTCCTACGCTACGTTTTCCGAAGCGCAGTCGCCACTCGAGAACTTAACTGCTCCAGTAGCCCTCTGTTCTAAGAGGTATGTGCTCCGCCCACTGCCACTTAAGTTTAGCCATTCTGAGAGCTAACTGTATGTGTATATTATTTCTGTATGTGTCTAGAATAAAGCTTTATCTTATTTTAACTTTAACATTTTAACTTTAAGAATGGAGATATACCTAACCTGCTGTATTAGAAAGTATTACAGGTGTAAAAAATATTTTGTCATTTTATAGGCTGTATGCTGGTAGTGCAGGAACGGTTGTTCAAAATCCTTTGGATGCCTTTGTTCAGCACTGGATGAAGGGGTTTATAGGGACTGAAAAGGAAACTTTACGAGTACCTGTGGGTGTCGGTTGCAGGAGCTGCGCGCCGCTAAAACGCCGACACGCGAGTTCACGTGGGCGACGCGTATTTGGTTGCCGCAGAACTGGGTGGTCGTGCGCCATTTTAGGGGCCGCTCTGAGAAAATCCCCACTGTTTTGTCGCCTAGGTAAAGTATTGCTTTAATACCTTATTTCTGTTATTAGCACAGGGGATTAGTTAAACTATTATGTAATTATTTATTAAAGCACCATGTTTGGCACAGAGGTAGACCGATATAATGGATTTGGAGCCATCGGCCGACAGTGCAGCCCCGAAAGACAACAGAAGTTAAAGTTTTCTGTTTTAGTCAATGTTTTTTTTAATGTTTTGAATGTAAACATGTCAGATAGTTTGTAATTTATATAGTATCATCATATCACCTCATATACGTCCCCACCGAGGGGATCGAGCCTACCCTGAATTAAGGCGATCAGGCCTTAGTCGACCACGCGGGCTCAGTGCGGGTTGGTTGAATTCACACACAACCTTCAAGTTTCTGCGCATTTAGGGCCGACCTTGAAGGGAATGTACTATTTCAATGAACTATATTGCCACAGTACACCTATACCATAACATAAATAATAATAATAATAATTTAAGCCTTTATTTCTCTGACTCAGATCACATACAGCAGCTTAACAAATTAAAATTTAAAAATAAATAAATTGACACCGTCAACATACACCTAAGTGAGGTTGTGCTTTGACATAGGCTTCCTCCATACATTTCCACACATCTCTTTCCCGTGTTGATCTCCTCCAGCCTTTGGGTAGATCATCTTCCCATCTCCTTATTTGTCAATCTCTCTTCCGTTTTCCATCTCTTGGGTACCATTCGGTTATATACTTTGTCCATTTTTTGGTTTCGGATCTTATCATATTATGACCATTTCAGGCTTTTAGCCTTCCTAATCACATCGACCACTCCTGTTCTTTCTCTAATGTCTATGAGTCTTTGTCTATCACTTGAGCGGATGCCCAGCATACTTCGTTCCATATTTTGTAAGCATACTTTTAGTTTTTGTACTGAAGTAGCTGTGAATGACCAAGTTTGGCACGCATAGATCAGTACAGGCAGTATGCAGGTGCTGAACACTTTTTTCTTCTCAGATATTGGTATAGATTTGTTTTTCATCACTTCTTTTAGTGACCAATACCTTGCTCAACTATTGTTTACTCTCCTTTGCATTTCTCTAGTGATTTGATCTTTTGGTGTTATCAGTTGGTATAGGCATATGTACTCCTCTACATACTCAATTTCATGGTCGTCTACTGTTATAATACCATAACATACAGTCATTTAAATAAAATTAAACTAAAAATAACCTAAAAACAAACTTCAAAAAATCTAATTATTTTTAATTTCATAAAAAAACAAACGGCACTGTCTATGAGCCAGCTCCTCAAATATATAGTTTTAAGCACCGATGAGCTGACACAGGCAGTACGCCTCGACCAATTCGGCACGCCACCGTGCAGGAGACGCGACTTCCACGATCTGGCTATCCTTGTATGAGGTAACTTTAACATGCGCGCCACAACCCTAGATGCACTGTCTTAAAAATCAAAATGAACTTTTTTCATCACACTTATTCGAAAAACGACTATTGATTCCTCAATAAGTGCGAAAAAAATTCTACTTTGCTTCCTGTAGGAGTTTTGTTTCTCTCTTCTTATCTCTTTAATCATCGTCACTTACCATCAGGTGAGGCTTACTAATTGTGGAATAAAAAAAAACAAAATCAAACCTACTATATACGGGGTGTAACAAAATATGTGTAGGTCCCGTTAACTGGGGCTTCTACTCGTCAAACTGAATAACTTTTGTTCTACAAGTTTGCTGAAATCGCAAAAAAAATATTCATACAAAACATCAGCTGATTGACCAATTTTGTGCATTTTTGTATTGAGCGTTTTTTTGCGAATTGACTATGGGTTCCTTGGGGAAAGTTGTTAGTATGATGAGTGGAAGCCCCAGTTAACGGATCCTTCACCATTTTTTACACCCTGTAGAATCCTTCGTTTAGCTCAGAATTCAAACTAACGCCCTCGGAACAAAACATTACTTTGTCCCCTTGTTACACAAATGACTATTATGGCCTGTACCTACTGTCCCTGTAAGTGAAGACATAGCTTTAAAAATATTTTATAAAGCCTATTCATGTGTCAGGGCGACTTCAATAGTGACACCGCGATCGCATCCGTCGCAGCCGGTGTTCTTGGTTGAAAAGGAGAAGGTGTACCACAGCAGCACGAGGTGGCCGGGATGGAGGCTCCTCGCGCTGGCGTACAGGTAATTTGTTCTATTATTAGGACTTATGTTCTGTTTTCAGGACTGATGTTGTAAAATAAATTAATTAGATAATTAATAAGTGGCTTTTGTCATCATCATAATCATATCAGCTCATATTCGTCCCCACCGAGGGGCTCGATTCTACCCTAAATTAGGGCGATGGGGCCATAGTCGACCACGCGGGCCCAGTGCGGGTTGGTCGACTTCACACACAACCTTCGAGTTTCTTCGCAGGTGTGTGCAGGTTTCCTCACGATGCATTTTTCCTTCACCGTAAGAGCGTCGGATAAACGTACATATGATAGCGAAATTCGAAAGTTCATTGGTACGTGGCAGGATTCGAACCACGACCTACTGGTCATGAGGCGGCGGCCCTAGCCGTTACGCCACCGACGCTCTTGGCTTTTGTAATTATGATAGAAACATGATACGTTTAACTTATTTTCCCATCACATAATAATCATCTGATAAATTCATCCGGAAAACGTTCAATGTTTGAATATGGGCCTGCCTTAGCGCGATCCATTGCAATTTTCATTTCGATTATTTAAAATCATTTTTTGAAATTATAAAATTAAAGTTTGTATAGTAAAATAAAATGAAAAAACCGGCCAATTGCGACTCGGTGTGGTTCCGCACCTAAACTTGTAACTACCAACATAATAAGACCTCTCACTACATACTTTGCTCTAGGTAAATAGGGGTCCACTTATTCTGGACTATAGATATCTCATTTTTCCTGTGGAAACGGAAAGATTTTAGATTTTCTCATAGACTTTCCTGTAATCTATGCATTCAACCTTATGTACTGTGATTTTTGCAAGATTTTAGCCTCAGTAGTTTTGGAGATAAAGGAGGGGGGGGGGAGGGAATCGTAAATTTTTGCTTATTTTCTTAATTAACTTCAAAACTATTTATCTTCAAATTATAAAAAAATCATGTTTGAGATTCTTTAAACAATCCTTTTCATTTGATATATCATATAGTGTATTTTCAAAAACTTTTTAAAACATTTTTCTAATTTACCCCCCAAAAGTGGCCCCCATTTTAAATAATTTATTTGTTTACGTCTTTGGGTCACCGACTTACATATGTGTACCAAATTTCAAATCAATCAGTCCAGTAGTTTCCGAACAAATGCCTGTGATAGGGACAGACAGACACACGAGTGATCCTATACCTTTTAAGGTACGGAACTCTAAAAATAATATGCGTCAAATTTAAATAAATAAAAATAAACTATAAAAAAGATTCTTATACACCCAACTGTTTCCCGCGACTTTTACTGGATCAGTCGACCTGCCGGGGATGTTCAACTGCGTTACGGTCCGTGGTCACCTTTCCAAGATCTTTCATTCCCTCCGCTTATTGCACTTGGCCGGTCTTTTAAAATATTTAAGTATTTTAAAGATACAACTTTTTTATAATGTTGACATTTTTTAATTTCATTGTGTTTTAATTATATGTTATTGTTTACTAACATTATTATAGTATAAGTTGTACTAAAAAATTATGGGCATGGCCTGAATTAAAGACAATAATAATAATATAACTCAATATGTCATTTTTTGCTCTTTCTTATAACACCCAGTCTTTTATGTCAGTTTTTTATGTCACCCAGTTTGCAAAGGTATTTTACATTTAAACAGCCTTAATAACGCTAACGTACCAAAAAAAAATACCTCGATAATGTACCTAATTACATAAAAAATAAAAATATGGGTCCTTTATCTATTTATAGCACTCATAAAAATTGGAGGAAAAATTTCAAATGTCAACTTTATGAGCACGTCGATTTCAGCATATAACTTTTTCTAGAACGTGGTGCTGGTGCTGGAATCTGATGTTTCTCCTGGGAGTGCTGGTCCCTTGGTGCTCGGCGGTCTCACTGCGCACCCTTATCAGCTTCAAGCCGTTCGTACCAGACTACGAGCTGTCGCAGGTCGGTTCAATGAGATTGTATTCCTACCTTTAGGCAAAGCGCAGGGAAATATTCTAAAATTTAGGTAGAATCCGTCATTATACAGGGCATTTTGAAATAATAGATTTTGCGATAGGTGTGTAACTAAATATGCATCTAAAATAATATATTATGCAAATACGATCTGAGATTTCTTCCAGGCAAACTTTACTAAATTCTGGGAAAGACAACTAAAAAAAAACTTTGCACAAAAATTATTTAGAAGGTCAGTTCTGTCAATAAATGTGATTTCCCATATAAAAATACAACCACTAACCCCCTACACATCGAGTGTAACTACCGATGGAAAACGAAAGTAAGATCAGTAGCTTCTGTATCCCTTTCGAACTTGAATAATACGATAGTGCGCTCAAAATACAATGTTGTTGAACCTTATTAATATTATTATGACGCACCAACGAGTCGTCAGGGGGAGTAAGCTCAGAGAGATCACATCGATGATTGAAAATGCAGTTTTCAGGTTGTGAAGAAAGACGTGGAGCAATCTTTATTCACATCGAAAGCAGGGCTCCGCCGGCTGGCTGATTATTGGGCTGAGTTTACCAGACTAAGCTAGTGTAACACTCTTGCTATAAAAATGTACACACCGACTACGGATAAAGGGACCTCTGTCCCGGCTCGCAGACACGAATAGAATGCCACTCAACTGTTTCAGAAAAGCTTTCAAACGACCTACTAGTTACTTTTTAAACTTACCCGCGGATAGCAAAATTGCAAAGGAGGTGCAAGTGCGCAAACGCAGAGCTATACGATTGCTACATTGTACACTCTGTGTATTTCACTTAAATCTTCAATAACTAATGGTATCTACTTTTTTCATTAATTTTTGAAATTATGTTCAGTTAAAAGATTGATATTTTTTACTTTTTATTTTTTTGTGATGTTTACCGATACATAACTTTACTATGATGCGACACTAAAGTTCATTTAAAAATTACATTCCCGTCAAGGTTGGGGCGAAAGGGGTTCAATAAAGAGCAATTTTGCTATGTAGTATACCTGTTAAAATGCATTAATTACAAATGCAAATAATTTATTAAAACAGAAATAGAGTAAATCAGTAATACTTACTACTAGTTTTTTTTACAATTGGTACGCCCTTGGCATCATCTCACCTGATGGTAAGTGACGAAGATGGAAACGGGCTTACCAAGATTCCCCAACGCAATGGAGAACTGACTATCTTATCTTCAAGCCGGAACACATCAATGTTGTTAACACTGATATTTTGCGGCAAGACTTAGATAGATAAGATGGTGTAGCTAGCCCGGCGGGCTTAGAAAATGCCCTACCACCATCCATACAGTCTTACAAGTTGACCCCACCGGGAAACGAACCCGCGACCTCCTGGTGTTAAGCGAATGGACTAACGATTACGCCGCGGAGGCGGTGAAAGTTTACTTCCATTAGTGATTACTACCTTTATTTTTACACAATTTTAACTCTCAGTCACGCACATCCCATGTTAACTCAATAGTCGTTTAACGTTTCTTGTACCTACCTACTATAAACGCTAAGGCCATGTGTTTTCTCCACATTGGCCCCCACCATCAACATCACGATAACAAACAAATCTCAATCAAAGAGTAGGGAAATATTACTAAAGTAGAGAGAGAACTTTGGATAGCAAACATGCGAATTTAAACTTACTTACAACGCCGCTAATGCTAGCGGCACGGACGCGGCCTTCGTTATATAGCCTACCGAAAGTAAGGACGCTTGTAACGAATAAAAATGCACCTTAAGTTCGAGCCCCGAGGGTCTTTATCACTTCGCCCGTCATGCACTTTTATAAAAACCGCTCCTGTTTTAGGGTTGGTAGTTGTGAAATGCAAATTAAATTTATTTACATTTGATATTAATTGGTAATAAGAGTATTACACAGTCTCAATCAAGTAAGCTTGAAATAACGGGCAAGTGTTTAATAGCAGCGTTTTACCTGAAAATAAAACGTTTCTTAATTTTGAGGCTTACAATAAATTCTACCTGGTGATTGATTTCGACATAATCAGCTAACCGCAACCGCAGCCCACGCCTGACTGGTGGTACGGAAGGTGAGAGGTGTACGAGAGAGATAGACGTATCGTGGTAAAAATAAAAGTCAAAAAAACTAAAACCCGAATACGGAAAAGTAAGAGTTTCCTGCCTGAAATCATAGCCTTTATTTTTCCCTTCATCTGTTTTCATACTGTTTCGCAGTCGGGTATAGTTTTTTCAATTTTTTTGTGCTTAGAGTATAACGCACCCATTTACAATCTGCCGTACGACATTTTGACAATTTGCCTGACTCAGCATTGACCGTTTATATACGGACGAATTATTACAATTTGCCTGGCGCGGCATTTTACAATCTGCGTACAGAATTTTACATTTTGTCTGATCGTTTACATACGTACGAATTATTACTAATCGCCTGAATCGGCGTACAGCATTTTACGTTTTGCCTGACGTCTACATACGGACGAATTATACAATTTGCCTGACCGTATGTAAATTGACTAATCATACAATTTGCCTGACAGATATACATGTGCTCGTCAAGACGTTTCTTTTGATACCAAACATGATAGGAATATCTAAAAAAAAATTTTTGGTTATTTAATTCACTTATAAAATATCCGCCATGTTGGTTTTTTTAATGCTATATCCAAGAAGTTTATAGGTAAAACTGGAGGCCACACTCCAAATACCTAATTGAAGCAAAGAAATATGGCCTTGAAATGTCTCGTTACCGCTCCGTCTCTTTTCAATTAGCGGGTGTGAGCAAGAGCTTTACCTATACACGTCTTGTTCACACCTCCTAATTAGAAAGAGACGGAGCGGTAACGAGAAACTTCAAGGCCATGTTTCTTTGCTTCAATTAGGTATTAAGAGGGTGGCCTCCAGACTTACCTATAAACTCCTTGGCTATATCCTATGACACGCGGAGTGAACGAATCCGAAGACACAATATTTGTCAAGATCGGTAAGTGGTTTAGGAAATACGAGGGAACAGATGAACACCCATACATACATAGACAATCAAAACCAGTTTTCAATAATTACCCTCTTTGACTAGCGATTGGTACCAATTTTATCTAGAAACATGAATGTTTGCTGTCGTATTTTCACGGAACAACAAACTCAGTTTTAGGGCTGTGCCGGCCCTTGAGACGTAAAGATAGTTTTGTGAACTGTATAGCTGTAGCGATTTTTGTTATTGTTCAGGTGAACGGGACGCTCTTCCCTAAACGAACCAGTGAAACCCAGACGATGTGGTCGCGGTTACTGAGGTTATGGCGCCACGTGTCCAAGGAGAGGACGCGGTTTGAAAGTGAACCCGACACAGGTGGGCTAGCATTTGATTATTTATTTATAAGCGCCATCACTTATCTAATTATCCAATATATATAACTAGTATTCCCGGCTAACTTCGTACCACACTTACTACCCTACCCTACCCTACACTACACTACCCTACCCTTCCCTATCCTACCCTACCCTACACTACACTACCCTACACTATACTACACTACACTAAAGTACCCTACCCTACCTTTTGACAGGCATTATTGTTTTTTGTTACATCTTATTTGTATTTTTTTAACTTTTTTTATTTTAATGTAAATGTGATAAAATAAAGAAGTTTTTATCGTATTTTGCAAGTAAACTATTTTTTTTTTTGGAAAATCACAAAACATTTAAACAAATGCGTTTTACATACAAAATTGAAAAATTAAATGGGCTTTAACTCGAAAACCGTTGATATCCGACCCCCAATATATATGACTTTTTTTGTTCTAAATTAGATGTAGTTTATCCTCTTAAAAGGATTCGCACTACTTACCAGTCACCCTGTATATTGGTTTCTCGGAAACAGCTCTAACGATTTGCTTGGGAATTGGTATACGGGGGTTTTGGGGGGCGAATAATCGATCTAGATAGGTCTCAACTCTGGAAAATGAGATTTAAAAAAAGCGGTGTTTAAAAACGTAAAAATCCCGTTAGTTTATATGCCTAGAGGACTCCGAGCATCGCTCGGTCGCCCATGTACTTGAGATGATGAACAAAAAGTACGATTTTTAAACTTGAATAAAGCGCGATTTATTGTGGAGTAATCGAGGGGAGGGGGTGGGGCTGGGAACAGGTATAAAAAGGGAGACTGTGAAGCCGAGTCTCCAGCAGAAAAACATTACACACACCTTTGAAATATTTGGGGAAGTTCACACAAAAAATCTACTTTATTTCATAAATTTTAACCTTTAACTCTTTATATAAAAAAAAACTGAACAGCCCCCAAATGTTCCAGTTTTGAATAAAGTGCGATTTCTGAGTTTTGAGTAAAGCCGAATCTCCAACAGAAAAAAATACACAAAACATTGAAATATTAGGGGAAGTTCACACAAAAAAGTCTTGATTTTATTAATTTTCACCTTCACTCTTTATAAAAGTTTGTGTGAACAGCCCCACATGTTCCACGTTTTGTATACAGGGCGTAACGAAATTGGTGTAAAAAGTTGGTCCCGTTAACTGTGGCTTCTACTCATCATACTGAGAAACATTTGTTCTGTGAATTTGCTGAAATCGCAAAAAATATAAACTTCATACCAACCGATCAGCTGAATGACTAATTTTGTATAGGAGATCCAATTTTTTTTGATAATTGACTATGGGTTCCTTGGGAAAAGTTGTTCAGTATGATTAGTACAGCTCCTAGTTAACGGTTCCTACATCATTTATTTTACATCCTTTATAATGTATCGAAAAAAAAAACGAACTAAAGAAATTTTCTTCTTTCCCGGGTCTGCTGGAAGAAATTTCTTTAGAATTAAGCTGCACCCTTTGTATCACCTTAATGTTTAAAATCTGTTTTTATGTATCCTGTGTAGTGTGTACAATAAACTATTAAATAAATAAAATTATACGGAGGTAACGACAAATTTAGTCATGATAACGGAAATAGATAAACTTAGGTTATATATAGCGCCTGAAAACCTAGTTATCGTGACCAAAAAAAAGATAAGGGAAATGGCTGAGTAAGATGTAAAATGAAATTACTAGTTGTACTGATGACAATTAAGCAAAAACTGACGAAATATTCGGTTGCATTATGGAGCAACGCCTGTTAGTAGTAGGAATATGTCATGAGTGCAACTAGTACTTTCATTTTATATCTTACTCAGCCATTTCCCTTATCGTTTTATTTTTTTCACGATAACTAGTTCTTCAGGCGCTATAAGTACATAACGCAACCACTTTGCGCAGGCAGACCATCATATTTAACATCAGAGGGGTGCTATTTATCCTCTCAACATAAGTTTGTCCACTACACTATCTTACGGTGAAGGAAAACATCGTGAGGAAACCTGCACACATCTGCGAAGAAACTCGAAGGATGTGTGTGAAGTGACCAACCCGCACTGGGCCCGCGTGGTCGACTAAGGCCCGCTCGCTAGGGCGAGTTAGGACTCAGGGTAGGCTCGAGCCCCTCAGTGGGGACGTGTATATATGAGCTGATGTGATGATAAGTTTATCCATTTCCGTTATCGTTACCAGATCTGTCATGACCTCCTACTCTATATGCACTGAGACACGTGACCTCAGTCCAGCTCATGACCGACTTACGAGCCTCCCACCTCAAACCGCACACCAAGAAGTTTATCGGAAGACCAACAGTTATACATCGTCACTTTCAATCAGGTGTAATGTACTCAAATTTTTTATTTAAAAAAATTCAAATGTCGAAAAATATTTTTAACGGACCTTAAAAAGGAGGAGGTTCCCTGTATGTTTTTTTTTGTATTTGTTACGCGATTTCTTGGCCAACTGTGAACGGATTCTTATGATTGCGGGACGGGACCTTATTCCTAAGCCTCCGCTGTCCGTCTGTCGGTCTGTCGGTCTGTCTACCAGCGGGCTGTATTTCATAAACCGTAATAGGTACACAGTTGAAATTTTCACTGAGCGTATTTCTATTGCCGCTCTAACAACAAATAATAAAAAAATAGAAAAGTGTAATATTAAGGGGTGTCCGCATACAAACAACGTGTTTCTTTTTGTAGGTATTATAAAGGCAACGGTAATGCAGACAAGCGTAAAACTTGGTGTGATTATAGTACTAATCCTGAAGTAAGACAACAAATAATAAAAAACCGGCTAGGTGTGAGTCGTATTTATTGCCGCTATAACAACAAATAATAAAAAAAAAGTGAAATATTAAGGGGTGTCCGCATACAAAAAATGTGTTTTATTTTGTAGCTATTTTAAAGGTAACGATAATGCATACAAGCGTGAAACTTGGTGTGATTATAGTGCTAATCCTGAAGTAAAACAACAAATAAAAAAATCCGGCTAGGTGTGAGTCGTACTCGCTCTAAGGAGTCCGAACTGAATAAAAAAGACATATTTCTGTCGCTTGTGTTTGTTGATGTCTTTTGTTTGTAATGTGAATAGGTGTCATCGTCATTGTTGTGTGGAGAGATGTAGTGGTACGGAACTCTGGGAGCGCGAGTCCAGCTCGCACTTGGCTGGTTTTTATTTGATAGATAGATAAATTTTTATTTAATAGATGATAGAATTTCAAATTGTATCAAAATCGGCTTAGCATTTTTTTTTAATAAAAACCGTACAAGTGCTAGTTAAACTCGTGTACGTTGATTGAGAAATTGTATATGTTACTTTAAATACCATAGACTTGTCATAGGTTTTTCTGTAATCTATAGGTTTTTTCTGCATTTTTTTGTAAATTTTAGGCCCGGTAGTTTCAGATATAAGGGGGGAGGGATGGTAAATTTTGGCCTTTCCTCTTAAATAACTTTAAAACTATTTATCTTAAAATTATGAAAAATATGTATTTGAGATTCTCACAACAAGCCCTTTCATTTGATATGTAACACGATGTAGTTGGCATTTTTATTTTTTTTTATTTACCCCCCCAAAAGTAGCCCCCCATGTTTAAAATAATGATTTCCTTTACACGTCCGTCTTTGGGTCACCGACTTACATTTGTGTATCAAATTTAATTTTATTTGTTTGTCCTCCAGGTTTACTCGGCAAAGACCTCACCCGCTTCGCAAACCGACTCTGGTACTACGGCGTCGTGGGCGGGCTCGGCTCGCTCTCTCTGCTCCTCTTATTCCCCATAGTGGCCATTGTATGCAGCTGTCTCTCTCTCGCAGCGGCCGCTACTGCCCCCCTGTGGACGCCCGTCGCGACAGTGACTGCCCACGTCGTCAATATGGTCATATATGACCTCGATTCTCCCAACCCGGATAAGCTCAATAGGTGAGTGTCAACGATACTTTCTGAACTATTGCTTGTTTAAGGTTTCTTAGTAAAAGTTCTTGGAGTATGATGAGGAGAAGCCTCAGGTTTGGGTTGTGAACGATTCTTTGTACACCTGTATATTAAGGACTGGTTATGGTTTTTGCTTATTTTCTCAAAAACCATAAATGACTTAATCTTCGATATAATTTTCCTGTTAAATACATGTTATTAAGTATAATTTATTTTATGGAAAACTTCGAAAATCGATGGGGGGAGGGGAGGGGAAGGGACAGTATTAAAAAAATGTTTTAGATTGTGTACATAGAGCTCAAAAAATTTGGCATAATTCGGCGATACTTTCCTTGACTACCTACTGCACCTAATATAATTAGTATTCGGTAAAATATAAATAAACAAATATTCTGGGACAAATCACACATGGTCATCTGGCCCCAAAGTAGGATTCCCTGTGTTATGGAACATACTTATATACCAATAAACATTCAATCTCCCGGAACCAGCCTCCGTTTTTTTATGACTAACCAGATCTAGTGTTCTCCAATGTCGATGAATCATCGATTTAAAAAAAAGGCTTGGATGAATGAACGATTTGTTGCTTCATATAAAAGACATAACGAGCAATGTAAGTTATGAACCACAATTAACTAACTGTTACTAATTGTGGATAAAAGATAATAAAACGCTAAATACGTTAAAAACCGATTTACATCACAACAACTTAGTACAATTGTGCATTTTTTTTAAAGTCCTACACCGATTTTAATAAAATTTATATGGGTCCAAACTTGGCAAAAAAACAATCATGAAAATTGGTTTAAAATCTGTAAAAATATCGCGTTACTAACATACAAAAAAAGCAACATACATTCGAATTAAGAACCTCCTCTTTTTTGAAAGTCGGTTGAAAAGGTGTACCGTAAGCCTTTTTCAACTTTTTACAATAAAAAAGTGATGTTTTTAAATTGCCATTTAATTTCAGATACACCCCGCTGCTCGAAGTGCTGCTCTGGCGCGCGGGCCTGCTGGGCGTGCTGCAGCCCGTCACAGCCGTCGTCGTCGCTGTTGTACTCTGTCCGCTGTGCGCTCTTATACTGCTTGTTGGTAAGCTTGTTTTACTAAAAATTTGAGTGCGTTTTGCTGCACCTCACTTGATACAGCCGACACTTGATACGCCAGCTCAAATAGTGCCTATTCACTATCGTCTCGAAGATTCGAGGAACACAGAAGCCGGCAGGGAATTCCACTCCCTGGCTGTTCGCATGATAACCAATGAAGCAAAACGCTTCGTGGGGTAATTGGCGACGAGGAACTTGTTAAAACGAAGCCTTGAGCATCGGTGTTCTACAAGATTAGAATAAAGTTGGAAGCAGATAGGAATGACGAAAGCATCAGAAATAAATTATGAACTCGATCACTAAATTGCCCTCCTACCTAAACTTCGGAAAATCCTACTCGTTTTGTTTTCCATCAAGTCATCGATTTTTAATTCATCAAAATCACAAAATAAGTACATAAATGACGCTGCAAAACTATGACGTCACATCTAGGTATGTCAAACATTTTTAGAACAAAATGTAGTTTTGACAGATGATAAAAAGTAAATCAGATGACTAGCATTTGTCATCCCTACTCTCCCCGCTGTAACTGCGCCGTAGACCAATTTCAAAAGCGCGGGAAGTGTCGATCCACCAGAGCACACTGAAATCATGCGCCGTGATTGCTCGATTTAGTTCGCGGGATCTAAGCCGGTCGCAAACCATCTTAATTGAATCGTGTGAGTTGGACAGACTAGGACTGCATGGCAAGCAATAATGTGACATTAGCACATACAAATAAAGCTCCATATCAACTGTTAACACGTTGAAGTCTCGGTAATTAGTTATCGCTTTTCAGCGCAATCGAAAATTATCGATCGGAATTGTTGTATCAAAATTTACATGTTAATTGTATTGCACATGTTGGTAATGTCTATCCAAGACCGGACGACTACAGGCGCTTTCTAATTAGCAAAATTGCTGCGTTGATACAGAACATTTTCAAGTAGGCCAGAGTGCAAGGGTTTAGGAGTTCCCACAGAAATATTCCATTGGGTCGAAATGTCGCTGCGATTGTAGCCCCCACCCATGAAGATAAGATGTTCACTGTTTTTGGTGACTGTACACTGTACAGCCCGAACGGCACAGGCACAGTCTTCTTTTTGTATTCGATACACTTTAGAATTAATCATCTTTTTTGGTTATGAATGACTGAATCTGGCATGTTCACATAATATTTTGGTCAACGAAGACATTTAGCATTTAAAACCATGTGATCAGAAAAGGACCGGTCGTCGTGGAAATCCTTGGGGGAGGCCTTTGTCCAGCAGTGGACGATTTGTGGCTGGTATGATGATGATCAGAAAAGATATCAATACTCAATATTTGCTACAAATTTACCAGATTATATTAAAAATGTAAACGTCAGACGCAAAAAAAATCCACCGCAGATTCTGAACTGAAGTTTCTAAAAGACTGTACAACAATCTATAAAGATGTAAGGAGAGCTTATTTTCCTTGTTATTATATCTTGAAGCACATTTTATTACTTCGTTGATAATTATCTCGATATTGATAAAATTCATTACAAAAATAAAACATTAATATTATAGTTAACAAAACGCTACTCGTATTGTGGTGGCTCGCGCTATGTCCTGCCACGTTTATCCGAACACGATTTAACGTTTCACGTCAAACCTCGAATTCAGAAAAGGATACTGTACGATTTACATACGTACATGTAATTTATTTTTTAAATAATTTTGCTAAGATTTGGAAGCAGTCGCGCTTCTACAGTGTACTTTGTCCGCGACCCAGTTTAGAGTGCATTGACGCACGACGACTTATCATAATTTTATTATTTTTTATATTAGTGTTCAATTAGAGATCCATGTGACAAAACCATTGCATTTCATTTGGGACCGCCTCTAGGACACCCACTGGCATTGACATTGCATATCCTGTACAAGATCATATCCTGTACAGACACGGAAACGAAATTGTTGATTAATAACCGTGATTAAACTTACACTTAAACAATTAAACGTTATTTTAATTTTTAGTAAAACATTTAAGAGCCAAAAATAAGAATCAACGCCGATAACTATCATGATAATTATCAAAGAAAATAATTATCTTGATAATTTCGAACCCTGCTTCGGGACAACGAACAGAGAACCGTAAATACCGTTTCAAAAATGTTTAAGGCGGCAGGTAGTGACTATAAATTTAATGATGTTCTGTTGTTTTTCTGATTTATTATTTTCAATATTGATAGGGTATTATCACGAGCTTTTAGGTTTAATGTATCTGAAATTACGTTAAACATGAAGTTTTTTCCTTAGGCGGCGTAAGCTGGTGGTCTCTACGCGGCGTGTGGGAGGCGGTGGCGTGGCGGTTCATAATCTCGCGCTTCGGGCGCGTGCCGGCGCACGACTCGAGCTTCTGCCGCCGCGTCAGCGGGCCCGGCCTCAAGAGCACCACTTACTGCCAGATCACGTGAGTATATCTGTATATAGTACTGCTGGGGCACAGGTTTGCTTCCAAACTCGGGAAGGTTAGGCCTTTCTCCACACCCACGCTTATGGTAATGTATGTACCACACGGAATTGATGGCAAAAAAAATAGAAAAAATTTGTTGTACTTCATACAAATTTCATCAAAAAATTTTATTTTATCTTTAGCATTTCAAAAAGAATTAGAACCTTAAGTTAATAAAGTATAACAAAGCAATTATTTTTTATCTACGTTTAAATATTTGCTAAATTAACAAAATTTTACTAGCCCGATTGGCCTACAAAAGTAAAAAAATGAGAAATAATTTTTGAATATTTTCTTTTGGCATTAGTGTCGGGTATAACTCCCCTCGGGCATTGTTGACTAAAACGACACCCTGTTTTATTGTTAACACAGATCAGCGCAAGCTTTAGCCGCAGTGGTGGCGCGCGCAGAGCTTGAAGTGCTGTCCAACTGGTCCACAGAAACAGAAGCGGCGATAGAACGCCCGCTACGGGATTACGCGCACTTTGTGGATGCCTGCTTTGGACCGTTCTCTGTGCAGATTGCTAAAGTAAGTCTACGATAAATAATCCATGTATGTATTTTAGATCTATTCTGATATTATTTTTTTCTAACCATGAGCTTAGATCTAATTATAATATACTGAGAGACATCAATTATAAGTGCTGTCTAACTGAGCCACAGAAATGTAAGTGGCGATAGAATGGCCGTTAAGTGACTACGCGCTCTTTGTGGATGCCTGCTTTGCACCGTTTTTGTGCAAATTGCCAAGTTCATGATAAAGGGATAGGCATTATCTTTTTTTTTATTCAATCATACTTCTTATTTATCGTTTGCAATCATGTACAAAAAAGGGGTTTTTAAAAAAATATAACTACATAGTATAAATCACGGCATCTAAGTTGAACAGGGCGTAGTGTCTTATTTTCAGGTCATAATCGAAGTGCGGGACGCGGGGGTCGCGGGCACCAAGGGACGACCGCTATTTTTGTTCAACTTATACGCCGCGAATTGTACATGGGCCCTGCTAGGGCATGACAAACAAGTTAAATTGTAGTTAGTGAGTTTTTAAAATTATTGCACTTATTGGTGACTAAAAGATACATTAGCCTTAAAAATACCGTGAGTTGCTTCGAGAAAAGGATAGTACGGCCGTGCTTGACTTGGCGGGGGGGGGGGTACTCCCGTGCGCCCAGATAATATCCAATACCGTACATTTTATCTCCGATGAAGTTATAAGCGTCCTGTCTATATTCGTAGACTGCATTTGAGGTGGCCTTGTTTATGCGAAAACCAAACTGCTTTTTACTTTCGAGCGACTGAGGAACGATGGATGAAATTTGGGTTAGGGAAATATTATTTTTATATCACCAGGCTTTTTTTTATTTTTCCCATCTTCATTTTTTAGGGTTTTAATAATACTTTGTATGTAGTAATTATTCGAGTTTGCGTGTACCATCCTCGACTGCATCATCACTTACCATCAGGTGAGTTGCAGTCAAACGCACTCAAATTTTTAATAAAAAAAAACTACCACTAATGTCCGTCTCGCACCTACTCTAAAGGTTGAAGACTCTACACTCGAAGTTGTTGACGAATACGTATACCTGGGACAAACAGTCCAGCTACGCAGGTCCAACTTCGTGAAAGAGATCAATCGTTGAATCCAACTCGGCTGGGCGGCGTTCGGAAAGCTTCGCAATATCTTCACGTCCCAAATACCGCAGTGTCTGAAGATTAAGGTCTTTGACCAGTTTATGTTGCCAGTGATGACATACGGAGACATGGTCGCTTACTATGGGCCTTATAAGAAGGCTTAAAGGTCACCTCAAGGGTGATGGAGCGAGCTATACTCTGGGTTTCCCTACGCAGCGGAAGACGTAGCGTAGAAGGCCTACCACTCGGTGGACCGACGACTTGGTGAAGATCGCGGGAGGCCGCTGGATGCGGGCAGCGAAAGACCGGTCGTCGTGGATATCCTAGGGGGTGGCCTTTGTCCATTATTAGACGTCTTTCGGCGATATCATGATGTTACTACACCATTATACGACCTACTATACTGTTTATTATAACAGAAAAAATTCGAGTAAGGTACTTCGCATACAAATTCAGGGTCTTAGTTATATTTTTTCATTCATTCATCAGTGCTAACAACATTGATGTGTTCCGGCTTGAAGATAAGATAGCCAGTTCTACATTGAATTCGGAAATCTTGGTAAGCCCGCTTCCATCTTCAGCATCATCGTCACTTATCATCGGGTGAGATGATGCCAAGGGCTTATCAATAGTGAATTTGAAAAAAAATACCCGAAAGATTCTAATAAAACCTTGTGAGTGTAGAACTTAATAGCAGCGTTTTACCTACCAATAAAACGCTTATTAACTACTTACCTAATTCGAAAACAACACTGTTTTCTGAACTGTGGCGGAAACGACACTACACTTGACCGGAAATGCTTAAGATTCCACCTCTGATATTTTCTAGTTCTCTTACTTCCCACCAGGTGGCGATATTCGCCTTATGGCAGACGGTCAGTGTCTGTCTCATTGCATTCGAAATTATTCCAGGCAGGATTGAAGTTAGGCTTTCGAATTAGGTAAGTAGTTAATAAGCGTTTTATTGGTAGGTAAAACGCTGCTATTAACTCACTGTACCGTCATTCGAAAGCCTATAAATTGAGACGTGTTTGTTATCGCCTGGTGGAGAAGTTATGATGAAAAGTCAATGTTATTGACAGCCAATGTGATCAAGAGATTAAACATTTTTAACTAGTGCTTACTTGTAGTGGTATCTACATGTAGCGTTTTAGGGTTCTGTAGTCAATAAGGAACCCTAATAGTTTTTATATAGTACCTACGATTAGAATTATGCAAATAATACTGAAACGTAATGTACTAAAAGTATTCAAGTAAACAAGGCTATAACAGCTGTAGTAGCTAGCTGGTTAAGCCTAGTTATGTAATTCAGGTAGGTACCTGTACCTCCCTTATTATGTGAGTGCAGTAGTTAAAATAAAATAGTATATAAGGAGAACAGGAGCTATATTTTATTAAATTTTTGTAAAAAACAAATTATGCTTATTCTAGGTATTTATGATAAAATTAAAATGACATTCTTGATTTAATAGTGAAACGAAACTTGGTTAATGATCACAAATCACTGGTATAATCAGTTCACTGGTGCAAAAGTAGCCGATACCCCAGTTTGGGCCTGTGTCGGGCTCGGACGAATTTCCCGGCAATAGAACTGCTTGAAGGTTCTTTCGGTCCTCCAGTTTCCTCTGGCCAGGATGTCTTCAATTGGAAAGTTTAGGGTCCAATGTTTCGAGGCTACCGCGGGACGAATGCTCCCCGGGGTGGCCCTGATGCCGGCTTCAAGGAGAAGTTTCTGTACCCAACGTGATATTACCGTACGAGACGCGGCTTTTGGTGCTCCACATGCTGTAAGAAATAAATTGGAACTGTCACAAAGTGTTCGTCTTGATGACGATAGTTTTATCACTTGTTTGACCCAGTAGACTGGATCGAGTTTAGTCTGATTTTTGTTACAAATGAGACGCCACCCTGATTGTCTGGTGTCTGAGTTATCGGTCTTTGAACCGAACTTAGGCCAGAAAACAACATAGTCATCCAACACTTCATAATGGCTGTCATCGATTGCAAGTAATGTTAAGTCATGCACTCTGCGACCGGAGCAGAGGAGCAAGATAGAGGCTGCCCGTTTAGAGCATTGGAATAAATTACTCGTATCACAGTCGCTATTCAGGAGCCATGAGACTAGCACATCAACGTCCCAAATTGGTGGTTTAGAAATTACTCTTGGGTTTTGCAGGGATATTGATTTCAGCACTTTTTTGACCAGGACGTGATCACTTAGGCGGTCAGAACTTTCGGGGTTACAAAGAGTTGAGATTGCTGACTTATACACTAAAATTGTACGATATGCTAGTTTATATTTTAAGTGCAGGTCGATCAAGAATCTAGCAAACTGCGAACCAGTGGGGTTGTTAGATGACGTAACATTATGATCAAAACACCACTCTAGCCATTTATGCCATGCGTTTTTGTAGGTTCTTAGAGAGGAATCACGCCAACCTGATTTTAGGAGCTCCTTTTGTTGCGGTGTCCAATCTCTTAGGCTCGCACTCCACCCCCACATCTCCATATCTGCAGGGACATCTCGTGGACTTTCGGTGGTGGGCGACCCGTTGTTGTGTCCACTAGAACTTGGTGAAGGCGGTGAATTGTGAATGGCGGTGACACGGCTCTGTTCTTGATGTCCAATTTATAGGCTTTCGAATGACGGTACAGTGAGTTAATAAGTTTTACTACGTTGGGTAGTTTATTATTTGTAAATTTTTCATCAAGTCTAATCTACCAACTTATTATTTGCTACTAAGTAATGTATATTGTTGATTTGTGTATGCCCGACTACGACAGACAGTGAAGGCTTCGCGAGAAAGTAGGCACAGCGTGTATGTGTAATTAATAGGGATGACGAATACTAGTCATCTGAGTTACTTTTTATCATCTGTCAAAAACGACATTTTGTTGTAAAAATGTTAAAAATACCTAGACGTGACGTCATAGTTTAGCAGCGTCATTAATGTACTCATTTTGTGATTTTGGTGAATTAAAAATCGAAGACCTGATGGAAAATAAAACGAGTAAGGTTTTCCGAAGTTTAAGTAGGAGGGCAATTTAGTGATCAAGAGTTCATAATTTATTTCTGATGCTGTCGTCATCCCTATTGGTAGGGCAATCATTCTATACTGACTAACATCTGATTTGCCCCCCTCTGTAATAATCGGTTTCCGCCATTGATCCATATCCTCGGCCAGTTTCTGACACGACTTATAGTTTTAAAATAACGATTATTTTCAGAACGGTTCGTACAAACAGCTAGAGAAAGAATGTGCCGAGCTGACGGCGTCTCTGCGGGAGAAAGTGTCGGTGCGGCGGCGTGAGCTGGCGCTGGGACTTAGCGACACGGCCAGGGCCAGGGTTAGGATGACCAGCCACGACCTGAGGGTGAGGAAATAGATTAGATTTATTTATTTCATATTATCAATGTCATATTACAATAAAGTTTATTAAATAATTTGTCAAAGGATAATATGATCGTCAGAATAGTTATAAATTATAAAAGAATAAAAGTCAAAATTTAAACATAAAAAAATAACAAAAGAAAATAAAAAATAAAACACATTGATAACAATGTCAAAATAATTTCAAAAATAGTGTAAAAAGAATGTCAAGAAATATTTTATAGATAAATAAATCAAAAATTAAATGAACTATGTCAATCTACTCAATGTCAAAAATTAAATGAACTATGTCAATCTACTCAATGTTATAAAAAGTAAAATTAAAATTGCGTGTCTATACAAAAATTAAATGAACTATGTACTATGTATGTACATAACAAGTCTTCCATGATTTGACCATTATGACTTATGTCGATACATTTAATATTTTTCTGTGTGCTTCCAAGTGTGTGATAGGCAAAATTTTGCGTGATTCAAGGCAGTCACATACTTTGTCACTGTGTGCATACAATCCCGTCTCAGGGTTCATTAAATTGCATAATTAAGAACATAGAACTCCAGGTCTGTTTATAGTTTCAATTTGTATGAAATTCTAGTTACAAGTCTATAATTTTAAAATTTAAAAACCCTCGAAAATAATGTGTTTATCATATCAGCTCATACACATCGTAATCAAGAAATTTAAGTTTTCTGAAAGTTAAATTACGAAGACTTGTGATATTCACTGAGAACTATCTCAAAGTTTTTTGTAAAGATTTATTTCTATTGTTAACTGAAAACAAAAAAAAACAATACAGTTGCAATGCTAATTTACTGTGCGCAAAATTGATTATACCGCACATGTGCTTTACTTTGCCACTTTTTTTTTATAGAAACAAGACATTTCTAGCAAATAAAAGTTAAAAAAAAATTGTTTGTTCCTTCGAGAGGTTAGTACATTACGCTAGCTGATTAGATTCTCTTTGTGAAGAAAAGAGAATAAATATGAATGAAGCGCATAGGTTTTTTTTAAATTAAAAATTTGAGTGCGTTTGACTATATCTCAGATGATGGTTACACCGAGGAATAGGTCATCTTTTCTAAGGAGGTTTAAATGTTTACAATAATACTATGCCAAGCCTTATTGTAGTCTTTTTATGGTAATAAATTTAAAAAAAAATCGCATGCGTACGTGTGCCTAGTTAAAATGAGGCGTAATTTTCGTAAAACTGAATTGAGTTGTTTTAGTTGTGAATACGATTAAAATTATGAATAAGTAATATATGTTTAATAAAAAATATACTTATTTGTATGTATAGGAAAAAACAAAGTGAGATTACTTCCCGGACATTTCAAATGAGCCATAAGTCGCCGAAACGTTGATAGGTGTGTGCCCATGTATTTTGTTTTTCTGCCACGGTCGTTTTTATTTTACCTGTTTTCTCACAACTGTATTGAAAAACGTCGTATGATACATGGGTGTAAAAGGAAATGAATAATTCGTGGCGATGGTAAACCCTCGCCTGCGGTTGGGGCTTACAAATGTCACTCGTTTGTTGTTTACCTTTTTACCACCCTTGTATAATAAATAACTATTCCACAAAAGTCTGCGATCGATCACTAACCACCTATTATTTCAGGACTTAGATAATTAATATTTTCCTTTTTCTAACAGCGTGCAGTTCAAGCATCTGCCATAGAACTGGCTCGGATTTGGAACAGCAACGCCAAGAACGAAGACTGGTGGACGTCCAGGGGTTTGGAAGTCGGTGACTGGCACGCGCTCGCTGCCAACACTTTAGTCGAGGTACGCTTTGTGAACAAGGAGTTTCCACTGTATAAAAAAAGTTTAAACATCGCCATGTAAAAAGGTGATGAAAAGAAAAAAATATTTATTGCTGGAAGGATATAACGCTAGAACGATGACTGGTGCACGTCCAGGGGTATAGAAATCGGTGACTGGCACGCGATCGATCGCTGACTACACGAGTCGAGGTACGTGTTGTAAACAATAGGTTTCTAAATTAATAAAGCTTAATTAATTAAAACCTCATACAAACTGTGGAAAAAATTGCCGGTGTACAGGGATATATTTAATGCATATTTCAGTGGAGCAGATGTCCGTTGGGGTAGTAAAGTTCTCGAGTGGCGACCGCGCACCGGTAAACGTAGCGTAGGCGGTGGACCGACGACCTGGTGAAGGTCGCGGGAAGCCGATGGATGCGGGCAGCGCAGGACCGGTCGTCGTGGAAATCCTTGGGGGAGGCCTTGGGGAACCTAACGTGTGGAACCACAGTAAATTCACCCAAGGCCTCTTTGTCGTACCAGTACGTGGTGTTCGACGTCTTCTGGGATCTCCAACGGATGTATGTCGTAAAATTCTGGTCGTGACTGACAGTTAGCCGTGTGTCTTGATTATGGGGTTAAATCCTGCAGAAATAAAGCTGACTGAACTAGTTCAACTAGTTCAGTAGTGCAGATAAATAATAATATTGGGGTTTCGTACCCATCGGGTTCCTTGCAGTCACATAAATTACCAACGTACCGCACTCCACGGGTTGGACATCAGTGGGTCTCCTATGAATAATTGTAAAGCCTCTAAAAACTCCTGGCTTAGGTTCGGTGCGTCTTGATCCTTCTCACGGGTAACAGATAAATTTACGCAGGTTTTATTTTAAAGTAAAAATAAAAATTCTCTCCATCCTAACTCTCCTCGAGTCTGTCTCGCAATGCCCTCAAAAACCATTTTTTTTACGCTCGCTAACCTTTCAAACTATAAAGATCTTAGTATCACCATGATCCTTCTCACGGCTAAAAGATAAATTTACGCAGGTTTTTTTAAAGTAATAATAAAAAAACTCTGTCCATCCTACCTCTCCTCGGTCTCGGGTCTGTCTCGCAATGCCCTCAAAAAACATTTTTTTTACGCTCGCTAACCTTTCAAACTATAAAGATCTTAGTATCACCATGATCCTTCTCACGGCTAAAAGATAAATTTACGCAGGTTTTTTTAAAGTAATAATAAAAAAACTCTGTCCATCCTACCTCTCCTCGGTCTCGGGTCTGTCTCGCAATGCCCTCAAAAAACATTTTTTTACGCTCGCTAACCTTTCAAACTTTGAAGATCATAGTACCACCACGAAAAAGTTCGTAAACGACATAAATCTGCAACGAGATTTCGTATTTTTGACAATTGGTACAAAAGTTCACAGTTTTCAAGGTATTTGAATTAGAATTTCAAATTTTTTTTTTAAATAATATTGTTTTAGCTTTCTTCATAAAAAGTGGCCAAGTGCGTGTTGGACCACACGCAAAGTAGGGTTCTGTAGTCTTTTCGAAAATAAATGTGTATTTTAAAAAACAAAGTCTTTTTGCAATTGGTATACATTTTGTATGGAAAATCTATGAACTTTTTAAAAATACAACTGAATGTCTGAAGTGTGTTGACTATCACTCCTAACAATAAATTTCCTTAACAGGTATTCGACGCTGAAATACTAGTTGCCTTAGAAGAAAGCGAAGCTCGCTTGCAGTTAGAAAGCGGGGAGGGTGTTCGTATTTGGGCTGCGAAGTGTGGCCGTGATACTGCACCTCCTGATGTGTTGGCCGAGCGGGATGACTGGCTCCCGCTCGGGCATACGGGTGAGTAGCTATGAACGAGAGAGAGGGCAATACGTAAGATGGAAACAAGGAGAAGAGGATGTCACTGCTGATAATAATGTCAGGCACCTGAGTTGGTACAGCAGTACAAATACTAGGTCATCTTCGGTGTTAACTGCCCCTCCCTTAAAAATATTCACGTTATAATTCGGATGAAATGTGACAAGATTTCAAAATGTTTCTTCAGAATAGGAGCAAATTACACTCTTTCTGGTAGTGATAAAATATTAACTACGTATTAAAAATAAACCATCATCATTTAATAACGTTAAAATACAATCATTGATATAATAGTAGTTTATGAAACTGTTGCATAATGAGGAGTATTAAAACACGAGTATGAGTTTAAAAACCGAGCCTTGTCTAGGTTTTTAATAGTGTCATACGAGTGTTTTAATACCTTTTAGTGTTTTTATGTGCAGTTTCATACACTATTTTATCTAATCTCATATATTGGGATTGAACCTACTAAATAAATGATCAAAGTTAAAAGAGTAAAAATAGAATCCCACGAAATTTAGTACAACAAAACGTAGGTATGAATCGCGCCAAAACCCCAGCGTATCACTGCGCATATGCGCTAAAGCGAGTGCTGTACAGACAGATAAAAGTTGGAATCAAAACTTTTTGTAATGCTGTAAAAATGGCGCGAACCGCATGTGCGCTCCAATAAAAAATCGATATGGAAGATATTAACTTTTTAGATTAACTTGTATCGTAATGGAAAAAGAAATACTTTATAACATTATTTTGTTAGAGAAATAATGTTATAAAGTGTTTTTTTTTTTATTTCGGTATTGTGTTCATATAAAAAGCGTCGGTGGCTCAACCGGTAACGACTCGGTCCATCTAACCAGAGGTACCGGGTTCAAATCTGGACGGCCAATGTACCAATGAGTTTTTCAAAAACTTACGTACATACTTACCGATTGCTTTAACGGTGAAGGAAAACATCGTGAGGAAACCTACACACGCCTGCGAAGAAACTCGAAGGCTGTGTGTGAAGTCGACCAACCCGCACTGGGCCCGCGTGGTTGACTAAGGCCTAATCGCCCTGATTCAGGGTAGGCTCGAGCCCCTCGGTGGGGACGTATATGAGCTGTAATGATTGTGTTCATAATTTATTTGCAACAGGAGGTGTATGGAGCGAGTGGGGTGGAAGCCCTGCTCCTAGAGTCCCCCCACCCTCGTTGGAGGTGTCCGCGTTTTCCCCTCGAGCACCGCCGCACCCTCCGCTACCGCATCCTGCCGTCGTTGCACTGGTGTTGCATAATAGGTGAGTCTAAAAACCACCGT
This sequence comes from Coleophora flavipennella, assembly GCA_947284805.1. Lineage (NCBI taxonomy): Eukaryota > Metazoa > Arthropoda > Insecta > Lepidoptera > Coleophoridae > Coleophora > Coleophora flavipennella. The sequence continues at coordinate 11,405,422 of OX369306.1, read as the reverse complement.
TCTATAAGATAAATATTCTTTATTGCACACCAATACCCAAGTATACATATTAGTACTAACATACAGTATGGACACTCCCTGCCGCTCTCTAGATTGCGACCTTACCCCCTCGTCGCCCAGATTGAAACAGATTGGTTACAGTTTGGTTGTCGAACGTGTAGGATTTCGCCGCCATTTTGTTTGTTGCGTCATAGAAATGAAATACATATGAACTAGCAAAACATACAAAGGCGGCCTTATCGCTAGTCTCTTTCTATCCCTTAGGATATTACAGAAAAAAGGTACAGCCACGCTGTGCATACTTTCTCGCGTAGCTTTCAACATCTGGTATAGTTTGGCATACACAAATCAACAATAAACAATAATATTTCCATAAAGTAGCCATGAATACCGCCTCCGTGGCGTAATGGTTAGTTCATTCGCCTCACACCAGGAGGTCGCGGGTTCGATTCCCGGTGGGGTCAACTTGTAAGACTCGGTTTGGTTGGTGGTAGGGCATTTTATAAGCCCGCCTGGCTAGCTACCACCATCTTATCTAAGTCTTACCGCTAAACATCAGTGTTAACAACATTGATGTGTTCCGGCTTGAAGATAAGATAGCCAGTTCTCCATTGCGTTGGGGAATCTTGGTAAGCCCGCTTCCATCTTCGGCATCAACGTCACTTACCATCAGGTGAGATGATGCCAAGGGCTTACCAATTGTGAATAAAAAAAAGAATATAGGTACAACTCTATACAACAGAATTGATCATCATCATATCAGCTCATATACTATCAAAATTTCCAAATAATCTGGCTTTGTATGGTATTACCTTATTTATATTTTTCCTGGAATAACGAACTGCCCTATATTTTAAGATAAGATATGCATATTATTCAGAGCCCACACAAGCAAAAAAACAGAAATACAATGCAAGAAAACATTAAAACTACTTATTACAGTAGGCCATTACAGATATAGTGGCGTGTAAAGTTTAATCAAAATTGTTGGACGTTGAGATAAAATAATAAACAACCTGGGTTTGTATGGGGGGTACCTAACTCAGATTTTCCTGGAATAACGAACTATGTGTACAGATATGATAACGTATACGAGTGCAATGACCCGTCCTACGATCCCCGCATCCACTAGTTCATCGGTCTACCGAGTGAAAGGCCTGCCTTCGCTACGTCTTCCGGTGCTTTTAAATCTTCGACACCATCGTCACTTACTATCAAGTGAGATGATGCCAAGGACTTGTGGATTAAAAAAAGAACCTGACTGCCCCAATGGTCATCTGTGCTACAAGCTATGTGGCCCACTGTCACTTAAGTTTAGCGATTCCGTGAGCTATGCCAGTTACCTCGGTTCCCCTACGGATCTTTTTACGTAGTAATAGTTAGTATTCTTTGGTTGAAGTGCTGCTAGGCTTCTTATGAGGACTATGCTAAATTACAAAATTACATTTTTCACTATAAAATGAAAACTGGTTCGACACTCGACAGACTACCAAATTAATATTTTTTTCTTTTTCTGGAATACTAAGTTGCAATGTTTGAATTACAGGGAATCTGACAACCCAGTTCCATTAGACTCGGAGTTATGTGCAGAAATAATGAAGATTTTAGAAGATGCGCCGGACTCGGACGACAGGAGAGGTAAATAAAACATAATGTTTGTGCCGTTGGTTTTGCGTCATCATATCAGCTCATATATGTCCCCACCGAGCGGCTCAAGCCTACCCTGAATTAGGGCGATCGGGCCTGAGTCGACCACGCGGGCCCAGTGCGGGTTGGTCGACTTCACACACAAACTGCGAGTTTATTCTCAGGCGTGTGCAGGTTTCCTCACGATGTTTTCCTTCAACGTAAGAGCGTCGGAGAAACGTACATATGAAATCGAAATTCGAAATCACATTGGTACGTGGCAGGATTCGAAACACGACCTCCGGGACAGGCGGCGGCGGCCCTAGCCGTTACGCCACCGACGCTCTAATGCGTAATAACATAGATTTCAAGATGTTTATTCAAAATAGGTGCAAATTACCAGATATTGTTACCGTGGGTTATGCACTAACAAACAACATTTTAAAATGGAACCCATTTACACACACAATATTATAGGTAGCTCGCTGCCACTGCACTGGGTGCTACTAAGAAGAGAGGTGGCCAATATCACTAAACTGCCCTCCTGCTTAAACTTGTTAAAATAGTGCCTATTCACTAGTTATCCTTATAGTTTCGCCATGTCTGTTTGTCCGTCTGTCTGCGGCTTAGTTCAGAGACTATTAATACTAGAAAGCTGTAATCTGGCATAATTATATAATCACGCCAACAATATGATCTTGAATGTGGAATATTTTTATAGGTGAAATTGTAAATAGTAGGACATATAATCAATTTAAAAGGAAAACTATCACAGCTAAGTAGGCTTTCTTAGTTTAGGAGTAATAGTCGACCAACTTAAAATGTGCAGTTGGATTTATAGATTTTCCATACAAAATGTTTTATTACCAACTGTAAATGTAATTTAGTTTTTTATAACAAACATTTATTTTTTGAAGACTTCGGAAGCCTACTTTGCGCGAGTCCGACTCGCACTTGCCGGTTTTTATGAGTGTAATCGAGAATACGACAGGGTTTTTTTTTTCTTCATAAAATTCCTTATTCTAACTAGTACGAACATTAAACCTAATAACCAAATCAACCATTTTCGTGACAACCATTAATCTTATAGGAGAGATAATTAATTTATTATTTATTTATTTGTTCGTTTAAAACCATAGGTACAATTTTGAACAATTGGATGCGTCATCCTATCCTAATTACACTAAAGTTCAGTTTAGGCAGTATCTCCACAGAGAGAGATAATGTAATATAATATTAAGATATACGTTTCTGTGGGAACGTTTATGGATTTTTAGTGAATATCCTGTTTCCCCAACAGATGGCGTTGAGCGGTACCGCGGCGGCGGGAGCGACGACGAGTCCAGTATGCTTAGCAGTTACACTCAAGACGACGCGCGCTCGCACGATACCAGGGACGAGTCCAACGACGCCGAGCCGCAGGAGATATGCAGGTACTTACGGCTCTTCAGGATATGATTTTAGTTTGACAAGTCGTGACCGCTCGTGAGGGCAAATATTTCAACCGAAACGTTAGCTCCATCCAGTGCACTATCACACGTATTTATTAGGGTCGTTGCCGGGACCCTGAACGGAAATTTATTTGAAGTTTATGTTCTATGCCGTATCTGTGGATTTATGTCTGTTGGATTTATTGGGAGCACGGGCGCCTTTACCAATTTGTTGGACTCCCGTGAGTCCTGGTGGCTGAGGGTTGTAGCTGAAACTTAATTCGCAAGCAAAATACTGGAAACATTCGTTTTCTTGTTTTATTTGTGGCTATTTAAAAATTAATATGTACGCGCATTCAGAATACAGCGTCAGGTCCAATGTCGAAATTACGAATGAATGCTGAAAGCATTCTTCCAAATGTGAGCCGTTATTTAAAATTTGGCTTTTTCTATACGCGCGGCCATTACGCGTACATAAGAAAATGCGATTGACTTGCAAAAAGATCTTTACAATATGTCTAGTTCTGTCAGTTTTTTTTAAACTTATTTGTCATGAAGAACTGGCTATTTTATCTTCATGCCGTGCTGTTAACATTGATGTTTGGAGGCAAGGAATAAATAATTTGATGGTAGCTAGCAGGGTTGTGAATAAGGAAATTAGATCTTAGAAATAAGGAATAAAATCGATTTAAAACGCTACCTACTTTACGCACACCAGACATTACGATCATAGCAACAAACTGCCAATTGATGGCGCTGCAGGGATAATAAAATGCGCTTACGTTTGTGGCGCGCAAACTGAATTACCTTATTGATCGAAAACATGGACTTAATTCATTTTAGGTCTGAACTGCCAATAGATGGCGCTGCAGGGATAATAAAACGCGCTTACGTTTGCGGCGCCAAAACTGCTTTACCTAATTAATCGAAAGCATGGACTTTCTAATTCCTTTTAGATCCGAATCACTGTTATTTCGATCTATGAAACCAAATGAATTTTATTGGATTTGAAACTAATGCGAACGACTGCTCTTACCTACGGATTACCGATTTTTGCTCTGTGTCACGCTGACTAGGTTTAGAGAGGCATTATAGAACATCCAATCATATAATTTTCCTTTGTTTCTGTTTCTTTTTTATTTTTCACTTTCACGAGTAAATTATACCTCTACGTATCTTTATCTCTACTGTAGTTTGTTTATTATATTCAGTGTGATCACTTCCCTATTTATTGTTTTTCTTTTTTTTTCTTGTTTTCTATTTTTTCTTTTAACTTCAAGTTTTATTTGTTTGTTTTTTTTTATTATTATTTCTTTTCTCTATATTACTACCGTGTAAATATCGTTAATCAAAACCTTCACGCGGACGAAGTCGCGGGCTCAGCTATTGTATAATATAGGTGTTAGTTACCTGAAATAAACAAATAAAAATGGGCCGTCCCATATCTTCTAATAGGGGTCGTAAGAGATGAATAAGGGACTTAAAACCGGAAGATGGGCAACAGAGTCCTTTCCGTGCATGGCAACACACCTGCAACTACACTGCGATCGCCAACCCGCCTGCCAAGCGTGGCGATTATGGCAAACCCCCCCCCAAAAAACACACCCAAAAAACAGCCTCTAGTCCCCGGCGGTCCTGCTATTTCTGACTCCGAGCTCCGGTAGCAGTCATGGTAATGGCGGGGCGGGAGGTGCGAAGAATCCTCGGCAGATGCCAGGCTACCAAACCCAAATATAAATTTAAAGCGAATAAAACGACACGATTCTGAAAAAAATATAAGAATAAAAGGCTCTTTTGTTTTCAGGGTATCCCCTCAAGCGTCGCGCGCTGCCTGCCGATGGACGCTCACTGGGCGAGGCGTGCGTCTCAGGGCCGACCTCGCCAGTCCCGAAGACGTCACTCTGGACACCGACCGTCATCAGGGCACTTCCGTTTGAATGACTGAGAACGTCTTCAAGTCAGGTATCTTCAGCCACAAGACAACAAACGCCCCTCTATTGACTTCTACGGCTCCAGCCTCATGCGTCCGCGGAACAACAAACTTCAGCCGCTAATAAATGTAATTGGAGTGTTAGCGCGATCTTGCGCCACATACTGGATGCAGATCTACTTCATGATTTACGTGTTAGCTTCCCGAAAAATGATCTGTTTAATGTTCAGAACTAGACACGATTCACACAACAGAATGTGACGTTGATAGTTGCGAAGTGACGGAAAATCCAGAAAAGGCATTTTTTAATGTTTGCTTTTAAAGACTAGACGAGTTGTTTGACGTTGATTGAACTAGCCAAGTATAAAAAAACAACAGTTTGACCTTTACTGCCTTGGATATGTATTTATTTATAAATATTAGGGAAGTGACATGCACTTGATATACACCACGATATACTGCAACTGCACGGCATAGCTTTTTAATATTGCGATAAATCGTTCGCATTATACGGAGTTCTTGTAATTAATCCGAAATCTCTAAGGGGTCATTGTACTTTTTAAACCGCCATTTTGTACGCCTTTGGTATCATCTCACCTGATGACAAGTAATGATTATGCGGAAGATAGAAGCGGGCTTACCGAGATTTTCCAACGCAATGAAGCACTGGCTAACTTATAAAGTACCCTACCAACAACCAAACAGAGTTTTACAAAGTTAAACGCCGCCGGAAATCGAACTCGCGACCTCCTGGTGTGAAGCGAGTAGACTAACCACTACGCTGAAAATGAAAACATCCTTCACTTCATCCTTGCTGTAATGGCAATTAAATTGACTTTTCATTCAAAGTTATGCTTTGATGTGTTCCGGAAGATAGCCAGTTCCCCATTGTGTTGGGGAATCTTGGCAAGCCCGCTTCCATCTTCGGCATTATTGTTACTTACCATCAGGTGAGATGACGGCTTACCAATTGTAGATTAAAAAAAATTGATTCAAATCGATTTGTATGGACACTCGTTGGAAATTCCACAAATGTCTGAGTGTTTAGCAAAGTTGTAAAACAAATTTTGTTTAGAGTGTTTTTCATCAAATAGTTCATATGACGTCATGTTGGCTAACCTGTCTGTTATGCATTGAAAATGTATGAACTATTGGATGAAACGCATTCTAGTTTCATGAGTAGAATGATGATAATCTATGAGGTTTCGAGTAAATCAATTAATGTATTAAATAGCCCTGTAAATTCGTAATAAAATGAGCAGCTCTGCGTGTCGTTGCATAAAAACTCTGAATGAGACCTCAAAGGCATTTTCAGAAAGTTCTTTTAAATTAATGCATTTAATTCGATCTCATTGAGAACACAAAGATAATTTTCTAATTTATTTTGAGCACAAATTATATCTACATTTTTTGCTCTCTATTTTTACACTTTTAGCTTAATTTTATTCAAGAAACTTACAATGATTTAATTAATGTTTTTTCCGGCTTATATCCATGGTTATATAAAAACGGCAATAATTACCACTGCCATTCACTGATATAGTATTTGTTTATAAAACAATAACGAATTCACTTAATATACAAAATATTAGATCATGAACTTATCATCTGTAACTAAATGTAACAGTTGTTCTATTTTTTTAATCATTTATTATATTGTTTTTTTTTTTAAATGTATCGGTATTTTAAGTATCGTCAAAACAAATAATATATATAGTTTTTAATCCTAAAATGATAATATAACAAGAAAAGCTAACGCTTTCGTATACACGTCTCTAGATGGATCTTTAGAATCACTCAAAAGATTGCCTAAAAACTGAATACTCACTTATTCACTCTTACTTTAGGTAGATTACAATAACCTACCCTAATAAAGTGTCTAAATAGTTTTTATTTTATGTCAATAACACAAACCATTGCATAGTATCTAGCGTCTTTAAATGGATCTTTAGATTCACTCATAAGATTGCCTAAAAACTGAACACTCACTTATTCACTCTTACGTTAGGTAGATTATAATAACCTTCACTAATAAAGTGTCTAGTTTTTATTTTATGCCAATAACACAAACCATGCATAATGGTGTCGATTCTGGCAAACACATACTAAAACTAAATTTAAACTTAAAATTTCTTAAATTAAGTTTAGAAAGTTAATTTGGCTATTCTGGTTTCACCACTCTACTAAATTTACACCATCATTTGACACATCTAAAATTATTTAAATTGAATTGATTTTTGTTGCCATTTTTAAGTAACCAAAGACAAATGGGTGAATAAAATCATGATCATAGAAAACAAATAAAAAAAGGAATTGTCACCGTTTTTGAGTAAAACTCTTTGTTTGTTACCTTACATCCTCTTTGATTTGAAAACGTGCTGGCCCAGACGCAGGATGGACGGACAGCAAGGCAATGCAGAACCAAAGTAAAAGAATTAACAAGAAACAACGGGAGCAAACAACGCATTTGAGCTATCTCTTAATCTAAGCAGTCTTATTCTTTCGAGTTGGTTTCTGAAAAAGTAAAAGATCAGAACAATTGAAATAAATAGAACGAGAAGGCACATAAGTAAATCCGTATTACATGCTAATTGATCTCTTTCATCTTTCCGCAGCAACTGTAACAGCAGCCACCACATATTCATCGATTAAAAAAAAAACGATATGGAGTACTTTAACACTTCGAACCACAGTATACAGTATAACTTACTTTAAATTTTAGGTTAAGCATCAAGTTTTACGTGCCGTGTAAACTAACATAATTTTAAGTGAGAAATGTAGAAATTTTGACTGCCAGAATAGAATAAATTGCCTAACTCTAAATTGAATTCATAATCCTAAAATTAAAGACGTCAAAATCAGCTGACTTGATTTTAAGAATTAGACGTCAAATTAGAATGGAGTGCAGAATGGCAAACCACATTTTGACGTTTCTAAGTCTAAATTAACGTAAAACTAAAATTAGTGTGCCTGTCAGAATCGACACCAGTATCTAGAGTCTCTAAATGGATCTTTAGATTCACTTATAAGATTGCCTAAAAATCTGAACACACTTAACGTTAGGTAGAGTACAATAACCCACCATGATGTAGTACCTAAATTGTATTTATTTTATGCCAATAACACAGCACAGGCCATGCATATATCTATCACAGGGTGGCTTTTTATTTGCTAAATAGTGGAAAATTGTAAATACTCCCGGGAAACAACAATTTTCGGGGTTACGCTGAAAAATGGCAAAACCGGAACTCTTACAATTTTGTTACGTCCGTCCGTATGTGACTGTCGATTTTCTCTTGTCACTATTAGACCTACAGTAATGAAATTTAGTACACAGATGCAAAATTATGACCCAAAACATGCTACTTTTGAATTGGTCAGGTCTGCAAGTTGGCGTATATGTGTTTTTTTAAAAGTATTAGGAATATGAGATTTGGACTGCCGATCGCTTAATCATTTAGTTAGAATTCATTAATGCTTTATTGTACAATAATAATAAAAAAACTTTTACACAATACACAGTAAACAATTAAATTGTACAATTTAGGCGGCCTTATTAATAAAGCAATTTCTACCCACCTAAAACAAATTCTGTGCTCTTGACCCTGAAGTCAATTCACAATGCCGCGGAAGGGAAGCGAAGCTAATTTTTGAAACGAAATTGTGCATTCAATTTTGAAATTTAAAAACGGTCCACGCAATACTCGCTGGAATTTTCGAGCATTCTTTAGAATTCGCGCGAATGCCGCCGTCGACATCGAGAGAATCCGCGGGAACGCGAAAAAAGTCGCAGTGCGGCGTTCATGGTCCTCGTTAATTAAAGATGGTATCGCATATTTTCCAACCGCAAGGCGCAGCAGTCGCGAGAATTCTCGAGTATTCACGAGACTTCGCGCGCCCACTCCTGCTATGAGGCGAAACTAATGCTTCCCTTCCCGTCTCATCCGCGGCAATGTAAATTGACCCTTATTATACCCATGTTTGACTTGACACCACTGAAATCAACGAAGTAGATTTAACACATACTTAGTGGTTTGAAGCATATTATATTAATTAGAAAGTAGATATAGACCTTCAACGGTAACGAACTAAAGAATCACTGTACACTTTCTTAAGTGGGAGGGGAATTACAAGAGAAGCAAAAGGTGAGGCCAATTAGCCCTCCCCCAGTTTCTCTTTAGTGAGAGTGGATAGGAAAGAGCGGAAGAAAAGGTGGGGCCCGATGACCTCCAGATAGCCATGTAAAGGATAGCATATATCTGTCACTTTCCCTTCTCATTTCTATAGAACAGAGCTTCTCGAACTTTTTTAGGTTGCGACGCACTTACACGTTTGAAGTAACTTCTCACGGCGCCGGCGTTCTGATCGCCACAGATCTACAGCGGCTTTATTGAGCCACAAAAAATGAAGATAATAATTTTGTTAAATCTCCACACATAACACAATTTCTTGTCATTGTTTTCTACAAAATAAATTTCAATCCCGGTCAGTAATAGACGTAGACTTTTTTATTAATAAATGATAAATTACAGGTCGGTATATTATGGAATAAAATTTAATATATAACATTTTAAATTCTAATTATAAAGTTAGATAATTGGTCCATGCATTAAGTGTCATTTTCATTATAAAATATTAAAATAGTAATATATAAAAAATAACATTTTCATTATTAAATAACAATATTATAAAAACAAATGTATTGAAAATAAAATTGAATGAAATTTACATTAAAACTAAAAAAATGTAATTTAAATTAAATTACTTACTCTTAAGTTTCAAAAAACAATAGAATGCCTGCTGCCTGGAAAACAAATAGCAATTTTGAATTTTGAGAAATTCCCACGGGAACGGCTAAAACGGGACGGGCGCGGACAACAGCTAGTTATCTATATTTTGGCCTTTACCTCCCTACACTCCTTCGAGCCTCTGCATATTAGAGGGAGGGGGGGGGGGATTTTTCCTCCTAATGTTAGTGGGGAGAATGATTTTCTTTGTTCACGTATCCTAGCGTGTGGTGTATCGTTGAATAGGTCTTTTAAAACTACTGAGGGTCTGCAGATATTTTTTCCGATAAATAATTTGTTCACTCACTAAGTTTTTAAGTCCCCACCCCCTACCAGCTAAACCGCTTTTTCAGGAAATTTCATATTTGATAAGAAATAATAGGGCATTAAAAGGAAAATTATCACGGCTAAGCAGGCTTATTTAAGTTTAGGAGTAAACTTAAGAAGTGCAGTTAATTTGTAAAAAAAATATTGATTATTGTAAACAATATTTAGTACCAACTGAAAATTTTTTTTTTTACATTATTTTTAAAGGCTATGGAACTCTATTGCGCACTTGGGCCACTATTTAATTTTGATAAATTACGTACACAAAATTAGTCAAATTCATCCTTTAGTGACGTTGAAAAACTATGACATCTCGTAATGCAATTTGTAACATATTTACAACAAAATTCAGTTTTTAACAGATGATAAAATGTGTCAAATTACTGAAATAAAATCTGCATCAAGCTTTCCCACATAAATTTAAACTTTCTGCAACTTTACATTGCTACCTTGTCATGTTAGGTAATAGTTATATTTATACGTAGATTAGCACTGATTAATTGCCTTGTCCTGGTTGCATAGGCCTAAGTAGCTAGTTAGGTACACATAGCGCCTCATCAAGCGTAACATTTTTGTTCCAAATCGCCACTTATTACGAGCAACTTTCCACTCCACGCGACTCTACTCCTCTTTACTGTCCACCACTCTGCTCCACTGTCTACCACTCCAATCTCCTGCAGTCCACTCCACTCTTCTCACTACTCTACTCTATTGTGTGTGGCGTCCCCATTGGTGACGAATGGGATTTAAAAATTCCCACTCGTTACCACTGGGGACGAATGGGAAAAATATCCCATTTGTCAACTCTTCTCACCACTCTAATCTATTGTGTGTGGCGTCCCCATTGGTGACGAATGGGATTAAAAATTCCCACTCGTTACCACTGGGAACGAATGGGAAAAATATCCCATTCGTCCACTCTTCTCACCACTGTACTCTATTGTGTGTGGCGTCCCCATTGGTGACGAATGGGATTAAAAAATTCCCTCTCGTTACCACTGGGAACGAATGGGAAAAATATCCCATTCGTCCACTCTTCTCACCACTCTACTCTATTGTGTGTGGCGTCCCCATTGGTGACGAATGGGATTAAAAATTCCCACTCGTTACCACTGGAAACGAATGGTAAAAATATCCCATTCGTCCCCAGTGGTAAGGACTGGGAATATTACATATCCGTATTACAAATTATATATCCGTGTTACGCTTGAAGTGTCGCCGTACGTACTTAGATATTTAAGAATAATCAATTATTACGAAGCTTTTTATGACCAATTCAAACTTAATTTAGCATTTGTACCTAGGTAAATAACGGCTTGAGTAGATGATAGACTGTGGAAACCATAACTCGATCGGAGAACATTCAGATTTTGAAAGGCCTCGTCCATACATAATTAAGTATTTGTCAAAATTACAAAAAACTATCACTACTTTTTTTTAAGACAGCCTAGATGTACTACATAACATGGTATCTCTGAATTAAATGTTTTCACTTTTACGATTTTCTCTAATCGACTTACGGCCTTCTATCATCTGCCTCGGGTTTAGTGATACAATTCGCACGTACTTTGAACCGCCCACGTAGTTATAGTAACACTTTCAAATTTTTAGACTAGTTTTTAACCACAGTTTCAGGCTTTAAGTAATTGTAGATCTTTAAAAACTTATAATGTAAATAAAATGTTACATACAAAATCATTAACTAAGATCATGAAGAGGTGTGTCGTTCCTCACTGTCACGCCTCAATCGTTCAGCGATGAACTGCAAATTTTGACAAGTACTCGTAGATGCCGATTAGCTGAGCATATGCATATACTCATCGGTTGGTTCAGTCTGACGGGACATGTTTCAGGGATGAACAGCAAATTTTGACAATTATTACTTAGATGCCCGATAAGCTGAGCATAATGCATATACTCATCGGTTGGTTCAGTCTGACGGGACATGTTTCAGGGATAAACAGCAAATTTTGACAATTACTCGTAGATGCCCGATTAGCTGAGCATATGCATATACTCATCGGTTGGTTCAGTCTGACGGGACATGTTTCAGGGATGAACAGAAAATTTTAACAATTACTCGTAGATGCCCGATTAGCTGAGCATAATGCATATACTCATCGGTTGGTTCAGTCTGATGGGACATGTTTCAGGGATGAACAGCAAATTTTGACAATTACTCGTAGATGCCCAATTAGCTGAGCATATGCATATACTCATCGGTTGGATCGGTCTAACGGGACATGTTTCAGGGATGAACAGCAAATTTTGACAATTACTCGTAGATGCCCGATTAGCTGAGCATATGCATATACTCATCGGTTGGTTCAGTCTGACGGGACATGTTTCAGGGATGAACAGCAAATGTTGACAATTACTCGTAGATGCCCGATTAGCTGAGCATATGCATATACTCATCGGTTGGTTCAGTCTGACGGGACATGTTTCAGGGATGAACAGCAAATTTTGACAAATATGCCCGATTAGCTGAGCTTACTAAGACATGTTCAGTTTCATGAGCAGTATCACCAAATTACTAATCATCCTCCCGTTTCGGCATGGCTTTGGCATAGACACTAACGTTGCGAGAGCGAAACTAAAAAAGCTGAGCTTTAACCAGTCAACTTGTGGATTTTTTAAGTACGGATGAACACCGTTATTACAAAAACTGTGGCTCGGTAACTTATAATTAGACAAGATTATGTTTTAAAAAAATCTAACACTTTTTGTAGTTATTTTTAAAGCAAGTTTGGTTTACAACCGCACGAAAATTTCAACACCACTCTAGAGGTTAATGACCGCCTGCCAGCCGAAACATGGAATGAAACACGCGTAGTTACATAACAAAACCAAAAGACAGGAAAACATACCTACTTACCTACTGGCAGTAGCTGCTAAGATTCACGCGAATTTAAAAACACTATGCGAGGTCAACAACAGCCCTCTAGATTCGTTCAGTCCGCCTCCTCCCTTTAAAGTTCATTTACCTATCTGCGGTAAGTAATACAACTTTTCGTCTTATAATATTGTTACAAAAAATGTGTTTTTAAGCATGTATTTTTATTGGATTTAGAGTATACATGATACTGAATCACCAGTTTAAAGGATAACGGTGTTCAACCTAATACCCTGTATAAGAAGCGGCGAGGAAAAAGGATTTTAAAACACTACGGATTACTTTCGACTATGAAAAAATAGAAGGCCTACTAACGCGCTTAAGACGGCATTTAATTTACACCTACTGTAAAATACATTATTTATATTTTAAACTAGCTGTCCCGGCGAATTTCGTTCCATCTTACACTACACTACACTACCCCTACCCTACCCTACCTTACCCTTCCCTACACTACACTACACTACCGTACCCTACACTATACTACCCTACCCTGACCCTAACTACACTACACCTCCACTACACTACCCTACCACCAATTATTTTGTGACTGATAATATATTTTTTTATGATGAATATCATATTTTTAATACTTATTATCCTATTCCAAACGAAGACAAATACAAAAACACAAAAATCATAAAAATTGGTCCAGCCGTTCTTGAGTTATAAATAGTGTCTAACACAACTTTCTTTTATATATATAGATTGGAAAATAGTATAGCCGAAAAATAGTGTTAAACCTATTTAATGTATGTATACCTATATTTGACAATCTCACGATTAAACTGTAAGAAATTAAATCCTGATAAAGTAATTCGTGATTCCGACGGCTAATGTTTTCAAAATTACATTTCTCGTCAACAACCCATAAAATCCTCTGTGTTTAGGCACGAGTCTCTTCCCAATCTTAGGAAAATTATATCTACTGAGGTAGTAGTATCCACTGGAATTAACTAATTAAGTGACCAGGACAAATAAGCTTTATTTAGTTATTATTTATAGGTTATATATTATTCTCAAAACACAAGTCGTTTCTTTTACTAGCGGTACGTTAATACTACACGTTTCAGCAAGTTAACAGAGAATGTTCTTGAACTTCGTTTTTTTTAAAATTTTGTATCATTACCAGTCTTAAACATGTAAAATTTGAAAATATCATTTGATTTGATTTAATAACTATTATAGGTAATAATGACGCTCTCTGGTTTAGAATATAAAACTAAATTAAATTATAGTTACCTAAGAAAATAAATAACAATAGGAATTAAAGTAATTTAGAAGTATCCACAACTTTTGTTTTTTAAAGCTGTTTGATTTAGCACTGATATTTAATGCATTTTAACTTTCAGGAAAAGGTTATTCTGCCAATGAACAAAAATATATAGATTATAGGCTTATTTGAATTTATATGCATAAGTCTTTATATACGCCTAATTTATGAGCAACTTTAATTTTATTAATCGAGTAGGTACGATATACAAATACATATTACTATATAATCCTCTTTCTTTAAAAGAAAAGAGTTTTGTTCAATAGCGATGGGACTAGAGAACTTATCCACAGTATTACAATATAGCGGCTTACAGTAGTGCAACGAATGTACTTACGCAGAGAAACGGAAGGGTACTTGCGGGGCAGCGGGTGGCGGGGCACAGCCTTCAAACTCGCGAGTTTGCCAGGCTAGTATGGGCTAGTACCTACGCCGGTGGCGCATCGTGCGACATCAAAAGGATTTGCGCTACTGTAAGCCATATCGTAATACTGTGACTTATCCAAGACTAACTAAAAGCTCTATATTTAATTAGTTCTATATTAATGTAGGCTGAAATAAAATCGTGATTATCAAATAAAACCTTAAAATCTGTCGATTTTACATAAAATTTCGGAGGTTCTTATAAGTTGTCTAGACCCATCACTAGATACCAACCGTTATCATTTACAAAGTTTATCTGTAGATAGAATTTTCACCATTGCTCATTCTTAGTTAAAAGTAAATATAACTAGTCCTAAGCTAATCACAATTTTTTTAAATGTAATTTTTGATTTTGTTTTATATTTAGCAAACAAGTTTTTTTTTTATTTGAACCTCAGAACTCTAAGCCAAATATGTAGGTACCTTTAGCTAAATCTCATAAGTTATTATTGTTAACCGATTAAGCAAGCAAAAAAGAGGTTTGAATCTCAAACGCTATGTATGCAAGTTTGTTTCCCCGTACACTAGGGACACCTAGACAAACTGAAATCAAAGACTAAAGAAGTACACATGCAAATGCGAGCGAGAGACGATTTTTGCATTTGTGTGAGGGTACACGGTTAGCGTAAAGCGGGCTACCGTCTTGGGGCGTGCGCCATAGTATCAGTACTTATTTATGCCCCCGGCCGCGCACTTCTGTTACCTTTGCACTTAATCTAATGCAATAACTGCTTGGCGATTTAATTGTACAGTCAGCATCAAAAATATGTATACATCAACAAGGTTTCAGAAATATGTAGTCTCACTTCGATTTCAGAAACATCTATCAATATCTGACACCATAAAATTGGATGGAAGCTGTTTCAGAATGGCGTAAAAATAAAATACTTCATAGTACACAGCTGATGTATCCAACTTTATGGTGTCAGATATTGATAGATGTTTCTGAAATCTAATTGAGACCACGTATTTCTGAAACCTTGTTGATGTATATATATTTTTGATGCTGACCTTACTAATGTGAAATAACATTAAATTAATTTTAAACCAGAATGTTTAGGCCATTTAACGTAATATTTCCGTGGTGTATTTATGTTTTCGGCTTTCACATTTTTGTATTCGCTGTTGAGCGAAAGATCGTGTCTCCATCGCAGCGGACTATTATTTTTTAACAATTTAGAAGCCAAAAATTTTATCACCGTTCAAATCTGTCCGTCCTGAACCCAGCATAATATTGTTTTCAGTATACCTAAAATGCCAATACTACTTTATAATATGAAATAATTAATCTAAGCTATTGCTGTACAAACCAGTTTAATTATATACAACTTATGTGAGCTTTTGCAAATGCGTTGTTTGTCCAATGTTTTCCTTTAATAAAAAAAGTACTCAAAATAAAATTTGTTTTTATTCACAATTGGTAAGCCCTTGACATCATCTCATCTGATGGTAAGTGACGAGGATGCCGAAGATGGAAGCGGGCTTACCAAGATTCCCCAACGCAATGAAGAACTGGATATCTTCAAGCCGGAACATCGACGACAACGAAACTTTTGTTATTTCACCCAAGTTTTTTTTGCTGCATTTGACAAACATCGTGTTAAAAAAAATTTGGTCAAAATTTCAATAGCAAAAAACTTCCCCGGAGAAGAGCAAGGATGTCGATTGGTTCGGTGTAAACGATTTAACTTATTTGACAGGACTAAACTAAATTTATCATTCTGTCCTCGTGTTTTCGATACAGAAACAAAAAAGACAGAATGCGTAAATTTAGTTTAGTCCTGTCAAAGTTTAATCGTGTTACACCCAATCGACACCGTAGTCGCAATAAAAAAAATTGGGCTTTCCATACAAATCGATCGGTCAATTATCCAACTTTGTATACAAACACGGGAAATCCATTTTTTTTCACGAACTCACTGGGATTCTGGGGAACAGATCGTTCAGTTTTATGTGTAGAGACCATAGTTAAATGGCATTTTTTTAATCAATGACTTACATTTTTTATGGGAAGAAAGGTGTTTTTTATCAAATAAAACACGATTGTTATTGAATGGAATTTAAAATTTATTAAACCTACCTACCTAATGTAATAATAATTATAATCTTCACATCTCTGTTGTTACATGTTCGTATCACATGGATTTGAAAATTATTTTGTTATATAAAATACCTACTATGATATTAAATAGAAGCTTGAACGCATACTATGTAGTAATTAATATTTAAAAAAATAAAAACATAATTCATTTGATCTTCAAGCGAGTGTGAACGCACAATTGGTTACTACGAAGATTATACTATTTCTAGTTTAACAATAATAATAAATTTTAAAGAATTTGTTGGAGCTACCTACCTAACGATTAAATAATTGAAATTAAAAGAGAGTAGATAAATATAAAAAATGGTTTGTCGTTTATTATGCGTATGAAACAAATATTTAATATTCAAATGAACGATGAAATGAACTGGTCCTAAAGAACACAAAACTGTAAATAAAGAATACAACTTTAAGAGTTTATGATTAGAAAAAAGGTGCTACTTTATTATTGCGCAATGTTAAAAAACAGGCCTTTTTTACTTGAGATTCTGCACATCTTCCTCAAGGAACCATGGTTATTTTTTTAAAAAAGGTTCTATTATATTATCTATGGGACTTACAGTTTCTTTAAGGTTTGGCTCAAGATATGTCTGGGAACACCTTATAAAAAGTATTTTTTTATGCTTTGCTATAGCTGGATTGGAGAAAGTAAATAGTTAAGAATAAGCTATGTTTAAAATACTAATAAAGTAGCACTATTCCTTTAAGCAATGCGTTATTATCGTAAAAAAACAACAAAACCACACCGCGCCTGACTAATAATAGTTTATGCTTAAAACACGTATCCCATTTCCATTTAAAAAAGTGAGATTTTTTTATATGATCTTAAATAAAATATTGCCTTTGTCCAAATTAGTCTCACTTTAAAAATAACAATGTGATGTACAAATCAAATTATCCAACCAATGTTTCGATATTATAAAAAAAATATATTCAATAATGTCTCTCCATGTGATTAAGACTCTATATAAAAATAAATGTGACTCTAATACACATCTAAACTTTAAATTATTTGAAGTAGACATACAAGCAAGCTATACTATAATTTTAAGGTGCTAAGATTAGCATTCGATGTTTTATACAGGCTGCTCGTGATTCAGTTTACCGAGGAACGTATGGACAAATCAAAAAAAAATTGGACAGCTGATCAGCTGATCAATTTATATTTGACCACAGGTTTTTAGAAGCACTGTATAAAGTATCGGGTACTATACCGGAACAGTCGCTGCTCGCGGGGCAATAAAATATGGCAGTAGGACGCCACGTTTAGTGCGCGGCGCGCGCCCTGTCGCACTTACGGAGCTTATGGAAAGGCATAGAGACGCTCCACCCTCGTACCAATGACAATCTAGAAATGGTATCGAGGCGACCACAACACCTTTTGTTTATGCCAGCGCACATGTTTGTGCTTTCTTCCAGGAATCGATAAGCGGCCCACTGACTGCAAGCGTCCCAATCCCTAGCGCACAGATAGTTGATTGCCCCGCGGGCAGCAACTGTGTAACGCCAGTATAATAAAGTAGCACCTTATACTTTAAAACTATGGCCACACAGTACATTTTGCCTTCGACACAATACATAAACATCACTCCTTATAGTACGTATTTTGAGACTCGTTATTACACCTATTTGATATTATTTTGTGACAACTTCGAATTAGCTGGAAACGGCCTGTACTTCTCGATTGCAACTACTTTCAATAGACACTACTAGAAAACATTACGGGTGTGGCAAAATTTCGACAGTGACTTGTACCCATAAAACTGAACAACTACCCGTAATCGATACACAATATTTTTTTGGACTTTTCATTCAAATCGATCAGTACGGAAGTTCCATTTTTTTGCGAACTGACTGGGCATAGAGTTGAGACCAATGGTTTCTTGGTGAAAGTTTCAAGTTTCAACGGTACAACTAAAGTAACAAAATTGGTGTAGGACCCGTTAAGTGTGGGTTCTACTCATCATAGTGAACAGCTTTCCCCAAGGAACCCACCAGTCGATTTTCAAAAAAAAATTGGACCCTCCATCCATAAAAATATACGATCAGCTGATCGATTTGTATGAAGAGTTAATTGTTTAACGATACAGCAGTCATAGAACAAAAGTTGTTCAGTATGATAAGTAGAAGCCCCAGTTAACAGGACCCTGTACGGTTCAAAATTTTATTAATATGTATTCCAATGTAGAATCAAGGCAGAATAGATTACAAACACCCAAGGTGGCGCAAAAAGTATCACCCTGTTGGAAGACGCTTAAATTTATTCGTTATACGGTTAATGTCATTAATTTTTTTACATTTGACAGACGACAGTCACGAAAATTATTGTGTTGCAAAATGGAGAGGTATACGCTACCAGAACGCGGTATAATTGTTTCAAAGTTTTTGCGGAATAATTCGTCAGTGATTTTAAGTCAACGCGAATTTCGGAACAAATATCCGAATCGTGTGGCGCCTACTGCTTAAACATTTCGACGCCTGGCATCTCGACTTGAAGAGACTGGGTCAACCCGAGATCGGAAACCACCAGGACGCCCTCGAACAAGCCGGACATCTGAGAACATCCAAGTTTTGAGGGATAGTGTTGAGGAGGAGCCATCAACATCGACGCAAAAACGCGCAACTCAATTGGTCATTCGAAAATGTATCCGTACAAAACTCAGATTGTTCAACAGCTGCTGCCAGCCGATCGACAAACCCGTATGGCGTACAGTAAGAGTTTGTTACAGCTGAATCTAAATGCCAGATTTTTTCGAGAAATTGATGATGAGCGACGAGGCGCATTTCTACCTCTCTGGACATGTAAACAAACAAAATACCCGGTTTTGGGCAACCGACAATCCTCATGTTCTCCATGAGACACCACTTCATCCACAAAAAAAGACCGTATGGTGCGCTGTTTACAGAACATGTGATTAGTCCATGCTTTTTTGAAGACAACAATGGAAACGCGGTAACCATCACTGGCGAACGGTACCGGACCACGTTGGACGATTTTTTTAAATTGAATTTTTGAAACTGGATGAATTGGAGTTGGAGGACATTCATGTGGTTCCAGCAAGATGGTGCCACTGCCCACATAGCGCACTATCGTGCGCGTAATGGAGATTTTAAGGAATATTTTACCAGGCCGTTTGATTTCTCGATTTGGGGAATTTTGTGGACCAGCACCCGATCTGACGACTCCAGACTTCTTTCTGTGGGGCACTTAAAGGGGCTGGTCCACGTTAACAAGCCACAGACTCTCCAGCCCCTCAAGTCCAACATTCTTGAAATGTTGACGAACGTGATGCAAAATGTAACAAAAAGAGCCGAAATTTGCATCAACTCTGAAACTCTGATGGCGGCCACCTATCGGATATCATTTTTATTTTTGGAATTACAGTAAAAGAAAATCGGATGATTCTTTTTGCGCCACCTTGTATTTCAACTACAAAAAGTTTGGGGTCTATCGTTTTACCGAGATGTTGCTTTAGGTACGCGGTGCGCGCCATCCGTACTAATATTATAAATGTGAAATTGTGTTTAGTTTGTGACCTCTTCACTTTTCAACAAATCTTATTTATCGCGATTTCTTTAGTGGCTCCCGTGGGATACCTGTTTACTCTCCTTTCTTTCACGTCGCCATGAAGGGTTGACGTGATATTTTCCAAAGAGATAGTTAAGAGAGTTGGGAAACTACTAATTAGCATAGTCTGACATAGTTCCCAAGGGCTCTGGGGAAAACTCATTTGCACGCTCGTCATACGCAACGGAGCAACGGATAGACGTGTTTTATTAGCATAGAGATAGTTGCGGGGGAAGGAATGGGCATTGACTACTTATTAGCATAGTCCGACGTATTTCCCGAAGGATTTTAAGAAAAGCCACGCTTGCGAGCGACAAGTTGTAGAAACTATGTCCACGCGGGTGAATCTACGGACAAAAGCATGTATCAAATAAGTCTACTCTATACGTAAACTATCGTTGTATTATTTCCTTCCGATTGATGATTGATAGCCTGCCCAGCCTTACGATAGTTACACACACAAAATAAAACACACACAATAGTTATTAAACACACACGATAGTTACGTGAGCACAGGCTGGTGTTACTGTAGAAGTAGTAGTAGGTACTTAAATTGCGCGACATAGTATGGAGTGAAGGGTGGAGGGGATTCGTATGCTTCGCAGCAGTGCTATTGCCGCATCTGTCTGTCACCCTCCCGCACAACGCACCTACCTCTAGGCAACGTCTCGGTCACGCGGCAGACCAAATACTTCGCCAATCACGTAAAAAAGCGCTCGAATTGGCCGCGCGCAATCTATTTTAGCCTTAATGTGATATAGCTATAAGCATGCAGCAACCTTCCCTCACTACTGCGCCCCCTCACTACTGCGCCCAGCGATCTTTTTACGAGATGCAAAGTATAAGTAGTACTAAAATCAAAGTAACATTTAAGTATTCTGATCACAAAATCTTACTTTTTCATATACGTATTACAACCTTTCGAATTCTAGTCCTGGCTTGCACGTAACTTTATTCTAACGACGAAAGCGCACTCCTGATATAAAACTCCTATCAAATATCGCATACTCAGCCAAACTACGATACAATAAACTTCTTAGCCATCTTGAATACATTACAATCTCGCTTCCCTGCTGTTAAATACCAAACTTTGATTTTATTTAAAAAAAAAGATAATCTCATTCATTAAATTTAATATCAAGCTTTAAAATAAGGTGCAGTTTAAAAAATGGTGAAGTAAACAATTACGTGCCACTGTGATTAAAAATAATTTGAATTAGTTATTTGTTTGTTCGACACTTTTATTTTTTACCAAGTGAAACAATATGTATAATGTACTAGTCCGTGATGCTGAAGAACATTGCCCTAAGGAACCCATGGTTAATTCGCAAACGAAATTTTCTACATACATATACGCTCGTGGGAGTCGCATACAAAGCTGACGTGCCAACTGATCGATTTGTTGGGATGTAGTATTTTTGCAAATAGACCATAGACTCCTTTGGGAAAGTTGTTCAGAATGGTAGAACCCCCGATCAAAAGTATGACAGCTAAAAATGAGGACCTTCTAGGACCGTACATACTGGGAAAACTTCGCGTCCACACCGTCGTCGTCTGGCCCTAAACAACGAACAAGTCTAAAATTTTTGACGATTTACTTACTCCATCGATTAAAATCTGCACTTATTCTTGGTGTGTACCTAACAACCACACATGTGACCACTTAGCTCAAAATTAACACAAAATGTGCCGTGTTCGACATAGTACATACAAAACACAATAAATAAATTAAATTCTATGAGTTTGGAAAAACAATAAACAGTATTTTAAACCTCACACAGCTATTAAATTATTTTGTCGCGTACAATGACCTTGTATCTATGACGAGGCCTTCCAAAAAATCATAAATTACATCGTTTATTTGAATCCTATATACAAGGATGGGAAGATTTGGTAAGATTTTTAGACACATTTTATCTTTAAATCTCCGAAGCTTGGTCGGTAAAATTAAAATATTCTATAATAACAAAGATGGCGCGGTAACCTCGCTTAATATTTTAACTCATTCAGATAATAAATATTTCTACTCGACCGTAGACTCGTTTCCAAAAATGAGAGTTAATTAAAAAGGCGGCAGTCGTGGGTCGTATTGCTTTACAATTACAATTAATACACAATGCTTGCAACTACTCTTAAAATAACGTCCATTATAATTTGAAAACACTACTTACACCTAAGTCATATTAAATCTAGGTTAATTGGTTATCACTAATCTATTATATACCAATACAAAAAACTTCTTAATTTTTTTAAAAATGTTATATATTTTGTTTAAATGTATTAAAATTGAAATAAAAAATTATATAAAACACTTTTTTTATTATAACATAGTTGTAAACATTCACCATGTTTAGCAGAGTAAGTATATCAAAATGCGTGATTGATTACTTGTCAATATTTATTTAATATTGACCCAAAGGATGGTACTCCGAAGAGAAAAAAATTAAGTATTGGATATTTCTCCAAAATAAAGCATGGTAACCCTGGCAGTGGATATACTCGTATCTCGTAAAAATCCAGAGTCAAAAATAAAAGAACACGCTAAATGCATGCTTTTGTTAATGCAACCATAACGCACAGTTAAAATATTACTTGTTGGTACACTAATTGTATTATAAAGACCTAAAATGCAGTTTGTTAATACAATACACCTACACCAATAGACAAATAAAAAATGTAATCCTTCTAACGATTAAAATGGGAATGTAAAACCTAAAAAACTAACATTTAAAACTCGACAGTACCTTCATTTGCATCAATACTCGGCAAAAACTAAACCATAGACAACAGTTCAGAATTTGCACATCATAACATTCGATATAAAGTATTGTTATTGGTCCTTAAAATCGAGGCAAAAAATTATTGTGCTGTAAAACAATTCGAAGGAAGCTAAGTTAACAGTCGCAATTTTCCTTACAAAATAATCCTTTTGTAGGGAAAAAAGTAAAAATACAAATAAAACGAACGACAGATCATCTCGATTCGTTAATTTAGTATAGTATCATGAAATATATTGGATGTAAAACTAAAATCTACTTTTAATATTCTTCAATTACGATAACTACTACAAGTTTTCAGTGGCCTTGCTTCCACCAGGCCATTTGTATCAAAATTCATCTCTAATATTTAAATCCAAATCTCGTAAAAAATCTTTATACATGTCTTAATATTATTATTTACCAGTGGAGCCCGGTGAGAGCATGGCCACGTGTAAATCCACGTCGAGACCACAATAAATACCTACACTTATTTGCTGTTTGTATTATAAGTAAAAGCAACAGTTCACTATTACACGAATCTAAAATAAAACAAGGAAATGTTAACATCAAAAGCTTGTTTATGTTTATCATTTATATTTGTCGTAACATCAAAATCCTACTGTGTAACCCATGCACTAAATATATTCGTTTATGAAAAATATTTAAATATAGATTATATTTAATAGGTAAGTATAAAAATGTATGCATCTTTATTAATGTAACATTGGTTTAAATCGTTATATATAGTAGACATTTTTCATCTAGTGATTATTTACTTTATTTTATATGCAAAACAGTAACTGATATTCCTTTAATGTGACTTCTAGTTTTTCGACATCAGTTTATTGAAAACGTGAAACTGTAAAATAGTAAGTTATAGTTTACATGAACGCAGTGGCAGTCAATTAGAAAACCCCTCATTTAAATTCTCCAGAATAAGTCTTGATCTTTTTCTCTACAATTATAAATCCTATTATAATATAATTATTATCAAGTGATATAAGATTTAACCCCCGCGCTATTCGTTATACAAAAATATATAAGATTTAAAATAAAATAAAGTTATTTTGTTTTTTAGTTCTGCATTACAATCCAAGTGGTAAAGAGTAGAGAGCAAATACTTGCAAAAGCAGTGATGCGCGTTTATAGAGAACTATTACAATGTATTGTTTTTAAAACAATTTAAAGGACCCTACACAGAGTCGTCTATAATACAATCTTTTTATTAAAATTTATTTCAAACGTATAGACCGATTCTAATGAAACTTTAAAGGTAAGCAAAACTTGAAGTTGTAGTGAATGAACGATTTTACCGAAAAGTAAAAATGCCCCTAAAATCAAATCAATGAATTATGGTGATTAGTATGGTACGGCTGCCAAATAATGAGTCCTTCAAAATTTAAAATTACTAAAAAATAATACTGAGGCTTACTCATGTAACTGACTCCAAGGAACCTATACCCGAATTTTTAATCCTACAGAAAAAATGTGAACAAAGGTGTTACCCTAAATAAAATATGATTGGCATATGGTAACTTTTTTCTTTAAAAGAAAACGGGAAAATACAATTATATTTTGAAATCGGGAATCATATATTTCTTATAAATAACCTTCGAAGATTAAAATATAATTAAAAACATATTTCTTTGTTAGCAAATTTTTCAGGACGCTGGTAACACTGCAGGGATGGTTACGCTTACGCCGCGGGTCGCATTCACAAAAAAAAATTTAAGACTTAATTGATCACTTCCTACCTTATTACTCTTAACGAGTAATTCTTATATATGTCACCGTAATATTGTAAAAGCGTAAGATTATAATCTAACAGGATCTATCTCGCGAGATTGTGAACTGTCGAAAGATTCTGAACCGTAACATACTGTTTACAATTTCACTAGTGTCATTGTAATCTCACTAGTGACATTACAATAACACTAAACGAAGGGAATAACATTAAATAAATGAGCAAGCGAAGCGAGCGATGTTAGGTTCGGTCAGGTTTGATTGATTTAACAGTCAAAGAGTCCCTCCCTCCCCTCCCTGGGTAGCAGAATGCTTGGCAGAAGAAGAAATCATCGGTTTTGTTCTCGGAAACGGCTCCTACGATTTGGTTGAAAATTGGTATACGAGGGTTTTTAGGGGCGAAAAATTGATCTACATATGTAATTTCAAATTGTTTCTTCTGGAAATCCAGTTTTACACAAAAAAAAATATTTCTCGTGCCTAGAAGACTCCATCGCTCAGTCACCCAGGTACTACTATTAAACGAGCAATATTAGTGTTTATACATGGTGTCCCATAAACGAACGTTAATACGGCGGGAGCTGATGGGCTAGATCATGACTAGCCACAATATGTGTATTTCACTTTAGCAAAATTTACATAATTTTTGAGATATTGGCACATTTATAAATTTCTGGAAAATCTCTACCTTAAGAAAATATTACGAATGGAACATCTACAAATTTACGACTAATGTAATTATGTTTTTTTTTCTCAGTACTACAGAAGAATAAGGCTATCGAATGTCTGCATCCAAAGATTTTATAAATGGCTATGGTGTATTTTTTTTTGATCAATTTTTAATCACCTAACTTGGAATTCTTAGGCTAAAAAGAAGTGTACATTTGTGATTTATTTTACAAAAAAAGATATTTCACTACACTGCAAAATGAGCTCATTTAAAAGTAAACCACTGATTAGGGTTTTTGTTTGCTTTGTTTGTTTAAGCTCTTCATAAGCTCTTTAAGCACAAAAGGTCAAAAAATGTGCACAAAGGGGCAATTAATCCATTAAAAGGATCTCTTCCAGTCAACATTTGACTTGAACAAGTTAAGAGTTTTTAACTAAATGCTTTTATTATTTTTTATAGTTTTTATTTTTAAAAGGATTTAAACCAAAAATTACTGTTACAATTTTTGGCCACCAGCACGAATACAGGCGCGGCATCTTCTTAAAACTGATCTTTTAATAAGTCGAGCGCCCCGAAACATTAATTTCTTGCGCTATAGCAAATATTCGTTCCCGAAGTTAAACATGGCGTCACTATTAGTCTCTCTCCCATCCTGCGTGGCTAGAAATACTACACGATGGGAGAGAGAAGGATAGTGACGCCATTTGCTATGATTGTATTGAATAAGGTAGTGAATGACGATAACGAGCACTTTTGCATAAGTTCATTAGGTACTGGTTAAGGGGAGACGCCTTATCATACATAAGTCACATAGGAAGTGAAGGATTCCTTCATGATGGTCTACTGATGTTTGAGTCGAAAAACGGCACAGAATACTACCACCATCAGGAGATGAATGTAGTGTTTTGAGGGGTGACTTGAAAATATATTGCAAAAACTAAAAGAAAACTCAGTCGTTGTTATTGATAATGCTCCATACCACTCCCGAAAAGCAAAAAAAAGGTCAAAATAAAAAAAAAGCAAACATCCAAGAATGGTTGAGAAATAAAAATATTCATTTTGAGCCGAACATGGTGCGAGCCACATTGTTGGGACTCATTACAATTGTAAGAGAATTTTTAAACCCAGGTGATTATTGACATGGCAGCCGAAAAAGGTATTACACTCTTGCGGCTACCCACTAACCATTGCGAGCTCAATCCAATAGAGATTATGTGGGCACAGGTAAAGGGGTATGTCGCAATAAACCACAAAAGTTTTAAACTAAACGAAGTCCAAGAATTGTTCAATGAAGGAATAAAGTCAGTCCTCAAAATTGGACTGACGCAATAGAACATGTAAAAAAAGAGGAAGAAAAAACGTTGCGGCTTGACCATCTCATTGATGAAGTTACTAAAAGTTTTATCATTGAGGTATCAGATAATGAAGATAGCGAGGACGATGATAATATAAGCATGACTTATGATTCCAACTAAAATAAATGTTAAATATTAAAGTGTGTTTTATTTTTTACTGTCTTGACACCGACTGGCTGATATGGTGATATTATGGTGCACTTTTAATAGACAGGCTTTGGAAAAGAATTATCTTTTAAGAGGGAACAATTAACACACACTCTCCATACTAAGAGAAAAAATTGTTTTCCACCTCTAAATATTATCCGATCACAATGATTTTGAAATATGTTATTGACACAGTAAAAAACGAGGTTTGTTGGTTTCTTTTTCAATACAATTAAAAATTTTAATTTTATTTATCGTTCAGTGTTTTCGTACAAAACTTATTTTGGCCATTGTTTGTTTATTTTTAATGTAAAATTTTAAAAAAGCAAAACTTATAAACCTAGCCTTTTATTGTGTCAATAACATTTTTAAAAAATCATTTTAATCGGATAATATTCAGAAGTGGAAAAACGCTTTCTCTTTTTTTATGGAAGGTGCATGCTATTCTTCTTTTTCAATGTATTTTACACAAGCAAAATTATAAACTGCAATGTTATTACTTACTAAATAGCCACTACTGACGGCAAAATAGCAATCTCTAAAAGAATGCAAATTTGCCGCTAGCGGCACAATAGTGTCTAAATAGTTTGTCGCAAGCGGCATTTTAGACAGCGGACCCTTGGTTTATGAATCCCTGATATGCCACTTAGACACTGACATCACTTTGTTTGTTAACATTTTTTCTGTGGGATTAAAAATTCGGGTTAGTTATGCTCAGTTCTCATTTTTTGGGCCTGTCAAGATTTAATTACTAAATTTCGTATAGGAGTATAAAATTTTGTTTGAGAAAATTAAAATACATAGTTATTATGAACTGTAGGTTAGTCCCAACGCGCGTCACTTCCTACGCTTACATAAGCCAGTCTACTGATGATGCTGCACGGGGGTCTGGCAATAGGGACACTCCTTGGTAGTAGTACCGCACCCCTCGCACAAGACATAATGGTTGCACGGCGCCAAGGTCACGCTGCGAGGCTGCTCCTCGCACACCATGCACTTAGTCGCAGTTTCCAAGTACAACACTTTCTCGATCTCTTCTAGGTCAGCTCTAGTTTGCGCTTGCAATGCTTTCAGCGTGTTCAGGGGCAGTCCGCGGAGTTCCCGACGGCCCGCTACGGGAGAGAGTCCCACCATAGCGCCGGCTCGCGCCGATTCCAATTCGCGTCGCAGCGTCATAACGTGATTCAGGGCCTCGTCACGTTGTCTCTCAGCCATGGCAGCTTTGTGCTTCGCCTCGTCAGATTCCCTCTGCCAGGCTTCGCAGGCGGAGCGCGCCTGGGAAATGCGTTCGTCCCAGCGAGCTGCGGCAGCCCTAGAAGCCACAACCTCCTCTCGAAGGCGAGATAACTCCGCTGGCGCTGATGGAGACGTCGCAGCAAAGTCGAAAGGCCCGGCACTACCTCCAAAGCTCCCAGTCTTGATGTGGGAATTAAATAGACGTTCTGTGTCGTTTTGAGCGTAACGAAGGAAAGGCGGCAGCGGGGACCCTGCGGAAGGCGGACTAAACCCTCGCAGCGCAGTGCGAGCTTGAGGAATATTCACCGGCGCAGATCCCCCTAATAACCCCCCATCGCCATCAGACAAATCCCTATCAAGAGACGCTACGAGATTCAAAGGATCGTCCAAATGCAAATCATCAAGCGCATTTCCAACTACCTCGTGTAACATGTTCGCGTCGAAAGTTGACGCGCGATTGCCCCAAACAGATGGTTGCGGGGCAACTTTCCTCTCGTCTTGTTCGCCGAATGTAGCTAGGGGGACAATCGCGCGAGGTTGCGACCCCGGCGCGCGGCTGCCGCTGGAGCCTCCGCTGGATGTGGAGGCGCACTCGGAGCCCTCCCCGCTGCCGTTGGTCTGCAGAGTGGCGGGCGGCGAGAGCGGCCGCGACAGGTTGATGGCGTTGCTCAGTATACTCACGTTGTTGTCCTTCTTGTCCGGCGGAAGCGCGGAGGAGAGTAAATCCGCGAGGTTTGTGCCGCATTCTAAAGGCGCGGCTAACTCGCGTGCGGCTGTTAAGTCTTCGGCTGTAACAACAAATATAAAACATAAATAAAGTTAAAAACATTTTTATCTTCCTTGGACGGTTCGCGACACAAATGATAGGTATTCGATAATTATCGGCAATGGATTCTTGCATTTTGCTAATCAGCCTGCTTTGGTTATCATCACATCGGCCAAAACACGTCCACCGGTGGACAAAGTCATCCCTAGAGTTGGGGGGTTTTGCCGTAATCGCCACGCTTGGCAGGCGTGTTAGCGAAGGCATAATGGGTGGCACAGCACGCGGAAAGGACGCTGCTGCCCATCCTCCTGTCTTTGATCCCCAAGTCGCCTCTTACGAGACCCTCGGGAAGAGAAGGGGTGGTAGGGCTGCACTACAAGGCCGAGTACTATGATACTGGGTATTTTACATAGAGACTTTTGTCTAAATTAAATAAAATGCAAAAAAATTCTTCATCATCATCACATCAGCTCATAACAAAATCCTTAAATGTGTTTGTTTACTCTTCTCTTCACACTTCAACACCTCAACCAATCTTTGCAAAATTTGGCATGCACATAGAGCCTTTTAACTAACTATATATAGCCTGCTACACGTTGTAGATGGGTATTACAAGAAAAATCGTAATGAGAGGTATTACACACCCAGATTTTATGTTACTTTTTCCCAAAAATGGCTTTTACCAATTTAAAGAAAGCTAGCAAATAACTAGGACTCTCGTAGGAATTAGAAATAATAAGGCTTACTACACTGGGTACTTGGGTAGTTCATTATGCAAGGAAAAATTTAAATAAGGTAGGTACATACAAAACCAAATTACAGTGTAAACTCTTTATAGCGACACTCAAGGGACCGGGCATTTTGTGACGTTATTGAGTTTTCGTTACACAGAAAGAAATTACCGTCAAACTAAACCAACTGGAGCCAGAAAATTTTGATGTTTCAAAGAGTGAATCGTTATATCAAGTGACGTTATACTGTATTTGTAATTTTTTACACCCAAATTATTTTTTTATCAAGTCTGACATACCTTTATTCTTTGCTACTAAGTAAGGTAATTATTATGATTGATTTGTGTGCCCGACTACGCCAGACGGTGAAGGCTTCGCGAGAAAGTATGCATAGTGTGGCTGTACCACATTTGAAATAGCCTAATTAGGTAATTAGCATAAGAAACAAAACATCAGAGTTAACAAGTTCCGGCTTGAAGATAAGATAGCCAGATACCCATTGCGTTAAGGGAATCTTGGTAAGCCCGCTTCCATCTTCGGCATCATAGTCACTTACCATCAGGTGAGATGATGCCAAGTAAGAATAATAAAAAAAGAAGCAAAAAGTTGTGACTGTGTTGAGTTACGAATAACTTCACATTCCATGGCTAGGTTGAGTCAAAGTGATTTTTGCGCTTACGTCTGATTTTTACAGTCCACTTTCCAAAATATATCATCATCATCATATCAGCCGCAAGATATCCACTGCTGGACAAAGGCCTTCCCCCAAGGATTTCCACTACGACCTGTCCTGCGCTGCTCGCATCCAGCGGTTTCTCGCGACCTTCACCAGGTCGTCGGTCCACCGTGTGGGAGGCCTGCCTACGCTACGTCTTCCGGTGCGAGGTATAAAGAAGAATAATAATAACACATAGGTCTAAAATACAAGAATAATATACTGGTTCAAAATACATACAGAATAATAATAAGATGGGCCATATACGTTTTATATTATTATATTATTGTTATTTAAAGTTTTATCCGACGCTCTTATGGTGAAGGAAAACATCGTGAGGAAACCTGCACACATCTGCGAAGAAACTCGAAGGTTATATGTGAGGTCGACCAACCCGCACTGAGCCCGCGTGGTCGACTAAGGCCCGATCGCCCTAATTCAGGGTAGGCTCAAGCCCCTCGGTGGGGACGTATATGAGCTGATAAGACTAAACGTAGGATGAAGTGGAAAACTGTCAATAAACAATAAACCTCCTTTTGGATATTTAACGCAAAATTCCTGCAACACGAATTTTACTAATATAATAGCAGCAGCCCAATGTTTTGTTAGAGGAACAACAAATACTCACGTTCAACGTGCGCGAAAGCACAGAACAGTCCCCGCGGGCAGTACCCCGCTTGCTGCACATCATTGCACTTAGTAGACTTATATATCTCGGGGTGGAACTGCTGCTCGGTGCGCGTGTGGCAGTACCCGCACGCGTCCGCCGCCTCGCAGTTGCCGGGCTCCCCCCACTCCTCCCCGTGCTTCACGCTGGGACACGGCGTGCTGCGGTACTTGGATTTTCTTGGTGACCTACGTTTATCCTGGAAAACAATTACAACGTTTCTAGTCTAATTAATATTGATTCGACTTGACATAACTAAAATTGTCTGAACACTTTTTTATGGATATGATATCAAAAAATTGGTCAGTCATCCACTGCTGACCTAGGATCCCTTCCAAAACGACCGGTCCTGCGCTGCCCGTATTCCGCGACTTTCACTAGATCTTCCGACGCGCGGTCGCCGCTCGAGAACTATTGCTTCAATAGCCATCAAGCTCTACATACTATATTGCCCTCGCCCATTTCCACTATTTAAGGGCCGGCCAGGAGGCTCGAGTTTCCATACAAACGTAGTTCCGCTTTAATACAAAAACTACATGCCAGATTGAATCCAAACTTTGCAAATATATTGAGGAGACACATATCGATGTTTGTAATTAGTTTTAAGAGCAGTTCCAAACTTTCAGTACAAAAGTAAGAAGCCTTCATTTAGTTACGTTAAAATTTACTATGATGAAAACTAATTAAAAACATTGATATGTGTCTACTCAATATATTTACAAAGTTTGGATTCAATCCGGCATGTAGTTTTTGTATTAAAGCGGAACTACGTTTGTATGGAAACTCGAGCCTCCTGGAGAATCTTAAGTTTGCGATTCTGACACTATTTAACTGAGCTATGTTGGTTACTTTGGTTCCAAACTACCAGCCTGCTGTTTAACAGAGATGGCAAGGTAGATGCGCGGTCAGTGGCGTAGCTACCGAAGGGCTAGACGGAGCAGCGCCCCGGGGCCCCCAAGCTCAGGGGGCTTCTCGGACTCTGACTTACAAACTATAAATTTAGAACAAGTTTAGATTTAACCGTAGTCATTGATACATTTGCGAAAACTAAAGCTAGGAAACGATTATAGACAAACTAAACTTCCGACTTTCATACAATAACTAGAGGAGATGCTTTATAGAGATAAGTTTACCTTTGTACATGACATTACTAAATAAATTGTTTTAAGTACAATAAAGCAAAATAAAAACTTTTTTAATTTAGGTACTTAGTTTTAATACCAATACCTATATTTATTAATTTATCCAATTATTCATTCCTAAAAAATATTCTGGAGTACGTCGAGTTCGGAACACCGACGAATACGGAACTAAAGACTTTAAATAGTTTAGTTGGGGCTCTAGTTTATTTTTTGCCCTAGGGTCTTTCGTTTCGTTACCTAGCTACGCCATTGTGCGCGGTACATTATAAGAGCTGTTAACCTACACTTTACTAACAAATTTGTGACCTGTTTTTTTATTTACAATTGGTAAACCCTTGGCATCATCTCACCTGATGGTCACTTAAGATGATGTCGAAGATGAAAGCGGGCTTACCAAGATTTCCCAACGCAATGGCGAACTGGCTATTTCATGTTAAAGCCGGAATTTTAGTAATATTTCCCTACTCTCTGCGGGAACACATCAACGCTGTTAACATTGATGTTTGGCAGCAAGACGTAACTAACCAGGCGGGTATAGAAAATGCCCTTCCACAAACCAAACTAAGTCTTACAAAGTTTGACTCCGCGAGGGATTGAACCAGCGACCTCCTGATGTGAAGCTAATGGACTTAACGGTTATGCCATGAAGGCAGTTACAAATAATAAGAGATGAAAGCTATACTTACTTTACTATTGTGATATTGTGGGCATGCATACCCTTGTCTACATAACCTAGGTGGTCTTTTACAAGGTTCTGTTTTATATGAAGATAACACATAATTTGTATCTGAAACAAGAAAAGGACGAACATATTTATAACTTATAATTTACGTATAATTTTAGGGTAATTAGAACTGATTTTATTCTCCTATTCCTCCTTCTTCTCATATCCGGCTCGAAGGACCAAAAATATTGTACAGGATATGCAATGTCAGTGGGTGTCCTAGAGGTGGTCCCAAATGAAATGCAATGGTCATATCAGATGGATCTCTAATTGAACACTAATAAAAAAAAATGCTAAGTCGTCGTGCGTCAATGCACTCTAAACTGGGTCGCGGGCAAAGTACACTGTAGAAGCGCGACTGCTTCCAAATCTTAGCAAAATTATTTAAAAAATAAATTACATGTACGTACGTAAATCGTACAAAGGGTATCTTCATAAGGATAATATTATTTACTAGCTGTTGCCGCGGCTTAGCCCCAACAGATTCAGTTTTTTGCCATTCCCATGGGAATTACCCAAAATCCTCTCTTAGCAGATGCCTACTTCACATTTGCACTCTGTGTGTCAAATTTAAGCCCGATCCATCCAGTGGTTTGTGCTGTGCTTTAATAGATTAGTCAATTGCAGTTTCCTTTTATGTAAACAAATTGAAAATCAAAAAGAGCGATAAACTGACATTTTATAATGACTATTGTATAGCATATTTATTTTAGAACCTGAGCGAACCGAGCATTGTATACAAAAAATATTATTTTCTGTGGGTAAACAGATTCTCTCAGGAATTACTCCTATACTTAGAATGTAAAACATAACCTAAATAAAAAAAAACATCCAAATTACGATCAGGTGAGATGATGCCAAGGGATTACCAATTGTGGATAAAAAAAAATCCTGAAATAAAAATATTGACTTGGTTTGCTCATTCTAAGCAAGTAGCACTTAAAAATGTATGACACGGTACTGAAAAAAAGGCGCTTCCAAGTCGGTCGGTTTATAAAGGCATTCGGATTCACCTGTTTGGATGGCCCTGCTGTAGGGGAACATAAATACATATCATTTAATAGCTACTCACATGTTTTTTAGGGCTCCATACCAGGCAACAGGACCTTATGACTAAGTCTGGCTGTACGACTTTTAAAGAGCTGTATGTTTTGAACCGTAATAGCACAGTATATATATTAGTACGTAATAGGTAGCTGGCTAAAACGTGTTGTTATGGGGGATTTCTTAACAAATTGTAAAAATCATAAAAAGTTAATTTAGATTGTTGTACAAGAAACGAAGTTTTTTTTATTATTTTTGCTCTTTCTTAAAAATAGTAATACAGTAGAACCTCGATTATCCAGACTAATTGTATAGATAGTGTGTATAATTGAAAATCCTGATAATTAATCTTTGATTAAAATCTAAATACAGTGTACATTGTATGTATTTATCTTTATTGTAATAACATACTCCTAAATATTACCAAAAACTCATATTAATTTTAATAAAATATATGTAGCAGTATGTGGCAGGATTCGAACCTCGACCTCCCGGACACGAGGCGGCGGCCCTAGCCGATACGCCACCGACGCCTTAACTCGCAGGTTGAGTGTGAAGTCGACCAACCCGCACTGGGCCCGCGTGGTCGACTAAGGCCCGATCGCCCTAATTCAGGGTAGGCTCGAGCCCCTCGGTGGGGACGTATATGAGCTGATATCATCATGTAGTAGTACTGTGGACGATCCGTTCTCGAAGGACCGGAATGGTTCTGGCTGCGGCGTCGTGTATAAGGCGTATCTTTGGCTTGTCCGGATCTAATATGGCGAAGTGCGGTAGGTACCACGTCCTTTTCGGGTACAAGCGCTGTAGTAATTCTTCTTTAGAGTCTTCTTACCTCGTCAGATAGCCACGGAAGTTGACTGGGTTTGCGTGCGACGTATGGCATCCATGAAGGACCCAGCCGAGTTGCGTGAGTGAGGCAACGGGCCGATCTCTCCGTCCTGCTCGCACTTCCCGCGAGATGATTAGCTCCCAGTTGTCTTGCCCAATTAAGACTCTTGGAACGGCGCCTTGATACAGCAGCTTGTCTCCGAGGTCCTCTAGATGCGGGCAACCTTGTAGATCCTCTTCACTCAGCGACTGCGTTATAAAATTGAGTTGTTCGACGGTTCTCGCCCCATGCAGTGTGTGTGTGAGATGGTTGAGTATTTCTCTCTCAATCACACGTCGACTATCTTGCTTTTCTCGCGGAGCTTCTCGCTAGGCTCTAGATCGACCGGACCGGGCAGACCTGGCGGCCGGAACGACGGTGACGTCGGCTTCGGTGTCTTCGTTATCCAGCTCGGTGCTCTGGTTTTGTGTTGTCTCAGACTGGGTGACATCCGTGGTTGTTCCATGGCTCCATGTGATTGTTGCTGTATCGTTTCCAGAGGTTGTAGTAGCGTTTGTTCCTGCGGTCACGCCTGAAGCTACCGTCACTGTGGTCATCGTGTTTTGGTCGCTAGCAGTAGGCGAGTTCTTCGATTTGTTGGATCGGGTACTAGATCTCGTACTGTTGGACATCATCACGGGACGCGGCGTTGTTCTTCACTGTTCGTGAGCAGGGGGTCAGGGATCTGGCACTTTTCATGCCAGAACACATCAATCCTGTCAACATTGATGTTTGGCAGCAAGGACCCTGAGAATCGAACCCGCAACCTCCAAGTGTGAAGTTAATAGACTTACCATTACGCCATGGAGGCGGTTCAGATAATCGGAGTTCTACTGTACATAGAAGGGTGAAACTTGGTGTGACTACAGTATTAATTCTAAAGTAAAAAAATAAAAACTGGCCAAGTGTAAGTTTAGTAGTACAAGAGCAGTAGAGTTTGGACTGGATGAAAAAAAAAACTTTTTTTTCCCTGACATTGTCTTTTGTTTGTAATCAAAAGGTATTAATTACTGTTGCATTCGTGTGATGGACTAACTCACACTTGGCCAGCTTTTTGCATTAGTGTGAGTGCACAGGGAACAGAGGATGAAATGCAATGAGTGTGGACACGCAAAATGGGCGTAGTGGTCGCCTGGTTGCGGAAACCAGCCCGCCCCTAACAGCAACAGTGAGTGTGGGTCAAGAGCTATACATAAGATAATGATTTCTATGGTGCAGCTCAAGACAGTAGCTGCTTTTTACACTATCAATGTACACTCACACAAATGCATAACCATCTCTTGCTAGTTTTCCTGTAGCTTTTACCTTGCCACTTAGGGTCTTCATTCATTAAATTCCGTTCTCTATCTAAAGCATTAGGCGCAGCAGCGTCCCCGTCTGCTGCATCCGGGTTGTCCAGCGCTTGCAATTCACGCACATCGAGTACAGGGGGACGTAAGTCCGGTGCGCCGTGTGCAAACGCGCAATGCGCGCCGTTCTTGGTGCAGAGGCCGCGCGCGTCCGTGTCGTGCACGCACATGCACGTTTTGTAGTAACGGAGATGGTAGCGGCGCTCTGTATCGCCAGCGGTACGGTGGAGGTATGGACAACTGCAAGGAGACAGTACATAAGATATACAACAGAAACTATAATCACCATATCACATCGTGTTTGGGTTATCCATATGCAAAATCCACGTCGACTATTGTGCCTAACATGCATAGACCATCAAACATTTCATCTTTGAAATATGAGAAATAATTTGGACTTAAATAAAGTTAATATTTATTGTCAAAACTGAGTAATACAGTTGTTACAATTAATAAGTATCAACAGTTTACCCATTTCGGTCATACAATGGTCACGGTTTAATATTTAAAATATAGTCATCATGGTATTCAAAAATTAAAATATAAAAAGCAAGTAGAAATTAAATCAAAAAATATTCTTCTAAATTATAAAATACCTTCTCTGTCAACCACTCCTTTTTTTATTTAGTACCATCTAATGACTTGATATACATCAGTAAGTGATTAAAAATTTTAGCATTCTATAAATACAGCACTTTTATTAAACATGTAGTTTTTAGCTAACACAACGCACATGTCATATTCATATTAGCTGCATAGAACACTTCTATGATTGATTTCATTTTGACGTGATAACATCTAATAAATCGATGAACGCCAGCTGCACGCACGAAAAAGGATGACTCAATGTCCCGGTACGCTCATTGTCCCGTTACGCTGATTGTAACGTTGTAACATGTTTCTGTTCGTTAAAGTAACAAATATATTTGAAATAATGAGTGCAAATAAAAGTAAATTTATCAATAAAATTGTAGATTTCATTTCCCTCCGTCTTTGTACAAAATAGTGATAATTCAATAAAAATTATTAAATTTTATTCATAAAAGTACGCAATCATTTCATCAACGTTTTGTTATGACGTTGTCATGTTAAACAATGATAACCCGACTGTACAGACAACCATTTTTTTTCTAGTACAATGTTCTCTATTGTTTTTATAAACACTCATTTCCAGTATATAAATACTAATTACTGTAAGATTTTTTTTTCTTTAATGTCTGTCCCTTAGTCTCAGTGCTAAGCATTTTGTAGATAATCCTCGTAGTTTTAAAAAGCTGATCACTTAAGTATTTTTGGAATCTTCTTAACTCCTTGAGCATATTTCGAACTACGGGTAGGTCTGAAAAAATGTCTCTGTGGAGCGTGTTAAGGACTATGGGTAGGCCTAAAAAACACTTTTGTGTTGTGATATGATTGGTTGCTGACTTGCCGACTGAATGGGAATGAACATTTTTGTCTGTTATGTTGTGACCTGCTTTATCTTTCAGCCATTCAAAATTCATCATCATCATCATATCAGCTCATATACATCCCCACCGAGGGGCTCGAGCCTGCCCTGAATTAGGGCGATCAGGCCTTAGTCGACCACTCGGGCCTAGTGCGGGTTGGTCAACCTCACGATGTTTTCCTTCACCGTTAATAAAGCAATCGGTAAGTGTGTACGTAAATTCAAAATTCATTCAAAAACAAATAATTTCAAAGCCAGGCAGACATAGTCAGCCATATTGTTTTGCCGTGTCGTTTGTCTTGTGAGATTTGTAAAGTGTGACAATGAGTTTCAGATGTAAACGGTTCATTTTGTTATATAAATCTAATATCAAATTACTGGGAAAAAAATAAAGATTATGTTTAAATGATTTGTTTTGGAAATACTTGTAAAATAATTGGTACAAACTAAGACCAAATTTTTTAACAATTGAAAAAATAATTTCAGACGTAAATGGTATATTTTGTTACATAAATCCCATATCAAATTACTCTGAAAAAATGTTGTATGGAAGTGATCAGTTTTAAAACCACTTGCAAAAACAATTTGTGAAAAATATGAAGTACTGTGCAAAATGGCACAATGATGAACTCCATTTTATTGTTGTTGGAAACTTATCCTAATTTTGTAGTAAAACTATTTTGTTTTAAAGTGAAATATTTAGTTTATAAACATTTATGAAAGTGTATTATGCTGTGACAGTGTTAGTTTTTGTGAAACTATGTGATAAGTGGGTGCATTCAGTGTATAAAAATGCAAAGATCGAGATTTTTATTGGAGTGATGATGAAAACTGCAAAATGTCTTCATCAGGTGAGTAATAGTATTAATTTCAATACTTTTAATGGCTAGGAAATGTATTTATCATTACAACAGTATTTAACAATAGTATATTATCTTAATTCTATATTTACAAAAAACTTGAAAAAACAGGTCCTAGTTGAGTCTGAATTACGCTGTCCATGACTCAACATGCTCAAGGCAATTTTTGCCGAAAAAATGGAATTTACGCTTCACGGGTTAAATAGTAACTAAATTATTAGGGATCCAACAATGTATTAATATGGGCTGAGGATTAGCAATACTATTTTCATGATTTTCTGAAACTGAGCAATAGTGACCCCTCATGTGAGTGATCAGAATAGGGAGACATTTTTCGTATGTGCAATGTGCTGTCATAGTAAGTAAGTAAATATACTTTATTGCATGCCAAAAAACAATACAGGACTTATAATTTGTAATATACATAGAGTGCAAAGGCGGCCTTAGTGCTTTAAGCGATTTCTACCAGGCAACCTTTAGTTAGAGATTGAAAGACAAGTAAACTGGTACAGGATGGCAGCAAATAGATATGCTGTCATAATATAGATATGGCTTCTATAAATTACATTTCACATGATTTTAAGAAATTTATAAGTTTTTTTCACATAAATTTCATAATGGGAAATGCCAATATTTATTATGAAGATCTACATAATATTGGGAGTCGCTAAAGTACAGCCTGTGAGCGCCATTAATCAGAAACCTTGATATCGAGAAATTTTATGTCTCAAAAAGAAAACCCAATTGGGATCAGTTTTAATTTTATTATTTGTGCCATTTCATTTATATTTAGGATTTTGTATTTTTATTAACACAATTATGGGTCTATGAAGCCTGAAAATAAAATGATAAATAAATAAATAAAATAAATAAATAAAAATTTCCCCACTTTCGTGAGACCAAAATCTATCAAGTTACAAAAAACAGCTTCAAACATCTGTTAAAACATAATTAACTGTAGACAATCTTATGTAAACAAAGTACTTATC
Source organism: Coleophora flavipennella (assembly GCA_947284805.1). NCBI lineage: Eukaryota > Metazoa > Arthropoda > Insecta > Lepidoptera > Coleophoridae > Coleophora > Coleophora flavipennella. The sequence continues at coordinate 11,365,846 of OX369306.1, read as the reverse complement.
ATCATCTTCATTGACTCCATCATGTAAGTATTCCATACAAGATGAGAAAAATGGACCCCTTCCATTAACTACCAAATTTAACAGTCACACTAACCCATAACGTGACTCACCATTGGGTAAGTATCAAAATTGGTAGGTTTATACTTGAAATATTGGTAAACAAATTATTTCTCCAGTTAAAAAACTTTGGACAGCTTTTATGACAAATTTGATAACTGTTAGGTTTATGATAAGCCAGGAGACTCGCTTCTGTACGCAACAACAAGACGGCACACTCCGCCCACGAGCAAAACAAAGCAATTACGAGGTACTTACTCGTCCCCATCTTCGCATATGCCCGACGTTTCGTTATATTTGGTACAATAATTATCAGCACTATAGTTGAATGTCCCGTCTCTCTTCCTAACTGGCCTCCGTCTTCTCTGATTATTGAAATGCCAGTGAAAACACGTAAAAGGTCTATGTTGTGTACATTTGTGTTGTAGAAACGATGGACACTGCTCCACTCGAAATTCCTTTAAATATCTGCAAAACAAGAACACGGAGCTTTGTGAAAGGCACACCACACAAAACTACACGTTGAACACGCGCGAAACACAAGGAAATTGTATTGAATTTGCAATATTTACTTGTAATGATTTGGTTTTTCTGTTTGAGCTGTCAACAAAGGCTTTGATTCCGACGGCATTTTGGAAAACTATTATTGCGCCTCTCGCGTCGCGCAGGGCACGCTCACCGACGACCAATTAAAATTCAATAGATGATCACGTGATACACAGTAATTTAGAAAGGCAAAAAGCGAAAACAAAGCTCGAATTTTGCACAATTTATCATAAATTCACTAGACATTTTATATTTTTATGTCCTTGAACTTCTAAAAATGTTCTTATCGCAATCCAATCAAGCGTAGAAGGGAAATTAAGGAACGTATCCACAACCACAACCATCATTGACAGAACTGTCACGTCGAATGTTTTGTATTTATCTCACTCTTCCTTTGCAAAAACGTCTAGAGTAGACTGAGACAAAAAATAGGACAAATATTTCCTTTTTGACAAAGGAAAAAAATGTTTTTTTCCTGTTTTTTTATTTTCCATTTTTCAAAGACTTTTTACATGAAATATGTATTTTGGATAGTTAGTGTGGAGCAAAGGGCTTTAATTGTTGTGATTTTTCTTTAAATTTGTAGAGGTTTTCCTAAAAGTAAATGTTAAACTAGTAAGTAAAAAGTACCTACTTCAGCAAAACCTGCCTTACAACATCAAGTAGTAAGGTCTACATTAAGGGGTTATATTTCTTTGTAAACTTGGTTTCCCCCGTTAATTTACTTTTTTTTTTATTCGCATATTTTTTACGGTGGGCAACACTTAAAAAAAAAAAAAATTGGACCAATAGAAAATAGAGTTTGCAATATCACTATGGAATTCTCTTGTTAGTTAACCAATGGAAAAACTGCTTTTAACGTCCAATTATAACCCACGGTTTCGTTCAATGTAGACCAATCAATGCATAGAAACTTAGCGTCATCGTTCGCCCGCGCCCGCCATTCTCTCTAGCTAGTCTCCGCCATCTTGAGCATATGATCGTTGTTGTGAAGCTGAAGATTATATCTTGTTAAATTGCGTTATTTCTTCAGAAAAATCACTAAAAGGTATGTAAAACAGTGAATTATTTGTTAGTTTATAAATTTAGCTATAAAATTTTCACAGACATAATTAGAATTCGCTGTAAATTGGGTATCTAGCTGGAGGTACCTTCGGGCGGGCTTTCGCAACCATTGTTTGTTGTCTTACTAACTAGTCATACTTTTTCTCCTCAGTTAACTACCATGGCACGTACCAAGCAGACTGCGCGTAAGTCCACGGGAGGTAAAGCGCCCCGTAAACAGCTGGCCACCAAGGCGGCGCGTAAATCAGCACCCAGCACTGGAGGAGTCAAGAAGCCACATCGTTACCGCCCTGGTACAGTGGCGCTTCGTGAAATCCGTCGTTACCAAAAGTCCACTGAGTTGCTCATCCGCAAACTACCCTTCCAGCGACTCGTGAGAGAAATTGCTCAGGACTTCAAAACTGACCTCCGCTTCCAGTCTGCGGCTATTGGCGCTCTGCAGGTGGGTCTTTCCCCCTATTTATAAACCACGTGTTTTTTAAAGCTAAAAATACTCCCAGTACTTGCATTTAAATATGTCTACTTTGTTATCGACAGGAAGCAAGCGAGGCGTACCTGGTGGGCCTCTTCGAGGACACAAACCTATGCGCGATCCACGCTAAGCGTGTGACAATCATGCCTAAAGACATCCAGCTTGCTCGGCGAATCCGTGGCGAGCGTGCTTAATTTAGAGTAAGATTACACTATGGTAAATTATTGGTAATTCAAATAGACATAAATTCCATAAAAAATTTAATTAAGATAATTAACGTCTCATATTTTATGTTTTGTAACATCATAATCATCTTTATTATAATAAGGAGGCAGAACTGAATTTTTTTATAATACATTCTTAAGTAAGTTTCTCTATGATTGTGTATAGGATATGGAGGTTTTGAAAGGTATGAATAACTATTTACTTTGAACTTGGAATCATCTGACTCTATTTTCACTTCTCATCGCAATTCAATTGCTACACAACTCTACAAAGCCTTAGTATCTTGTACAAGCTCATAGTTCTTAGTGATTCGTGAATTTATGACTAGGTAGTGTAATAGGCAATGTACTGCCAGATCACCACTGTTGGTGTGTTTTCATTTGTGGAGTAATGCACTATTATGATGTGTAACTGAGTATGTAATTGGTGTCAATGAATAATAATAAATCTAGAATTAAAACAGATTCTTTTATTTTAATTAAATTTATTGGCATGAAACATAATTAACAACTAATTCTAGGCGCTACATTGAATCCATAGTGTTAACAGGCATCTCCAAGGTCATGTGCTACTACACTCGGGATAGTTTACACTGTACCAAGCTCAAAGGCCAATCATGTCTGGAGTATTGCTCTCACTTGTGGGATGGATCTGCCTGATATCTACTGAAGGCTGATAGCTGACTTAGAGCATACACTTTTTGATTCCGTAGCCTGTATAGCATAGGCGCAGTCATTTACCTTTTTTAATTTTAAAACTACATGTCATGAGCACACAAATAGCACAATCTCATTACAGCTTCGGTCAACCAGATGTAGGGTACTTCAACCACTTGTATGTGGTAGATAATCTACCTTTACGCACTGGGATTTGATTCCTCGGTCATTATGCAGAAGTGGAATTGGTTGCTGGCATCTGTGCCCCAAGCATAGTATTAGGATAATATTTTTACTACACTGTCCCGAGCGTGACTTAGGTAATATAATACCTTCAAGACCAGAGTGACAAGGCATTTTTTGGGACTGAGTGTACCACCTTTGACTCTTATCGCCACTTACCATCAGGTGAGATTGGAGTCATACACTACCATTAGGTGGATTGATTACACCATAATATAACTGCTTTAATTATTACACAATTCATAATTTAATTGCACAATAGTATGATTCATTTATATAATTATCTCAGTTCTGAAAATGTAAGGAACTAGATACCTAGGAAAAAGTGTAGAACATGTAAATGGTATCCCTACAAAGCAAATGTGAAAAGGTGCCAAGTTCTATATAAAAAAATACAGCTCGAAATGGGTAAGTACAAAGTTCTTCAGTGGTTTCTTAAACATAGCTTTGGGTTTTCAAATTGAAATATTTACCTTGGACTTTTCCAAATAATAGAGAATGTACAACGGTTTTCAATTGCATAAAAGAAAATTTGTTCTGTGCTACGCTATTAATGGTGTAACTTGGCAAGTTTTCACCATCAAATTATAAAGAGGAAAGATTTTATTGTTGTTTGCATTGAATATGCTCTGAAACTACTCGACCGATTTGAAAAATTCTTTCACTGTTGGGAAGCTACACTATCTACTGTTGCTAAAGGCTATATTATATTTTCAAAAAACTTGGGACCCTTACAAAAACTCTTAATATTAGTAACCCAAGGTGTAAAATAAATTACCTCGAAAATTCCTGCATCTACAAAAAGTAGTATAGTGCAGTGCATTGTAGTGTAGTAAAAGGCGGTACGAAGTTCGCCGGGACAGCTAGTATTTTATATTGTCTTATATTTTTTAAAGTAAACTTTGATTAGTAGCACAGAACATAACATATTTTCTTCTAAGCAACTGAAAACCGTTGTACATTCTCTATTACTTGACGAAAAGAAACCTTTATAGAACCATTGAACTACAATGTATAGTACTTTGTTTTAACCCATTAGATTTATATTTTTATTTGTTTCGAAATTGGCTTTTCACATTTATTTTGTTGGGACTTGCTCTTGGCTGGTTACTTTTTCTCGACTTTTTTGCCAATAACATTTTTTGATCCCAAATTTCATGTTTTATAGTCACTTGGAAGTGGCCTATATATTTATTTTCTGTTTTCTCATGGACCCAATAATTTGTCCCACTGGTGGAACAATGGAGAGAACCTATTTCTCATAGACCCACAAATGATACGTGTGCAAAAAATAATAATTCGATAACTGACATTACAGGACCAAGCATAATGAAGACAAAGTAATTTATTTTCCATATTACCTAGTTCAAAGAATAAAATCATAAAAAAGCTGTCAAGGTTTTTCTCGATCAACTAATGTCGAATGAACTTGATGAGTTGTGGTGGTACAGAACCACAATTTAGCGAGTCCGACTAGCACTTGGCCGGTTTCTTTGTATACGACTAATAACCCACCTGAATTGCAAACAAGTGTCCGAGTCACCTGGAGTTGGCCTATAAGTAATGGTATAATGAATGGTAGTGGTATGGAACCCTAATTTCCAAGTCCGACTCGCACTTGGAAGGTTATTAAATTTTTTTCCTTGTATACGCCTAATAACTTCTAAGTTACCTGGAAGTGGTCTTTACATTTTGGTGAGTACCTATTGGCACAGCATTACAATATGTAGTGGGATTCGGAACCCTTAGTGCACGAGTACCACACACTTGGCTGTTTTTCGATTTTTTCCTTTATATATGTCCAAACTTACCTAGATACCAAATTTTAAGTTTCTAAGTCACCTTTCCGTGTTCCATAATTTTTCATGAGTGAGGGAATCAGTGAGTCACAAAGTCAGTACTTATAAAAATCGTGATTTTCAGACATGTATATCTCAGAATGGAACTGAGACATGGTCGCTTACTATGGGCCTCATAAGAAGGCTCAAGGTCACCCAAAGGGCAAGGAGCATGCTAAGCTCGGAGTTTCTCTGTGTGATCGAATCAAAAACGAGGAGATCCATAGGAGAACCAAAGTAACCGACATAGCTCTCAGAATTACTAAACTTAAGTGGCAGTGGGCAGGGCACATTGCTCGTAGAACAGATGGCCATTGGGACAGTAAAGTTCTCGAGTGGTTACTTCCTGCCAACAGTGAAATACCACTCAATCAAAAAAAAATTAATTATTGGTTGTTTTCAGATTAGGTACTCTAAATGGATTATTCTCAGCTGTACCTGGGGTGACAAATCATTCAGCAAACATTTTTTTCTATAATTTTAGTGCAAAAATCAAATAACATTGAACCTAGTAGCCTGTATGTGTCCATAGAACTACTTGGGGTCTTGCTTCATGTAACACAAAAGGTTCAAAGGTATTATGCTAAAATTTCATTCCTTACTTATTGGATTGTGTAAAATAAAAATAATACCTACCTATGTAGTTAATAATAATACCATTTTATTGAGTAACTTATAAATCTACTAAAGAAAACTAACTATACACATAACATATTAGAACTTAACCTAAGCTACCAGTTTGGCTTCCTCTACTTCTATCTCTTTCAATCTCTTCTCTATATCTAAGACATCTTTACCATGCTCTTTGTTGAATTTGTAAGCCTGCAAAAGCTGTTGTTTTTCTAAACCTTTAATTCTATCATATAGGGTTTTATTGAACTCCTGGTCCACGTCGTTCTCTTCGCGTAGATAGCAGAAGTATATGAGAAATACAGCGACACTGCCTACAACCGAAAACGGTTGATACCAGGGCATTCTGTTTGTCGTCATGTCTCTGAACAAGGGTCTGGCTATGGGTTTTGCAGCTGGACTGGTCGAGAATTTAATTGGTTCATTCTCGTTAGGTTCGGCTTTACTGCTGAAGAATCTCTTGCATTTGGGTTTTATAAACTTCCTGAAAGAATTTAAAAATGATTCAATTTTAGAGTAAGGTTGGTTTTACCTACCTTATTGCGCAACTGTAAGTAAACGAAAACTTGTAAATTACCTAATATTACGAAAGTAATTATGTACCTTAAATGCATAAGATTTTTATTCATATTTGCTGTAAATTTCTGAAAAAATATTGGTTTTTTGATATTATTGTACCATGGGTTTTTGTATGTTGTAGGCAAAGAGAATATAATAAACTACGTTTGTTGTAGGTACGTATTTGTCACAGATCTGTGGTATTTGTCAAAAACAGGTTAAACAGGGATGCCAGACGAATGCAAACGAATTATCGAACCGGTATTCGAAAATTATCGTACCAGATGAAAAAATATCGTACAACTGCCGAACCGCGTGAAACGCGATATTTCGCAAAACAAAAAACTATACCAAAGTTTAAAGTACGGTAATCCAAGTAATTTGGAATTATTTAACAACTTCACACATTTTTTTTACTTATTTTACACTCGGCTAGCGAACTTAACTTTGAATCTAAGGAATAAGAATAAATGAAATGAATTATCATTGTCATTCGTTCGTTGATTTAGTAGATTCGCGGGGAAGTCCCCGACCATCACATCAATTCATACCCTGTATTAGGGCGATCGCTCCTTAGTCGACCACGCGGGCCTAGTGAGGGTTGGTCGACTTCACACACAACTTTCGAGTTACTTCGCAGATGTGTGGCTTTCCTCACGATGTTTTCCTTCATCGTAAGAGCATCGGATAAACATACATATGAGATCGAAATTCGAAAACACATTGGTACGTGGCAGGACTCAAACCACGACCTCCCGGATAGGAGCTAGCGGCGCTTGCCCTTGCGCCACCGACGCTCATACATATTATTTTGTATTTTCAGATGATTTTAATGCACTTTATACTAGTCTTTTCATCCCACTTCGGAGGAGGGTTGGATATTATCGTACTTTGACGTTGTATTGTTATGTGTATTGTATCGTACATCGTATCCTTGTCAAAATTATCGTACATATACGATAATTATCGTACGTCTAGCAACGCTGGTCAAACAAAAAGAATTTAATATGATTTGTGAACTTTTCTTGGCCATGGAAACGAGTCCTTCAGCCGAATTCGTAAATCATTTTCACTTTCTTCATATGTTTTTGGATTTGTGATGCTAGTGCCGATGCATTACAAATCTCTCTGAAGTTCTTGACAGCATTTGCAGCAGCCTAATTCTGATGTAGAAAACCCGGTTGCAGTAGGGCGTCTATATCTGCACCCAGTGCAAATTGGGTTTTCACGTCCTTTTTCATTTTATTTTCTTGTTCTTCACATTGCTCACGTGTACCAGACGATTTTCTCCAAAACGCACCACTTTTTGAAGTAAATTCTAGCAGAAACCAATGCAAATACTATAAAATAAAACTACGAATGCGACCACCACAAATCCCGCCAAAAAACTCCCAATTTAATATGATTGTTGTGAATTTTTCTTGGCCATGGAAACGAGTCCTTCAGCCGAATGGGTCTGACAAACGTTTTTAACATTGTATGCCAAATAAATTTACAAAAAATTACGAGAATTTTTTTATTGCCTTCGTGGGGACGGACGGAATTAATTAGTAATATATAATAACAATAACGTACCTTTCAAAGGAATTGTATATTTGATTTAACTCTATCGAAAAAACGGTAATTTAAACAATCGTGAAACTTGGTGTGAATATTAATACTCTTTTTGATGATCGTTTCGTGGTCTGAGCCGTAGCTCCAAGAGGCTTGAAAGCTAAAAAATATTTCAGTGACTAAAAAATAATTTCTAATTTTAACTTATAAAGTCTTCGCACAATTAAATGAAACTAAAAGTAAACAAACATGGCGGCTTGATAGTATCACAGACTAAAGTAGAGTTTTCAGATGTACTAAACATTTGGTACAAAAGTTTGGATTCATCCATTCTTATATATTTTTGTCTATACAGGGCTACTTCTTAACCCCCTCCCCCCGACAAATTTTCACAATGGCTTCTACTTCTGTACCACATACCCCAAAAAACCTATGGTGATTTCCTAAAAAAAAATATTTGAGAATAGTTGTTCATTTTCATAGATCAAGTTTTCGTTAAAAGTCCGTCCAAAAATAGCCAAGTATGTATCAAGTGAATTAATGTCTTAAATTCGACTTTTTAAATAAATGTTTTGATTGAAGACTGTCCAAAAACGAACGAAATCCAAATCAGATACGAATTCCAATGCCAAGTACACGCTAGTTTTTGTAAGGTTAAATATCAGTATCACAAACCAAATCACTTGCAAATCGTAATCAAAGGGATGACACTGCAGGCTAATATACACAGAGCTCAAAATCGAGTGGCCTGGAGAGCTGTGGTGGCACGTGCGACCCACGATGGTCACGTCCCTCAGTCATGAGGATACGACTAAGAAGAAGAAAATTCACTCATTCATTTGTCAATATTGCAAAATGTTTGTAACCTCTGACTAAACCATAGATTCTAGAATGGCGAAGCTGTCAAGCATCTGTTCAGTTGTCCGAAATGAATAGCATTTTATTTTGTGTTCATGTTTTTCGTAAAAATACCAAGAAGTTACTTGCTGCAGATACTGTGTGGTGCACAAAAGTGAAAGTGCATATTGTTGTCATTGTGTAAATGTGAATATCACTTCGAAAGAATCGGAAGTTTATCCATAATCACGGATTATAAGGTTTGTTTACGTTTAGTTGCATTTGATTCTGCGAGGACCATAGTAAGGAATAATTTACTAATGAAGTTGGGCCACACGACGAAACACATCAAAACTTCAAAGCTCAAATTACACAAATCTAGGCAACGATGGCCGATTTTTTGTTCATAGCTATAGAGTGAAACTAAAAATATTGAGCACCAGCAAAAATCAACATACAAAACTAAATGCTTAGTTTGTAATCGCAATTTAAAGATGAGCCAGTCCGTTTCATTTTTGCGGGCTATTTACAGAAAAAGTAGACACTTTACAACAAACAGAGTATGCCGACACCGTCACGTTTGTCACGTGATGCTTTTTGAACTTTCAAATCTGCTCGGGAAAAAGCTAAACGAATAAAAAGCGAACAAACAGTTTTCAAGTGTTTCGTCGTCTGGCCCATCTTCTTTCGCTAATAATCGCGATGCGATTGATATGAAGCAAGTATTTCTCAACTATTTTTCCGTCGCTCTAGTTAAATAAACCTCTTTAATCACTAACTGCAGTAATAAGGAGAAAACCGGTGGTAAAAACTGTATGTAGATCATGAAACAGGGTGACAATAATTTCATTTTATATGTCGAATACCTAAATTTAGGCAACTAAGTGTTAGGTGAGGTAGGTTATGGAATAATAAAGTTGCATTGCAACTTACATACTCCCGTAGTCTTTGTCCAGCAGTGGACGTTTTTCGGCTGATATGACGATGATTCCTTAATTCAATAAAAAGTAACATACGGCATGCTTATTTCAAAAAAAACGGTCAAGTGCGAGTCAAACTCGCGCACTAAGGGTTCCGTATCAAAAACCAATTGTCATCTATAGATAAAAGGGAACTAATTGCTGTTGTATTACTACGTAAATTAACCATGTAGAAGGTACTACTAGACCTAGGCACTAGTTTCTAAACAAACGGATTTTGGAAATTCAATTTTTCCTGTAAAAACGGATGGACTTTAGATTTTCTCGAAGATTTTTATTGTAAACTTCAAAAATATTTACCATAAAATTTTGAAAAAAATATTTGAGATTCTCACAAACATGCCTTTCATTTCACAGGATTTAGTATGCAAAACTTTTTTTTCAAATTTACCCCCAAAAAAAAAAATTAAAATTAAAATGTTTAAAATTCATTTATTTACCCTACATGTCCGTCTTTGAGTCACCGACTTACATGTATGTACCAAATTTAAACTCAATCGGCTCAGTAGTTTCAGAGCAAATTAGCTGAGACAGACGGAGGGATAGACAGACAGACACACGAGTGATCCTATAAGGGTTTCATTTTTTCCTTTTGAGGCACGGAACCCTAAAAAGTAAGTAGGTAATAATTACAGTTTACAATAAAAAACCGGCTACTATCATACCATCCGTTATTCCGTACCATTATACTAGATCATACGTACATCATCATACTAGATGTCACTATTTTCCACACTTTTAAAAAAACACGTTTTTTGTATAGAGACCCCATATTTTTAACTTTTTCTAATTCTAGTATTTGTTGTTATAGCGGCAACAGAAATACATCATCTGTGAAAAATATTTAAACTGTCTAGCTATCACGTTTTATGAAATACAGCCTGGTGACAGACAGACAGACATAAATATTAAAACAAAAAATATACTAACTAAAAATCATAACTAGATTTTCATTACAAAATATAGAAATGTGATCTGATCACACATTAAGTCCGATTGTTAAAACCAAGTCCGTTACTTTTAAACAATTTTTTCTTAAGTTTAATTAAGATAATAACAATCATCATATCAGTCGAAAAACGTCCACTGCTGGACAAAGGCCTCCCCCAAGGATTTCCACGACGACCTATCCTGCGCTGCCCGCATCCAGCGGCTTTCCGCGATCTTCACCAGGTCGTCGGTCCACCGCATGGAAGGCTTTCATATGCTACTTTTTCTGGTGAATGGTCGCCACTCGAGAACTTTTCTGCATCAACGGCCATCTGTTCTACAAGCTATGTGGTCCACCTCATTACGTGTCCTTCCTGCCCTGTCACCTGCACGCGGGAGGACTTGATGCAGGCCACAAGGCAATTTTCGTGGCTCGGTTTTGGGATGGGGCTATCTGAGTTTGCCGTCGACTCGAAAAGAAGAGAAGAAGAAGTTACAGTAGGTGGAGGTACTTACCTTTAGTAGTAACAGGTACTTATAGGCAAATTATTCATAAACTTTAGAAAGCTTTGCGACCATTTCCAAAGAGTAGCGAAGTGCATTTTTTATTCTGAAATAATACAGGAAATATAATTAGGTAGGTATATGTTTTTATCAATAGTGAGCAAGGAGTGATACATCACTAAATACTAGGATGGTCCTCCTGAGGGCCTCCTGAGGCTCAAGTTTCCATACAAACGTAGTTCCGCTTTAATACAAAAACTACATTTTGCAAATATATTGAGTAGACACTTAATGATGTCTGTAATTAGTTTTCATCGTAGTGAATTTGTGTTATACCTACTGAAAGTTTGAAACTTCTCTTATTTTTCCGTTTTATATTAGTACATCAAAACTAATTACAAACATCGATGAGACATCGATATGTGTCTACTCAACTTATTTGCAAAGTTTGAATTCATTCTGGCAAGAATTTTTTGTATTAAAGCGGAACTAATTTTAATTGTAATTTTAATAATGGTATTATATTTTATTTATTTCTCCATAGAAATAATGGTATTTTATTTTATTTATTTCTATGGACCCTGTGCTTGAAAAAAATATACAGTAAATTAACAAAAAAACTGAAACTCTCCCAAGAAGCACGTTCTGAATCAGAAAAAAAATAACTCGGAATCTCCGCACCATAGAAAGTTGGTTTGTTTTCAAGTGGCGTCGAGTACTATACAAAACACAAACCTTACGAACTCCTCCCCATTATCAGGGTCCGCCATTAACCGATTGCGTTCAGCGATCGCTCTGTTTCTTCTCTCAACAGCAGATTTCAATCTACCCTCACTCTCCAGAACTTGTTCATTATCATCCAGCGTCTTTTCAATTGTACGACGCATTGGTTCTTTAGAAGTTGGCCTCAGGAGAAGAGCCCAAACATCGCATTCGTCTGATACGTTTTGAACTGCTGCGCAGAAGTTGGAACGTATTTCACGCATATCGCACATTCCTTTGGCCTGTTCGGAGTAAATATTTATGTTTGATTCTCGCGATTAGTATTGTTTATTGATATTATTTTATACGTTATATATAAGGCATGAAAATAGAAAAGGCAGGTGGGTACGAGTCGTGCTATAACCGCTAGTTTTTTGTTTCGTGAATTCTATGATTGATACTTTCCTACTTTGGATGTACGGAACCCTAAAAATTAGTTCCATAAAATCGTATTTTGGCCCTTTTTACTTTCGAGTCACTGATAGGAGTGAGCGTTAGCGAGCGAAGAAAAATCGAAGGTTAGACTTTGATGGGGACCGTTTATCTAATTTATCTTACACTGAGTCTAAAAAACAAAAAAAATATTAGGTTTATGTGTGTGATAGAGAGTAAGAGAGAGAGAGAGAGAGTGTTTGTATGTCTGTCTGTGCGTCCGTCCTGTGCTCTAGTTCCTAAAGTACTGGATGGATTTGGGTAAAATTTGGGTTAGGGCAATATTTTTTTTTTATCTCCAGCCATTTTTTTTCCCAATTTTCCCTGCTCAAGATATTTTTGGAGTTTTCAACTAGTATGATATCACTTATTATTTTTTACTCAATAATGGGTCTAACAAGAGAGAGAAAGAGAAAGAGAGAGAGAGAGCGTCTGTGTGTCTGTGCGTCCGTCCGGTGCTCGAATTCCTTAACTACTAAAATATTTTGGGTAAAATTTGGGTGGGGCGGGGACTCGCCATCAAATCAAGCACAATGCTCGATGGCCTCAGTAAAGTCTCTCAACAAGTGGGTCAGAAATTGAACATGGACAAGACGAAAATAATGTTAAATATCCGTGTCGCACCCACCCCTCTAAAGGTGGAGACTACACTCGAAGTTGTTGACGAATACGTATACCTGGGACAAACAGTCCAGCTAGGTAGGTCCAACTTCAAGAAAGAGATCAATCGACGAATCCAACTCGTCTGGGCGTTCGGGAAGCTTCGCAATATCTTCACGTCCTAAATACCGCAGTGTCTATCAAGACTAAGGTCTTTGAACAGTGTGTGTTGCCAGTGATGACATACGGAACTGACACATGGTCGCTTACTATGGGCCTCATTAGAAGGCTCATTGTCACCCAAAAGGCAATGGAGCGAGCTATGATCGGAATTTCTATACGCGATCGAATCAGAAATGAGCAGATCCGCAGGAGAACCAAAGTAACCGACATAGCCCACAGAATCGCTAAACTGAAGTGGCAGTGGGCAGGGCACGAAGTTCGTAGAACAGATGGCCGTTGAGGTAGTAAAGTTCCCAAGTGGCGACCGCGCACCGGAAAACGTAGCGTAGGAAGGTTTCCCACGCGGTGGACCGTCGACCTGGTTAAGGTCGTGAGAAGCCGCTGGATGCGGGCAGCGTAGGACCTGTCAGCGTGGAAATCTTTGGGTAGGCCTTATTGTCCAGCAGTGGACGTCTTTCGTCTGATATGATAATTGTGATGATGATAACGGGCAATATATTTTTTTATCTCCAGCTTTATTTTAAAAAAATCCCATCTTGATTTTTTAGGGTTGCCACAATAGTATGAAATCACTTATTATTGTTTTACTCAATACCATCATTGAGTAAAACAATTTTGATGAAACTCGGTAGGTATATATAACTTTACATGGCCTACAACAGCACGCGGCAGTCCGTTATTCCAAGAAAAATCGGAATACGGTACCTCCTATACAAATCCAGGTTGTTAGTTACTTTTTCTTAAAAATGGCTCTAACCATTTTAAACCTGAAACTTTGTGAACAACTAGGACTTAATAAGGCCTACTGCGCGATAAAGCCCAAATTATTTGTTCAAGTCTTATGTGCTATTTAACTGTATTATTTTCTACTTCCAGGATGCGGTTCCGGCGGCTCTAGAAAGTTGCTTGCCACAGCGAGACAACATTTAAAGTTCTTGTCGACTCATGTTGCGCTCATGCTTTACCGCTGCTGCCTATGGGTTTGTGCACAAATCACGTGAGGTTCGATGAGAGGGAGCGGAGGGCGAGGGTGGGTATAAGGCCCTCACGTGTATTTTTCTACAGTGAACGAACAAAGAAGAAAATCTACCACATCAATAGATAGTTTTTCTCGGTTTCATTAAAAATAAATCTTCACTTGATAAATACTTCAAAACAGCGAGTCTATTTTACGAAATTTTGGCGCGCGTGGCCTTGACCGCGCTTGAACTCGCCCGTTAAATAGAATACTATTAATGAATTGAAAAATACACGTGAGGGTGTGAGGGAAAGGGGGGGTTAGCCAAGAACCTCACCAAATATAACCAGAGAGGAGGGGTCAAAATGTAGCCGAAAAAATCCTCGCGTGACTTGTGCACAAGCCCTATCCGTGCCTATCATGGTAACCACCCTTAGGACATCTCCTTTCCAACAAAAAAAGAATTGTAAAAATCGGTTTATAAACGACTAAGTTATCCGCGAACACATAAAAAAAAATATACGGTCGAATTGAGAAAACTCCTCCTTTTTTGAAGTCGGTTAAAAAGCAAAGTTTTTAAAGGCTAAATAGCAGCCCATCAGAGGAATGAGAGTCCGAGAATAGGTAAAACTGCTTACGAGTATATAAGGTGTATCACCTACTCTACTTACAGCTTCAGATTTCAATTTCTCCAGCTCAGCAGTAGAAGCCTTCATCTGATCCACCAATACATCCCTTCTTATCTTCTGTATGGTGAGCTGAGAGCGGAGATCGTCTGTTTTCTTCACCAGGTCCGTGTGCTCCTGCTGGAGCTTCTTGATTTGGACGTGCGCGTCACGGATAGAACGTTCTATAGCCGATTTTGTTGCCTCGACTAGTACAACAAAGATAGGAGCATTGATGAATCAGGTAGAATGTATAAGGGGAGGTAGATAGGTTACATGCATCCAAAAAGTGAAGCAAATAAATTGATGCCAATTGGCATCTCTTTTCTTAGTAGCATTCGGTGCAACGGAAGGGAAATAGCTATAATATTGTGTGTGTAAATGGGTTCGCATTTAGGTCATCCTTTCTCTAATTAACTGGTAAGAACTACATATTATACTACATATGGTTTGTATGTTTGGCTAGTTCTGTATTTCATTTCTGTGAATTCGGTGTGCAATAAAGAATATTTATCTTATCTTATTAAATCAAGGAAAGTAATCTTACATTCTCGTTTAGCTTTGAGCTCTGCTTCTTTGTCTTGTTCAATTCGTTTGATTTTCTCAATAGCTGAACCTACAGAAGAAGAATCCATGTTTCGAGATGTTGAACATCAACTTTCATTAAACCCTTAGAATAATCGTTAGAAGATCTTTAAAGTTTCACACAAGAAACAAATCCGCGAAAAGTTTTATTTATGCCGCCAAATCAGTCAAACAATTTTTTTTTAACTTTCCGTTCCTGTACTCATCGTAAAAAAGTATGAAAGAAAGCAAAGAGAAGTTTTGGATTTTTCTTATTAGTTATTGCAATAAAAGATGATGGGAAACTTCCAAACAAAACTAAAATTGTCTAAAATAAAATAAGTAGCTCTAAAATAAGTAGCTAAATAATAATCAACTTAATGAAAAATAATAGAAGAAAATATTTTAGTTGTTGAAGAAGGAAACAGGAACGTAACGTTTTGTCCATGTCATTCCCGTTGCCCGGGGTAATCAAAATTAAACACTGCTCATTTTTATAGTGCCAAGTTGGGTATTTTGTAGTAAATTTGTAAATAATGCAGGCTCCTGATGCCAATGGCTTTGTAAATGTTATCTGGCCCAGTAGAACAATTGCACATGGCGGCCTTTTCCACACGCGAGTGGTACAACCCAGTGCGAAGCAGCAGCAATTTCTCAAAGGTGAAATAAAATAAAACTAAATCTACGTAAACTATTGTTGTTTCTTTCTAGTGTTTATTTATTCTCTCCCGAGCGTCGTAAGCTGTAGTTTTGCACGGCAATATTCTATGTAGGGTAGGTACGCTAAACGGATTTAAATTCAGGGTTATGTCGGCAGTTTCAACTGCCTTAGCTCCGTTGCGATGGTTAGTCCATTAGCTTAACATAAGGTCACGGGTTCGATTCCTGGCGGAGTATAAATCTGTAAGGTTTGGTTGGTGGAAGGGCATTTTTAAGCCCACCTGGCTAGCTACCACTAACTTATCTAAGTTTTATCGCCACACATTTATGTTAACAGCATTGATATGTTCTGGCTTGAAGATAAGATAGCCAGTTCCCCATTGCGTTGGGGAATCTTGTTAAGCCCGCTTCCATCTTCGGCATCATATTCACTTACCATCAGGTGAGATGATGTCAAGGTACCAATTAAGGATAAGAAAAGTATATGTTTAGCTGTGTAAAACTATTATAGCCACTTTATGACCTTCCCTTCTGAAGTCCCAATAGAGGACATAATCACTACATCCGTATACCTCCCCCACCCTGCGCTCACACTCATAGGGCAAGCAAAGGTGCTTGGTTGGTACACCTTATTTAGTGAAATGTGGTACCACAGTAACACAAGTAAAAGAATTTTACCCACTTTTACTAAAAGTATCTCAAGTGCCATTTCAATTTTTTTTATTCAGGGACAAATCACACACCATCATCTGGCCCCAAAAATGGGTTCCCTGTACTATGGAAACCAGATACTATATATCTACATACTATACTTGTATGTTTAAATACATGCATATATAGATATCTGATATTGTACACCCAGACACAGAGCAAATTTGAATGTTGGCCCTGGGTGGGAATTGAATTCTCAACCTTGCAAGAGGAGCACTGTTACTGGACCAATGGGTCAGTCATATACACAGGTGTGCCTAATTAGCAATTTTTTATCAAAACGGGGAAGACAGATAATATTTAAGAGTAATCTACAATGAGAAAACGTTTACCATATATCATGAACAGTTTTCCCGCGGCTATTAGACTCGAACATAAAAGTAAATTAAAAAATCGGTAAAAAAAAATTTTCATGAACAGCCTGTAAGGGAGTTTGGCTCTTGCCTACGACGTACCGATTCACTTAGAATTTAGTTACCACAGTTACATCTTATCTATGATTGGTATGTATAATTGTGAGACTGTCGATCCCACAGACAAACTGATCATTCAGTTTTGTGGGTCTAATGTTTACCTATGTACTAATTTTTCCGATTAATAAATAAATAAATAATTATGTATAGTTGAAAGACACTGGCTGCTGTGTTCTTTGACCAATATTACAGCTATGGAGCGGTGTTGATGCCTACATAATGAGCGCGTTTGCTCATTTCGCCTTAGTCAATCAGTATTCCCCAAATGGGTTGAATGAAGGTCGAAATTAGTAAAATTTACTATCTTATTTGTGCTACATTCCGAGTATGTCTTTCTGTATCTGTCATTGTTTATATTTGAAGAGACTCATTCATTAGACTACAGTGGTGTGAATGTGTGTTTGCATGGAGTTGTATTTAACTCATTTTTTAAGATTAATGTATGGATAGGGCCCGTCCATTATATTTGGTCAAAGGCTGTTTTTATATAAGTGTAACAAAATTTTACTCATCATGAAATTGAAGTTAGGGGCGGGCTGATTTCCGCAACCAGGCGACCACTTTCCACCAGGCGGCATTACTGCCAGCCCAGCTCCTCCAAGAAGCCCAGTAGCCCCCGTAGATTGCCGACGACTTCCTGGAGTGACCTCGGGTCACCGAGGTGCACGACCCTGTACTGTGCCAGCCCCTCGCAATCCAGTAGGATGTGGGCAGCAGTCTCCTCAGCCTCCATACACGCTCTGCATAGGGGGCTGTCGGTGATACCTAGAGCGAATAGGTGTTTATAAAATGGCCATGTCCAGTAATAGCGGCTGTTACCTTGCGGAGCTGAGCTCTCCCAAGTCTCAGAAGCTTTCTAGATAGACCAGGGTTAATAGCCGGAAGGGCCACCCTCGCTTGCCTGCAGGTTTCCAAACCGGACCAGTACAAATTGTGTTCATTTCTTGTACAATTCCTCAAGGTGGACCGTAGCCAGCCATATGGGAGGGTTATTATAGGTTCCTTTTACTCATCATTCCTGAACAGCTTTCCCCAAGAAACCAATAATCAATTTGCAAAAAACAAAGTGGAACTTTTATACAAATTAATCACTAGTTAATTTAAACAGTAATTGTATGGAGTCCGAATTTTATTTGGACAATAAATTATAGGTTCCTTGGGGAAAGTTGTTCAGTACAATGAGTTGAAGCCTTAAGTTAACTACTCCTACACTAATTTTGTTAAGTATAGGTGAGTGTGAGACCCAGCAATAAAATACCTACTTACTATAAGTAGCTAGGTAAAAAACATGATTGTGTCGTCATTTTTTAACACAGTCCTCCTCGAGGAGTCCAAGCTAGATATAGCTCAAAGACAGAAGGCGGGCTACAGACTTCGCCAAGAGGATGAGCCGCCTCCGGAGCCGCAGTACACGATGCCGAGGGTTCGTCCGAGGACATCGCGTCGACGGTCGCTGTCTGCTATCAGGGAGTCGGGCGTTTTTGAGCTGGACACGTAAGTTTACCAATATTCAGGATGACTGGTATACAGGATGTTCGGCACATTGACCGACAATTTTTATTGTGGATAAGTGGGGTTTTTTATAAGGTTTGGACCCATTATTCCTTTTGTCAGCTGTCATTGGCACCAAGATACCTACGATGTTTTTCATTTTTTTAACTACGCAAAATCTCAACTTTAAACCCTTATAACTTTTTTGTATACAATTTGTATCCTTGTTGTAGAAAAAACATATTTGATGCAGTTAATACTGTTTAAAAAACTTATACTGGAGATCAAGTAACAGTATGAAAGAACCATAATTATTTAATTCATTTAAAAACTGAGCAGCTGATAGCTTATTTTTTATATTTTTTCCCATTTTTTTTATAATGGGTTAATACCTTGCAAATCTTCTTCTTTGCAAATGACCCCACTTAACTAAAAAAGTTTTTCCCTAAAGGTCGTAAACGCTTTACACTTGGAGGTCGCAGGTTCGATTCCGGCGGGGTCATTTCATCTTATCTAAGGCTCGGCGCAAACGGGCCTTAGACCATAGCCACCGGTGGCTGTCGCGCGCCACCGGCCATAACGGCGAGTCTCTACAAAATGCGTGAAAGTGTGTGAACTGCTTGTCGCTGGCCACCGGTCGCTGTGTGGTCGGCGGGTGGCCCGTTTGCGCTGAGCCGAAGTCCGGCATGAAGATTAAATAGCCAGTTTAGCTTGCCCCTCTAGGATATGCCCGGGAATTTCATGATCTCAATTCTACTATTGGTCGCCGACACATACATTTTGTAGGAACTTGTTCACACAGTTCCGTGTCAGGGCCTAAATTTATAGGAACAATATGTATACAGCAATCTACTATATAAAAATAAGTCGGGTTTTCCTTCCTGACGCTATAACTCCAGAACGCACGAACCGATTTGGCTAATTCTTTTTTTGTCGAGTTCGTTATTGTCAGGAGAAGGTTCTTATGTAGGGTAGGGTAGGGTAGTGTAGTGTAGGGTAGGGTAGTGTAGTGTAGGGTAGTGTAGTGTAGGGTAGTGTAGTGTATGTAGGGTAGGGTAGGGTAGTGTAGTGTAAGGTAGTGTAGAGTAGGGTAGGGTAGTGTAGGGTAGGGTAGTGTAGTGTAGGGTAGAGTAGTGTAGGGTAGGGTAGTGTAGTGTAGGGTAGGGTAGTGTAGTGTAGGGTAGGGTAGGGTAGTGTAATGTAAGGCGGTACGTAGTTCGCCGGGACAGCTAGTAATTGATATATTATTGTTCCCCATCTCTGAGGGAACACTGACGGGGCCCTGTCACGAAAAAGTGCCCTTTAACCAAGATATTAATTAAACTTTCGTTTCGCCAATAGCTACAAGCCCCTCAAACGCGGCGAAGACCGTGAGAAGCTAAAGGAGCGCTTGGCTCACTTCATGGCGTATGGGGACAACCCTGAACAGCAGCAGATCCACCCGCTTCCACCGCGCAAACCGAAGTCGCCACCGAAACTGCCCACCGCGAAGGATAAGTGGAACGATCGTATGTATTGTACAGACTAGGTACAGACTTACTTTTGGCGTAAAGGGACAAAACCCTGAACTTTAGCAGATCTACCTGCTTCCACCGCCCAAATTGGCGTAAAGGGACAAACCCTGAACTATAGCAGATCTAATTGCTCCCACCGCCGTCCAAATTGTCGTTGAGGGACAAACCCTGAACTATAGCAGATCTTCCTGCTCCCACCACCGCCCAAATTGGCGTAAAGGGACAAACCCTGAACTGTAGCAGATCCACCTGCTTCCACCGCCCAAATTGGCGTAAAGGGACAAACCTGAACAACAGCAGATCTACCTGCTTCCACCGCCTAAATTGGCGTAAAGAGACAAACTCTGAACAACAGCAGGTCTACCTGCTTCCACCGCCCAAATTAGCGTAAAGAGACAAACCCTGAACAGCAGCAGATCTACCTGCTTCCACCGCCCAAATCAAAGTCGCCGCTGAAACTGTACACCGCGAAGAACCAGTGGAATGATCGTGTAGACCAAAGACCTTTTATCTGACAAACGAGACCTTCTCATCTTTTTTCTTTTCGTGTGTGTTTTGATTCCTGTAATTTATGCATTTAATCTCATAATTCAATACTGTAATTTTTTTCAAGATTTTAGGCCCAGTAGTTTAGGAGATAAAGGAGGTGGGAACGATCAATCTTCGCCTATTTTCTGAAATAACTAAAACGATTTATCTTAGAATTATAAAAAAATATATTTGGTTCTCACAACAAGCCCTTTCATTTGATATGTCGCACGATATAGTTTTCCTTTTTTTTTTAATTCTAATTTACTCCTTTTGAGTGGTCCCCATATTTAAAATTCGTACTATTTACGTTACACGTCCGTCTTTGGGTCACCAACTTACATATGTGTACCAAATTTCAACTCAATCGGTCGAGTAGTTTCGGAGCAATTTGGCTCTTACAGACGGACGGACGGACGGAGACAGATAGACAGACTCACGAGTGATACTACAATTGTTCCGTTGTCACCTTTTGAGGTATAGAACCCTAAAAATCACTCCCACTTTAAATGTTGGTGAGGTACCCTAAATATATTTTTTTACATAAATTATTAGGGGTCAGAGATTTGTATCCATAGCAAATTTAAGCTTTATGTCTGTAATAGTCTTTAAAAACGGCTGTGACACACCGACGGACACGGCGAAACTATAAGGGTCCCTACTATAGTTTGACTACAGAGCCTTAAAAACAAGTAGTATTTATTTTAGCTGGCTAGTTTTAAAAGAGTGTTTACTAACTTGTTCCATTTTTTTAAAGAAAGTAATCAAAAAATCTAATATATTACAGCTGGCCAATTAACAAGGAGTGTTAACTTTCTCCAGTGCTTACCCAAATTCGCGAGCGCGCTGAATGGCTAGCGGAAATGGAGGAGCTAGGCCAAGCGGCGCCTCACAGGGAGATTATTAGCGACCAAATAGCGGAGCGACTGCGAGCACTGGACGCCCTGGGTATTGACAGCGAATGCTCATCAGCCAGAACTGAGAAGTCTGGCTTCAGTACTCTGAGGAGTAGAGAGCCGGTACCTGTGCCCAGCGGCAAGTCGAAAGGGTCCAATGGCAGTGCTGCTGGGAAAAGAGGTAAAATAGTTAACTTCTGGAAGTTTGTTTAGTACCTAATTGGCATAAAGGAGTCTTCCTTAACTTGTTTTCATTTAAACACAAAGAAAAAATATCTAGAAATTATAATACTGTAGAGCCATCAAATTTAAAAAAAAATGGGGGGGCGCCACCAGTGTTGCTTGCATCGATGTTTAGCATACTTCTTTTAATCATACTTTTGTTGATGTAACCATGAATAGGTATTTTTTCATTGCGCAAAAAGTTTTTTATTTATTATAAGTCCTTAAGGCGACGTATTGGAAACTTTGGTAGCAGGGATCTCGATTTTTCTCAGCAATTGCAAAACATATAAATAAATATTCTGGGACAAATCCCACATGGTCATCTGGCCCCAAAGTAGGATACCCTGTGTTATGGGAACCAGAGACTGATATACATACTTATATAAGTTTAAATACATACGTATATAGATATTTTACACCCAGACACAGAGCAAACAAATCTGCTCATCACACAAATGCTTGCCCTGGGTGGGGATCGAACCCACAACCCTCAGATCAGTAGTTAAGGGCACTAACCACTGAGCCAACGAGTCAGTCAAGCGTGTGAACAATGAGAGTGACTTCATTTCAATGACTTAATATTGTCAGTTGCAGAAACACGATTTGTTAACTTTTATAACAAAAAAATATATATAAAGGAAAATTATTTTAAAACAGAGATTTGCATACTACAGGCAAACCAGACTGATTCAGTACCTCTAAATTTTCTCAATCGATTAGTCTAAGAAAATTTACACACACACACTTTAATATGCCAGTTGGATTTTAAAAAACGAAAAAACAGAAAACTGTAAAAGTGTGGTTATTTTCTTTACTCATTGTACGTAAAGAAAAAGACAGACAACTGTTTCAAGCAATGCCTCGCCTTAAGAGATCTTCAAAGTGATGACACAAACCAAAGACATTGGATCTGCGAGCTATTTTTTTAAAACCTTGTGACACAAACATGTTTATGTTCTCCCCTCTATCATTTATTACTATAGTATAAGTATAGTTGATATACGAGTATAATAATTAGAGAATTTGTTTCATGAATAGTCATACCTAACACTTACTCTACTTACAATATTGCTAATTTTAATTTATACTCACCAGTACACTCTCGGCGATCTACCACATCAGAAGAAAAGCAGAAGTCCACCCGCAGCTCTGCTCGGAGTCGTACCAGACAGGAGTCTGGTGCTAAAGAGGAAAACGTCTCTTCCTATAGCCAACTACCAAAGCTGCAATACTCTCCAAGACGTCGGGTTTGATTTGATGTGATTCCCATTAAACTTGGTAACATATGAAACAAGTTACTGTGCCCCACTTCCCACTCCCCTTCCGAACCCCTTCGTGCCCGTATTTCTGAGTGAGTCTCTGCAGCGAACGGGCGTCATAGGGGTGACGTAGATGGAAGGAGCATGGGGGGGGAGTCCAGTGACTGTTTCATTTACTGTTTATACATACTCGTACAGTCAACCGCACGTCACGTCAATCCTTACACACTGTACTAACATAATTCTTATATAATTAATAAGTGCAGTTGACCATACATGTTTTTGAGCCTTAACTTATTAATTACTATAGATGTTTATGAATGAATTAAAATTAAAAAGGTAAAAACATTGATAAGTATTTAATTTCAGTCATTATCATCATCATCAATGACAATAGGTTTCAATTTTTTATGTTTTGTAATGAACACTGTATTACTTTTCCTCTTATTTGAATTAGGTTTCACGTCTAATTCAATTGCAATTGTTTCTATTTTTTTGGTGCCTGCCTGTCTAGATCAAAGGAGTATTTAATTTCAGTCAGTCATCATCATCATCAATGACAATAGGTTTCAATTTTTTATTTTTTGTAATAAACACTGTATTACTTTTCCTCTTATTTGAATTAGGTTTCACGTCTAATTCAATTGCAACTGTTTCTATATCTTTTGGTGCCGGCCTGTCTAGATCAAAGGATGAATACTTCCTGACTGGCATTTTAAACATAAAATCTGGATCCAATATCAAGTCCATATTAGGTCCTTTCTTTATGTAGCTTATTGTTGAATAAGCTGTGAAGTGGAAGTCTTCAACCAGATAATTATTTATCAACAAATAAGCTATCACATCTTCAGCAACTATTCTAGAGATGTTGGGTTCTGTTCCTTTATGCCTCAAGTTTACTGGACCTTTCAAGAACCAAGCATCAAGCACTTTTTGAGCAGTCAGTTTAGTGTCTTGTGTTTCAGCTTTATCTATTATACTTGCTATAGTTTTGCAGTGGCCTTCAACACGAATCTCTCGGACATTTAAATCAGGTTGTGCACAGACATCACACATTTTATTGCAGTCTGCATTGCCCCAGTCTTCATCAAAATGTTCAGCAATTATCTGTCTTCTGCATGATGTGCCATTGAGGCAGTATTTTACCATGCCATACAAGTGCTCTAAGTGGCCCACAGATGAGAACACCATTGTGCTGACTTTGAAAATGTCTTGCATTCGGTATAATGTCACACACTCAGCTCTTTGCCCGTCTCGTCCAGCTCTTCCACTTTCCTGGTAGTAATTCTCCATTGATTTACTAAGTGTATGGTGGATGACAAATCTCACATCTGGCTTATCAATACCCATGCCAAAAGCTACTGTGGCAACTATAGCCTGGTAGTATTTTTCATGCCATTTTGTATGAACCTTAGATCGTGACTCGGGTTCCATATTGGCATGGTAACAGACAACTTTCAGTCCTCTATTGCGGAGTCCAGTAGCAATATCTTCCGTGTCTCTAACACTATGACTGTAGATGATCCCACTTTCTCCCTTGTATCTGTATTTTAGGAGTTTCTCCAGAATGGTCAGGCACTCTTCTTGTGATGTAGGCTTTTCCAGAATCTTGTAGAATAAATTTGGTCTATTAAATGTGGATTTTATTACTAAACATCCAGGGATGTTCAGAATTTTCTGTACATCAGAAAGCACATGAGCAGTAGCTGTGGCTGTCAACCCTAGAATGGGGACACCTGGAAACATGCCTGATAATATCCCTAGGAACTTGTAGTCTGGTCTGAAATCGTGGCCCCACTGAGAACAACAATGAACTTCATCAATAGCTATCCTCTGCAATCTTCCATCGGAAAAGCATTTTTGTAAATTGGACATGAACCTTTTACTCTTTGCTAATCTTTCTGGTGTCACATACAGCAGTTTCACAACAGCATTCTTATCTTTAAGCAGGTTTAGAGCTGCATTACTCTCTTCCTTAGAAATAGTGCTTGTCATTAGTTTTGCTTGTATATTCTTCATGGTTAGGGACCTTACCTGGTCTTCCATGAGCGATACCAACGGAGATATGACGACTGTGAGGCCTGGATTGATCAAAGCTGGGAGTTGATAGCACAAACTCTTACCAGCACCAGTTGGCATAACCACAATCGCATGTTGTCCTGTTAAAGTTGAGTTTATTGCACTTAACTGCTTCGGTCTGAAGTTTTCCATCTTGAACACATCTCTGAGGGTCCTGTGAACGCTTTCAGTCCACTCATATTGGTTTCCAGCCCAGTCTACGTTCGCCAGAGTCTCGGACTTCGCTTTGTTGATAGCGTTTTTCAACGAAGTTTTCTTTTCCTGTAGTTCTCGTTGAAGTTTCTTCCATTTTGCAAGCTGGGCATCAACTTTAGCTAGTTCTTTGTCAACAGATTTTATCTCATTTTCGAGCTCTTCAGTAGTGCCCATTGTAATTAATCAAATGCACAAAAAGTATTATTAAATTTTAAAAAACTAGAAAGAGAAGAAAGAGTTCGTTGACTATTGTTCATTTTGCGGGTCCATATAATAGCCGACACGATAATACACGACCCGTGAATGTACGAAACGATAATACAAGTCCCCGGTACTTGAATTATCAGGTTGTATATTAATTATTGTGTAATGGGTTTTTTTTGAACGCGTAAGAGAAGTGAGAAAGAGAGATCAAACACACGCGACACAAGGTGGCGTTGTACGTATGCCTCACTGTAAGATAGAACAGGATGGACGGAACTCTTGATTCTTCATCCCTTTCGCGACAAAAACCGTCACGCCAAAGATGATATATTACATTATTACGAGCGTAGTCAAAGATGACCGATTATTAGCGTAATTGCCAAGGGTTCCCGCTTTGTTTACATTCTGTGGTATTGTAATTCAGTGATCCTACTCTGCTATGACCGTAGCTCAGGCCTATATGCACAGATCTTTTGTAGTAGATCTGTGCCTATATGGTGACGCCATAATTTTGGTACAATACGCCGGGATCTGCAGTACAGTTACAGTAATAAACGTAACTGTCACTTTTCTTCCCTTTTTACTATGCTGCAAAAAAAATCTAATTTGAGAATTTGCAAACACTGTGTTTTTTTTACACTGATAGTTTAAAAAACAAAGAAATAAATGTATTTGTACAAGAGTCTAAAAAATTTAAAAATTTATATGTGTGTGCGTGCGTGCGCGTGTGTATGTTTTGTTTACTGAAGATATCATAACAAAAAAAACCTAACAAGTGCGAGTTAAACTCGCGTAGAAAGGGTCCCGTACGTTGATTGAGAAATTTCCTTGTTTTCCTGTAATCTGTAGGAAAAGAACTATTTTCTGTATTTTTTTTTATTAATAGGCATGTTTATTTGGGGACTGGTCAATTTTCACCTATTTTCTTAAATAACTACTATTATAAATGTAAAAGTTAAAGGTAAAGTTATAAAAAAATCGAGATACTCACCATAAACCCTTTAATTTGGTTGTGCCACACGATGTATCTGTAGTTTGTAAAACTTAAAAAAAAACTAGTTTACCCACCAAAATGGAGCCACCGTTTGAGTATACAATCTATGTTTACTCGAAAGGTTTAAAATTCATGTTATACGTTATATGAGTGTCTTTGGGTCATCTACTTACATAATGTATACCAAATTTGAACTCAATCGGTTCAGTAGTTCCGAAGCAAATTGACTGTGACAGACGGACGGACAGACAGACACACGAGTGATCCTATAATGGTTCCGTTTTTTCCTTTGAGGTACGGAACCGGAAACCTATAAAGTACAAAGAATGGATCATCAGAATAAAATCTACGGGGACACCAAGACGAATTGCAGCGACATATAAAGATTTGTTTTGGTTTACTGAAGATATGACCACACCTCCCCACATAAAATGATACCTATCCACATTTCAAACAAAAGACATCAACACAAGCGACAAAACTATCAACGACAACAGACTTCTTAGCGCGAGTACGACTCACACTTGGCCGATTTTAATCATTTATTGTTTTTTAGCATTAGTACTATAATCACACCAAGTTTCACGATTGTATGTATTACCATATTTACGATAGAGCTATATCAAAAATACTTTTAAAGACCTATGAAAAAAACAGGTTTTTTGTTAGCAACCCCCTTTATCTTTTCACTTTTTCAGTTTTTTAGTATTAGTTATTAAAGCTGCAACAGAAATAACATTCTACGTACTAAGTACCTATTACGGTTCATGAAATACAGCCCGCTGACAGACGGGCAGAGGAGGCTTAGTAATAGCGCTAGTACTAATACATATTATACTGTGGTAATAGGGTCCAGTTGGTCACCCATTGGATGTACGGAACCCTAAAATCCATATAACTGACCCTGCTGTAATTAAAGAAATTGCCGTAGTTGCAAGTCATATCGTTACCAAAATATCTTAAGTTCAAAAAGAGCAATTTTTTTTCGTAGTGTATAGGTGTAGCTTCTTCGGAAAAATTAAAGTTTTTTCAGGTATTTCAGAAGACCACTCATTGATCAATACCGCGCCGTTGAAGTAGGCACTTAGTTAAGTAACTTAACTGAGTTTGGCGACTACAGAATAGTGTATATCTAACCTAAATATTTTATGAACGTTCTTATCTGATGGGGTGGATATACACTACATAGGTACTATTGATTGATTCAGGCAGGAAGTAGCAATAAGGACCGACGACGACGACGACTCGCGCTACGTTCAATCTACAAGTAAATTGTCTCTTGTAAACATGTTGGCACTGTTTCTGTTTCTTATGTGAGTGTTTTTGTACCTTTACTGCTTTATAAAGGAACCCGTGCTGCTCCGCAGCATTAATTTTTTAAATTATTTATTTTAATACGGACATCGAGAGTGCTCGGCGGGCGACCCACAACCCGCAAGCGGCTCGACATTGGCGTTGCACGGTGTGCGAGAATCCCACCTTAGCTTTCCTCAAACCAAACCAATTTAAGTGGGCAATAACTCAAATGAAAGAGCTCGTTCTAGAGTGAGTTTTTAGATCTAGTACTTTAATTAGAACCGGAGATATTGAGAAAGAAAGCTACGAAAATCGCGTTTGGGTATAACTTGAGAAGGATGAAAGTTTGTTGATTTTCAATAGTTGTGAATAAAAAAAAAAAAAAAAAAAAAGTTGATGACAAATTTGTACAACCTTTAATTTTTTTTAAATCAGCAAATCGGTTTGATAGAACCGTCGGACGGACTCTAAATAGATTTTTTCATTTTGTGAGAAGGGCAAAATTTTGGTGATTTTTAATGCTTAAAAACAAATTTAAGCATCAATACCTTTCATTTAAATAAAAATTAGCAAATCGGTTTGATAGAACTGTCGGATGGACTCGAAATATATATCCTAATTTTTTGAGAAGGGCAAAAGTTAGGTGATATCAAATGCTTGATGACAAATTTGTGCATCAATAACTATTAAAAAAAAGGAAATCGGTTTGATAGAACTGCCGGGTGGACTCGGAAGGATTTCATTTTTAAGCTATTGCATAGATTTTATCGCAGGCTTTGAGCGCGGGGACCGAATCCAGAAATTCCGTAACGAAGAAAAACCTGACGCTCGGTTGCCATGGCAACAATATCGGTTGTCAAAACAAACTTAAAAGAAGATTTGATCATTTTCGGAGAATAATAAAACTCTTTTCATAAACTGTATATACCTCCATATGACAAAAAAGATTTGATTATTTTTAAGCTATTGCATAGATTTTATCGCAGGCTTTGAGCGCGGGGACCGAATCCAGAAATTCCGTAACGAAGAAAAACCTGACGCTCGGTTGCCATGGCAACAATATCGGTTGTCAAAACAAACATATAAGAAGATTTGATCATTTTCGGAGAATAATAAAACTCTTTTCATAAACTGTATATACCTCCATATGACAAAAAAGATTTGATTATTTTTTATTTATCAAATGCAAAAAGATTTTATTTAAGACACAGCTGTTTGTATTTATAGAGATAGGTACAAAAAGATTTTATTCCATATTTGGCTGTATAGTTCCAACTACCATTGCTTAAAAAAAACAAAGATGTAAAAAAGCGCGGTTAAGCGAAAATAAATAATAAATATGAATGAACAAAGTGCATTTATTATTAACTAGCTGTTTCCCGCGGTTTCACCCGCGTGGACAACGTTTCTAAGACTTTTCGAGGGTAGGCAGTGCGCGAGCCGCAAGCGGCTCGCGAGCGTGGTAAAAAGTAGCCTATGTCTGAATCCAGGTCCTAATCTGTCTACCTACCAAATTTCAGCCAAATCCGTTCAGTAGTTTTTGCGGGAAAGCGTAACAGACAGACAGAGTTACTTTCACATTTATAATATTAGTAGGGATGAAGAAAGTAATAAAAGCGCGGTTATGCGAAAATAAATAATAAATATGAATGAACAAAGTGCATTTATTATTAATGAAGAAAGTCACGAAAAAATAGTGAAAGAAAATGAGTGAGTACTCTATATACATAATTTTGAATTGAAAATATAATACTGCTATAAAGGTGACCTAAATTTTTGATGTAGCCCTCTTTTATACACACAAACACACACACGCGTATAGTTTAAATTCTCAATTTAGATTCTCAATATGTATATATATATAAATATATTACTATATATATATATATATAAATAAATAAATTCATTCTTCATTATGTATATAACAGAAACCATCAAACCAAGCACGTGTACTATTCAGTACCTTTGTTTTTGGTGTATAGATAATGCACATGAATGCCGCGCAGAGAAAGTATATATGATATTATCCCTACTAATATTATAAATGCGAAAGTAACTCTGTCTGTCTGTTACGCTTTCCCGCAAAAACTACTGAACGGATTTGGCTGAAATTTGGTAGGTAGACAGATTAGGACCCGGATTAAGACATAGGCTACTTTTTACCACGCTCGCGAGCCGCTTGCGGCTCGCGCACTGCGCACCCTCGAAAAGTCATAGAAACGTGGTCCAAGCGGGTGAAGCCGCGGGAAACAGCTAGTATCTATATAAATGTACATCGCGCGAAATTCGATAATCACTTCTAAATATTGTTATTTATTTAATAAAAGAAAAAAATGTTTTCTTATCGGTCACCACGCTCAAAAAGTGTAACTTGAATTAATATCAAAGAAAAAGAAATACTGCATGAATAAAATAAATAAATAATTATAATTGCATAAGTTGATACAAAATGCTATGCAATAGCTTTACCGCGGCAGTCCCCGAGTGCCACACGTCTTTTTTTTTAAATACATTGAGAAGGGCGAAAATTAGGTGATTTCCAACGCTTACGTGTTTCATATCCTATCCTCCTAATATTATAAACGCGTAAGTTTGTAAGAGCGTCGGTGGCGTAACGGCCACGGCAGCCGCCGCTTCCTTTCCGGGAGGTCCTGGTTCGAATCCTGCACCAATGTGATTTGGAATTTAGATTTCATATGTACGTTTATCCGACGCTATTACGGTGAAGGAAAACATCGTGAGGAAACCTGCACACGCCTGCGGAGAAACTTGCAGGTTGTGTGTGAAGTTGAACAACCCGCACTGGGGCTCGCGTGGTCGACTAAGGCCCGATCGCCCTAATTCAGGGTATGCTCGAGCCCCTCGGTGGGGACGTATATAAGCTGATATCAAGTTTGTAAGAATTTATGGATGTATGTTTGTTACTCTTTCACGCAAAAAGTACTGAACGGATCAAATAAGGACCTGGATTAACAGTAACACATAGGCTACTTTGTTCCACGCTTGCAAGCCGCTTGTGGCTTGCGCACTGCGCACCCTCAAAAAGTCATAGAAACGTCCACGCGGATGAAGTCGCGGGAAACAGCTAGTATTTTATAAAGTTATTAATTATTTGCATCTGATAGCCATCATCATCATTGAAGAGCTGATAATGGAAAGTACAGTTCCAGAGTTGGAGGATAATTCTTGAAATGTTATATGTAAATACACTAGTCAACTTAACTTTGTATAAGACTCAAACCTTCATTCGAAGAGATTTGAAAATCTTGGGATTTTTTTGTGTAGGGTAGGGTAGTGTAGGGTAGGGTAGGGTAGGGTAGGGTAGTGTAGGGTAGTGTAGGGTAGGGTAGGGTAGTGTAGTGGAGGGTATTGTAGAGTAGTGTAGGGTAGAGTAGTGTAGGGTAGGGTAGTGTAGGGTAGGGTAGTGTAGTGTAGGGTAGGGTAGTGTAGTGTACTGTAATTTAGGGTAGGGTAGGGTAGGGCAGTGTACTGTAATGTAAGGCGGTACGTAGTTCGCCGGGACCGCTAGTCTATAATATAAAAATCAATCGTAAAATGTGTTGGTAAGCGCATAACTCGAGAACGGCTGGACCGATTTCGCTAATTCTTTTTTTGTCGAGTTCGTTATTGTCAGGAGAAGGTTCTTATGTAGGGTAGGGTAGGGTAGTGTAGGGTAGTGTTGTGTAGTGTATGTAGGGTAGGGTAGGGTAGTGTAGGGTAGGGTAGGGTAGTGTAGTGTAGGGTAGTGTAGAGTTGTGTAGTGTAGGGTAGGGTAGTGTAGTGTATGTAGGGTAGTGTAGGGTAGGGTAGTGTAGTGTAGTGTAGGGTAGGGTAGGGCAGTGTAATGTAATGTAAGGCGGTACGTAGTTCGCCGCGCCGGGACAGCTAGTCTATAATATAAAAATGAATCGCAAAATGTGTTGGTAAGCGCATAACTCGAGAACGGCTGGACCGATTTGGCTAATTTTATTTTTGTCGAGTTCGTTATTGTCAGGAGAAGGTTCTTATGTAGGGTAGGGTAGGGTAGGGTAGGGTAGGGTAGGGTAGTGTAGTGTAGGGTAGGGTAGTGTAGGGTAGGGTAGTGTAGGGTAGGGTAGGGTAGTGTAGGGTAGGGTAGGGTAGTGTAGTGTAGGTTACGGTAGTGTAGTGTAGGGTACGGTAGTGTAGGGTAGTGTAGTGTAGTGTATGTAGGGTAGGGTAGGGTAGTGTAGGGTAGGGTAGTGTAGTGTAGGGTAGTGTAGAGTAGTGCAGGGTAGGATAGTGTAGTGTAGGGTAGAGTAGTGTAGGGTAGGGTAGTGTAGGGTAGGGTAGTGTAATGTAGGGTAGGGTAGGGTAGTGTAATTTAAGGCGGTACGTAATTCGCCGGGACAGCTAGTCTAATATATAAAAATGAATCGCAAAATGTGTTGGTAAGCGCATAACTTGAGAACGGCTGGACCGATTTGGCTAATTCTCTTTTTGTTGAGTTCGTTATTGTCAGGAGAAGGTTTTTATGTAGGGTAGGGTAGGGTAGGGTAGGGTAGGGTAGGGTAGTGTAGTGTAGTGTAGGGTAGGGTAGTGTAGGGTAGGGTAGTGTAGTGTAGGGTAGGGTAGGGTAGTGTAGGGTAGTGTAGGGTAGGGTAGGGTAGGGTAGTGTAGGGTAGTGTAGTGTAGTGTAGGGTACTGTAGTGTAGTGTATGTAGGGTAGGGTAGAGTAGTGTAGGGTAGGGTAGTATAGTGTAGGGTAGAGTAGTGTAGTTTATGGTAGGAAAGTATAGGGTAGGGTAGGGTAGTGTAGGGTAGGTTAGTGTAGGGTAGGGTAGTGTAAGGTAGGGCTGGGTAGTGTAGTGTAGTGTAGTGTAGTGTAGTGTATGTAAGGTAGAGTAGTGTAGGGTAGGGTAGTGTAGTGTAGGGTAGGGTAGTGTAGTGTAGTGTAGGGTAGGGTAGGGTAGGGCAGTGTAATGTAATGTAAGGCGGTACGTAGTTCGCCGGGACAGCTAGTACATATATAAAAATGAATCCCTATTTCCCTTGGTCACGGCATCACGCGTGAACGGCTGGACCGATTTCGCTAATTTTTTTATTGTAGAGTTCGTTATTGTTAGGAGAAGGTTCTTATGTAGGGTAGGGTAGTGTAGTTAAGTGTAGTGTAGTGTAGGGTAGGGTAGGGTAGTATAGTGTAGGGTA
The DNA here is from genome assembly GCA_947284805.1 of Coleophora flavipennella. Lineage (NCBI taxonomy): Eukaryota > Metazoa > Arthropoda > Insecta > Lepidoptera > Coleophoridae > Coleophora > Coleophora flavipennella. Next base: position 11,332,896 of record OX369306.1, on the reverse strand, counting down.
GTGTAGTATAGGGTTGGAAGGGTAGTGTAGTTTAGTGTAGTGTAGTGCAGGGTAGGGTAGTGTAAGGTAGGGTAGTGTAGTTTAGTGTAGTTTAGTGTAGTGTAGTGTAGTGCAGGGTAGGGTGGTATAGTGTAGTGTAGTGTAGGGTAGGGAAGGGTAGGGTAGGGTAGTGTAGGGTAGGTTAGTGTAGGGTAGTGTAGGGTAGGTTAGTGTAGGGTAGGGTAGTGTAGGGTAGGGCTGGGTAGGGTAGGGCAGTGTAATGTAATGTAAGGCGGTACGTAGTTCGCCGGGACAGCTAGTACATATATAAAAATGAATCCCTATTTCCCTTGGTCACGGCATCACGCGTGAACGGCTGGACCGATTTCGCTAATTCTTTTATTGTAGAGTTCGTTATTGTTAGGAGAAGGTTCTTATGTAGGGTAGGGTAGTGTAGTTAAGTGTAGTGTAGTGTAGGGTAGGGTAGGGTAGTATAGTGTAGGGTAGTGTAGTATAGGGTTGGGTAGGGTAGTGTAGTTTAGTGTAGTGTAGTGCAGGGTTGGGTAGTGTAAGGTAGTGTAGTGTAGGGTAGGGTAGGGTAGTGTAGTTTAGTGTAGTGTAGTGTAGTGCAGGGTAGGGTGGTATAGTGTAGTGTAGGGTAGGGTAGGGTAGGGTAGGGAAGGGTAGTGTAGTGTAGGGTAGGGTAGGATAGGGTAGTGTAGTGTAGTGTAGTGTAAGGTGGTATGAAGTTCGCCGGGACAGCTAGTCCCGTATAAAAACTAGGTTAGTTCTTCCACCAAGACGAATTCCAGCCCAGACCATTATTGTGCCCCCCTGATAGGAATGCACTTTCTGAGGACAACGAAACCGTTCGTGACGTCCAGAAGCTCGCCACACGCATACTCTCCTTAAATCAGGGTGGAAACCGAATCTGGATTCATCAAGAAACAACACACGAGCCGACTCATCTTCTGCCCACTCTAGGTGAACACGTGCCCATCGTAACCGTAGAGCACGATTGCCTCACCGGAGAGCTACAACCCGCAACGGCCTACGAGAACGTAAACCGACTTCATTCAGTCTTCTCCTGTCTGTTTGGGTGCTGACAGCCACCTGGTGTTGAGTTTACAGCCTTTCAACCAGTTGCCGCGCCGTAGTTTCAGGCTCCCGCCTAACGATATTCCGAATAAAGCGGTCTTGTCTCTCGGTTGTAACACGAGCTACCTGCAAGCTACCTGGATGTCGTTCGGCCGTATTCCCGGTGAGCCGATAATGTTGCCATAACCTTCGAATTACCGACTGGTTGGATTCGATGGCATTCGCAACTTGACGTTGCCCTTTAATAAAAAAAAAATCAAATCAGTTCGATAGATGGACTCTAAGTAGATTTTTTATTTTTTAAATATAATTAGGCAGGGCGAAAGATAGATGATTTCCAATGCTTGATGACAAATCTATGCATCAACACCTTTCATTTAAAAAATAAAAACTTAAAAAAACTAAAAACCGACTTCAAAAACAAAATCATTCAAAAGAATGAATCAATCAATCAATCAATCAAATATGCTTTATTGTACAATTACAAAAATTACAGAATACAAGTACAGAATAAATAGAAAAATTATTTTCATATATAAATACACGAAATTAACCAACAATAACGAAATCAGGGGTAGGTACGAATCAAATTAAGGGCCTACAATTGTTTTTGAGGTCAGTACCAGCACACAGCTACTACATTACCTATTATTACTCGTAAATGTTTTAGATTTGATGGGTTTGCGGGCTCCGACCTCAAAAAAATTTTTAGGTCCCTATTGGTTCTTACCTACCTACCTTTAATTTCGTTATTGTTGCTTAATTTCGTGTATTTACGTAATATAAAAATATTATTTCATACATTTGAGTGAATTTCTTTTTGAAATCGGTTTTTAGTTTTTTAAACTTTTATTTTTATAATTTTTAGTGATAATGCTATCTAACAACGTAAAACGCAATCACCTACTCGCCAATAGGAATCATCAAATCATAATGCATGTGTTTCATTACCCGATACAGAGTCCCGATAGTGGAAGCCCACTATCTTATCAGCAGCATGAAAGTTAAGGATTCAAACCTTCCACCTGAATAACCTGAAAGAATACAACTATCGGTTTGTATATACCTACGTATCTATGTATAATATTTAAAGAATTGTCCTACAACTTCTAACAGGGATTTCTATCTTCCATTATTATCAGCTCATCAACATGAGATTATGACTACCAGACGCAAAGAATTGTAATAGCTTTAGAAAATGTATAAAAAACGTAATATTGCCCTCGGTTTCCCTGGGACCCCATCACCAGATTCTGACTTGGTGACAATGGGACCACTTCGAAAGTAGGTATACTCTTTTGAATAAAAAGAGTTTTTAAAATCGGTCCACAGTTGACAGAGAAATTGGTGAGCATACATTAAAAAATACACAATATGGTGGAACAGAAAAGGTTCTACTTTTTCGAAGTCAGTTAAAAAAGAATAAAAGAAATCGGTTGGATAGAACGAAGATAGAACGTCCGGACGGACTTACATAATTTTTCATCAATTCTTTTAATATATAGAACAACAGATTTTATTTATCTATTTCGCTGTCCTTGTTACCCCATGGCTATAAAAATCTATAATAAATTACCTTCAACAATAAAGGATTTACCCATGAATAAATTTAAGACACAATTAATTAAATGGCTTGTCGAGAAAGCATTTTATTCTGTAAAGGAATATTTAAATTTTAAAATATCACAAATTTAATACTTTACCTTTTTTGTATAATGTACCAACTCAACTATGAATAAAATATTAGGCTATAATTTAATTAATGACATGAATCTATTATCACATTCATTAACCGATCTTTCATATAATTTATTTATTATTTTAAGTTTGACAAAAATACGATTATTAATGTAGATATGACTTGACATTTTGACATCTATAAATATTTTGGTGTGTTAATAATGCTATTAAAATATGTATATAATTTTGCATGCTTCTCATAAGCTAAACATGAGAAACTTTATATTGTAGAATCTAACATCCATGTTTAAAGCGAAATAAACATTTCATTTCATTTAATTTCCTGTCTTATCTAGACATGGCACCTGCCGACTACGTCATGTCGGATAGATGGCATTATTCAGTTTTTCTTATGATAGGTAAATAAAAAAAACCCATTTGAGCTATAACGATTTTATTATCATATCTGCTCATATATATCCCCATCGAGGGGCTCGAGCCTACCCTGATTTAGGGCGATCGGGCCTTAGTCAGTTACCACGCGGGCCCAGTGCGGGTTGGTTGACTTCACACACAACCTTCGAGTTTCTTCGCAGGCGTGTGCAGGTTTCCTCGCGATGTTTTTCCTTCACCGTAAGAGCGTCGGAAACGTACTCGTACATATAAAATTTAAATTCGAAATCACATCGGTACGTGGCAGGATTCGAACCACTACCTCCCGGACAGGAGGCGGCGGCCCTAGCCGTTACGCCACCGAAACTCCAATATTAAATTAGTAAGAGATAATTAAATAAGATATCTTAGATTTTTGTTTCAAGTCCTAGGTACAGTGACAATTCTTAGGTTCACTTGTGATCGGAAAAGAGCAGATGGCGAATACAGAAAAACGGGCTTCCCCAGGGTAGCGTACTGACTCCATTGATTTTCAGTGCCTATACTTGTGACGAAGCCCACAATAGCAGCAGACTCTGAACATTTCTTGTACGCCGGCGATTTAGTACCTACTTCCCAGGCTAGTTCCTTTGACGCGATTGAGGCAAACTTATCCGAGGCACTTACTTACGTTATAGATTAAGTTCCCAATATGCCCTGAAACCCAATCTATCTAAAACTCAGAGCTGCGCATTCCACCTAAGAAAACAATCATGACAACCGATGCTTAAACATCTCGTGGCGGGTGGTGTCAATCACTTACTTACGAACGGCTACCCGCCTCATTGCGGGAAATATCACATGACAAAACATTTAGGCGCCATTTGAAAAACTTCTTGTTGGAAGGAATATTATTCAATTGACGAATTTTTAAAAATGAAATACTGACATACATACTTTAATGTATTAATTTATATTTATTTACTCACTGTTCAGTTTACTTTTTGACATTTTAATTTTTGTAATTTGACATTTTGTTTTTGTTAATTTACTTTTTGACGATCTCCTCACCATTGACATATTTTATAATTTGACATGTATATTTTATGAATTTGTGTCGTGTGATGAATAAATCTAATCTAATCTAGACAACTCAGGTATCTTGGTGTTACTTTAAATAAGTCCATAAAGTACAAACCAAACACACCAAGCAGAATTCAGAGTAGTTTCCTTCAGAAAAGGTTTTCAGTTTCATGAGCTGAACCTCCGTAGCGTAATGGTTATTAATTAGTCTATTAGCTTCACAACACAAGGTCGCGGATTTGATTACCAGCGGAGTCTAACTTTGTAAGACTCGGTTTGGTTGGTGGAAGGGCATTTCCTAAGCCCGCCTGGCTAGCTACCACCATCTTGTCGTGCCGCCAAACATTAATATGGGGAACTGAGTCGGTACATATCAACAGCGTTGATATGTACTGACTCAGTTCCCCATTGAGCCGGGTAATCTTGGTAAGACTACTTCCATCTTCGGCATCATCGTCACTTGCCATCAGGTGAGATGGTGCCATGCCCCCTTAAATCATTTTCATGTATTTCAAAAGGTCCCTATATTTATTTCAAATCATTTTTTTAGACTATATCCCTCAGTACAAAGCTTAGAAGCAACTGCCGTCCTAATTCTGGCAAGAGGTGGATCGAAAGGGGTGACGTTGAAGAACTTGCAGACTGTCGGTGGAGCCAGTTTGCTGGCCCGTGCTATTCACACAGGCAGAGCAGCTGGATTTGAAGACATCACTGTCTCCACTGATCATCCTTTGATAGCAGTAGAGGCTTTGAAATGTAAGTGGTCATCTTGCACTATGATATCGCCCTAGTAGGTATATATGTGGCAGGCAAATTGTATGATTAGTCATTTTACATACTTACATTCAGGCAAATTGTTTAATTCGTCCGTATGTAAACGGTCAGGCAAAATGTAAATTGCTGTACGCCGATTCAGGCAATTTGTGATAATTCGTCCGTATGTAAACGGTCAGGCAAAATGTAAAATTCTGTACGCAGATTGTAAAATGCCGAGCCAGGCAAATTGTAATAATTCGTCCGTATATAAACGGCCAATGCCGAGTCAGGCAAATTGTCAAAATGCCGTACGGCAGATTGTAAATGAGTTCGCGAAACGAGCAATTTTAGGTACAGTCCAGGTTTGATTGATTTAACTGTCCCCGCCCTCGCCATTATATAATTTGCCTGACCGTATGTATAATGATGAATTATACAATATGCCTACGACATATTATACCCACGAGTTCGTAGATGCGTTTAAAGGTTTCAACGTGTTTGCTTACCTTTCATTTATTTATTTAATTATTACAAGCAATCTCACAACAGAACCCACTGTAATCATTATCATATAAGCTGAAATACGTCCACTGCTAGTAAAAATGTCAACTGTAAATGACAATCATCATCATATCAGCCGATGGACGTCCACTGCTAGACATAGGGCTGCCCCAAGGATTTCCAAGACGACCGGTTCTGCTCTGCCCGCATCCAGCGGTTTCCCGCGACTTACACCAGGTCATCGGTCCAGTTGGAGGCCTGCCTGCGCTACTTTTCCGGTAAATGACAATGTTTAAGTTCAATACGGAATGTCAAAAACAAATGTCAATATGTGTCATTCTCAAGTGTCAAAGTAAAATGATTGTCAAATGTAAGTAAGTAAGTAAATATACTTTATTGAACGCCAAAAAACAATACAGGACTTATAAATGTACTCGTAAATATAAAATGTAAATGTCTATGTCAATGTCAAATGTCAATATCAAATATCAATTTCCTGTTAAATGTCAATGTCCTAACTGTCAAAAGTCAATATCAATGTTAAATGTCAACGTTCAATGTAAACTGTCAAAAATTGGCTGTCTAATGTCAACTGTCAATGTTTATGCCAAAAGTCAGTGTCAGATGTCAGTCATTGCCTATGGCAGCTGTCAATGCCACGTCAATGTAAATACCTAATTCCAAATGTTGGTAAAAACTACAGTTAATGCCAAATGTTAATATCGATTGTCAATGTTCACATGAAAAACAGAGAGTGTAAGCACAGTATATATATTAGTACTAACGTACAGTATGGACACTCCCTGCCGCTCTCTAAATTCGACCTCACCCCCCCGTCACTCAGATTGGATGTAGATTGGGTACCAAACGTAAAGGACGAGCTACGCAAGCGCGATAAACGTCACTTATATTCACTTTGCGCGCCGCTGTGATTTCGTACACCGGAATAAAAAGCAACTAGTTACCGAACGTAAAGGACGAACTACGCATGCGCGATTAACGTCACTTATATTTACTTTGCGCGCCGCTCACCGCTCGACGCCAATAGGCGGCCGCGGCGCTGAGATGCCTCGTATTATGATTGGCTGACCACCAATATTATACGACCAAATCTAAGAACAATCAGTTCCTATGAATCTTCATACTAGCTGTATCTTTTTTTTTTAGAAATGTAGTTCCTTTATGTTTTTCATATGTCAGATATCAGTTTGTTATTGTGGCTTGTGAGATATTTTGTTCGTTTTATTTATTGTTTGTAATAATTTGATTAGATGGTGTGAAAGTATGAGTTGTATAGAAATAACTAGTGGTGTAATATTATAAAATGTGATCTCGGAATTATAGATTGAGATTGACTATTATTGTAGGTTGCTAAATGAGATTGTTTCACGGACAAAAGCTCCTGTGTTTGAAGAACAAATGAACAATGTTATCCATGTAAGTTACTTAATCATGTAAGATAACTGTTGATTGTTGCTTGCAGCACAGTATATACAGGGTGTAACATAAAGGTGTGGTGATACTTTAAGGTGGGCTTGTACCCATTAAACTGAACAACTTTCTCCATGGAACCCATAGTCAAATCGCAAAAAAAAATTTGAACTTCCCATACTAAGTTGGCTGATTAGCTGATCGAGTTAGTATGGGAGAGCCAAATTTTTTTTTGCGATTTGACTATGGGTTCCATGGAGAAAGTTGTTCAGTTTAATGGGTACAAGCCCACCTTAAAGTATCACCACACCTTTATGTTACACCCTGTATATCTTGCAGTGTGCATGCAGTAAATAACTAACAAACATTCGTGAACAATACCGCCGGTGTGATTCAACCCTACCTGCATTCTTGCCTATAGATACGTCAGTTATATATATGTATATCATTTCTCGCTCGTTTGTATGGAGTGTCCGGGGTGTGGTGTAAGTGTCTAATGTCCATGTCAATAACTAGTGTCAATGTAAATGTCAAATGTAAATGTCTAACGTCTAACATGAATGTCAAATGTCAACTGATGTCAAATGTAAATTAGTCTTTAAGTACCTAATGACCCTGTAATCCTACATAATGCGCGGTCCAACACACACTTGACGAATTTTAAAATTGCCAAAGACTTTATTTTACCCTGTAGTATTTTTCAGGTGGTGCTTCGATCTTTTATAGAAGTACAATTACAGCAACTGACTGGGCACCTTCAATTTGGGGTGCTGCGGAGTTTATAGCTTCCAGACAAGAAGTAAAAATTTTAGTGCTGATTCAAGCTACGTCACCTTTTATACAAGGTTCAAATCTACGCAAAGCTATCTCGAAAATAAAGGAACCCAAGCCTTTTGATTGTGTGTTTTCGGTTAAAAGGTAGGCAATGAAAACAAAACAGGTCCCGACCGTTTATAAAATGTTCAAATGCCATTTGAAATTCATTACAGGAGTTTCAAACTGCGTTGGCAATATGAGGGTAGTTTGTTACGTCCGTTAAATTTTGAACTTCACGCCAGGCCTCGAAGACAAGACTGGTCAGGGGAATTGTTAGAGACTGGGGCTTTTTATATTTCGAGAAGATCACTCATAGAAGAAGGATATTTCCAAAATAACAAGTAAGTTTTTATTAATTAGAAAATGAAATGGATTTTACTCGAACGCGCTATGCAATATTCGCTACACAAGCGGCTTGCGAGCATAGGCAGGAGTTTACTCCAGATCCCTAGGGAACTATATCTGGCTATTCTGATCAGCAGTCTATATGTTTTCCCAATCCAACCAACAATTAACAATTAAATAACTAAACAACTTAATTAACAATCCTTATAGAAATATCTATGCAAAAAAAAACACGTTAACCCGTTATTCTGTTGCGACGCCGACGTGCGCGAGCCTGGAAATTAGTTTTCCCTAGATCCTTCGGGAACTGTCTCTGGTTATGCTAATTAGTAGTCTGTGTCATTTTCCACCCTTCTCAACCATCTCTGAGCAAAAATTTCAACAAACCGTTGCCAAACCAATCAGAGTATTTTTTGGTTCCATCAGGAAATGCACCCGACTATGCTATTTCCACGGGATAAAAAGTAGCGTATGTCCTTCCCCGTGACACAGGCTACCTCCACGCACAATTTCGTCAAGATTTTTTGAGGTGTTGAAGCGTGAAAAGGTAACTAACAAACACATTTTCACATTTATAATGTTAGTAAGGATAATTTACGTAATCTTAAGTTAGAAAATAGGAAAATTATATCTTAACCCTCTGTAGCGCAAGAAAATAAAAACTTAAAATAGTTACTGTAAAATGTTAATAAAAAGAAATAAAAATACACGTGTTTCTAGAAAAAAATATTTTTTAAATATTTATTTGAAAAAAATGGAATAATGGGAGTGTGACAGAAATGTGACACTGCATCAAGAGGGTAACTTAACTTAGGTGAAATAGTTTAAAATAATTTTTGTGTATAATAGCAAAGTGCAACGCCACATTTCTTGCACATCGTTTGTGTGACACCAGTGCATTTAGAAAATTTGCAGCGTATTCTTTTTTCTGTCCAAACAGGCCAGTGTCCTGTCTGATCTTGCCTGATTGCCACTGGAGGGACATGTTGTGCTGGACCTTTGTGTCGTTTTGCTCGAATTTCGTTTTTGATAGATCGACGGCTCTTCAGAGTCGACGGAACACCAAGCTTACAAAAAATCAGCCAAGTTCAAATGTTTATCCTGCAAGCCCTTTGCTCTATGAGTTCTTTTGTAAAGAAGCCATGCTCAAATCCAATAGATGATAAAACATGCGAACCTGCCACCTTTTGCTGCGAAGGTGTATTTTGTAGCGACTCATAATGTAATCGATTAGACCCACACTACCAATGTGGCGATTGTATTCTCCAACAATATTTGGACGACATTTTGATATGTACAGCTTGGTCTTCTTGTCATACCTCCTCACCTGAGCTTTTGGCATTTCTCCTACGAAACTTGATGCTAAATTAACCACCTTATTATCTTTTCAGGCTACGGTTGCTACATCCACACCGTTTATAACAGCAAAATAGTCAACAGAATAGCCTCTGTCCTTTTTGGACATGCCGTTATCTGTGGGTTTTTTGCAATATGGAATCCTATTACGACGCACGGTACCAAGACTTTACCATTATTTGTCAAGTACTCTAGGAGTGGCAAGCTTGTAAAGCAATTGCTAAAATATCTGACGGTAAACTTTCGTTGCCTAGAAAACGCAGCTGTTGGTCATTCAATACAAGATTTTTCTTCTTCCGTCGCAGATTGAGTTTTTGTGATTTTCTAGGACGTACCACAGATTGGGCTTGTTGCGTTCCAGTTGGTACAGCAGCAGTAGATGCAAAATAATCAGGTCCACTGTTTTCTAAACTATGAACAATCTCAACAAGGTTCATTCATCTTCCGCATTTTCATCGATGGAAAACTGCTCTTGCTCCTTTTCATTCTCAAGTTGAAAATCTGGATCTGCAACGCTGTCATCGTGATCTTCTATGCCATCTTCACTGCTTTCGTAAGTATTTAACATCTTGGCTATTTCGCCATCCCGAAGTTGTCGAAAAGACATTCTAAAATGGAAATCAAAGGAAACATATTACAAGCATCGTCAAAAGAAAAAGTTTACCCACGTTAGGCAATGTGACATTTCTGCTACAAACACGACTAAAAGTCAAACTCGTCGAAGGCACTCAATTACATTAAAACCCAAACTACAACATAAAGTACAAGTACTTACCTTATATATTTTCCAAAAACACACAGTATTTATCACGTTTTCCAATTTTTTCCGATTTTTGAAAAGCACTTAGGTAGTTGAATCTGATCAGTCGAAGAATAACGGCGGTCACGCGGCACTAACGCCATCTACATTTTTTGTGTTACATTAAGTCTATATATCGGTTCGTTACAGATACGTTACATTGACTCAATACGGGTTTGAAAAAATATTGGATCTTTGATCGGCGTAAAATCGGTTTGTGACAGAAATGTCACTCCGCGGTACAGAGGGTAGCTGATGACACCACTATTGTTTTCACTGGGAAATCATGGGAAGACATACACAAAATTGCTGAATAAAAGAACCGGCTTACGTGGCAAAATGGCTAAATTTTAATCTGCTAACAAAAAATGCGTCAAATAAATGCTTTACCATTAATATCATACCCCAACCTAAAAATAACTTAAAGTTTAAAATACATGTAATAAAATTCCAAGTGATAACTGCAACTGTCCTACAATAGAAATAGTAGATTGTTAATCAAGGAAAGAAAGTGACCCATTTCACTCGAGATATTTCTGGCGCTCGAACGAAGTGAGAGCGCCAATAACTCGAGGGTGAAATGGGTCATTTCACCCGAGTTAAACACTCTACTTTTCATTTCGACTGTGAGGAAATGTATTAATTTATATGATATAAAATATAAATTAGATATCAATAAATATATCCAACTTCCAACCATTTCGCAATGGCCGCTTGCCACGGCCGACTAGATTGTACCTAATAGAGTTGGTTACGACGTGCAACTAGGTGGCCATGCCCAAAAATTGAAAAAAAGTGTCATGTTATCATGGAATTATGGCGCGCAGCAGAATAGAGGTATGATTTTAAATTTTAATCTTCTGTAATTGTAAAAAAAAGAACAACTATAAAATGAATAAATATCAAACTATAGATCGTATTAAACACGTCGTTTAATGTGTAGCTGAGTTAATATATCAAACCTCTTATTTTAATATGAAACCTCCTATTTTAATGTAATTTAATAATATGACATAACTCAATTATCCTTGACTTCGTGCCTGGCAATAAAAAAAAACTTTCCACCCTAGGGATGAAATTTACTTTCCACCCTAGGGATGAAATTTACGTTCCATCCTAGGGATGAAATTTACTTTCCACCCTAGGGATTAAAGTACTTTCCATCCTAGGGATGGAAAAGCAATGTTCCACCCGGCTATCTACTCATAAAAAATAAACTTTCCGAACAGTAATATCTACCAAATACTTGGGAGTTACCATAGACTAAAGATTGTCATGGCATTCTCAGCGGAAATGGTTACAAGTATAATCAGAAAAAACTAATGTGGATGTCCCTGAGACATGTTGCCCCGGTCAATTTACTATATCAAGTTTATATTGCTTTAGTACAATCAGTTTTATCATATTATATCTTTATCTGGAGTGGGGACTCAACAATGAAGTTTCTTGAGTTGGAGAGAGGACAACACTATTTAATAAAAAAAAAACATGCATTTTAAAAAGTTCCGATTTCCAACAGATCAACTGTACTCATTGTGCCGATTAGTTAAAATCTATTAAACTTTAAAAAACGCAAATCACTACCCTATAACGCTAACATAAAAAGAGTAGACAAGACATAGTATGTGATTTACATCCAGTTAAGACTGCCAAAAATCACGGTCATCACCCGTGGTACGGTTGGGTTGTCCGGCCAACCGAACCACGGAAAACCAATCTATGTACCTATACAACAAATAGAATAAATAAAATACTTTGTAACACTTTAGTGCTTAATAAATGTTATGAAAAATTAATAATGAACTGTCTAAATTCCCTCACTTACGAGGAAGGTGAGGCATTGATGCAGGTGATTGAGGTCAATACACACACACACACACACACACACACACACACACACACACACACACACTTACACTGGATTCGTATTTTTAAAATTCTACTCATCCAGAAATCGCTTATTTTCCCGGCCTCGTCAGTAATGTATGTACTACTTCATCACACCATTTCAAAAAACACGATTGGTTCCTCAATAAGTGCAACAAAATTCTACTTTGCTTTAGGGAGTTTTGATTCTCTCTTCTGATTGGTGAGTGTTCGTGAAGGTTGTATGTAAAAAAAATATGTACATGGTTACAGAGATTTATATATAGCATATCTCTGCATGGTTAGCAAGAAGTTTTGTTGGTTAGTATGTAAAGTTAACCAATGAGGTCGAACGCTTATTGTATGAAGAAGTTACAAGTCGATTAGGTTTTGGCGGCAATGCGCACTGAAAAAAAAGAACGGTCACGTGCATTCTTCTTTCTTTTTGACTTGAATTTCCTTTCTTTCTTTCTTTCTTTTTCTTTCTACTACTATAAAATCGTTCAAACTAAGGCCCTCGGAACAAAATATTACTTTGTCCCCTTGTTACAATTCTTTCTCATTATTAAGTTACCATTTGCGTTTTTGTATGCAAAATGCAAAAACTAAACGTATTCTAGCTATTCAACATGAACTGTCAGTGGCACAGATCTGTCAGTGGGCATGTTTTTTTGTAACTTCTAGGCTCTCTGCGACAATCAGAAGAAGAGAGTGCCATACAAAGTTGTATATGTGTCTTTGTCTTACTTTTTTATATTACATAATCTTACAAAATAAACGCATTTGACACGCATGAAAGTGAGGTGGGAGTTTTGTTTTCGTGAGTTTCAAAAAAGTTTTTCTCGTGAAATTGTGGAAAGTTTTTGTTGTTTAACTATTTTTTGGAAAGTCGAGAACGCCTTTCAAATTTCAGTTGTACTTTCGTGGAAATTTCGTCTGCGGAGAGCCTCGAAGTAGATTCCCACCGTGACCTGCTTTTGGCTAACGCTATGCTAAGCCATAACTTGGTGTAATCTTCACAGATCAGGTAAATATGAATCCCATTAGGTCTATTTATTAACGATAGATGACGATTCAACCGCTCTTACGGTTTAGCTCATTTGTTTAGGTTACTTTTGATGCTCCTTTAACTCTAACCAGCTACAGCTTTTCTAAGTGCACACCTTTTCCCCAATAACATTAGCTGATAAAATTTTGGAATATCATTAGCGAAGCTTATAGCTTTGCAAATGTAAAATGCAACTTAGAGCAGTTGTAAAACAGATTTAAATTTTCCTTGTGTTACAAATGTGTTTTCTTTTTTTACTTGTTTGCTCAGTTGTCTGGCATATTTTATTCTCCAACATGTTGTTACCATAATGATGTCATAAAGTGATTTGTAATTGTCCCTCACTTAATACCCACGATTTATCAACATAACTATGACAGCATTTGATTATTAGTTCTGTTAAAATACCTACTGTTTGATAAAAGCTATAGCCATGTGTTTTATTATTGTACTAGCTTTTTCCACGCGGCTCCGCCCGCGTGGACATCTTTTTTATGACTGTCTTTAAGGGTGATTAGTAAATTATGTTGTTTCCCACCTACTCAATCATCTCTGTGCAAAAAATCACAACAATCGAGTATTTTTTTAGTTCCCTCAGATTATGCTATTTTCCCGGGATAAAAAGTAGCCTATGTCCTTCCCCGTGACACAGGCTACCTGCAAGCCAAATTTCATAAAGATTGGTCAAGGTGTTGAAGCGTGAAAAGGTAACAAACAAACACATTTTTAATATTATTAAGGATGATATTATTATTACCTACATATTATTATAATACCAGGAGATGTTTCGGTATGAACTGTGTCTTCCAATGAATTTAAATAAATAAAATCACATTATCTCTTTTTAATGCACTTCAAAAAGGGAGGAGGGCTCAACTGTACAATAGGGTCCATCGATTTGGCAGTCCGCGATTTTTTTGGTAAGAGATATGCTTTAGCTGAACATCCATACCAAATTTCAAGGTTAGGAAACCAGCGGTTTTTGAGTTATGAATTTTTGAAAATTGTAATTTTAGGTACTCTTTGGTCCTTTAGAAATCGGTATTTTTACATACTCTTTGATCGGAAAACTCGCTAACGCTTATTACAAAAAGGTGTTAGTCAATAGGGAATTTTCCACCACTTTTACAAAAATCAACTAGATGGCGCTGATCAACATTGGGAATTAGAAAATTGGCAACATTGATATTGAGAACACAATAATGTCATCAGTATGACCAATTTCAGCACATTTCTACCTTTGTAGTAAATTTCGAGCAATAGAATTATATATGAATTTTCAAGCTAACCTAACCTGTAGGTGTAGGTAGATGTTCTGCTTGCTAGTAAGTCAATAAAAACTATTTTGTTTTAAATTAAAAAAACATCAAAAGATAGTATTTAAATACGGCTTAGGTTTCGGTAGATTTTAGCAGTATTTTTGATAGAAAGAATCCTCGGTAAAAAGAGTGATCACTCTGTGGTCACTGCTGTTATCGACGAGTGTCGTTGACCGTGGTGTTTATTCCAGTTCATGACTGCGAAATACTTGTTGGTTTTATTTTCCACTTGTTTCTTCCTAATTTTGTGTAATTTTTAAACTCCTGGTGCGTCGCGTCGAGCTTCGGTTTCTCCGTATTTCAGTTGTGGTCTTGTGCACATCAATGGGTACTTTGCAGTTTCAGAGACAGGACTCATAGCTGTGTGTTCAGAGTTTGTGTGCCTAATAGTGAGACATAGATTTCTTGTTTGGAAGACATGGCGAAGGACTATGGATCGTGGACACTCAAGCAACTTAAAGAGGAGTTGCGGAAACGTAATGCCAAAACTACTGGGAAAAAAGCTGCTCTTGTCCAAAGGTTAGTGTATTTTGCTAAACTTCGGTTAGTTTTAGTATATTTTAGGAGACTTTTAGCCATTTTAATATTGGAAAACAAGGGCGTTTTTAATTGTTATAAAAATGGCATTTATATCTGCAAGCTAACATGTATGGCCCGCTTAAAAATCCAGTTTGATTCAGCATAATTGATTGAGAAGCATTCGTAGCTCAGTACAACTTGGTTTGTACAGCTTGGTTGGGTCAATCACGTAGGTTAACTGACCTGAAGCACGGTCACTATCTGGATGGGTTGACTGTTCATAGCATTTTTCTCAACAGTTTACGTGCTGCGCAAGGCATGTTAAGCTGTTGGTTCCAGTTGATTTCAATACATGGCAGTCGTTAAGACTAGTTGAATATCTTACAGGTGGCTTAAAAAACTTTTGAAAATGGTGTTTGCACCAACCTGTTGGTCCCTGTTTGTAGAGTATGGCCTGACTTTCCCGAGTTTAGAAAGAAAGTGATCTATAGTGGGGACGTTTATGGGTTGTTAACAGCAGTCTGATTCACCACAACAGCTATGCCACATCTTGGAAGTGTAAGGTCATTATCTGCTAGGTGTAATAGAAAATAAAGATAGTATTCAACAATCATACATTACCTACAGGTATTCCTAATTATTGTTTACTTTCGAGTGAGAAAGGAGTGACGAAGGTATTGTGAAGGCAAACAAAATCAAAGTTGAGATTTTGATGCAGAAAAACAAAAAATGTGTGTGTGTGTGTCTACATCCGTCCATTGCTCTAGTTCCCAAACTACTGAATGGATTTGGGTGAAATTTGGGTTAGGACAATGTTCTTTTTATATCTCAGTGTTTTTTTTTTATGTCAAAAATGGCTCTATAGATTTTAATGAAACTTGGTAGTATAACTGTATATAGCCTAGAGTATTTATTGTTAATTTGTGTGACTTCACAAGAAAGTATGCTCAGTGTGGCTGTACAATTTATTTTACCTTTATTTGAAATGAGTGAAATTTTATTTTAACCTGTTTATATTTTTTGGTTGCAGATTAATGGATTATGACACCATCTTTGGTGGCTTAGTTAACGATCCAGAGGAATCGTACCATATTAAAACACCCAATGCTGATCTGTTTCGTGATGTCACCTCAGATAGTGTTCTGCCAATTATATGTGAGCAAGATCTACAGCATTATAGTCAGCTAGCCGACCGTGAAAATTTAAAAAGCTCAAAAAACATGTATGAAGAGCAGTACTTGCAAATGAGTCGTGTAGCTTACTTTGGCAGCGAGTATTTTATAACTGCTTTGTGCTCTTCAGAAATGAGAAAGTCTGTCACATATAATGTGACCATAAAGGCAAAAGACAATGTGATAATGGAAGGCCAATGTGAGTGTGCAGCTGGAATGGGCCCATATGCTCAATGTAAGCATGTACTAGTGTTAGTATATGGTCTGATTGATTTTACTGATAACAAAAACATTAAAAGAAGTACAAGCTCCACATCAACCCTTCAGACATTCCATCACCCAACAGCAATCTACTCAGGTAATCCTGTCAAAGCTGAAGATTTGAATTTAAAAATCAAGAATGCAAAGAAGATTGCTGAATTTGACCCACGACCCGGGAGCTCTCAAGAATCAAGCTCAAGCTCTCATAAATATGCTGAACATTTTATAAATCAGACAATAATTTTTTGTGCTCAAGAAAATGTTACAATGCCCATGGCTCAGCTGAGAAAACCAGCAAATTAAAAAGCTCTTTACAAAGACCATGATTACTTCAATAAGACGGAGGAAAAAAGATACCTGGAATCATTAACTTTAAATGAAATCGAATAAGAGGAATTACAGCAAAATACAAAAAATGACCGAAAACTCTGGAAGCAGAAAAGAAAATTAAGACTCCCGAGTTCTGATTTTGGGAGTAAATTCCCAAACAACAACAAAGAAAAGCTGGCCAAGGCATTGCTAAAAGATGAAGAATTCACATCACTAGCAATTCAACATGGATTAAAAAACGAAAAATTTGCCATCCAAAAATTTTGTTTAGAAACAGGATTCACTGTAACGAAATGTGGAATCATAGTGCACCCAGATTTGCAATATTTTGGGTGCACACCTGATGGCCTTGTAGGAGACAATGCAGTCATTGAAGTAAAGTGCCCATATACAGCAAGAAACAAAGCTGCTACTGGAGAAAATATACCCTACTTACATCTATGTGAAGAAAGTGGACTTTTTAAATTGGACAAAAACAGTGATTATTTACCAAGTACAAGGACAACTGATGTGTACAAACAGAAATACAGCTTATTTTTTTGTCTACGCTGTAAAAGATTTCTATATATCTATAATATGACTGATAAATTAAACCACTTTTATGAAAATTTTTATAAACAGGTTTTATTAGACAAGTATTTGTACAATATGAAATAAAATGTTAACTTTAGTATCTTAAGTCAATTCGCTCAGATAGTGTCATTAGTTTATAGACAAAATGCAAGAATTAAATCTACTTTAATAGACAATTTACAGACACAAATCAAGTTATACACATGTGTCAGCATTATTTGAGGTCAAGGCGGCGTTCTTTGACACGCGGCGGCACGCGCTGTGTCGGTATTTACAAAGGGCGAATGACACTATCTAAGCGAATGGGCTTTACCTATAAATTTTTACCTATTACTTACATTAGTCCTAAAATTTAGTAACTAACACATTTATGTTAAGAAAGATGAATGATGTATCCAAGACTAGCTGTAAAAACTGTAAAAATATTTTTTCTTATATTATAATTTTAATTTTTCTAATATTTATTATTTGTTAGTTTACCCTACATAAAAAACACTGAAAATTTCAGCCTGCTACCTGTTACGGTTCAATAGGTACAGCCTTTTAAGTTGAACATGTGGACAGCGTAAGCTTAGTAATAAGGTTCAATTGGAACACTTTGAGTCATCATCATATCAGCTGAAGAAAGTCTACTGCTGGATATAGGGCTCCCCCAAGGATTTCCACGACGACCGGTTCTGAGCTAACCAATTCTAGTGGCTTCCCACGACCTTCACCAGGCACCGGTCCAACGAGTGGTAGGCCTACCTGCGCTACGTTTTCCGGTGCGCGATCGCCTTTGAGAACTTTACTACCCCAGGGGCCATCTGTTCTCTGTGCCCCGCCCACTGCCACTTAAGTTTAGAAATTTTGAGAGCTACGTTGGTGACTTTGCTTTTCCTCTTTGATCTCCTCGTTTCTGATTCGATTATGCAGAGAAACTCCGAGCATAGCACGCTCCATTGCCCTTTGGGTGACCTTTGCGTAAGGAACCCTAAATATAAATCACTTTTATAAATAGGTTATATTATAAAAGCATTTGTACAATATAAAAATATTAAAGATTTTTTAATGAAAACCTATGCATTTTTACTTATTATATTAGTTCTAAAATTTGTTAACATGGCACATATAAAAACAATGTCGCTTGACAATATTATTTCTGTATTATTCATAGGCTCAATCAATATTCTATATGTTTTTAATAGCCCAATAGCTCTTTCTACATGAATTCTCTTACTTGCAACTTTCCGGTTCTTCTTTAGCATCTCAGGGCCAATTTGGTTCCATTTTTTGAAAAATGCTGGCATATTAACTTTTACCCCATATGATATGAAAATGTCTTGTACGTTAAATCCTTTATCAACCATTATTTCATCGTTAGGATCAAACCTGTTTAAAATTTCACTCCTCTCAATGATTTGTCGGTCACTCGCAGAGCCACCATAACATGGAGATACATAGGTTACCAAACCACTTGGTGTTATACCTAATAGAAACTTCACTGTGTTTTTATTTTTATAAGATGAGAAAGTTATCTGTTGGGCCCTTGGCAAACCAGGTTTCTTTATAGGACATTCTGTAGCATCTATGATGACTCTGGTCATGGGAAACTTGTCATTAAAATCAAACGGTATATATGATTTTACAGTTTCCTTTCCAACCCACAAATCTATTTTTCTCCACACTAATGACATGAATCGAATCCAAGTTATTACTAAATTTGATACATCTTTTATTGATATTAAATACATCATTGACAATTCTTCAAACGTTTTATGTCTCCGTAATACTATTAATGTTAAAAAGAACTGTTCTAACGGGTCTAAAGAAGAAGGTGGAGAGCCATAAAAATATTTCAAATGTTGAACATCGTTGCCCAGGCTTGTGAAAACAAAAAGCATTTTTTTGTATGATTGTAAGCCAGTATAGAAATGTATCGCCTTGTTGTCATTTTTATATGTATGTACACTAAAAGCCGGTGAGTTGTTGATAGTTTGTACAGATATATCATTATAACTTTTAATTTCACGAACAGGGGATGCGCAAGATCCAATAATGGGTTCCAAACCACTTACTTCAATATCCATAGCTACAGAATCAGAATCTATATGATCTAGTTGTAGACAAAAGGAGTCACTAGTTGATGTATCAGATTGTTTCTCAGCATCGCTTAACTCCAAAGGATCTTCAGTTATGTCATTTGGTT
Source organism: Coleophora flavipennella (assembly GCA_947284805.1). Lineage (NCBI taxonomy): Eukaryota > Metazoa > Arthropoda > Insecta > Lepidoptera > Coleophoridae > Coleophora > Coleophora flavipennella. The sequence continues at coordinate 11,313,404 of OX369306.1, read as the reverse complement.
CTACTTCAATAAATGGTATTTCTTCAACGAATCTTATTGGATAACTGTTTTTAGAATAGTCATTTACTACAAGACTAGGATCAAACCTAACATCATGATCTTCAGAATCATCAATACTAAAACTTGTTGTTGCTTCTACTTCAGCGACATCAGCTTCCCTTGTTTGAGGAAGTGTCCAAGGAAAGATTGATGGAACAGATCCTTTTTTTAATATCTTGTTTCCTTTATCACCAGCTAAAAAATACAAGTGCATAAATAAGAATTTTTACATAAAAAAGGAACTAATAAATGACTTATGATTAGTAAAAACCAAAAGGTATATGTTGCAATACAAAACCAACTTAACAAGCAGCATGCAGAAAGGATTAGAAAACAGACTAGAAGCTCTTTTTTTCTATGCTATGGGTGAAGGGGTAAGTACTTACCAAACAGTGGCCGTGTGTAATAGAAATCATTGTCTTGAAAATGTTCAGAGCAAACGTAAGTATATGTTTTTATGCTCCGTCCAGTCTTTAGTTTGGTGTCTAGTTTAGCAGCTGTAATCCACTGGGCCTTTATTGTTTCATCTTTTGGTAACTGGTGAACTCCATCTTTGTTACACCCATACACAATACATGGCCCACGCATTTTCCTAAAACAATATGATTTACATACAAAAACAGTTATTGTTTTTTGTCATTTTAAACTAAAAAAAAGGTAACATACTTATCATTTGTTCTTCAAGGCACGTATTTACGTATTTACTCCACAAGGGAACACGTACCTAAATACACCAGCTTGCTACTTTCATGTAAGTGCAGTGATCTGTGATACACTCATTTGCTTTAAATCAATACAAATAAACAAAAGTAGAAACGTCAAACAAAATGATTGCTGCTGTTCAGTTTTTTGTTTATTATAAGTACCTACGAAAAAAGATTTTACTTAAAAGAAAAATTACCAAGGCAAATCAGCGCCATCTATTGAAATTTATTTGAACGTTGTGACATATGTCATAAGAAAATTCCCTATTGGAACCCCGAGATTCATAATATGGGGTCCGCGAAGCGGACCCCTAACGGGGGCGTAGCCCCCGCCACCCATTTAAAACACCCAACAAACCTTCGGGATCCGAGGGGATGTGGGAGTATAAGGGCGGGGGAAAGCACGCGGGGCCGACTTGAGGGCGGACAAACTCTGGGGTAACAAATCGAAAACCAGGGGGTAATCCGTCAAGGTCAAGGTCAATCATACAAGGTCATTTCAAGGTCAAGGTCTAAGTAAATTGAATCCCAAAGATTCATAATATGGGGTCTGCGAAGCGGACCCCTAACGGGGGCGTAGCCCCCGCCACCCATTTAAAACCCCCAACAAACCTTCGGGATCCCAGGGGGATGTGGGAGTATCAGGGCGGGGAAAGCATGCGGGTCCGTAGGAAGGGTGTGGTACGGGGAGTTCTAAATGGAAGCGGGAGCGAGCGAAGCGAGCTCGGACTTTCGGAGCACCCCGACTCGGATGCGTTAGGTTCGGAGACTGTGCGGGGAGGCGAGCTTAGCTCGCCTCCCCGCACAGTCGTAGTGTTAGGTTTGACATGAGAACACAGAAGTAGGAGCCCCGAAGGGGCTCCGTCGACCACTCAACACTGTAGGAAGAGTGTAGAACGGGGAGTTCTAAATGGAAGCGGGAGCGAGCGAAGCGAGCTCGAACTTTCGGAGCACCCCGACTCGGATGCGTTAGGTTCGGAGACTGTGCGGGGAGGCGAGCTTAGCTCGCCTCCCCGCACAGTCGTAGTGTTAGGTTTGACATGAGAACACAGAAGTAGGAGCCCCGAAGGGGCTCCGTCGACCACTCAGCACTGTAGGAAGAGTGTAGAACGGGGAGTTCTAAATGGAAGCGGGAGTGAGCGAAGTCCTCTTGGGAGGGGGCAAATGACATTGACCTTGACCTTGACGGATTATCCCCTGGTTTTCGATTTATCACCCTCAAGTTTGTCCGCCCTCTGCGTTTCAAATTGATTCCACCTTTTTGGAATGAGCGGCAGCGATTTTCGCCGTCACAAAAGTGGATGAGCTTTTTTTTTAATAAGCGGTAGCGATTTCGGCCGGCACCGAAGTAGGTGACCTTTTTTTTTAATAAGCGGCAGCGATTTTTTCGCTGTCACAGAAGTAGATGAGCTTTTTTTTTAACAAGCGGTAGCGATTTTTCAACGTAAGCATCGTCAACAGGCGGTTTTCCGCCCAAAGAGTATGTAAAATTACCAATTTTCAAAATTCATTTTCTCGAAAACTACCCCCCTCCTAACTTCCATCTTTTAGGGGAGGGTTCCCCTCCTCCCCCTCCCCCCTCCCCCCCCCACTCCCATCCCCCAAAGCGATGGACCCTATTGTACAGTCCTACCAGGGAGGAGGTTTTATGTTGATCTGTATGTATTTTTTGTGTATGTTCACTGATAATTTATCAATTGTGGAGTCCAAAATTGATAAATTATCAGTGAACATACCACAATGTGGACCAATTTTATTTTATTTTTTTCAGTCGAGAGCTTATGCCCTCATAATGGCCCCTATATAAATATTTAAATGGATTTAATATTTTTCCTTGCAAATTTAAAGATAAAGCAAAATTGAAGTCGGTTGTTTTTACCCAGTTAAGTGTAGTCAATTATATTCCTTTCAAAATTTTAAATTTTTGAAAACCCTTCACTATTTAAGGGTCCCCAGGAGTCTCGAGTTTCCATACAAACATAGTTCGGCTTTAATTCAAAAACTACATGCCGGATTTAATCCAAACTTTGGGAATATACTGAGTAGACACATATTGATGTTTGTAATTAGGTTACAAACCTCGATATGTGTTTACTCAATATGTTTGCAAAGTTTGGTTTCAATCCGGAATTTAGTTTTTGTATTAAAGCTGAACTACATTTGTATGAAAAATCGAGCCTCCTGTATCTGTTGTCCAGAGACTCTAAAATAAAGAATAAATGTAAGGATAGTTAATATTGTATAGTTTGATTGAGAATAATTATAAATAAATACTCAGGGACATGGAAAAATTGTACATGGTTATCTGGCTTCAAACTAGGATTGAGTGCACTATGGGAACCAGAGACTGGTATACATACTTATATAATACGAGCTTTGCCCACGTGGATATTGTGGGTGTTGTTGTTGTTGTTGTTAGGGGTGGGCTAGTTTCTGCAACCAGGCGACCACTGCGCCCATTTTGCCTTCCATATATTGAGGGTGTGCATACTTATATAATACAAGCAGTTGCCCGTGGCTTTGCCGACGTGGATATCGAGGGTGTGTTGTGGAGGTCCTTTCTAAATATTGGTAAAAGAATTTTTGAAATCAGATGATTAGTTTTGGAGATTACCTCTTACATCTTACATACAAACCTACAAATATAGTAAAAAACTTTACCTCTTTATGATAGTTGTATAGGTATGTTTAAGAGTATAGATATCAACACCGAGACACAGAGCAAACAAGACTCGGTTTGGTTGGTTGTAGGGCATTTTTTTATGGCTTGGCTAGCGACCATCATCTTATCTAAGTCTCGCCACCAAACATCAATGTTAACAGCGTTGATCTGTGCAGACATGAAGACAAGATTTCCAGCTCCACATTGTTGTGGTATTTTTATTTTTTAGTAAGCCAGCTTCCGTTTTCACAATCATCATAACTTACCTTCCTTCAGGTGAGATGATGCCAAGGGCTTAAAGAATTGGAAAAAAAAAAGATTTAGTAGGTACAATAGGGCCTCGATAATCCGGATCGCTGTAATCCGGTGATCTCGGTATTCCGGACAGTCCGCACTGCGGCTAGAGCCATAGTGAAGAGCGGGAGCAGGGTCAGTGTTTTATAGCCTGGGCCTTTTTCAGATTAAAATGAGCTGAATATTACAGACAGAAAGGCTTCTTTATCAAAATTATGGTTTGTTTCCTCTAAGTGCTTACTTACTGTCAGTCAGTTGTTATTCAATATAAGATTCTGTATTAAATAGTATGTATTTTATTAGGGACAAAAATTTTGTCGTTCGTCGTTACGTCCAAAAAGTTTCGTCCGATTGGACGTAACAGCACCTTCCAATTTTACCTACTTTTCTTGTCGTCGTTACGTCCGTCAATCAAAATCTCAGAGAGATAAGTACAGTCAGCTACAAAAAGCTTATAAAATTTAATAAACTATAACAGTCTATAGTCTATAGCAGACTATAATAGTCCAGACGCCTCGATAATCCGCCAGAGCCTGGTTTTTTTCCGTCCGGATTATCGAGGTCCTACTGTACTTGATAATAATGCCAACACTAAAACCAATGTTAAAATTCTTTCAGAAATGTCAGCACATGAATTAGAGGTTACGTTCGAAAGTTTAGAAGCAACGGATGTGGTTAGCGTGGAGCTGGTACCAGAACGTAAGGGTCTAATACTGAAGCACTGCGAGTACTATGTCAGTTCACGGAGACATGGGACTACGGTGACGAGGCGATACAACGAGTTTTCACAGCTCTATGATGTGCTGTACGCGAAGTATCCTTATCGGTGAGTGGTTAAAAGAAAAGTCAAAGTTGATACCTCCTTAGTTCCTCCTCTAATTAGTGCAGAGGTCAAGCCTGATTTTCTAAAGGGCCACTTATAAAATTTAGAGTGTGTTAGCAGCTCAGACTCAAAATAACTCAACACATACTGAGTTCTTCTTGATATTTAAGTACTTAAATAGGTTAGGTAGACTAAGCACCTAGACTTATTTTGTGATTTTTTAAAGGAACCGGAGACTTAACTTCTCTTTTCTTGATCTCATTGATGTCGGGCGTCATATTCGTGGTAGTAATATTAAGAATAGCCTAGAGATAATCTATCTTAGCAATGTTTTTTCTTGTAATTTTTTATAAATGAAAACAATTACCTACTCGCATATATATGAATTACCTACCGATATACTTGTACACTGAATTCGTGCTGCATATTTTTTTTATACATGAATGACATCCAAACATATGAAGTACAAATTTTTATAAACTATCAAAAACAGTTATTGCTACATACTCTACAGTGCATATCTTGAAAAGTACTGAACCCATTTTGATGAAACTTGAACTGTTCCCTAAGCTGAAAGATTCTTAATCCAATAAAAAAGAATTATTGTATTTCGATTTCTGGTTTCTGAGAAATACGTGGACAAACATACATATACAGATGCTTACGAAATTAGGCACGCATGTTTAGAAGTCCACATAGACTAACATATATGAATATTGTGCAGTCCCAACAATATTACATACACACGGGTCGTTTTTGATAATCTCCATTTGAAGTCGTTTAAAAATGTTAACAAAAAATTAAACTGACGAAAAAAGAAAGGAACTGAAAAGTGAAAAATAAACAGAACCTTTTTATCCTACTTAAGCTCCTACACTAATGTAAATACCTAAATATTTTTGAGTCGGCGCCATTCATACAAGCAAATTGATTACGTAAAGTAAAATGATGGCAGTGGCGACGAGATGCGTCCCTTTGCTGGAAATTGCTAAACGTTTCGTTTATTTGTTCGGCGCCGACTCCAAATTATTTAGGTATTTATATTAGTGTGGATACTTAGTCACACTAAAAAGGTTCTTTTTATTTACCACTTTTCAGTTCCTATCTTTTTTTTTTTCGTTTATTTTTTTGTTAAAAAGTTTTTATTTTTTTTCAGCTAAAATTATATACTAATTAATAGCTACATATTGTAGCGCAGTGCGCAGATATTCATTCTCCTTTCATTCGATCTTTTTTCGTCCCATCTATTTCTTCTTTTCCACACATAAGCCGTCATCCATCTAACAACTTCATTTAAAAACCAAAAATTATCATCATCACCTAATAATTTAATACATTTAAAAATTCCTACTTAATACTTTATAAAAGACCCATTACGGGTAAGATCAATTTATGTTTATTTGTGATTTGTATTTTAAATTTTAGTGTATGATGTTTTGACTATTTTTATATTTCTTCCTAGGTCTTATTTCCATAATTAAATAATAATAAGTACATGTCCACGATGGAGTTTTAACCCACGCCCTTATATCACCCAACACCTACTTCCGTCGGTGGCGTAACGGCTAGGGCTGCCGCCTCCTGTCCAGAAGGTGGTGGTTCGATCCTTGGCCACGTACCAATGTGATTTCGAATTTAGATTTCATATGTACGTTTATCTGACGCTCTTACGGTGAAGGAAAACATCGTGAGGAAACCAGCACACGCCTGCGAAGAAACTCGCAGGTTATGTGTATAGTCGAACAACCCGCACTGGGCCCGTGTGGTCGACTAAGGCCCGATCGCCCTAATTCAGGGTAGGCTCAAGCCCCTCGGTGGGGACGTATATGAGCTGATATAATGAGCTACATATTTTTTGATGACCTACTTTTAACAGCCTAGCCTTCCAGAACGGAGAACCTTTTTAGACCCTCGATATTAGTCATAACATAACCCATAAATATATGATAACTTAGGTATAAAGTTCTCATTAAGATGATAAAATAAGCCCAAACAAAACGCTAAGAAGTGTCATTAGAACTAATTACGTGTGCCAAGTTTCAACAGAATCAACTCACAGATGAAAATTCAGTGGGTTAACAATCAATCACCCCTATTTTTCTATCCTTAGGGGTGTGATTTTGTTTTCAAATTTAAATGGGACCAACTTCGAAGTATAACCCTATCCAATAAAAAATAATAACTTTTTTTTATTCACAATGTTAAGCCCTTACTTACTTATTGAAATCGGACTACTCTGTTTAAAAATTATGCGTGATCATGTAAGTATAAAAAATATTATACGAGTCGACTTCATAACCTCCTCCATTTTTTCGTCGATTAAAAAGTAACTCAACTGACCAGTTATCAAATACCGGATTCAAACTGAGTTCTACAAAGTATCCTGCCGGGAATCCTCCTAATGTAAAGCAAGTGCATTAACAACTACGCAACGGAGGCGGTAAGATGTTAAACCTTTGAATACCTACACTGCCAAAACCCTTTAATCAGTGCAATGATACATTGGCTGAGCTATATCTACCAGCAAAGCGCGCAAGCCACTGTTAAAATTATTTGGTGGATATTAACCCTAATACAATACGTATTTAAATAACCGTCGACGCCTCTGTCGTTCTCGTCCCTACGCGTTGCGAATAAAGGAAATACCATATTAGTAATAGGTATGTTATGAACGGATAATTTTACTACCTAACCATTTTATCTAACTGACGCGACGCCACCCGGTCAGGCGTCCGTCACTTGCTCAAGGACACTCGTTATATGCCTACCGCTAAGCGTATCGGAGACGATACAACGGACAGTAGGTTGACGCACGCTCGCCTGAGTGCTCGCACCTCACATTTACCGCTCTGACTATCGAAATGACGAAACCACGCAATTATTGTGCAGTGGATGTGTGTTACAGTCAAAAGACAAATGAAAATTTGTAATTTTTTTCATTGCCGAGAGACGAACAAAGGTACCTAAGTTAATAGTATTTTAAATCTTTCGTATTTTTCGAATTCCCTTTTCTCATTCCTTTACAATTTATCATCATTTACTCCTTAAATTTAGAACAATGGTGGGTAGGTACCTACTATGTTAATCTTCGTAAATTAAGGATTTCAGGTATTATTTATGTGTTTTTTTATATAAATAACAGTTACCTACTTAATTTCAGAACATAGTAGGTAAGTACCTAACGTCGTCTTCGTGATTTAGGTAGGTATGTCATAGAATAGAAGTACTAATGCGCCGGCCACTCGGTAGCTGGGGGGCACTTCTATAGCTGTATCGTTTAAAACCAAAATCCAAAGTTTAACTTGTCAAGTACCATTACGTCATCGAAATAACTCCATCAAGCCCCGCCCCCCCGCGCGCGCCGCCGACTTTTATTACCAGGACGAATGTAAACGAAAAAATCTCAAGAACTTAGCACAGATTACTAAATAGTTACTTCGTAAACTATAGCTTGCATTCACAAGCCGTTTTTTGTTATGACTTGTAGATAGTATCAGAAAAACTATTTTCGTTACGTTTTTACCTAGCTTTCTCTTAAAATAACAATAATTCAAGCTCACAATGAGGCCCTCTTGGGGAATGTTTTTGTATGAATAGTATGTATGAAATTCTCCGTCAACTCAAGTAAAAAGCCAACTTTGATTAATTTTTCTCCGCTTTGCTCCTGTTTCCCTTTTGATTATTTGTTAAAATTATTTACTAGGTTTCGAATATTTTCGTCATTAAAATTTATTAATCGGGTATTCAGGGAAGGGAAAAATGCATCTATCATTTTATTAAACTCAAACATATTTGATCGACAAATATAAATTAATTGATTTTCTACAACATTCGTTTCATTACCAAAATCATCATAGGTACAACCCTAGCACATTCGCTCGATGACGCGCTTGCACGTGGGTCGCGCGGCGGGCAAAACAATCTCAACTCTCTGTATGCGTAGTTATGGCACATTTCTTCTCGCTACAAACAGCTGGTATTATTATTAAGATTTTGTAGGCTAATATAGCGTAGGTATTTAAGCTTTTGTATGGGAGTGATGTATCTGTTACGAAGTAACTATTTAGTAATCTGTGACCCGGTTGCGTTGCTAGTCGAACAAAACGTATAAATTATACATGTAAGTAAGATTTTTTGGTTAAAAAAAATATCTGTGAGCGTCGGTGGCGTAACGGCTAGGGCCGCCACCTCCTGTCCGGGAAGTCGTGGTTCGAATACTGCCACGTACTAATGTGATTATGAATTTAGATTTAATATGTACGTTTATCCGACGCTCTTACGGTTAATGAAAACATCGTGAGGAAACCTGCACACGCCTGCGAAAAAAGTCGCAGGTTGTGTGTGAAGTCGACCAACCGGCACTGGGCCCGCGTGGTCGACTAAGGCCCGATCGCCCTAATTCAGGTTAGGCTCGGTGGGGACGCTGATATGATGAAGTAAGATTTTTCGGTTTACAACCCTCGGAGATAAAGTGGGGTTGTTTTTTGTCGGATATTTGATCGGCAATCAAAACTACGGGTTATAAAATTTATAATAAAAAATGATTAAAAATACAAAGAGCCTATTTATTTGGAACCCCAGTCTCTGCTTAAAAAAATGATTTTTTTAATAGTAAGGGTGTTAAGTATGAAATCACCGATTCAGTTTTTAAAGTTCGAAGCCAATTTTTATTAAAAGGTCTTGTTTTTATATTATTGATCTTATGTGACACTACTTATGGTCTTTTATAGTGACTAGGGTGATGTCTTTCTTTTATTTTTCTGTCTTGGAAGAGGCGTTTGTCTAGCAGTGGATGTCTTTCGGCTGATATGATGATGATGTGATGTCTTAATTTCATGTTCTAATCCCCGAAGCTACGTACCATTGAATTAAGCAAAGGTGTTTTCTTAGTGATCAGATGTGGATTTTTTTTTGACTAGTTCATGTTCTTATTTTGAAGACATTAAGTGATGGGCATCATATCACGGACGTCACGTGAGAGGCGTTCAATGACTAATGAGAGTATTTAAAGTTTGGGTTTATATTATCTAAGAATTGTAGAAAATTTTAACTTCGTTGTTTTAGTGGTTGCCATGCAAACTGAGATCGAAGTCTTATTTGATCTACAAATTTGTTATTCACAATAGTTTGAAAATGGTAGTACGTTCAAAAACCACTAAAATGGTAAAATCTTGAAGGGAAAAAACTTGTGCGTGAAATACTGGGCGCCGTATACCTTTTTTTTCTTCATCGGTAAAATAGATTTCAGCGGATCCCTGTGCCGAAAAGCCAAATGATAGACATTCTATTTCAAAACAGTGTTTTCTTGCATTCAGTTGTTTGTTCGTTGTCTTGCTTGACCCGTACTTCCGTATAGAAACTATATGAAACTGATCGAAGCTTGGGGATGACTACAGCACATATCAGAAGTCATATTGCGGTGCGCTTATTTTGAATACGAAACTCCTCTTCGTATCTATAGTTTCGTATCTATAGTATAGATAGAGCGGGTGCACAGAGGAGTTTCGTATCTATAGTATAGATAGAGCGGGTGCACAGAGGAGTTTCGTATCTATAGTATAGATAGAGCGGGTGCACAGAGGAGTTTCGTATCTATAGTATAGATAGAGCGGGTGCACAGAGGAGTTTCGTATCTATAGTATAGATAGAGCGGGTGCACAGAGGAGTTTCGTATCTATAGTATAGATAGAGCGGGTGCACAGAGGAGTTTCGTATCTATAGTATAGATAGAGCGGGTGCACAGAGGAGTTTCGTATCTATAGTATAGATAGAGCGGGTGCACAGAGGAGTTTCGTATCTATAGTATAGATAGAGCGGGTGCACAGAGGAGTTTCGTATCTATAGTATAGATAGAGCGGGTGCTCAGAGGAGTTTCGTATCTATAGTATAGATAGAGCGGGTGCACAGAGGAGTTTCGTATCTATAGTATAGATAGAGCGGGTGCACAGAGGAGTTTCGTATCTATAGTATAGATAGAGCGGGTGCACAGAGGAGTTTCGTATCTATAGTATAGATAGAGCGGGTGCACAGAGGAGTTTCGTATCTATAGTATAGATAGAGCGGGTGCACAGAGGAGTTTCGTATCTATAGTATAGATAGAGCGGGTGCTCAGAGGAGTTTCGTATCTATAGTATAGATAGAGCGGGTGCACAGAGGAGTTTCGTATCTATAGTATAGATAGAGCGGGTGCACAGCGGAGTTTCGTATCTATAGTATAGATAGAGCGGGTGCACAGAGGAGTTTCGTATCTATAGTATAGATAGAGCGGGTGCACAGAGGAGTTTCGTATCTATAGTATAGATAGAGCGGGTGCACAGAGGAGTTTCGTATCTATAGTATAGATAGAGCGGGTGCTCAGAGGAGTTTCGTATCTATAGTATAGATAGAGCGGGTGCACAGAGGAGTTTCGTATCTATAGTATAGATAGAGCGGGTGCACAGCGGAGTTTCGTATCTATAGTATAGATAGAGCGGGTGCACAGAGGAGTTTCGTATCTATAGTATAGATAGAGCGGGTGCACAGAGGAGTTTCGTATCTATAGTATAGATAGAGCGGGTGCACAGAGGAGTTTCGTATCTATAGTATAGATAGAGCGGGTGCACAGAGGAGTTTCGTATCTATAGTATAGATAGAGCGGGTGCACAGAGGAGTTTCGTATCTATAGTATAGATAGAGCGGGTGCACAGAGGAGTTTCGTATCTATAGTATAGATAGAGCGGGTGCACAGAGGAGTTTCGTATCTATAGTATAGATAGAGCGGGTGCTCAGAGGAGTTTCGTATCTATAGTATAGATAGAGCGGGTGCACAGAGGAGTTTCGTATCTATAGTATAGATAGAGCGGGTGCACAGAGGAGTTTCGTATCTATAGTATAGATAGAGCGGGTGCACAGAGGAGTTTCGTATCTATAGTATAGATAGAGCGGGTGCTCAGAGGAGTTTCGTATCTATAGTATAGATAGAGCGGGTGCACAGAGGAGTTTCGTATCTATAGTATAGATAGAGCGGGTGCACAGAGAAGTTTCGTATCTATAGTATAGATAGAGCGGGTGCACAGAGGAGTTTCGTATCTATAGTATAGATAGAGCGGGTGCACAGAGGAGTTTCGTATCTATAGTATAGATAGAGCGGGTGCTCAGAGGAGTTTCGTATCTATAGTATAGATAGAGCGGGTGCACAGAGGAGTTTCGTATCTATAGTATAGATAGAGCGGGTGCACAGAGAAGTTTCGTATCTATAGTATAGATAGAGCGGGTGCACAGAGGAGTTTCGTATCTATAGTATAGATAGAGCGGGTGCACAGAGGAGTTTCGTATCTATAGTATAGATAGAGCGGGTGCACAGAGGAGTTTCGTATCTATAGTATAGATAGAGCGGGTGCACAGAGGAGTTTCGTATCTATAGTATAGATAGAGCGGGTGCTCAGAGGAGTTTCGTATCTATAGTATAGATAGAGCGGGTGCACAGAGGAGTTTCGTATCTATAGTATAGATAGAGCGGGTGCTCAGAGGAGTTTCGTATCTATAGTATAGATAGAGCGGGTGCACAGAGGAGTTTCGTATCTATAGTATAGATAGAGCGGGTGCTCAGAGGAGTTTCGTATCTATAGTATAGATAGAGCGGGTGCACAGAGGAGTTTCGTATCTATAGTATAGATAGAGCGGGTGCTCAGAGGAGTTTCGTATCTATAGTATAGATAGAGCGGGTGCACAGAGGAGTTTCAGTGAGTAAGTAAGTTTTTATTTGCTTTTAAACAAGGTACGGTAAGTAAAATGATGTTCGTTATTAAAGTAGGAATCACTTGTTTAGCCATATAGAACAACAGCATGCAAATGTTATTACAGTATTAAATAGATAGAAACAAAACAAAAATAAACTTCAAATTTAATCCTTGAAAATACATCATAATTTGTGACCCAAAAACTCATCAAGAGAATAAAACATATTATGAAGAAGCCATTCATGTAAGGTTTTCTTAAATCTATTAAAAGGCAGATCTTTAAACGACTGCGGTATTTTGTTATATATGACGTGACCCATCCAATAGCAATTCTTTTGATATTAGTAGTCTTGGGAATTTCGCTCATAACTAGCCTGTTGGGTTTTCTTTTCACTCTTGCAGTTACTTGACTCGCTTGCTTGTAGAATGTTTTCTGATATTTTTTAACAAATTTAGCCATTTCAAATACGTAAACATAAGGCAGCGGCAAGATTTTCAAGGTCTTAAATAGCGGTCTACATGATACGTCCTGTGCTACTCCGTATATTAAAAGAATAAATTTTTTTTGGGCTTTGAAAACACTTAATGTTTGTGCTGTTGCCCCAGATTACTATTCCATAACGAAGGATGGATTCAACGCAAGCATAATAAGCTGTGACAGCCGTACTTCTAGATGAAACTCTTGTCAGTTTATAGAGAGCGAAAGAAAAACTATTAATTTTGGCACATATTTTTTCAACTTGGTCTTTCCAGTTTAGTTTGTCATCGATTGTTATGCCAAGAAATTTGACACATCTTGCTCTCTGTAGAGTTTGTCCGTTATAATGAATACTAAGATTTTGTTTATTATTATAATTAATGAATGTCGATTTGTTAAAATTTATTTGAAAATTATTATTGTAAATCCATTCGATTATTGATATTATGGTATTACCTATTAATGTCAGACACGTGATTACTCAATGTCAACTCATTATTAGATGTCAAATTATTGTTAGATGTCACAATTACTGATATGTCATCTGCGAATAAAATAGTCCTATGTTTTTGTTAAGTCATTTATATAAATGAGTAATAATAGTGGGCCAAGCACACTACCTTGCGGGACCCCATAAGCGTTGGTCTTAAATTCAGAACTGTAACGTTTCACGTGTTTATTGTCAAGCTTAGTTATTTGTACGCACTGTATTCTATTCATAAGATACGTTCTTAACCATCCAAGTGCTGGTCCTCGAATCCCATAATTTTCAAGCTTTCGCAATAATTATTCATGTGACACAAAATCGAAAGCTTTCGACATGTCGAAAAAAAGCACAGTCGTAAGCAGTTTGGAGTTTGTACTCCTTAATTAAGTTAAATGTTGCTAGAGTGGTTGATGTCTCTTTTTGGAACCCAAATTGATAGTTTTTAATAATGTCATGTTTTAAAAAGAAACTCATTAGTTGTGTGTGCATTACTTTCTCAAAATTTTTTGAGAAAATGGGTATAAGCGTAATGGGTCGATAATTTCCCATATCGCTTCTAGGACCTCTCTTATATAAAGGCTTAACAATGAAAACTTTTGGTTTAATGGGAAATAATCCTGTTTCCAGTGAAAGGTTTATGAGATATACTAGAACAGCCTTAATCTGATCTTTGACTAGCTTAACAACTTTGGTGCAGACATTATCGTAGCCCTCAGAATTTGTTGTATTAAGGGAATTTATAGTATCACTCACACAGTTTTCATCAATGGGAGCAAGGAAAATTGATTTATTTTGTAAATATTTAGTACCAGTGTTTTTAGTTTTAAAGTTAGTTTTGTTAGTTAATTTAATGTAATAATCATTAAACGCTTCAGCTATTTGTATAGGGTTAGTTAAAGCATTTCCATTATTTTCTATCGTGTCTATATACTGATCTATATTACATTTTCCTGTTTCAGTGTTAATAACTTCCCATGTTGATTTACCAAGGTTTTTACTATTTATTATGTAATTATTGTTTGTTTGTCTTTTTGCGTTATAAATACACTTTCTTAATAGTTTCATATCATTACAGCTCATATACGTCCCCACCGAGGGGCTCGAGTCTACCCTGAATCAGGGCGATTAGGCCTTAGTCGACCACGCGGGCCCAGTGCGGGTTGGTCGACTTCACACACAACCTTCGAGTTTCTTCGCAGGCGTGTGCAGGTTTCCTCACGATGTTTTCCTTCACCGTTAAAGCAATCGGTAAGTATGTACGTAAGTTTTTGAAAAACTCATTGGTACATTGGCCGTCCAGATTTGAACCCGATACCTCTGGTTAGATAGACCGAGTCGTTGCCGGTTGAGCCAGCGATGCTTTTTTAATAATAATAGTTTATTATAGTCAATATGGTGTTAATTTTTGTGTATATAGTACCTATAACAAGGATTATTCTTAGTATTGCAACATTTCCGTAAAAGTATCGTATCTATAATATAGATAGAGCGGGTGCTCAGAGGAGTTTCGTATCTATAGTATAGATAGAGCGGGTGCTCAGAGGAGTTTCGTATCTATAGTATAGATAGAGTGGGTGCTCAGAGGAGTTTCGTATCTATAGTATAGATAGAGCGGGTGATCAGAGGAGTTTCGTATCTATAGTATAGATAGAGCGGGTGATCAGAGGAGTTTCGTATCTATAGTATAGATAGAGCGGGTGATCAGAGGAGTTTCGTATCTATAGTATAGATAGAGTGGGTGCTCAGAGGAGTTTCGTATCTATAGCATAGATAGAGCGGGTGCTCAGAGGAGTTTCGTATCTATAGTATAGATAGAGCGGGTGCTCAGAGGAGTTTCGTATCTATAGTATAGATAGAGCGGGTGCACAGAGGAGTTTCGTATCTCTAGTATAGATAGAGCGGGTGCTCAGAAGAGTTTCGTATCTATAGTATAGATAGAGCGGGTGCACAGAGGAGTTTCGTATCTATAGTATAGATAGAGCGGGTGCACAGAGGAGTTTCGTATCTATAGTATAGATAGAGCGGGTGCTCAGAGGAGTTTCGTATCTATAGTATAGATAGAGCGGGTGCTCAGAGGAGTTTCGTATCTATAGTATAGATAGAGCGGGTGCACAGAGGAGTTTCGTATCTATAGTATAGATAGAGCGGGTGCACAGAGGAGTTTCGTATCTATAGTATAGATAGAGCGGGTGCTCAGAGGAGTTTCGTATCTATAGTATAGATAGAGCGGGTGCTCAGAGGAGTTTCGTATCTATAGTATAGATAGAGCGGATGCTCAGAGAAGTTTCGTATCTATAGTATAGATAGAGCGGATGCTCAGAGAAGTTTCGTATCTATAGTATAGATAGAGCGGGTGCTCAGAAGAGTTTCGTATCTATAGTATAGATAGAGCGGGTGCTCAGAGGAGTTTCGTATCTATAGTATAGATAGAGCGGATGCTCAGAGAAGTTTCGTATCTATAGTATAGATAGAGCGGATGCTCAGAGAAGTTTCGTATCTATAGTATAGATAGAGCGGATGCTCAGAGAAGTTTCGTTTTCAAAATATGCGCACCGCAATATTACTTCTGATAAGTGCTGTAGTCATTCCAGGCTTCGATCAGTTTGATATGACCGCCGACTGTTAGTTAGTATATTTCAAAAAAGTTGGAATTGTATTTAAAACAAAAGCTTTGTATTTGTGGATCAGACATATTGTGGTCACTTTCCTCCCCCCTCCTCTTTCCAGCCCTGATAACATTTGGGTAAGTTTTTGTTTTGCTCTATAGTAAAAACGATAATACATGAAATAAAAAAAATTAAAAGCCCACAACGGGTGTTAAAATGTAATTGATATATCAATTTACATTTATCAAAATGTACATTAGTTCTCTCACCCTAAACACATACCCCTTCTCCGTGCCCTCGTGGGTAAAAGCGTGAAACTTGGTGTGATTATAGTACAAACCCTGAAGTAAAACAATAAATAATTAAAACCGGCCAAGTGTGAGTGGGTCCTACTTTACATTACGCTCTGACTGGCTAAGTCTGTATTCAACTCACGTCCAGTCTAAAACTGACAGTTGATCCAAGTGTAAGTTCTCTCGATCAGTTACAGGAACTGTCACTAGCATTTTAATCCGCTATTAACCACGAACGGGTGTCTTACTGAAAATAATGGAGACTTTAAAGCTGCTTAAAAGTTAATGGACGATAATATTGTGCAGTTGGCGGTCTGTCACGTCATCCAGTATCGAAATACATTAGAACTCGGCCCTACATACATAAAGACGTGTGTAAAGTCGTAAAACTCGAATAGTTAATCCAGGTACCTAGAAATACTCTGATCACGGCAACGCAGCTTCACCCAGGCCTTCACCCTTTCAGCGCGGTCAGCCGCTTACCACCGAAGCGCGTGGTCGTCGGCGGCGGCAGCGATCGCTTCCTGCAGCGGAGACGGGCGGCGTTGCAGCGCTGGCTCACACTAGTGGCACGGCATCCGATCATAGCCCATGATGCAGATCTGCGAGCTTTCCTGTGCGAGGCCAGCATACGACTGGATAAGCCCAAGCACGATGAGTTTGTGCTGGCTGGGACTCAGGAGGACACTCGAGTAAGATTAAAGTATCTATCTTTACACATCACATCAGCTCATGTTCGTCCCTACCCTGAATTAGGGCGATGAGGACTTAGTCGAACACGACGCGGGCCCAGTACGGGTTGGTCGCCTTCACACACAACCTTTGAGTTTCTTCGCGGGCGTATGCAGGTTTCCTCACTATGTTTCCCTTCACCGTAAGAGCGTCGAATAAACGTACATATGAAATCGAAATTTGCAACACATTGGTACGTGGCAGGATGCGAATCTCGACCTCCCGGACAGGTGGTAGCGGCCCTTGCCGTTACGCCGAAGGCGCTCTTTCCACACTGAATACACACTTAAAGAAACTATAACTATGTTTGAACAGTATGTTTTCAAAAGAGTTTTAGCATGTCTAATTCCCCACGAAAATTAGCCTTCAGAAGCAGACACTACCTACCTACCTTTTCTCGAAGCGTTTCGTCATTTTACGAACCCTTCCGTCATTTTTCGAACCCTCCTAGCTTCGGTCTGGTTAATACTAGGGAACTCTTATTATCAGGATAATATGTAGTTACACGCTAATAAAATACACGAAGGTTTATTTGTCTAGCTGCGAGTATTATATTTTTAACCGACTTCAAAAAAGGAGGAGGTTTCTCAATTCGACCGTATATTTTTTATGTGTGTTCGCGGATAAATTCGTCGTTTATAAAACCGATTGATTAATTTTTTTTTTGGAAAGGAGATATCCCAAGGGAGGTACCATTATTAGGAAACCAAGATCTGATGGCATCCCAGAGAAATCGAGGGTAACCTAAGTTATAGATTTTATGTATATTATACTGACTGACTTTGATGATCATTAAAACTAGGGAACTTCCTAAAAAGTTCTAGAAAACAGGTAAGCCCGCTTCCTTTTCGGCATCATCTTCACTTACCATCAGGTGAGATGATGCCGAAGGCTTACCAATTGTGAATAAAAAAAAACAGGTTTGCATACAAACAACGGAAACATTTAGATATTTATAACTTTCACACTCCAACTCAAGAGGGTGTAGGTCAGTGTATAAATTTTCTTACGGGTACTGCCATAGGTTCTAGAAAGCTGATAAATATTAAAGCTAGATTTTTACATAAAAAAAGAGAGTGGGCTATGCAGAAAGGAACTGCTGGCGTAGATACAAGAGATAGCCCGAAAGTATAAAAAGATCTGAGGGCATCGTTCCTACAAAATAGAATTGCATCTTTCTTTATAAATAACTAGCTGTTTCCCTCGGCTTCACCCGCGTGGACATCGTTTCTTTGACCTTTCGAGGTTAAAGATGTAGCCTATGTGTTAATCCAGGTCCTAATCTGTCTACCTACCAAATTTCAGCCAGATCCGTTCAGTAGTTTTTGCATGAAGAAGTAACAAACATACACACTCACAAACTTTTGCCTTCATAAATTAGTGTAACAAGTAGGTATACTATACCTTCTAAGGGTTGAACACATCATCATATCAGCCGAATGACGTCCACTGCTGGACAAAGGTTTACCGCGACCTTCACCAGGTCATCGGCCCACCAAGTGGGAGGCCTGCCTACGCTATGTTTTCCAGTGCGCATCGGCCATCTGTTCCAGCAGCTTTCACACTTCAACTCGTAAACGGATTATCACCGCCTCAACTCGAGACCTAATCACTAAGATTTAAAAAAGGGTTATCAGTGTAGGAATGACCAACTTTTGACAGACCTTGGTCAGTGTCGCTTAACTTCTGTGATCGTCACGACGACTGTGATTTTGATATCAATTAAGTTATATAAATAATGCTAATAATTTGTTTCATGCTTACCCATTCATTTAGAACGCGAATGGTAAGTTGGTACGGTATACCTATTTATATTATTCTAAAAGTACTTATTTCTATGAATACTCAAGGGTCCCCAGGAGGCTCGAGTTTCCATGCAAACGTAGTTCCGCTTTAATAAAAAAACTACATGCCGGATTGAATCTAAAACTTTGCAAATATATTCAGTAGACACATATCAATGTTTGTAATTAGTTTTCATCGTAGTAAATGTAAACATAACTAAACGAAGGTTAAAATTAGTTTTGTACTGAAAGTTTGAAACGGCTCTTATTTTTTTCCGTTTTGTATTAGTACATCGAAAACTAATTACATACATCGATATGTGTCTAATCAATATATTTGCAAAGGTTGGATTCAATCCGGCATGTAGTTTTTGTATTAAAGCGGAACTACGTTTGTATGGAGACTCAAGCCTCCGTTTGTATGGAAACCCGAGCCTCCTGGGGACCATTAAGTTTGCATTTTTTAAGGTTTCGTATCTCAAAAGGAAAAAAGCAACCTTTATAGGGTCACTTCTTCTCGGTAGGTCTGTCAAGACCCTTTTACTCAGGAACGCGTGGAGATATCAAGTTGAAATGAATATCAAATACGTAAGTAAAAAAAAATGGAGGTGTAAAAAAACCAAGTTTCGAAGTCAACGCAATCATAAAATACGGCCATTTATGTAGCATATTTTGACACTCGCAAGTAAATGAAACAAAACCTATAGGGTACTGCCCGTTGACCTAGAATCATGAATTTGGCTAGAAGCAAGGTCTCACAGCAGACTCAAAGGTAAAATCCTAATACTTTTTTTGCTTTACAAACTTACATTTGCAGTTGGAAAATTGACCGTGACGTTTATCGATGTATGGGAGAACATTTTTTCAACTACAAAGTTATTTTTGCCCTTTTTTAAGAAAATCGCAACACATATATATTCGCGAGCCCGATTCGCTTTTTTGAAATGTTTTTTCATGCATTTTCTAAATAACGTACTTTGAATAAGACTATGTCTTATGAACCTATTAAGATCCCTGTAATATGAACTTACCTTAAATCTTGTTGCAGTTGGATATGACCGCAGAGGAGTTGCAGGTAGCCTTTGGCACGGAACAGGAGCTGATACGTCTACTTCACCTGGGCTTGACCAGGCTGCACCAGATCTTTGAGAGAGGTTGGTCTTTCTACATCCGCATCATCATCATCATATCAGCACATATACGTCCCCACCGAGGGGCTCGAGCTTACCCTGAATTAGGGCGATCGGGCTTTATTCGACCACGTGGGCCCAGTGCGGTTTGATCGACTTCACACACAACCTTCGAGTTTCTTTGCAGGCGTGTGCAGGTTTCCTCACGATGTTTTTCCTTCACCGTAATACGTATAAACGTACATATGAAATCGAAATTCGAAAACACATTGGTACGTGGCAGGATTCGAACCACGGCTTCCTGGACAGGTAGTAGCGGCCGTAACCGTTACGCCACCGATGCTCAATACTGACACGTTATAATATGCACACCCTATGGGACGAAGCGGAAGCAAATACGTCTATTTCACCCCGGCGTGACCAGGCTGCACCAGATCTTTGAGAGAGGTTGGACCTTCAAGCCCGACAGTTTTTTCTTGTTTACGATTCACGTTATAGTATAAGCTACTTGGATCCAGATGTAGAAACGATCACACACACACACACGCGCGATCTTTACCTCGCGCAAGACGATGTGATTAACTGTAAGAAAGCGCGTGCGTGTTTACAGGCACCTATACCTATGGCAAAGTATTACAATATAGCAATATATTTTTGTGGCAATGCTAATAAGTCAACTCTTCCCTCCGCTATTTCTGCTAAAGGTAACTCCGAAATCCATGGCTTCGAAGTCACCAAGTTTTCGGAAAATGTTAAGTATACTTACCTTTTTTTTAATCCACAATAGGGATGACGACAGTATCAGAAATAAATTATGAAATCTTGATCACTAAATTGACCTCCTACTTAAACTTCGGAAAACCTTACTCGTTTTGTTTTCCATCAATTCTTCGATTTTTAATTCACCAAAATTACAAAATGAGTAGCTGCTAAACTATGACGTCACGCCTAGGTAGTTCTAACATTTTTAGAACAAAATGTAGTTTTTGACAGATAAAAAAAAGTAACTCTGTTGACTAGCATTCGTCATCCCTATGGTAAGTGACGATAATCCCAAAGATGGATACCAAGGTTACCAAGATTCCCCAACGCAATAGGGACCTGACTATCTTATCTTCAAGCCGGAACACATCAATGCTGTTAACACTGATGTTTGGCGGCAAGACTTAGATAACATGGTGGTAGTTAGCCAGGCGGGCTATGAAAATGCCCTACCACCAACCAAACCTGATAGTAGATTCACACACATCCATACTCGTACATATATTATACTCAAAGCAGATAAATTTCTTTTCACCAGTGGAAAGCCGCTGCGAAGCTGAGAAAGCTGACATAAGGGAACTGGGTGCTGGTCTGAACGCGCTTTCAACTCCTGCCAACAGCGACAATGAAAGGTGGAGACACGTTAGGGAAACCTTGGCGTCCGCTGCTGAGTGAGTGCCTCCTGCTTTCTATGAGTTTTTCTCTTTTGACTATCACAGGTGGACCGTTAGGCAGAGATGTCGATAATTTATTTGTGTCGACGAGTTTTCACTGGAACTGCTGCAGGAGCTGGTATAGAGTACGTTTTTTGTGATAATCTATTCATGTAGTAGATTGTGACTAAGGAGAATCATCATCATCATCATCATATATGCCGAAAATCGTCCACTGCTTCATAAAGGCCTCCCCCAAGGATTTCCACGACGACCGGTCCTGCACTGCCCGCATCCATCGGCTTCCCGCGATCTTCACCAGGTCGTCGGTCCGTCGCGTGGGAGGCCTTCCTACGCTACGTTTTCCGGTGCACGGTCGCCATTCGAGAACTTTATTGCCCAACGGCCATCTGTTCTACGAGCTATGTGCCCTGCCCTCTACCACTTCAGTTTAGCGATTCTGTGAGCTATATCTGTTACTTTGGTTCTCCTGCGGATCTCCTCGTTTCTGATTCGATCACGCAGAAAAACTCCGAGCACAGCACGCTCCATTGCCCTTTGGGTGACCTTGAGCCTTCTTATGAGGCCCATAGTAATAGCGACCATGTCTCAGTTCCGTAAGTCATCACTGGCAACACAGTTCAGTTGCTCAAAAACTTCATCTTCTAGAACGAGAAGGAGAGCGCTGGTGGCAGTCGTAGATACTGTAACTGAAGAGTGACGAAAATAGTTTTTCAATAAGGTCCAAATCTTTAAATCTGTTTAGCAAACTCACTTCTGTTCTCCAACCATTGGAGAATAGTCTTAATACTGTACCAGGAGGGTCAGTTTCGGATTGAAGAGCAAGTAGTGTCTTTGCCTACCCAATTGGATAGATACCATATTGGTTTTCTACGTAAAATTGACCCTTTTACCTATTTGACTTTCTACAATAGTTACATAGGTTATGATACAGGGTGGTAAAACAAGGGTTTTGTAAGCCCATGTACAATACGAAGTCTTTCAATACAGTTGTGAGAAAACAGGTAAAACAATAAATTGTACAGCTCTGCTGAGCATACTTTCTCGCGAAACCTTCACCGTCTGTCGTAGTCGGGCATACACACACACAAATCAACAATGAACATTACACATCCTTAGTAGTGCGACGTGGTCTACGAGACGCCGTAGGGTTGTAGCTCAGCAGAATACTATTTTAAAAGAAAAGATGGATGTACGTATTAAATTAAATTTAGTTTATTTTAATACGTAAAAAAAGGAAATAGCTCTGTCGGCTGACTGATTATTATTTCTTTTAGCGAAAACTAATGATAACACTTTCTTGTCATGAGATAGCGTATATAGGGATCTCTGCCCTGACGCGCGGTCTACAAATATAATACACTTGAAAATGGACCTCTGTTCTGGCTCACGGTCCACAATAGAATGAATCTCAACTGTTTTGGAAAGCTTTCGAGCGACTTACCAATTTGAATTTAAACTAATATTCTTAATTCGATTCGCGCTGGCAAGAAAGTAGCAAAGGAGTCGCGAGTGTGGAAATGTAGAGATATACGATCTCTACATCACCCACCCAATTGAGAAACACATCGTGAAGCTCTGCTTTTCTCTACCTCCTGTCTACACCTACCTATAAGTGCCAACGTCTCTTGGCGCCTAACTATAGGGGAAGATGTCAGAGAGGGACCTTTCGACATCGATCTGGCAATGGGTGGTAAATTTGGAAAAGTATATGTGCAGACCAACTACACATATACACCGCGTTAATGTTGAAACCGCCCATTGCCCCAGCAGGTTAAACCCCTTAAAACCCCTGCTGCCCTCTGTCTAACATGAATACACTTCAAAACTAATTCCTCCCTATTTTAAGGAACATTAAACAACTCTAGCCTGATTCCCTACACCTGACTTAATTCAACTATCCCAAAAATATTTTCTTTAAATCGCTTAAACCACCTTAAACAATCAAAATGAAAACAATCAATTAATCTTTCTTACTAAATGAAATAATTCATGACCATACTATCTGTGGTCTGTAAAAAGTTTTAACTATGCAGACTATCTTTAAAAGTGGCGCTAATTCCAAGAATAATACTTGTTGGTCTGACCATAAAAGTTCCCGGATAATCTGTGGTCATCTCAGATTCAACTAAGTTTTTAAACACCAATATTTTGAAATCAATACCAGATGTCAAAGGAGAAATCAATCAACCAACTGAGATCCGCCCGAAATCAATGTATTAGGCCGAAATAAATTTTGCAGTATGAATCGTAGCCAAGCACCTGGGGAATAAACTCCAGTACAGAGCTCTTAGATAGCCTATGGCTAAAACTAAGCTCCCCATAGCGACATAGCCACGACTAATACTCGTTTTCTCACCCCTATTTCTATTACCTATACCTGGGAATGTACCTCACACAAAGTGTAACCACCGCTTACCTTGTGGATACCCGAGGGGTAGGGCTACTTACCGCACGGCCCATGTTACACTTTGTCCTACCATTCTTACCCAAACCAAAGTTACCATCATACTTAAGTGCAGGGGCGAGAAAACTAAAAGTTAAGCCAGAAAATACAGTTTCCTGTTCAAAAATTAAGACTAGTATTTTTTTATTAAAACTCCTATCGCCTGGAGTGCTTATCATTTGAGCTAAATACTGCCGTGCTTGTCTTCGCGGCTCGAACGCGGATCGCTGCTGCATATGATTTGAAAATTGTGGTTGGTGCTCTCGCAGTCCTTGTGAGGTCTGCGGCCGTGGATATCCATCACCTCCATTGTTGTTTTTCATATTAATGTTTGCAAGCGCAATTTGTTTAGGGAATGGTAAATTTAATTCTACAGGAACTTGATATTCGTAAATCGCTTTATATTGATTTATGGCTGCTTTCAGCTTTTCTTTCAAGTTGTAAATACGCATAGCTAGTTTTTCTTTGTACTTGAGGTTCAATTTCCTCAAATAACGCATGATGAAGGTTTGTTCATCAATGCATACTTTTGAAGCTAATTTATCTAGCTCAAAGTAAAAAGTGATGAGATCCTCATCCGGCATTTGGCTACGGTAAAAAAAAGATCCAAGTATGATATATTGGTCTTGAATTCCTTTTCGAACACATTTTCTATTTCTAAAAAGTTAGTTGCAGTTGGCGTGATTGTTTTACACAACGCTAGAGCGGGACCGCTCAGGTAAAATGAAAGGGCTGCTATCTTCTTCTTCTCATCATACCCTTCCACTAAAGTTATAGTGTCGTATTTTCGAAAAAAGTCTTCAACATCTTCACCTAATCCACTGAATTTCGAGCCCATTTTTACGATTAGTAATATAATAAAGAAAACACTATACGGAACCCAGTAATTGTCTGTTCGACTCAGCTTTTCCAGGTTTCTTCCTCCAGATTTTTCTTTTGTTTTTTTTTGTTTTAGACCCTTTGACAAAATTTATTCGCGATTTATTTTGGTATGCGGTACTTTTCGCATTTAAGCTGGGATACGGTGCCTCCACCATTTGCGACGGTGGTTTTCCAGGCAATAATATTTTCAACTCTGTTTATAAAACACTTATTACACTCGTAAACCTCAAATTATAACTCAACTTAATCCCAATTCCCCACGCTCGTGTTAAAAAATTAGACCTCTGTTCCGGGCGAAGGTCACCCATAGAATGAATCTCAACTGTTTTGGAAAGCTTTCGAACGATTTACCAATTTGAATCTAAACTAATATTCTTAATTCGATTCGCGCTGGCAAGAAAGTAGCAAAGGAGTCGCGAGTGCGGAAATGTAGAGGTATACGATCTCTACGGTAGTGAAGTGGTTTGCTCCGGGAAGTAAAACTGATAGCAGATTATGGAATGACTGAGTCCAATATAAATATTGTTAATCGTTTAATTTCAGAATACAATTTTGGATATAAAAAGTTAATAGGTAATAAAACGTAATTCACAACACACGCGAGTTGCGCAGGCGAGAGGGTAGATCAGAACTGTTTGCGCGGTCCGGTATCGCGGCACACCAACACGACTCGGAGTGACGTCAGAGCGTGATGCGTTTTAGGTTGCAGCGTTTCATAAGCGGAGCGGAATAGGTAGCGGAGTGCCGCTACAAGTACTCCCCCGCTGAGACCGTTACTACGGTCGATAGTAAGATGGGAACCTGACCGTCCGACCACTCTTCGTCTTCCTTTCTGGAACGATGATGTCATCTGTCTTGTCTGTAACAGGAGTTGTTTTCGTATCATCTTGTACCATATATGCTGGTTTCAAGCGGTCAATTGTTACCGTCATTTCCTTTCCATTGACTTCGATGATGAAAGTTTTCTCCTGTCTCCTGACTACTTTGAAGGGGCCCAGGTAGGCTGGTTGGAGCGATCTACGGGCTGGACCCTGTCTCAGAAAAACATGTGATGTGGTTCTTAGGTCTTTTGGAATAAAGAAAGATCGATTAGAGTGCCATGAAGTTGGTTGTGGTGAGAGTTTTGCGATGTGTGAGCGGAGTCTGTTTGAGAAGTCATTAAGGTCAATAGTTTCATTGAGAGTAGAAGTGAAAAATTGTCCAGGTAAACGAAGTGGTTCGCCGTAGACTAATTCTGCTGCTGAAGTGTTCAAGTCCTCTTTCCATGCGCTCCGTATCCCTAAAAGAACCATAGGTAGTACTTCTGTCCATTGGCTGTTTGAGTGACAAGTAATGGCTGCCTTCAACTGTCTATGAAGTCTTTCTACTAAACCGTTGGCTGAAGGGTGGTACGCTGTCGTGACGTGGTGAGAAGCGCCGAGCAGTGAAGCGATTGCCTTGAAGAGTTGGGATTCGAATTGCCGGCCACGATCCGTTGTGATGCGCTCAGGACAGCCGAATCTAGCTACCCAACCCGCGATGAAGGCGGCAGCAACCGTTTCTGCAGTGATGTCTCGAAGAGGGTACGCCTCAGGCCAACGTGTAAAGCGGTCGACTATGGTGAGGCAGTACCTGTAATCATGAGATAAAGGTAAGGGACCAACTATGTCCATGTGGACGTGTCGAAAACGGGCTGCTGGTAACTTGAACTGTCCAAGTGGTGATGAAGTGTGTCTTTGTACTTTGTTGCGCTGACATTCTTGACAAGTTTTTGCCCATAGTCGACAGTCTTTTCTTATACCAGGCCAGACAAACCTTTGTGTGATCATTCGTACTGTCGCCTTGACACCTGGATGACTGAGGTTGTGTAGAATGTCGAAGACCTCTCGACGAAATGCACTCGTTATGAATGGTCGTGGTTCAGGCGTTGACACATCGCAGTAGATTTGCACATCTGAATGAGGCGTACGTACTTTTTCCAGCTTCAGCGTGGATCCGTTCCTCAGTAAATTCAGTAGTTCAGCGTCACATTCTTGGGCACTGGCGAGAGACTGGTAATCTATGGCGGACAAAGACATTTCATTAATGCGAGAGAGAGCGTCAGCTACCGTGTTGTCCTTCCCAGGTAGGTATCTCAGATCTGTAGTGAACTGGCCAATGAAGTCAAGATACCTAAATTGACGAGGGCTGCAGTTGTCTCTCCTAGTGGTAAAGGCGTAAGTGAGCGGCTTGTGGTCCGTATACACTGTAAATGTTCTAGCTTCTACCATATGCCTGAAATAACCAATAGCATCGTATATAGCTAGCAGTTCCCGGTCGTATGGGCTGTACTTCTTTTGTGAGGGACTGAGCTTTCTTGAAAAGAACGCCAGCGGTTGCCAATCTCCAGTCGTGCGTTGCTGTAACACGGCTCCAATAGCGGTATCCGAGGCGTCCGTTTGTATAGCCAGCTCTGCATCGGTATCAGGATGTGCTAGTAAGGTAGCTTGAGATAAAGTTTTCTTACATACGTTGAAAGCTTCCATTTGCTCTTCATTGAAGTGAACAGGTTGAGATCCTTTGCACTTAGGTCCTACTAGTAGAGAATTTAGCGGAGCCTGGATAGTTGCTAACCCTTGGAGGAAACGACGATAAAAATTTATCATACCCAGGAACCGTCGTAATTCTTTAACCGTTGCTGGTACTGGATACTCCTTGATGGCCTGTATCTTAGATAGGGGAGGGCGTAGACCATCAGCTGAAACTGTATATCCCAAAAACGTTACCTCGGGTTGGCCAAAGATGCATTTAGATGCGTTCACCAGTACTCCATACTCTTTGAGTTTTTCGAAGACCTGACGTAGATGCTGTTCATGTTCGCTCTCTGTTTTTGAGAAGATTAAGATATCGTCAATATATCCATACGTGAAGTCCAAATCTTTAAGCACCTCGTCCATGAACCTTTGGAAGGTTTGTGCGGCATTTCGAAGTCCAAACGTCATGTACGGAAATTCAAACATGCCAAAGGGTGTCGTTATTGCTGTTTTAGGGATATCTTCGGGGTAAACTGGTATTTGGTTATAAGCCTTAATAAGATCGATTGTACTGAAGATTTTCTTACCGGCCAGCTGGTAAGTGAAGTCTTGGATATGTCGAACTGGGTACCTGTCCGGTATGGTGCGTGCATTCAAAGCTCTGTAGTCCCCACACGGTCTCCAGCCGTCATTTTTCTTCCTCGCCAGATGTAACGGAGACGACCAGGCGCTATCGGATCTTCGTGCTGTGCCATTGTTTAGCATATCATCAAACTCATTTTTAGCTATTTTAAGTCTCTCTGGATCGAGACGTCGTGGACGACTGAAAATCGGTGGTCCGGGTATAGTCCTTATATGGTGCACCGTATTATGCTTTGGAGTAACTAGTTTACCTGCTGGGCGGGTAATTTCAGGATACTCGCGCAGAAGTCGATGATATTGAGAATTATCAATGGTGGTACGTACCGATGATACTGCCTCTACATGCTTTTGGCGAGGTACTAAGACTGAAAGTGATGTAATGCCATCGACGAGGCGTTGATTACGGCAGTCAACAAGTAGGTTATAGTATCCCAGGAAATCGACTCCTATAATTGGTTTTGATACATCAGCTATGATGAAGCGCCATTCAAATGCGCGTCGTAGGCCCAGATCTAGGTTCAGATTGATGAAACCATATGTAGAAATTACAGTACCATTTGCTGCATAAAGGTCGTACTTTGTCTTTGTTAGTGACGGCTCCCGAACAGCTGATCGTGGATATACACACAAGTCCGAACCCGTGTCTACAAGATATTGAATCTTCGATTTACGATCAGTAATGAACAGGCGGCCGGGTGAAACAGGGCAGGCAGTTTCGGCCACTATTGACTGCCCGGAGCATTTCCCGATTTGAAGGTGCAAGGTGGTTTGCAGTTTCGTGCTTTAGCTCCAAAGTTGAAATGAAACCAGCAGTGCGGATGACCTTCAGGACGTTCACGAGAGCGGGATCGCTGGCGGTTCTGAGAGCGCGAACGGGAGCGTGAATTCCAGTGTTTACCAAATCCTCTGCTAAAAGAACGTGACTTTCTGCATACCTTGGTAAGAGCATCCACTTGCCGACTCAGTTCTGCTACTCTTGCTTCCAAAGCAGTACCTGGCATGCTCGATGAAGCAGTTGATGCGCTTGCAACCAGGGATGTGTGGAGCGGGATGTCATTCACCCGGTCTGCTAGGTCTGCTACGTCGTCAAGATCAATTTTAGGCTGTGAAGCAATAATCGTCTGAACATGAGGTGGTAATCTACTAGACCAGACAGTACGCAAAAAATCATCAGGTATATTAGGCGGTGCCAAACTACGTAAATGACGTAGGAATTGCGATGGCTTTCTGTCGCCAAGCTGTTCGTGTTGTATAAGCTGAAGCGTTTTCTTTTCGCGCGATTGAGAAATGCGCTTAATAAGCTCAGACTTAAGTTTTTCATACCTTCCAGATGGCGGCGGAGAAGTGATAACGTCTTTTACAACTCTAGCGTACTCCTGGTCCAGCTGTCCAGTCACGAAGTGGAACTTGGTGGTATCGTTCGTTATTCCGGATATAACAAACTGGCTCTCGATTTGCGCGAACCACACCTCAGGCTCTTCATGCCAGAAAGGCGGAACGCGAACACCGACGCGAAAAATATCGCTTCCGCTTATGCCACAGTAGTCTCGGCCTGTACTATTGTTGTCAATACGCGTGTTTCCCGGGGTATTGTTTGTTCCAGCACCTTGATTGTTCACTGCACCAGCACCGTTTTGGTTTTGCTCACGATCTCCAAGCGGTAGCACATCCCGGAACTGTTCATCTCCGTTTACAGACATCCTTTGTGGTTGCGTTGATGTCTAACGTCGGGTCACCAGTGAAGTGGTTTGCTCCGGGAAGTAAAACTGATAGCAGATTATGGAATGACTGAGTCCAATATAAATATTGTTAATCGTTTAATTTCAGAATACAATTTTGGATATAAAAAGTTAATAGGTAATAAAACGTAATTCACAACACACGCGAGTTGCGCAGGCGAGAGGGTAGATCAGAACTGTTTGCGCGGTCCGGTATCGCGGCACACCAACACGACTCGGAGTGACGTCAGAGCGTGATGCGTTTTAGGTTGCAGCGTTTCATAAGCGGAGCGGAATAGGTAGCGGAGTGCCGCTACAGTAGCAAAGAATAAACCTAGGTACTTATTTTTTATGGGAAGTACCTTGCTCAGATTTTCCTACAATAATGAAGTACTCAGTGCAGTGCAGGCCTTATTAAGTCCTAATTATTCAGAAAGTTTCATTTAAATAGTTTCAGCCATTTTTGAGAAAAAGTAACCAACAACCTGGATTTGTATGGATGGGAGGTACCTTATTCTGATTTTTCTTGGAACAACCGACTACTGCGTAATGTAGGCCATATACAATTATAGTTACATACCGAGTTTATCAAAATCGTTAGGCATTTTGGAGTAAAAAATATTAATAAATATAAATAAATAAAATATATAATAAATAATAAAAATAATAAATAATAATATATATAAATTCGAAAAAAAACGCCTTGAAATAGAAAAATAATATTATATAACTTCATCCAAATCCGTTCAGTAGTTTGGGTACTAGAGCACCGGACGGACGTACATACACACACACACACACACACACACACACTCACACATTTTATTTTTATTTTTTAGACCCTATTAGTATAAGACAATCGATCCCCATCAAAATCTCAACTTAGATTTTTTTGCCATCACAATACCTTTTTCTCGCCTTCGTCGCTCGAAAGTAAAAAGTTCAGTAGCAGAAAAAAACTAAATACATGGGTACATACCTGTCGAGGGTTTGGTAAATCTCCTTATTCCTCGTCTGCATCGGCACGTACCATCAGGTGAGGTACGGCCAAACGCAATAATAAAAAAAACTTAGTTCATTTTAGGTGATTTGTGGTTTATTTAAATATCCAATGGAGCTATCTCACTTTAGTTTGACTGTACATTAATACACATAATTATGCTTTTTAATCTTACATCAAGCATAGACCGGAGCGCCCTGTACGCGATATTGAGAAACTTCAGCATTCCCAACAAGTTAGTCAAACTGATTGAGACTGCTACGGGGGAAAGTAACATGAAAGTGCGGATTGGGGGAGAGCTGACGGAAGCGTTTAATGTGATCACGGGACTAAAACAGGGTGATGCCCTATCGCCTATGCTTTTTAATTTAGTGCTAGAACATGTCCTCAGAAGAGTGCTAACACTAGATGTAGGACTAAATCTGAATGGAAGGCATAAGGTGATAGGGTACGCGGACGACCTGGCTCTGCTGGGTGAAACTAGCGCTGAGTTATAGACAGCTGCTAAGACCCTTGAAACTGAGGCAATGAAGGTAGGTCTAAGGATTAACCACGAAAAGACTCAGTATCTCCACATGAGGCGCTACAAAAATACTCGCGTCAAACCCAAAGACCTACGCGTTGGAGAGACCATATATAAAGGGGTGGTCAAATTTAAATACTTGGGCTGTACCATCAACGACACAAATACCCGGGACGCAGAGATCGACATTCGCGTCCAAAACGCCTTGCGATGAAGCGCCGCCTTGCACAAAGTGTTGGTTCCAGGCTTCTCAGTAGAAGCACCAAAATTCGATATGTGAAGAGAGCCTATCAGGTTCAACCAACAGGTCGACGCCCGGTCGGTCGCCCCAGGTATCGATGGCGCGATGTGGTGAACGCGGACCTACGTGAGCTCCAAGCTGACGACTGGCGCGAAACCGCACAAGACCGTGACAAATGGCGAGTTCTCGTATCGGAGGCCAGGACACATTTTGGGTCGTTGAGCCAGCGGAGTAGTAGTATTAGCAGTAGTAATCTTACATCATCACATCAGCTCATATATACGTCCCCACCGAGGGGCTCTAGCCTACCCTGAATTAGGGCGATCGGGCCATAGTCGACCACGCGGGCCCAGTGCGGGTTGGTCAACTTCACACACAACCTTCGAGTTTCTTCGCATGTGTGTGCAGGTTTCCTCACGATGTTTTCCTTCACCATAAGAGCGTCGGAAAAACGTACATATGAAGTCGAAATTCGAAAACACATTGGTATGTGGCAGGACTCGAACCACGACCTCCCGGATACGAGGTAGCGGCCCTTGCCGTTGCGCCACCGACGCTCATTCACCATCACACATATTCATTAATTAAATTCGTAGTTACATCAGATTACAACTTAATTCAGTTTTACGAATATGGCGCCTAGGATCTTGTTTACGCGCATGCTTAAGTTTTTTAAATATGTCCACAAGGCTTGGGATCATATAATAAGCATGAAACCTCTTTGGCAAAGATGAGCTATTCCTCGGTTTGACCTATACGCTTCATGCGTCATCAGTCTTCTTCTGATACAGGCCACGGTGGTATTTAATATCCTTACTTCACAAAGATATAATAATTAATGTAAAACTCTTATCTTTCAAAAGTCTAAAAGAAGATTCTGTATCTTTGGTTATTATTAGGTCTTTACCTATGAAATTGCCGATTGTATAGAAAAGTTTAAAGATGAAAATGAATATTAAGACCTGACCACAAAGAAAACGCCTTAGTTCCATTCAAATGGCACATAGCTCAGGGGATTGGAACATGAAAGACATGCCACTAGTTACTAATAATAAAAGACCATAAGTAGTGTCACTTTAAGGTCAATAATAAAAAACAGTAAATTTTTTTTTCTCAATAAAAATTGGCATTGAACTATAAAAACTGAAGCGGCAATTTCATAGGTAAAGACAGTAATCTGGCACATAAATTACCACTTTTCGAGCAACACTATTGAAAATGATTTTCCTTTTAGGTTGGCAACAAAAATGGGCGAATCTGCTCACGAAGAGCTAGACTTCACCGAAGAAGGCCCTGGTGGCCGCGTGGTCTTAGCACTCGACGCGTTGACTGCCCAGAGAGACTTGTGTGCGCGACTGTCCAAAGGCTTGCATGCGGAGAGAGCGGCCGCGGCTGCTAACAACAGTTCTCCAGCTGGTAAAGTGTTGAGGGACAGGCATAGATACGCTATGAAGGCGGCTTTGCAGGTTTGTATTTATATTCAAAGATAATATGATTCTTAGTCAGAGTAGATAGCTACCTTCATACTGTAGACCTTATATTTAACCAACGCAACCAAGTGCATTTGGAAAAACAGCAGGACGCGCGTTAGAGCTGCTGTAACAGTAAGTTGGAGGGCCACTTTGCAACAAACGCACACCTGAAAAAAATCCGTCGAGCAACTTTGCAATAACTGTTATATATCGGTCTGTAATTGGTTCAGGTCGAGATATACCCGTTCTATTTATTGATTGTTCAGCTGTTCCCCGCGGCTTCACCCGCGTGGACAACGTTTCTATGACTTTTCAAGGGTGCGCAGTGCAGGGATCGCGAGCGTGAAAAAAGTAGCCTATGTGTTAATTCAAGTCCTAATCTGTCTACCTACCAAATTTCAGCCAGATCCGTTCAGTAGTTTTTGCGTGAAGAAGTAAAAAACATACACTTCGCTCTTATAATATTAGTGTGATACAAAAATGGTTTCGGTCAAGTCTGCTGGTAGGTAAGAATGACCTATACGAAAACCAAACAGAAGGGAAATGTCTTGTTCCTTCGAGTTAGAAATAAAAAAAGTGGCAAAGTTAAAAGCACGTGTGCGGTAAAATAAATTTTGCGCTCAGTAAACTGGCATATAAAGTACTACTTTTCGAGCAACTGTATTGAAAAATAGTTATTTGAAAAATTATAGTAAGTACCTAGCGAATAGTTTAAATAACATTACAACATTATTATGACAAGCCGATAATAAGGTCGTCGTCGGCTTAGCATTGCGTTAAGCCCGCTTCCATCCTCTGCATCATCCTCACTTATTATTAGGTGAGATGAGGCCTTGGCATAAGCCCATGGGCTTATCATATCACTTGTAAATAAAAAAGAAGTATGTATATTTACGTTGCATTCTTTCCTGTTCTTCAAATCCCGCCTTTTTCCCACAGGATGCCCGTGTGTGCCGTGCCTACGCCCTATGCGCCCTAGAATCTCTGCCGGAACTGTTCCGCACGCTGGGCACCGCTCACGCGCGTGTGGCCGCGCTGTGGGCCGACTTGCACGCTGCACTGGCGCACCCGTACTGCAAGCCGCTGCGGAAGTGATAGGTCACTTGGTTCATTGCGTAACAACACCACTCAGAAATACACACACACATACACATACACACACTCACTCATACATAAATGTAGATCTCTCCAAACATACGAGTACATAAGTACAACGCAACACAGGCTATTAAACTACTCACATTATGGGGGTGCTGGTGCCTATAGCACAGGCTTCGAGCCTTTTTTAGGTATCGGTCGATCCAAGTTTTTTGTGTCAGCCGTATTTTTGCGAAATAAATAAACAATTATTATTATTCAGATTAAAGATAATTATGTGCTTATATGACTACTAGGCTTAAATATCAAGATCTGGTCTTACAAGACCATTTGAGTCGACAAGAAACCTGTTTCTTTATTCACCCACAAAAAGAAGTATCCTGCCTTGAAACGATTCGAGGCGCTAATAAAATTGTAGGCGCTAAAAAGGTATGAAAAGTATTTACAAACTTTTCATACCTACGATATTTATGAGACATAGTACATAATACATACTCTTGTTCTTAAGCTTGGGCCCGTACTAACAAGTCTACTTTTGAGTTAGAGATTTATGTTAACAAAACTACTTGGGTTAAAGGTTTGTGCTGACAAGACCACTTGGGTTAAAGGTCTGTGCTGGCAAGACCACTTGGGTTAAAGGTCTGTGCTGGCAAGACCACCTGGGTCAAAGGTCTGTGCTGGCAAGACCACGTGGGTTAATAAAGGTCTGTGCTGATAAGATCACTTGGGTCACACCCTGGGACACTTCATACAACGGGCCAGAAATGTCATTTCAAAAAAGGAACGACGGAACAAACAAATTGGCGGCGAAATCCTATACGTTCGACAACCAAACTGTAACCAATCTGTATTAATTTTGAGTTACGAGGGAGTGAGGTCGCAATCTAGAGAGCGGCAGGGAGTGTCCATACTGTATGTTAGTTCTAATATATTATATACTTTGCTTGGGTTAAAGGTCTACGCTAACAAGACTACTCGGGTTAGATAAAGGTTTGTGCTGACAAGACCACTTGGGTTAAAACTTAAAAAGAATGAAATAAGGTTTTTAAGTTTAAAGATCACGCAAGATTATGCTACAAAGTTTTAGACGAATTGCTCACATAAATATTGCTCAAAGATTTTTTGCTTGAATAGCAGAGTTTAATTTTTTCGTTGACTAACCTAACTGATTCATAACTTCCCCTAAAATCCTAAAAATGTAATTAGACACGTAAATATATTAAAAAAACATTGACTAGCAAAAGTTAGTTTTAAATTCGATATTATTTATTTTTATGAAAAGTAAATAAATATGTTTTTTAATCCACAATCGGTAAGACCATGTATTATTAAATATAGGTTTTAAACAAGTATTTTAAAAAATCTACACAATATTTTCACTGTTCTGTGATATTTTAATATCATTGTTATTTTAACAAAATTTATTCATAAGTTATTGTATATTTACAAGGTAAGAATAACATATATTTGTTTGTATATTGGATTGTATTCTGTATATTTAGATATATTTATACGTTACCTTTTATTTTCTTAAAGTATTGCTTGTTTTCCCGAATTTATAAAAAATACAAACACGTTTAAAAACAGTTTTATGCTTTTCTTCTTACTCGTGTGCCGGAGTGCGGCCACAAAATGTGCGGAATTTATTAGCCGTAACACTCACGGCCAATAAATATCGCACATTTTGTGGCCGCATTGTTTCTCGGGAATTTCTGTTTTTAACCCCCGACGTAAAAAGAGCGCTGTTATATAACTTTAACGTATCTGTGTGTGTCTGTCTGTGGGTTCGTAGCTCCTTAACGAATGGACCGATTTTGATGCGGTTTTTTTTGTTGAAAACTGTCGTGATCGAGGTGGTTCTTAGCTATAATTTATAAAGATCTGTTCAGCCAACTTCATACCAACTTACGGTGGAGGTATTGTGTTTGGGTTGATTGGAATAGTCTCAATGTATATGTGTTAGATAGAACATGCTAACCTTGACCTGATGCTGCAACATCTCCTGTAATCTGCAGGATACTCAACTTCATACCAACTTACAGTAGAGGTATTGTGTTTGGGTTAATTGGAATAGTCTCAATGAATAGGTGTTAGATAGAACATGATACCTTGACCTGATGCTGCGGCATCTCCTGGAATCTGCAGACGCAGAGATAAAAAAAAACGTCGTCAGCTTTCTAGCTAATTAAAGGGTCTCAGAAACTTCTACAGATCCTATTGATTTGAAGTTTACAGTTATAACACATTTAACTGCAGCTTCAAACAAGGGAGGAGAGCAACTTTCACAGGCTTGATCGATTCAAAATAGGCTAGATTTCGTGTCGCATTGTCGTGTTTCGTCCCGGAAAGTATTTTTATGGATTTGGGGATAGATTTTCGATTATAGCGTGTCTACTAGTAATATGTAAAGTTTAAAAAGCATGAAATCTTCATTGCGTTGGGGAACCTTGGTAAGCCCGCTTCCATCTTAGACAACATCGTCACTTACCACCAGGTGAGATGTTGTCAAGGGTTTACCAATTGTAAAAAAAAAAAAAAAATTATGTATTGGCCGATTAAGTTTAAATTAAGTGGTAATATTTTAATCCAAGAGTCGTCGCGTAGAGGGACCGCTAAGTAAATAAAATAAAAACAGAATACAACTGATTTACTTAACTACAACTAATTACTATATAATAATTCCACAACTTAGCGGTCCCCTACGCGACAATACTTGGATCATAATATTACTACTTACATTAAATTTAAAGGGCCCATACATGTTATTTTTTAATTTTTTAGAGGTTTTTGTGGAAGGTTTTTAATTTTTTTGATATAACAGACAACATATTACAATGATTCGATAATAGCTGATTCGCGGAACCCTAGTAGTGACTCCGCGGAACCCATACTTAGGGCACAGTATTACGATATGGCTTACAGTAGCGCAACGCCTTTGATGTCGCACGATGACACCACGGCGTAGGTACTATCAGTACCAAAGATTAAAAAAAGACGTGTGGCACTCGGGGACTGCCGCGGTAAAGCTATTGCATAGCATTTTTTTATCAACTTTATGCAATTATAATTATTTATTTATTTTTTATTTAAGCAGTTTTATTTACCAGTACCATATAGTCCTTGGGGCGCGGGATGTTTATGTAGTAAATTAACACTAAGAAAGTTAATCATCATCATCATCACATCCGTCATCCGCCATCCGTCATCGTCAGTCATCCGTCATTCGTCATCGTCAGTCATCCGTCATCCGTCATCATCATCATCGATATTACTTTACAAGCAGTACTAGCCTGTAGCTCGCCTGGCAAACTCGCGGAGTTTGGCAGGCTGTGCCCCACCGCCCGCTGCCCCGAAGTATCTTTCCGTTGCTCTGCATAAGTACATTCATGCACTACTGTAAGCCGCTATATTGTAATACTGTGCTTAGGGTATCGCTGACCCGTATTGTTACAGTGAAATAACGATGATGTCAAACTAAACGTTACATCAAGCATGATTGAATCAAGTAGTTATTGTCTAATGTATAGAATGTACGACGTCTTGTTTATATTGGAGCGTAGCCAACACGACTGCCTCAGAGATTAGATACCTAACACTTTTCAGGTGTATTTACAAACAACTATTGTCCTTAATTATGCTTATGTTTGAATTTTACCTAGCCGTGGTCTAGCAGTTTGAAAATGCCCAGTCTCGAGACAGTCTTTTAAACAGATGGAAGTACTCATCCTCCTAGCTTGCCTCTTCGGAGGCAGCTGGCAAATCGGTTTCAAACACATGCATAAACACTTCGACACAGTGAAAGACCCAAATGTACGGATAGTGAGTATCCAAAAAAGGTTCCGCCCTGGATACCACATATCAGCACCAATGGCGTGGGTTAACGATCCAGCTGCCTTTGTCCAATTCAAAGGCAACTACCACATCTTCTACCAGTACCATCCCTATACGGGTGCGTGGGGACATATGCATTGGGGGCATGTGACGAGTGAAAACTTAGTGGACTGGGAGCATCGACCGCCTGCTCTTAATCCTGACGACATGTACGAGAGACACGGCTGTTTAGCCGGCTCAGCTGTCGTCTACAATGACTTCCTGACAATATTTTACACTGGAAACGCCCTGATACATAACAAAACGCGTCAGAGCCAGAACATAGCTATAAGCGTCGACGGTATCCTCTTCCAGAAGTATTTATATAATCCAGTCATCCAAGATTCTCCCTACATCCTCTCCGGAGTCGGCAACTTCAGAAACCCAAAAGTATGGCTCCATCTGGATACGTGGTACATGATTATCGGAGTGATGTCGGAAAAAGTGCAAGGGCAACTACTGCTGTATACATCGCGTGATATGTTCCATTGGGAGCGAAATAGAACATTAGCTTCATCTTACAACGGTGACATGGGCTATATGTGGGAACATCCGGATCTATTCGAAATGGACGGGCAACATGTGCTTATTTTATCGGTGCGCGGTATCAACACCGATGGGTATAGGTTCAGGAATTTGTACCAAACAGGATACATTGTTGGGAAGTTCAATTGCGACAATAATACGTTGGATGACATGGAAGTGTCTGCAGCCACGTTCAACGAGTTGGATTATGGACACGACTTTTACGCAGCGCATACTATGCTCGCTCGCGATGGAAGGAGACTTTTAGTAGCGTGGTTGGGGATGTGGGAAAGTAATTTTGAGGAGCTCGAAGATGGATGGGCGAGCATGCTAACTATAGTGAGAGAAGTGCGACTGTCAATACGCGGTCGTCTGACCATGAGCCCAGTTGCAGAGATGACTGAACTACGCAAGGAAATTTTGGAAGACGCGTGGTACTCACCTGGCGAAGTTTTCAAGGCTGGCAGCAAATCCTTCGAGTTGCTAGTGAACTCTAGCACAGGGGCCAATATAATTCAGTTGTGTTTCGAATGGGACGGCATAGAACAGTACACTATCATGTACAACTCTGTTCTTGGGTACGTAAGCGTAGATCGCGGAGGCATAGATGGACTGAGGCGCGCAGACTGGGCTCCTCCTTCAGACTTAGTTCAATGGCGGATCTTCTTCGACTACAGTTCAATAGAAGTGTTCTGTGGTGAAGGGGAAGTTGTGTTCTCGAGCCGAGTGTACCCTAAGAGAGCGGTGGCTATTAGAGTGAACGGTGACACGCAGCTACACATAGTTCAGTACAAATTGCGGAAAAGCATCAACTTTCCAATTCAGAAATTACCAAAGAAACCCATGAAAACAAAATATACGTTTACCTAGCTGTCGCGCTCCAGAACTAATGTATGACATAGGTAGGTACTTACTTATCTAATGACAAATATCTGACCGTAAATTGCATGTTGTGATAAACTTAATAAAAGATTATCAAATGATTTTTGTTGAAAAATGCAAATCTTTTTTTAATAAGTTTACGTTGTAAATATCTGCCTAGATCGGTGATAGATAAATATTATTACAAGTCTATAATAGTTCCAGTTATAATAAGGTGTAACAAAATTAGCTGAAACTATTTTAACTGGTGCTTCTACCCATTAAACTGAACAAATTTCCCCATGGAACCCATGTCAAATCGCAAAAAAAAATTGGCTCTCCCATACTAAATTAATCAGCTGATCACCAACTTAGTATGGGAAGTTCAAAACTTTTTTTGAGATTTGACTATGGGTTTCATGGGGAAAGTTGTTCAGTTTCATGAGTAGAAGCACCAGTTAAAATAGTTTCAGCTAACTTTTTGAGACCTTATTTAAGTAGTCATATTTGTAGCTAATTTTTAAAGTAATTAAAATAATTGATAAGCCCTTGGCATCATCTCATCTGATGGTAAATGACGATGATGCCGAAGATGGAAGTGGGCTTACCAAGGTTCCACAACGCAATGGAGAACTGGCTATCTTATCTTCAAGCCGGAACACATCAATGTTGTTAAACCTGATGTTTGGCTGTAAGACTTAGATAAGATAGTGGTAGCTAGCCAGGCCGGCTT
This sequence comes from Coleophora flavipennella, assembly GCA_947284805.1. Lineage (NCBI taxonomy): Eukaryota > Metazoa > Arthropoda > Insecta > Lepidoptera > Coleophoridae > Coleophora > Coleophora flavipennella. The sequence continues at coordinate 11,273,715 of OX369306.1, read as the reverse complement.
AGAAAATGCCTTACCACCAACCAAACCGAGTCTTACAAGTTGATCCTACCGGGAATGGAACCCGCGACCTCCTAGTGTGAAGCGAATGGACTAACCATTACGCCACGGAGGCGGTTAGAACTTTTATATTCCTGTGATATAGGTACACCTTTTTATAGTCTTAAACTGTGTTTACTCGTAGTTACACTGTATGATGATTAACTTAAAACTATTTAAACACAAAAAATAGGCATACCTAAAACATGACAATTATACTATAACTGTCTCGCTCTCACTAAAGAAACCTGTGAGAGGAGTATGCAAACGTGGGGACGGACATTTACATGGCTATAATTTATCTCTGGTGATATTATACTAACTCTTTGATTATGCACTTTTGCACCTATAATAACTATACTACACCTACCTTGCCTACGTATCATCATCATCATATCAGCCGAAAGATATCCACTGCTGGACATAGGCCTCCCCCAAGGATCTCCACGACGACCGGTTCTGCGCTGCCCGCATAGGTATATAAGGGGTAACAAAATTAGCTGAAACTATTTTAACTGGTGCTTCTACCCATGAAACTGAACAACTTTCCCATGGAACCCATAGTCAAATCGCAAAAAAAAAATTTGGCTCACCCATACTAACTCGATCAGCTGATCAGGCAACTTAGTATGGGAAGTTCAATTTTTTTTTGGAGATTTGACTATGGGTTTCATTGGGAAAGTTGTTCAGTTTCATGGATAGAAGCATAAGTTAAAATAGTTTCAGCTTAGTTTTGTTAGTCCTTATAATATATTTGTATTTTTGCCTCAGATTTTTCGATAAAAATTAGATAACAGCTCTAAGAGGTTGCGTTTCAAAGGCATTTTATTATCCTGTTCATTGTTCAGCTCAACAAAAGAAGTAGGATAGGAACAAACAATGTGTGGACTCCGTTATCGGGAAGGGTCTTTGAGAAATTATTAAAAATGGAAGAGGGTACTTAGCGACGACGTTTAAGGGGAGGGATAAAATTTCTTTGGCTTACGTACCCATCGAATAGTCTTTAATTTTTGCCCATACTTTAATCTAATCTTTGACAAGCACGTATATATTGTTTAAAGTGTGTGTCACAGGTAAGAGAAATTTAGTATAGGAACCATTCGTCGTATCACTCATATAAGTCCCCACCGAGGGGTTAGAGCGCAGGCGTGTGCAGGTTTCCTCGCGATGTTTTTCTTCACCGTAAGAGCGTCGGATAAACGCATATATGAAATCTAAATTCGAAATCGCATTGGTACGTAGCAGGATCAAAACCACGACCTCCCGGACAGGAGGCGGCGGCCCTAGCCGTTACCTGCAGAGAACTCTACTCATCGTACTGAACAACTTTTACCAAGGACCTAGTAATTTTCAGAAAAAAATCTTCATACAAAATTGGTCAATTTCTTGGAGAATGTTTCTCAGTATGATAATGAGTAATTATGAACCTCGTTCGGGTTTTGTTACAGCCTGTATTTCAAGTACCGTCGTAAACCTAATCTACGAGTATTGCCTAAAAACAACACAATTTTCAATTAAAACTATGGTGCGTGGGATACAGTTTCAAATGAAAACTACGCCTACGAGCTACAGCCGGCCTACGCAATTGCTACGACTATGAGCACGCAGCAGCAGCGTCATGAAAAAGGAGCGAGCGCCTGAAATGTGACGTCATTACTGGTTTAGCCAAAGAGTAAATTAATGTTAAACAGAAAGACCTATGTCATCACATCAGCTCATACATACGTCACCACCGAGGGGCTCGAGCCTACCCTGAATTAGGGCGATCGGGCCTCAGTCAACCACGCGGGCCCAGTGCGGGATGGTCAATTTCACACACAACCTTCGAGTTTCTTCGCAGATGTGTGCAGGTTTCCTCACGATGTTTTCCTTCACCGTAAGAGCGTCGGATAAACGTACATCATGTCAGCTCATATACGTCCCCACAGAGGGGCACGAGCCTACCCTGAATTAGGGCGATCAGGCCTTAGTCGACCACGCGGGTCCAGTACGGGTTGGTCGACTTCACACACAACCTGCGAGTTTCTTCGCAGGCGTGTACAGGTTTCCTCACGATGTTTTCCTTCACAGTAAGAGCGTCGGATAAACGTACATCATGTCAGCTCATATACGTCCCCACCGAAAGGCACGAGCCTTCCACCCTGAATTAGGGCGATCGGGCCTTAGTCGACCACGCGGACTCTGAACGGGTTAGTCGACTTCACACACAACCTACGAGTTTCTTCGCAGGCGTGTACAGGTTTCCTCACGATGTTTTCCTTCACCGTAAAAGCGTCAGATAAACGTACATATGAAATCTAAATTCGAAATCACATTGGTACGTGGCAGGATTCGAACCACGACCTCCCGGATATGAGGTAGCGACCCTTGCCGTTGCGCCACCGACGCTCACAACAGAAAGACCTATGTATTGCTGCATAATTATTTAATCGTATCCTTACTTGAATTAGGACTAGAAACTTCTAAGACTCCATACCAAAATGCACAAAATTGTGGTCAATCAGCTGATCGATTTGTATGAAGAGTAAATTTTTTTTGCGATGTCAGCAAAGTCGTAGAACAAAAGTTGTTCAGTATGATGAGAAGAAGCCCCAGATAACGGGACCTACAACAATTTTGTTACACCTGTATATATATATACCTACAGCGACGGCCGCGTGAATGGACATTTTTGACTATAATCGAGGGGGTATGGTTCAAAGTTCCAGGTTAATGTGCTCACTTACCTAATCGGCGTATGTACCTATTTATGTTACCTACTAGCCTAGTGTAGCCTTAGAGGTGTCATGGAATAAAAACCTTAAATATTTGGTCAACCATGTAGGCGTATAAGTAGAACTTAGGTTATGATTTCATCTGTTTGACTTAGACACATCCCTCTTACTCACATGGAAATTAAATAAAATCTAGTTTTCTATATGTAAGTAAGTAATTAATTCTGGCCACGTAGTAGGTAGAACCTGAGTTATTAATAGTTGTGATTATGTATACCTAAATAAAATGTTATCATTTTGCTCATGTCAGTTGTGTTTTGTACTTTCTGCAGATACGTAATCTACGTCACAAAACGGTTTTCGGGGTTTACGTCACATTCACAGTAAATAATGATACCATAGGAAGCAAATTAGCCAATATTGTGGTAAAATTATTGAAAAAATACATTACCTACTTAAAGGTAATTTATGTAAGTGTATCTTTGTCTGTTATTATGGTAGGTGATCGTGCGTTCCTGGATTTCCTGGTACAAAGTTTTTAGGTTTGCGCTGGCTGTAGCTACTGCTGCAGGCACTCCTATCTAAAATTATTATGGGAGTTCGAGTAGGTACCGTACCATTGATTGGTAGACAAGCATATAAAAGTTTCGGCATTCAATAGATTTCCTGTTTTTTCTAGAATTTGTAAGGTATATTCCTCATTTCTAAGATTCTTAGATAGGTACTTAGTGTGGATAGTCAAGAGAATACCTAGTAAGTAGTTAGGTGCACCGACTTACTGTCGGACGGATCAGACGTTGAAACTTGATGAGTATGTATACCCTCATAGTTGACAAGTAAATGAAATTAAAATCCTAATCAATTGAGATGTGGCTAAAAACCATTAATAAGGGATTTTTTGACAGCTGAATTAAAAATAAAAATATCTTTCCAGATAGCTGGATGGAACGCTTTGACATTGTTATCGACTTTGAAAAAGCAAACGTTCATTCAAAGCTAATTTACAGCGTTTGGGCTATTTTAGGCTACCTCAGCTCAAGTTAACAGTGAAAAATGGCGATATAAGGTCCTGAATTGTTGGCAACACTGCTATCTAACTGTCAGCTCAAGCCAACAAACTCAAGTGAACGGTGGAAGAAGGTCTTTCGTCGTGATAATTAATTGTGTTTGAAAACTGAAGTGAAGAGAAGAGTACTGTATTAGTACCGTGCGTGCATGACACGAAAAAACAAAACGGTATATCCAAGGTATATCGTCACGCCCGTTGCTGTACCAGTGATAATTAAAATTAGCTAGCAATCATGGATGGGACTTTCACGTTTATCTCGATGTTTTTATCTTTGTGTTTTGCGTTCGTAAACACTGACCATGGCCTAAAGTTTTACCAGGAAAAAGTAAGTAGCATTTAATTTGTACGAAGTAGTTTTGGACGACTTATGATTTTTTTAATTTTAAGTCCGAGGAGTTTGATATAATAGGTAATCAAATCACTCGTTAATCAATCACGCCAAGTTAGTTCTAAAAGTTTACAGTTTAATAATTGACCTTGGAATTAAATGGGTACCTAGTCTGTTTTTCGAGGCATTCATGTACTTTTTTTCACAGATTTTTTTCTATGGAAGCCGTTTTATTTTTAAGTACACCCCAAGCTGCTTAGTGGATTCTAAACGAGAGCTAGATGCCACAGCTGGACTCCTTTTTATATTAAAATTAAATACTATAGAAAACCTAAAATCTCAATATTTTGGTGAAAATACAGGTTGATTAGAAACTGGTAGTGGCAACGAAAAGGGGGTATAAAAGAGGTCAGTTCCAGTCCATTTGACCAGCCCTACAACATCCTACCCAAAAGTGGACTGTTTCCAAGATATTTAAAATTTTATTATTTAAAAAATAATCGTATCATATTTAAAAATGTATTAAAAAATTAGGCACTGTGCTCTAAAACATTTGAAAATTCATATTTTCATCTAAGTAAGTTACCTACAAAAAAATAATTTTAAAACAAAAATTCACTTACAAAATTTTCGTGCATATCATTTTAAAAATATCTGCATTTCACTAGCTGAATCATGGCATCATGGAGATTATGGAACGAGAAAATGCTGTGTGGTATTTGTCTTTGGTCTAATGGTAGGTACTCTTGAGCGATTCCTTTGTTCAAGCCTGTACCTGCACCTGCACCAATTGTAATCTTTGTAATTCCTTGGCCGATTTTGCATTGTTGTACCTCATTCAAAAGCTAGTAAAACGCAGATATTTTTAAAATGATATGCACGAAAAAACTTTTGTGAATTTTTGTTTTAAAATTATTTTTTTTGAGTAATTTACGCAAAATAAAATGAGAATTCTCAAATGTTTTGGAGCACAGTGCCTAAGTTTATGTCAATTATGTGGACCTGATTGATATAATGTATTGAAAGGAATGTTCTTAAAGCAAGACAAAAAAAGACATACTAAAAAAATAATAATAATATGACAATTGTTTTTAAAAATCATAAAATTTGAAATATCTTGGAAACGGTTCACTTTTGGATAGGACATTGTAGGGTCAAATGGAATGGAACGGACCCCCTATTTGTCTCCGCCACCAGTTTTCAATCACTCTGTATAATTTTTCTAAAATTAAATCATACACTTAAGACTAGAGTTTCGTTTTTTTGCTTAAACACAAAGTTACATTACAATAGGTTTTATAATTTTGGGGAAATTTAAATTATTAGTTTGTTTGGAAGAAAGTTTTTGATAAGGATTTTTAAACTAAAACCTTGTTTCAGAATAACCATATAGCAAAAGACTTGACAGATCAGAATGTGTTAGACATAGCAAACTTATCGGACCAGAAGCATTTCAGAGAGGTCCTCGACCAAATACTCATACCGAGAGTCGTAGGAACTTCTAATCACAAGAAAGTTGGTGATTACATCTTCAAAGAGATGAAAGACTTAGGATGGGATGTTACAGAGGACAGATTTACGGCCAAAACTCCTGTGTTTGGAAATTTGCCCTTCAGGAACATTGTAGCAAAGTTGAACCCGAATTCTGATAGATATCTGGTGCTGGCCTGCCATTATGACAGCAAGTATACGAGGACTCATGAGTTTCTTGGTGAGATTTATAGAAAACATATCAATTTATTTTTGTTGTATTAAGTTTTCTTTTTCGTTACCTTTAGCTTTTAAAATTGTAGAGATAGGAATAAAACTTCTCACTCTATAGGCTGCTCCCAAAATATCTGCCGCCGCTTTGAAGGGTGCTTCTACTCGTGAAACTAAACAACTTTCCTTGATGAAGCTATGGCACATTCGCGAAAAAGAACTCATCATGCAAATTAAATATAATGAAAGATATTGTCCTTTACAATTTACAGAATTATATATTGTAATTTTAAACAAAATTTTGTAAAAAAAAAATTAAATTGTTTTGTAAAGACAGTAGTTTTGTTTTGTAATAAATAAGTGATTACAGTTTTTTTCCAGTATTAGATCCTATAAATAATTAGTAGTTTTAGGGACTTGAAAAAAAAACACCACCTATAAGATGATATTAAAATTATTAGTATAATTATCGATAATTATAACATTAACAATTGTCTTGATCATTATAATGACTTGCCATGTTTATTCGAAAACGATATGAAGTTTCATGACGTGTCGAAAAAATCACAAAAACAAAATTATTGTTTAATAAAATAATAACCGTGATTAAATTTACACTTAAACTATTAAAAGTTATTTTGTCTTTTGTACATAACATTTTTGTATTTTTAGAATAGATTAGATTTATTTGCCAGAATGCACATAATTACAGGTGTTAAAATTTATAATATAAAGTAGGCATCAGCACACTCAACCATAAAATAATTGCATGCTAAACTTAACTTAAAAATAAGAAAACCAGTACAATACAAATAACTTAATAATTATAAACTAATATTCAAATTACGAACATACACAAAATGTCAAATATTATTGGCAGACGTCAAAGATTGAAGTGTGACATGTCAATTTAAATGTCAAGTTACGATAAGTTTGGAATAAATTCACCATAATTATATCAAATTAATGTCAGACATAAATTCATTCAAACCATAATAACATTTTTCGATTAGCCATTGTCGCAGCTTAACAATAAAATATTTGGTTAAGCAACAGGGATCTTATTGTACACTTCAATGGACATAATAATTTTTTTTTTCTAAATAAAGCTGATTTGCATGGCAGCATTACAAGACGTGTCAAATCTCTTTCACGTAATCTAGGAACTTGCACAAGGGTCCTATAACAGTCGGGATGGTTTCTGACAAAAGTGGCTATTTCGAGAATATACATAAATTATATATAAAATAATTAAAGAGTCAAAAATGAAAATCAACGCCAATAATTATCGGATTATTATCATAAAAAAACTGGTAAAGTGTGAGTCAGAACCTAGCACCAAGGGTTCCGTACCATCATACTAGATGGCGCTAGTTTCTTCACGTTTAAAAAATACACGTTTTTTGTATGGAGACTCACTTTTTCTAATTTTTAGAAGTTGTTATAGCGGCAACAGAAATACATCATCTGTGAATATTTTAACTGTCTTGCTATAACAGTTCATGACATACAGCCTGGTGACAGACGGACAGCGGAGTCTTAGTAATAGGGTCCCGTTTTTACCCATTGGGTACGGAACCCTAAAAAATATCAATGAAAACTTAAAGAAAATAATTATCTCGATAATTTCGAACCCTGCTAAGATCTGAATCCGAACTTCTGTCGACATATGCAGAGCATTCTCAATCTAGGCTACTGCAGCTATAGTTCGTTCGCTCGTTTAACCGCATCTTTGACGGCTCCCGTTGTTTGTAGACTCTGTCAAAGGTGCCGCTCTGAGTTCAATCGAGTTGCGGTTTTAAACAGCACCTTTGACAGTGTTTTTCGGGAGCCGTCAGAGATGGGGTTAAATGAGCGAACGAACTATAAATGTGTGTAACTAATATACTCTATCCCCAGCTAAACTAATATACTCTATCCCCATATAAAGACAGCATTGTCAACAAAAGACTCTTTCATTGTCAACAAAAGTTTCCATCAGGGGTCAGGATAATATTAATGTCATTTAATAAGAAAGATTTTCCAATTGTTTCTACAGGTGCAACTGATTCAGCCGTGCCATGTGCAATGATGATAAATCTAGCCAAAGTCATGAAGTCACAGTTGGATCCCCTGAAACAGGCTCATCTGAGCCTGATGTTCATATTCTTTGATGGAGAGGAGGCATTCAGGAGCTGGGGACCAGACGACTCTATATATGGGGCCAAGCATCTGGCTAAAACGTGGCATCAAAGCCCATATAAAGATGGTGCTAGTCATTTACAACGAATTGTAAGTATTTTTGTTTCTTTAAAAAAAAAAATATATTTGTATTAAAAAAAAACCTACAATGCACAACAAATAATTTCAATTTAAATACCTACTTTTAAATTTAGCAACTAGTTAGATTGCAAATATTACCAGACACATACAGAAAAAATACAAATGGAGAGATTGATTCCTCGACTGATCCATTATCATCATCATCATATTAAAATGTCCACTGCTGGACAAAGCCCCCCCCCCCAAGGATTTCCACGACAACCGGTCCTGCGCTGCCCGCATCCATCGGCTTCCCGCGATCTTCACCAGGTCGTCGGTCCACCGCGTGGGAGCTCTGCCTACGCTACGTTTTACGGTGCGCGGTCGCCACTCGAGAACTTTACTGGCCCATCGGCCATCTGTTCTACGAGCTATGTGCCCTGCCCATTGCCACTTCAGTTTAGCGATTCTGAGAGCTATGTCGGTTACTTTGGTTCTCCTGCGGATCTCCTCGTTTCTGATTCGATCACGCAGAGAAACTCCGAGCATAGCACGCTCCATTGCCCTTTGGGTTAGGTTGAGCCTTCTTATGAGGCCCATAGTAAGTGACATCACTGGCAACACACACTGGTCAACTGGCAGCACACACAAAAAACACAATATCAAAAAAAAAACTTATGTAGGTACTATAAAAAAGCTTTTTTTTTATTCTTGTTAGGTATTCTAAAGTAATCATTTAAATCTTATGAAAAAAAAACCGGTCAAGTGCGAGTCAGACTCACGCTCCGAGGGTTCCGTTCCGTACTACTCCGTACACCTCTCCATACAACTATGACAATGATATCTATTCACTAACAAACAAAAGACATCAACACAAGCGCCAGAAATATGCTTTTCTTTTATTCAGTTCAGACCATTTAGTGCAAATACGACTCACACTTAGCCGGTATTTTTTGTTTTTTTTTTAATTTGATTAGTATCATAATTACACCAAGTTTCACGCTTATATGTCTTACCGTTTTTAAGATAGAGCTAAATCAAAAATACCTACAAAATACGTAACTATAAAACACGTTTTTTGTACAGGGACCCCGCTTAGAATTTACTTTCTTAAATTTTTATTGTTTTCACTCTTAGCGGCAACAGAAATAGTTACACATTCTGTAAATATTTAAAATGTCTACCTATTACGGTTTTGAAATACGGGCTGACAGATCGACATACGGACAGACAAGCCCTCTCGCACATCTACCAGATACGCTAGACTGCCAGGTTTATGATATAGCGTCCCCACTTACCTACCCTAGGGCATAACAGTGGGGGCCGCTATTCCTGCCAACACCATAAGGTGAAGACAAGGACCATGTTACGGTAGGTCTTGCCGCCAAGACGCTTGTCCTGGTACTCTGCAAGGCGAGTGCCTCGTGGAAGAGAACCACTACCTACTGTCTAGGTAGGTCCCGGAGCTGTAGGCGCGCTCACCTCCCGCGGCTTTCGCTGCTGGCGGTTCGATCCCCGCTCGGGACGCCAGAGAAGCTGGCCCCCACATATCCGGTGTGGTACCGGAGCTGTAGGCACGCTCACTTCCCGGCGCTTATCGCACCTGTCCAGACTTACTCCTACGCGGCTGGATCGGCCGGAGCAGTACTAGCTTAGCTCTACTTGCTGACCAGGCAAGTGCCGGAGATGCTTCCCTGCCAGTAGTTAAACCAGCAGTTCCACTTAATGGACAACTCACGTGCCCCGCGTTGTTTTCGCCCATAGCCCACGTGGCCGGCTACGACAACACTAGTTGCGCGCGGGGAAGGACGCCTGGACGCAACGTGCTTGCCAGGCAACAAACATTGCCCAACCCCTGCAACTAACCACATACCACTACGAGTCCATGACCCAGTCGGGGGACCGACAAGCCAGAGTGCCGAAGGCGATAGACCAACGGCAGGCAAGCGGTGGGCTACCCCCGACCCCGTAGTACCCTGATCCAAACAGCCGGACCCGTAGTTCCGGCTGCGAACTCCACCTAGCCGGGTAGCTCTAGGCAGAGTACGGACAGACAGTTGAGGCTTAGTAATAGGGTCCTGTTGGTCACCCTTTGGGTGTACGGAACCCTAAAAAAGTTCACTCTACACTCTGTTACAATGGCCGGGAGAGTACACCTTATATTATTACTTCACCATTAGGATCAGTCCGCCTGAAGATAAAATTATGTCATTTGTGTTGCCTAGCAACCTCCGTCTGCGTGTGCTCTGTGGCTGTGGGCTGTGGCCTCGCCACCACGTACCCAATTATTGGTGCTAATTTTATTGTAAATTGTAGGTAAATACACTCTGAGATATTATCTCAGAGTATGTAGAATATAATTATTGTCTGTAAAAACGGTCCAGTTAGATAGGTACAACTTCAAGAAAGAGATCAATCGTCGAATCGAACTCGACAGGGCAGCGTTCGCGAAGCTGTGCATTATCTTCACGTCCCAAATACCCTAAGGTCTTCGAGCAGTGTGTGTTGCCAGTGATGACATACGGAACTGAGACTTGGTCGCTGCTTACTATGGGCCTCATAAGAAGGCTCAAGGTCACCCAAAGGGCAATGGAGCCTGCTATGCTCGGAGTTTCTCTGCGTGATCGAATCAGAAACCGAGGAGAGGAGACATAGCTCTCAGAATTGCTAAACTTAAGTGGCAGTGGGCGGAGCACATAGCTCGTAGAACAGATGACCGTTGGGGCAGTAAAGTTCTCGAGTGGCGACCGCGCGCCGGAAAACGTAGCGCAGGCAGGCCTCCCACTCGGTGGACCGATGACCTGGTGAAGGTCGCGGGAAGCCGCTGGATGCGGGTAGCGCAGAACCCGTCCTCGTGGAAATCCTCGGGGGAGGCCTATTATGTCCAGTAGTGGACGTCCTTCGGCTGATATAATGATGATAGCTCAAACGAAAGAGCTCAATCCAGCGAGTGTTTTTAGGCCAAAACGAACCGCGTAGGTACTTCAATTAGAAACGGTGATACTGAGAAGCAACGAAAATCGCGTTTAATCTTAGGTTATATCTTGAGAAGGGCGGAAGTTAGGTGATTTTCAATGATTGATGAAAAATTCATGCATCAATACCTTTCATAAAAAAAAAAAGTAAATCGGTTGGATAGAACGGCCGGACGGACTCATATTAGATTTCACTATCGTATCAGCTCATATACGTCCCCACCGAAGGTCTCGAGCCTACCCTGAATTAGGGCGATCGGACCTCAGTCGACCACGCGGGCCCAGTGCGGGTTGATCAACTTCACACACAACCTTCGAGTTTCTTCGCAGGCGTGTGCAAGTTTCCTCATGATGTTTTCCTTCACCGTAAGAGCGTCGTCGGATAAACGTACATATGAAATAGAAATTCGAAAACACATTGGTACGTGGCAGCATTAGAACCACGACCTCCCGAACAGGAGGTAGCGGCCCTTGCCATTACGCCACCGACGATTTTCATAATTTTGTTTAATATGTTTTCTTTTTTCGCCCTTCTGGGCGAAAGTTAGGTATTTTACAATGCTTGATGACAAACCTGTGCATCAATAAATTTCATTAAAAAAAATTAAGCGAATCGGTTGGATGGATAGAACGGCCGGACGGACTCGTGTTACATTCTAGATGGGAGCGCGGTGCGCGAGTCGCTAACCGCTCGCGGGGGCGATTTTCAATGCGTGGTGACAAATCTGTGCATTAATGCCTTTTATAAAAAAAATAAAAGATTTGCATTAGTTTTCATCAATTTTTTTAATTAGATTTTCAAGAAAGTATGGCTGATTATTTCAAATCGTTTTATATCTTGTACTAGCTGTTTCCCGCTACTTCACCCGCGTGGAAAACGTGTTTATGACTTTTGGAGGGTGCGCAGTGCGCAAGCCGCAAACGGCTCGCGAGCGTGAAAAAAATTGCCTATGTGATAATCCAGGTCCTAATCTGTCTACCTACCAAATTTTAGCCAGATCCGTTCAGTAGGTTTTGCGTGGAAGAGTAACAAAAGTACATCCATACATTCTTACAAATATTCGCGTTTGTAATATTATATAGTAGGTTATGATTGGTTAGTAATTTCAAAATATTTATACTATTTAACAAATGATATGATAATGATGATATTCACGTAGTCACGTATAGTTATATGTATGAATGATCATCCTTTACATATATCGAAGAGACAACTAAGAATTAGAACATTGCTACATTTACTTTTAAAGCGCTGCGCTACACGAAGGTCAAATACATACCTACGTACTTAGTCCTTTTGTAAACCTAATATCTTACGATAATTAGTTATCCTTAAATGGGTGTAAAGGATGCTTTTTGTGACAGTCGTCACTGTAATTACACTGCTGCGCGACACCTTATTTTTCAGTCGATTTTAGAGTTCCGTACACCCAACGGGACCCTATTATTAAGCCTCCGCTGTCTGTCCGTCTGTTAGCGGGCTGTATTTCATTACCGTAGTAGGTAGGTATTATTGCACCGCCCCTTTACTTATTCTGTCGCTGTTTCCCTACCCAAAGGTTGCCTGGAAGAAATTGGTACCTAGTAATAATTGTATAGGCTTTCTTCTATATTGTAAATTCCTTTTTTATGTTGTGATGCAAAAAAGAATATTGTATTGTATTGTATTGTAGATAGACAGTTGAAATTTTCACACATGTATTTCTGTTGCTGCTATAACTAAAAATAAAAAAAAAAAAAAAGTGAAAAAAAGGGAGTCTCCATACAAAAACGTGTTTTATTTAAACGTGAAGAAACTATCGCTATCTAGTATGATGGTACTGAACTCTTTGTGTGCGGTATGGGCATTACTGTTGCCGCTATCACAACAAATACTAAAAACTAGAAAAAGTAAAAAAAAATAATCAAAAGCGTGTTTTTTATAGCTTTGTAGAAGTATTTTTGATTTAGCTCTATCGCAAAAGCGGTAATACATAAAACCGTGAAAGTTAATGTGATTATAGTACTAATACTAAAGTAACACAACAAATAATAAACGTCGGCCAAGTGTGAGTCGTATTCGCGCTAAGGAGTCCGAAACTGAATGACAATAAAGCATATTTTTGTCGTTCGCGTTGATGTGTTTTGTTTGTAATGTGAATAGGTATCATTGTAATTATATTATGTAGTTGTGTGGAGAGTTGTGGTACGAAACCCTCGGAGTGCTAGTCCGTCTCGCACTTGGCCGGTTTTTTAACAATCTTGTTTTATTCACGAAAAAACATAGATCAGTGGTGATTATTTCGAGTTTAGGCTTGTTTTAACGGGTTACTTTTTAGGGTAGCCATTTTAAAAAACGGTCTTGTATTTTATATTTTAATAAATATTACTATTAAGAGGACTGTGAAACTGCCATTATTTGTTTATTCATAATCAATAATTTAAATAAAAAACGAAACCTATAGACCTAGCTTTTGTTCTGAAAACTATATCAAAAATTGGTCAAAATCGGTTAAGGTGCAGTGGTACCTAAAAATCCACTTAAACAGGTTTTTAAAATTCATTTTTGAAGTAGTTAACAGTAAATTTAAAATGTAGGAAAACATATCGGTATTATTGAGAATAGTTACGAGGGATTATATCGATTGGAAACACGATTTAATAAAGTTGGCTCGATAGAATAATTTCGCAAAGGTACCTCTTTTCGAGCCATTTTATCGTCTATTTTCGGTTTCATTCTTAAAATAAGTAATTTAAAATATGATTTATTTACCAAAATAAAGTTCATAGGTGAATGAAGGGAAAACATCGAATGGATTTTTATTTAAGATAAATATTATGAAAATAAAAACGAAAACATCGAAAAAGTGCAAAAGTGTGGTTATTTTTTTCCTTCTTTACACGTAAAGAAAAAGACAAAGACAGATTTTCAAGTACCACTGGGCCTGTGAACCCACAGAGAAATATTAGCGAAAGCGATTTTCACCACTCAAAAGTTAATGCCCAGGTACCTTTGCGAAATTATCCTATCGAGCCAACTTTATTCAATCGTGTTTCCATTCGATATCATCCCTCGTAACTATTCTCAATAATACCAATATGTTTTCCTAGATTTTAAATTTACTGTTAACTACTTCAAAAATGAATTCTAGTGGATTTTTATGTACCACTGCACCTTAAGGCCACCGCGATACAGATCTAGTGAGGCGTCACGGTATATTTTTGTAAGTTAGCTCTTTACAGAACAGACAAAACCCAGAGCGAGCACAGATTACTGAATACTATAAATAATTTTTTTTTGTAGTTACTTCGTAAGCGCGAGTCCGCTTCGCACTTGACCGGTTTTAAATTTTTTAGCTATTTGCCACGAATATAAAGCCAATTCGAGTATCAAGGGGGGTTCGTCAAAGGAGAAACGTGACATTCAGTAAAAAACGGCCAAGTACGAGTCAAAACCGCAAACAAAGGGTTCCGTACCATCATACTAGATGGCGCTAGTTTCTTCAGTTCCGTACCATCATACTAGATGGCGCTAGTTTCTTCAGTTCTGTACTATCATACTAGATAGCGCTAGTTTCTGCACGTTTAAAAAACCCCGTTTTTTGTATGAAGACTTACTTTTTCTTTTTGATGTGTAACATCTTTGCTCTCGCTTTCCTGCAATTTGTGGGAGTGATTTCGTGAAATGGGACGGAAATGTGTAACATGAGACGGAAATGTGTAACAGGAAGTCGCGAAAGCGCGGAATTCTACTTTACGAGAGTCCGACTCGCACTTGGTCGGTTTTTTTCGTTACTGTCAGATCCGCCACCCAGGTACAATATCGTCATCAAATCTAACTAACCTAAAGTATTTTGTCACATGTTACACATCATATGCGAGTACTGTAGGTCTCGCTCGATTTTTTTTTTGTATTTGTTGTTATAGCGGCAACAGAAATACATCATCTGTGAAAATTTCAACTTTCTAGCTATCACGGTTCATAAAATACAGCCTAGTGACAGACGGACGGACAGCGAAGTCATAGTAATAGGGTCCCGTTTTTAACGTTTGGATACGGAACCCTAAAAACGGCAATACATATCATACAATCGTCAAACTTGATGTGATGATTAGAGCAAACCCTCATGATATCATCATCATATCAGGCGAAAAATTTCCAATGCTGGACAAAGGCCTCCCCCAAGCATTTCCACGACGACCGGTCCTGTGCTGATAATTCTGCTCCTCTGTTCTCAGTAGTTCAATTGACAGTTCAATCGATTGAACTCGTAAAACTTTTTAGTATCAGTTGTTCAATCATATGATAAAACAACAAATAATAATAACCGGCCAAGTGTAAGTCGGATTTGCGCTAAACATCACAAACTGAATAAAAGAAAAGTTATTTTTTTACGGCATTAAAGAGCGAAAGCTTTTGTTGAATATGGATTCCGAATGGAATGAGAGAAAAAAAAATGTTTAATCATCATCTCAGCCGGAAGACGTTCGCTGTTGAACACAGGCCTCGGAAATAGACCTCCACTCAGCACGGTTTCGAGCTGCATGCATCCAGCGGCACCCCGGCAGCTGCACCAGATCATCACTCCACCTGACGCGGACCCGTCCAACACTACGTCTTTCGGCCCGTGGTCGCCACTCGAGAACAATTCTTCCCATGCGTTATCGGTCAAGATCTAGTACCTTCAACGACCAGTTCATTTCTGAACCACGTTTAAAATTACCCATCTTGATAGATTCGTAACGTCTGCAATTGTCATTGTTCAAAAAAATAGTAATTTTTAATGATTCTTCAAATGTTAAAAAGTAATCACGTTACAACAGGGCCAAACACGGCCCAAGTGCTAATTTAGATTGAAGATTATGAAATGAATTAAGTTATTTAGTGTTATTAAATTACGGTGGGTAAAATAACAGATGGCCGTTGGGGCAGTAATGTTCTCCAGTGGTGATCGCGCGCCGGGGGGCGTGGCATAGACAGGCCTCCCACGCGGTGGACTGACGGCCTGTTGAAGGTCGCGGAACCGCTGAATGCGGGCAGCGCATGACCGGTTGTCGTGGAAATCCTTATGGGAGGCCTTTGTCCAGCAGTGGACGTCTTTCGGCTGATATGATGATGATGATGAAATTACTGTTACAGTTTAAAATCGTTATAGCTCCAAATGAGTTTATTTAGATGCCTTATGAAAAACTGAAGACATAATGCTATCTATCCGACATGACGTAGTCGGCACGTGTCATGTCTAGATAAGACAGCGGAATAGATAAATGAAATGGTTCCTTATCTCTGCGGTAGAGGAAATTTATATATTTATTACTTAGATGAAATCAGTTGGAAAATAGTATTGTCCATTTCAGATGTCAATGTAATGTCAATGCCACATTCCACTTAAAACTTAACAATGAGGGCTGAAATGTTTACCTATCTTTTTTGTCTATTATTTTACTACCTTACTTTAAAACTTATGGATCGGGAGTAAAGTACATGAATAAGTTAAACAATTTAATTAGCAATTAAAAACTCGACGGCATAAATACATAATACAGCTATTTTTGGGCAGTCGGGTTAAAATGTATCCTATGTCATGTTTCGGATCAAGACGAATCTAACGACACCTCGCACTCGCACTCAGCCGTTTAGGCTACAGGTTCAGCCAACAAAACATACATATAGTATACACTCAAAACCATTACCCTCTTTTTATGCAGTTGGGTAAAAACACTACGCCTTAAAATTTCAGATATCTATCGTTGTCAGCTAGATATATCTTTTGTTATCTATCATTATCAAACAAAAGAAACGTGTGGAATGAGGCCTCGGTATTTGAAATGGAAACACAGCTATGGGTAGAGTACTATTGAATAGGTCTTTCAAAGCTATTGGGAGGTTTGTGAAGACCTTTTTTATGATTAACGGCTCGTTTACGAAATAGTGGTGATTTTTGTTAGAGTTCTACCCTTACCAGCTAAACCACTATTTCAAGAAATATGAAAGTATTGGAAATTGTAGGGCTTATAATTAATTTAAAAAGATAAGTATCACGGATAAGCAGGCTTTCTTACTTTAGAAGCAGTCATCATGATCATATCGGCCGAAGGATGTCCACTACTGGACAAAGGCCTTCCCTCAAAGACTTCCACAACGACCGGTCCAGCGCTGCCCACATCCAGCGACTTCTCACACTACGTCTTCCGGTGCGCGATTGCTACTCGAGAACTTTATTGCTCCAACGACTATCTGTTCTACGAGCAATGTGTCCTGTACAGTGTCACTTATAAGTTTAGCGATTATTAGAGATATGTCGGTTGCTTTGAGTTTCCTCTTCTCCTACGGATCTCAGAGCACAGCACGCTTTACGACTTTGAGCCTTCTTATAGTAAGCGACCATGTCTCAATTCCATAAGTTATCACTGGAAACATACTCTGGTCAAAGTATATATATTAGTACTGCTCTGGTCAAAGACGTTAGGTTTTTTTAAAAGACTACCGAACCCTACTTTCCGCGTGGTCTGACACGCATTTAAGCACTTATTCATTTTCACTGAATCACCACTTATACAGGGTGTAACAAAATTGGTGTAGGTCCCGTTAACTGGGGGTTCTACTCGTCATACTGAACAACTTTCTCCAAAGAACCCATAGAAAATTCTCTAAAAAAAATTAGGACTCTCCATACTAAAATGCACGAAACCGGACGATCAGCTGATCGATTTCTATGAAGAGTAAAAACAATTTTTAACGTTTTCAGCAAAGTCGTAGAACAAAAGTTGTTCAGTGTGATGAGTAGAAGCTCCAGTTAACGGGACCTGCACCAATTTTGTTACACCTGTATACAGTGTTTGCGAAGTGAAACGAAAATAACAAGTCTTTTTTTTTCAGGACGTCCTAGTGTTGCTAGACTTACTGGGCACGCCAGACCCGGTGTTCTATAGCTATTTCCAGTCCACCGAGAAGTGGTACGTCCGCCTGGCAGCCGCTGAACAGAGGCTGGCCGAGCTGAATCAGTTCACCGGCTACTCCAGAGGGAAGTCGGAGCAGACCTACTTCAGGCTGAGGAGTTCTCCATCTTATATTGAGGACGACCATATACCGTTCTTGGAGCGAAGTGAGTACCTTTTATGTTATAAAGAAATGTCCTTCTTCCTTATTGTTTTAAAAATCTTTATGATGGGATTCGTAAGTTCCTTAGCTGGCTCTAGCCTAGAGGGAGTCGCAGTAGATCTGTTTTAGTTCAGTCTGAGGAGTTCTCCATGACAATCATAGGTCGTAGCGAAGTGAGTTCCTTTTTAGGGTTCCGTACCCAAAGGGTAAAAACGGGACCCTATTACTGAGACTCCGCTATCCGTCCGTCTGTCACCAGGCTGTATTTCATGAACCGTGACAGCTAGACAGTTATAATTTTCACTAATAATGTATTTCTGTTGCCGCTAAAACAAATACTAAAAATTAGAAAAAATGAAAGTCCATACAAAAAACGTGTATTTTTTTGAAACGTGAAGAAACGGTACGGAACCCTATGTGCACGGTTCTGACTCGCACTTTACCGTTTTTTTTACAACATACAAGTTATATAACTTTATAAATCTAGCTTCGATCCTCGGGAGAAATATTTTCTGCAAGAAACCAATCTTATAGTGCAAACGAAAAAGTCAATATGTGCAATACAGCATTTATAGGTTACGAAAATTTAATAAACTTTATAGTGATTTAACTAAAACACAGAATATTTTAAGTATATTGTGCGGACAACCTAGGTGATGTAAATAGAAAAGAAAATGATGCTTTTATCTACTCTCGTATCGTAAAGTTCGAATTATAAACTTCAAAACGAATTTATATTGGCATACTTTATAAACACAATACCGAAAAAATAAAAAACACTTTATAACATTATTTCTCTAACAAAATAATTATTTTTTTTCCATTACGATACATAATGAGGGGTATTAAAACACGAGTATGAGTTTATAATTTAGAATAGTGTCATTCGAGTGTTTTAATACCTAGTTAAATGCAGTTTCATACACTATTTTATCTAATCTCATACATTGGGATTGTACCTGCTAAATAAATGATAAAAGTTAAAAGAGTAAAAATAGAATCCCCCGAAATTTAGTACAACAAAACATACGAATTGCGCCTAAACACCAGCATATCACCGCGCATGCGCTAAAGCGAGTGCTGTACAGAAAGAAAAAAAAATTGGAAACAAAACTTTTTGTAATGCTGTAAAAATGGCGCGAACCGCACGGATGTGCGTTCTAATAAAAAAAATTGAACTTCGTTTTGGTGATATTAGCTTTTTGAATTAACTTAAGCAACAGTTTCATAAACTACTATTATTCAATACACAGCAATATAAAAGGATAAACTAAAAATAAGCTAAAACAATGAAAAAATGACAGCTGTTGCTGTGCATTGAAATGGCACCTGTTCACCTTTATTGCTGCAAGTACAAACTGAGATAGGTACGTGAGTAAAATAAAATACCTACTTAGGGGGCGTCAATTAACTACGTAAGGCGTAAGTAAAATAAAATACCTACTAACAGAGATTTGTTACCATAGATGGGTTATGCACTAACAAACAACATTTGAAAATCGAAGCCATTTACACACACATCATTATAGGTAGTTCCCTTCTATTGCACCGAATGTTACTAAGAAAAGAGATGCCAATTGGCATCTTTTTTTTTTGCTTCACTTTTTAGACGCATGTAACCTATCTACCTCCCCTTATATATAGCATATCTCTGCCTACTAAGGTGTCCATTAACTACGTAAGGCGTTTAGGGGGAAGGGGGTCGACACGAATCTCACGTGGGGGAGAAGAGTGTCTCGGCAAATATCACGTTTTTATAGGTCCAGCCCACAGATAAGAAAAAAAATTAGAATTCTTCTATTCTGTGGTCCAGCCCGTCACATAAAAAGATCGCTAAGCTACAGTGGAGAGATATGTTTGCGCACGGTTCGCGTCATCCTGTTTCAAAGTATTAAGAAGAGGTAGGTTATTATTATTGTACAATAAACAAGCATTACACTCATAATGTTATAAAACAATAGCCAATTACTTTCCGGCGCGACTGTACCCTGTACTAACACGCAAACACATTTCCTCCACTGTCGCTCAACGGTGTTTTTATGTGACAGACGGGAACTATAGTAGGTACTTAAAGTAGCCTCAAAATACTAGTCTTAAAAAATGACTAATCAAATAGTTTTTTTAATTAATCCAATGCAATCAAACAAATATGAAGTGTCACATTATTTTTTATTGTCAATTCAATTAGTTTATACACTCTATTTATGAAAAAGTATTTATGTAAACAGAAATTTGTATAATATGACCACGAGGACATACATGTCCTGGTGGTCATACTGGTATGACAAACTAGTATGACCACGAGGAAACAGCGAGTATTTACACTAAATTAAGGCATTTCAAAAAATATACGAGATCAAGGGGGGTGGGCTATACTCGAAGTTTCTCTGCGTGATCGAATCAGAAACGAGGAGATCCGTAGGAGAACCAAAGTAACCGACATAGCTCTCAGAATTGCTAAACTTAAGTGGGCAGTGGGCGGGGCACATAGCTCGTAGAACAGATGGCCGTTGGCGCAGTAAAGTGCTCGAGTGGTGACCGCGCACCGGAAAACTTAGCGTCCACTCGGTGGACCGATGACCTAATGAAGGTCACGGGAAGCCGCTGGATGCGGGCAGCGCAGAACCGGTCGTCATGGAAATCCTTGGGGGAGACCTATGTCCAGCAGTAGACATCTGTCGGCTGATATGATGAAGGGGGAGGGGGAGTTGTTGAGCTAAATCAAGCCTATAGGTACCCACCCGTGTTCAGAAGCCGTGACTAACACGAAGTAAACAGCACACGGCGACCTTGGCATTTGTTACTCCCGTCAATGATATTGCGCGATCAAGTGATTAATTTATGCCTCCTCTGAACTAAGATTATAGAGTGGGCATTCCAAAAATTCTAAGGTATTTTTTGAAGTTTAAATTTATTACGCACGCTTGACTTGGGGAGTAAGCTGGTGGCTGCGTGACGACAGCGTTACGGAAGTATGATCGGGCGAGGCGAACGGAAGTTGAGAGGGATATATAAATTAGTGATGATAGAAAGAGAGATATAGTATTTATTTTTGTTTACCAACAATATGGGTTGTCAAAACAAACATATAAGATAAAAAAGATTTAATCATTGTACAGCCACGCTGAACATACTTTCTTGCGAAGCCTTTACCGTCTGTCATAATCGGGTATAGGTACACCAATCAACAATGAACATTTCACTCACTTGGTAGCAAAGAGTAGAGATAGATATGACAGACTTGATAAAAATTTGACAAATAATTTGGGTTTGTATGGGAGGTACCTTACTCAGATTTTTCCTAAAATAATGAAGTACCCGGTGCAGTAGGCCTTATTAAGTCTTAATTATTAACAGTTTCATTAAAATCGTTAAGAGCCATTTTTGAGAAAAAACCCTAAAATAATCAATACAGGGGAAATTTAAAAAAAAAACGGCTGGATTTAAAAATTATATCGCCCTAACCAAAATTACATCTAAATCCGTCCTGTAGTTTGGGAACTAGAGTGCAGGACATTTTTAATTTTTTTTAGACTAATATCGATCCCCATCAAAATCTTAACTTCGATTTCTTGCTATCACAATACCTTCTTCACTCCTTCGTCGCTCGAAAGTTTATTATTACAGCTCATATACGTCCCCACCGAGGGGCTCGAGCCTACCCTGAATCAGGGTGATTAGGCCTTAGTCGACCACGCGGGCCTAGTGCGGGTTGGTCGACTTCACACACAACCTTCGAGTTTCTTCGCAGGCCTGTGCAGGTTTCCTCACGATGTTTTCCTTCACCGTTAAAGCAATCGGTAATGATATGTACGTTAGTTTGTGAAAAACTCATTGGTACATTGGCCGTCCAGATTTGAACCCGGTACCTCTGGTTAGATGGACCGAGTCGTTACCGGTTGAGCCACCGACGCTTTTTATTTTACTTTAAAACGCTCGAAAGTAAAAAAAGATAAAAGTAATAATACAAAAACATTAAAATAATATTCAGGGACATATGACACACGGACATCTGGCCCCAAACTAGGATTTCCTGAAATGTGGGAACCAGAGATTAATATATAATAATGACATTTAAATCCATACAAATGTAGTAAAGTTCTCGAGGCAACCGCGCACCCTTAGGGAGGACTTTGTCCAGCAGTGGAGGTCTTTCGGCTGATATGATGATGATCACTTACTGGGTTGTCCATTCATAAAGTGCACAAACGAAAGGGGGTGATACAAGACTCAAATTTATCGTTAAAAAAAATTTAAAAATTCAGAAAAATTCAGTATTTTTAAAAAAATATTTTTTTATTATGAGTCCTAAATTATCAGGACTATTGTCTTGAATTGAACACGAAAATGATAACAGATAATGTGCAGTAAAATGTAATGAAATAGATTTAAAAAATAATACATCGTTAGAAAAATATATTTTTTTACTAAAAATAATGCATTTTTTGCAGTATTTTTTCAATTAAAGTAAAATAATAATAATAATTTCTCGAAATAACGGCCTAAAAACCCCTCATTTATGTCTGTTTATGAATAAGCGTCCATCTATTGTTCCACAGAAAAAAAATTAACGTTGTACTTCAATAAATTACTTTTTTTATGAGCTATGTAACATAAGGTGGTCAGTCAAAGAACGCGGGCGCGCGCGCAGTACTCATCTTTAACAATTTCTAGTAAAAAAAAATTGGTACAACCTTGTTTTTTTTTTTTCGTTGAAAGTTTTGGATGCTGATTAACAATCAGTGATAAAAACAAGTGGTTGTGGCGGTTATTTCGAGAAATTTCACTTTAAATGAAAAAATACAGCAAAAAAAATAGTTATTTCCAATAAAAAAAAGTTTTTTTTAAATTAACTATGTATTATTTTTTAATTCTATTTCATTACTTTTTATTGCACATTATCTGTTATCATTTTCGTGTTTAATTCAAGATAATAGTACTGATAATTTAGCAGTTATAGGTTTTTTTCACTTATGGAGCTCAATGTTATGTAATAATAATTAAAAATCTTTTAAAAAATCACTGATTTTTTTAAATTATTTTTTTACGACGTGTTTGAGTCTAGTATTACCCCCTTTCGTTTGTGCACTTTATGAATGGGCACCTGTATAAACACCCAGACATAGAGCAAGTAACTTTTATGTGGCTCCCCCACCCGTCTGGTTTGACAGACAGTTTAATGTAGAGATGTATGGTATTTATCTTCCTTTCCGTATGTATTCCAGACGTCGACGTAGTCCACGTGATCCCCAGCCCTTTCCCTGACGTGTGGCACAAGGCCAGTGACAACCTCAGCGCGCTCGACTTCAACACCATCGACAACCTGAACAAGATCCTCAGGGTCTTCGTGGCGGAGTACCTCCACACCGCCTAGCGTTTGAGAAGCTTCTGGCGGTTGTTCGAGATTATTACAACGCTAAGATAGTTGAACGGGGCTATTTTGAATTCAGGGATAAACAAACGCACTGTGCACGCTTGAATGTAGTCAAGAAAACAATATCCATGCGGGCGAAGCCGCGGGCAAAAGATAAATGATAATCGTACTTTCTATTAAAGGTAACTTACCTAAAAATGTAAATTTCTTGGGGAAATTTGATCAATGTCATCTACAAAAACCATCTAACTTGTTCAATTTCATCTACAAAAACCATCCAACTTGTTCAATTTCATCTACAAAAACCATCCAACTTGTTCAATGTCATCTACAAAAACCATCTAACTTGTTCAATTTCATCTACAAAAACCATCCAACTTGTTCAATTTCATCTACAAAAACCATCCAACTTGTTCAATGTCATCTACAAAAACCATCTAATATAATGGCAGTATTAAAGTGGCACCTAATGTATATGTATGCCAACTTTTGCCCGCGGATTCGTCTGCTTGGATATCGTTTTTATGACTACATTCGAAAGTGCAAAGTGCGTTTGTTTCTTTCTGTATTCAAATTACGGAACATACGCGGGGACAGGCAGGAACTACCCTCAAAATCTAGCTGGGACCATGTTAATTTTACCCCATGTGTATGTAGACAAAATATTTATTTTCATTTTTTATTTATTGCAAAATGCATTAAGACAGGATATTTTTATTGTTTAGGTATCTTTATGTAAATAATTCTTAAAATAATGTATCGTATAAGCATAAACCGTGAAGAACGAAATCGTAACACGATTATACATCACCAGACATCATTCATATTTTACGTAATGATGTTGTAGATAACCTGTGAAACTATTGTATATTACTGTATTTTTTCTATTTATTGCCAACCCAATAAACACATAATGAAGATAGAAATGAATAATACACATTAATGTTAAATTTTATGAAAATTTAATTGCAAATATCCACATTCCATTAAAAAAGTATGATACAAAAAAATAATACTTATAATAATATACAATTTCATAACAATTTTATTGCAAAAATCCACACTCCATTATAAAGTACTTAACTGTTAGTTTAATATGTAAGAAGAATACAATTTTCCATCGCATTGTATTTATCATTTTCTTATAATGTAGCGAAGAAACAATTTTCTTAAAAAAATATTGTTAATGATTTTACATGAAAAGTTAAAAAAATTACATGAAATGTAAACAATTACGACTAAGTACTTAAAAATTTTGCATTTGCAGTAAGACCCCTGTTTACAAATACTTGGACTAGCGAAAATAAATATTGTATAGCTTTAATATTGACCGACTGTAAAATGTTTCAAACAGTAAAATAAAAAAATATACTTAGTAAAATATTTTACATAGTGATATAAATAAATAATTACAAAAGAAAAATAAAATTATATTCCATTTACAATTTGTTATGTTTTATTTAAATTTCAGTAGTCTATTATTATTTTTTAATTCACAATTGATTTGCCCTTGGCATCACCTTTATTTTTATTCACAATTGGTAAAGCCCTTGGTATCATCTCACCTGATGGTAAGTAACGATGATGCCGAAGATGGAAGTGGGCTTACCAAGATTCCCTAACGCCGTGACGTCATTCCGGCAAAACTATTGTGAATTCCGACACACAACTAATGCCAAAAGTCTGCTTAAATACCTAGTGCCTTCTGATACAGTAACTACCAGATAGAAAGCGGCTACCTATGCGTTTGGTACACCACCTTAAAATGTAAAACTTTTCAACATAAAATTTACCATCTATCTATTGTTTGTTAGTAGTTTACCATTCTCGTCCAGGCTTAACTATCAGTCCATAATTTAAAAAAACATTCTATGATATCATACATTTAAAAAAGACCATTCTTAAATTCATAAATAGTTTTGTGCGATAAATCACGTTTTTCTTAGTTTATTTTAATTTAAACAAAGTATCCAAAATTGAGCCTTTGAATCTATTCAGAGCATCTTTCTCTAAATCTGATATTTGCTCAGTAATGTCTTTTTTTGCATTAGGTTCACTTTCTGTTTCTTTTTTAACACTTTCTTCAACAATATTTTGAACTTTATTTAAATTTGTTTCTTCTTCCTTGATATTTACTTTTTTATTTCTACTTGTTGAAACTTCACAGCCGTTATTAGCAACATTATCAAATGTTTTTACATGGTTTAATAATATTTCTTCAACATTTTCTTTTTTAACAGTTTCTTCTTTCTTAATTGTTAAATCTACGTCGTTATTTGATGGCGTCTTGAAATCACCTTTACAAATACTGGAAGGATTAACATTTGTTTTAAAACTTTTAAACACATTTGGATCGTCTACTTTCATTTTATCGTCTTCAAAAGTATCAAAAGGAGGTAGCGAGCCATTATTATCTCTTGATAGGTTATTTTCATTGTTAACGATTTCATTGATTGCATTTAAAAAACCAATGGTATTACTTTCGGTTTGTGACAAATCACTAATAGTACTATTATTTGATTGCACCGCTTTTATCGGTTCTTGAACACGAATAAATGTTTCTACATCCATTTCTTTTTTTTCAGTGACTTCGTCATACTTTTCATTTCTAAAATTAAAATATTCAAAGCTGTCATTGTCTCTTGATGCTGTAACTTTCGGTTTATTAACTGTAGAGTTGTTCTGAACACTTGCTGGAAAGTCTACTTGGTCATCATTTTCAAATACTCTCTTTTTGGATCTTTTTATCTTTTTGCCAGTTATATCTTTACATTTCCTAGAGCGTTTACGTGTTTCTTCTAAATTTTTTTCGTCGTGGTTTTCTTCAGTCTGTAAAAGGATTGAAATTTTATCGACATATGTTAGTCTTAGGGTCAGTTCACACCGAGACACGACGCGGCGCGCACTTTTTAAGATGGTGATACAAAATATAACATTATTTACTACACAATAGGATACACATTTTAATGAGATATGTCCCGCGGCGTCACGCTACGCCGTGATACGCCACGCTGCACCACGAGACGCAATCTCAACGCAGCAGTGCTTCGCCGGTATAATTCACCGCAAATTTAAACGGCTTCACGATGCGCCTCGCGGCACCGCGATGCGTCACGCGGCGCTGCGCTGCGCAGTGCGAAACAACTGGTCTCTTTAAGCATCGTCGCGTCTCGGTGTGAACTAACATTATTTACTACACAATAGGATACACATTTTAATGAGATATGTCCCGCGGCGTCACGCTACGTCGCGATGCGCCACGCTGCACCACGAGACGCATCTCAACGCAGCAGTGCTTCGCCGGTATAATTCACCGCAAAATTAAACAGCTTCACGATGCGCCTCGCGGCACCGCGATGCGTCACGCGGCACTGCGCTGCGCAGTGCGAAACAACTGGTCTCTTTAAGCATCGTCGCGTCTCGGTGTGAACTAACATTATTTACTACACAATAGGATACACATTTTAATGAGATATGTCCCGCGGCGTCACGCTACGCCGCGATGCGCCACGCTGCACCACGAGACGCATCTCAACGCAGCAGTGCTTCGCCGGTATAATTCACCGCAAAATTAAACAGCTTCACGATGCGCCTAGCGGCACCGCGATGTGTCACGCGGCGCTGCGCTGCGCAGTGCGAACAACTGGTCTCTTTAATCATCGTCGCGTCTCGGTGTGAACTGACCCTTAGATGTGAATTTCTTCGCGATGGCGTGGAAAACAATAATTTTATATTCCTAACGAGGAGAATATTCAAACTTACAAGGCATACATTACTGGAATCTTCCACCTTCTATCATTATCATTTACCATCAGATGAGACGATGCCAAGGGATTTGCAAAAAAATCAAAGTGCTTAGTAGGTAAAAAAATCAACGTACCTCATCATTTTTTAAAGGTGTTGATAAATTATTACTTCCAAACACAATATCATCTAAGAATGCTTCGAGAACAATTAATTTTGCTATTTCATCTTTCAGGCTGTTTCCTTTCTGTGTAAGCTCTTGAATGTTGGTTTTGTCTTCAGGATTTAACCAACGATAAACCAGAGGGAATATGTCAAGGTGTGCCTGAAATTATTATCGTCATTAACAACCCACAAACGTCCCCACTGCTGAGGCATAGGTTTAGAGAGTCATCATCATCATATCAGCCGAAAATCTTCCACTGCTGGACAAAGGCAGACAAAACTTCAGGATTTAACCAACGATAAACCAGAGGGAATACGTCAAGGTGTGCCTGAAATTATTATCGTCATTAACAACCCACATACGTCCCCACTGCTGAGGCATAGGTATAGAGAGTCATCATCATCATATCAGCCGAAAATCGTCCACTGCTGGACAAAGGCCTCCCCCAAGGATTTCCACGACGACCGGTCCTGCGCTGCCCGCATAAACTGAAGTGGCAGTGGGCAGGGCACATATTTCGTAGAACAGATAGCCGATGGGGCAGTAAAGTTCTCGGGTGTCGACCGCGCACCGGAAAACGTAGCGTTGGCAGGCCTCCCACACGGTGGACCGACGACCAGGTGAAGATCGCGGGAAGCCGATGGATAGAGAGTAGGTAGACTCAAATCGTCAAGTTACGCTATACTTCACATGCCAAGTCGTCCGGACTTGTCGGCAACCCTAATGCCAGAAGTTTTTCAAGCCATCACCTGTAAGAAATCTGACACGGCTGTTAAGCCATCCAGTGATAGCACCCGGCACCAACGGTTTAACGTGGCTTGCGAAGCACGTAAACGTAACCGGTAATAAACGTAACGTAAACGGTCGAGAAAAATCCAGGTAATGACCGTGCTTAAGGTCAGGCAACTTGCTGTTTTGTTCATAGTGTTCGTGCATGTGACGACTTTTAATTATTTAAAAATTTTGGCTGCTACGTCAGGAGTCAAGGATTCGACTCCCACTCAGGGCAAACATTCATGTGACAAACGGGATTGTTTGATATGTGTCTGTTTGTTGATTTTTTGTTTTAAACCCACAACTGCCCTTTTATTATCTATAGTAGATAGTACAAGAAACTAGTTCGAGAACAGATTTGTCCCTGAATAACATAATCAGCATATCTACTTTAACTAAAACAAAAAGTAACTAATATTCAAAGAGGATACAACAATAAAATATGTGTATATTTTGTAAAGAGCGTCGGTGGCGTAATGGCAAGGGCCGCTACCACCTGTAAGAGAGGTCGTTGTTGGAATTCTGCCACGTAACAATGTGTTTTTGAATTTCGATTTCATATGTACGTTTATCCGTCCGCTCTTAAGGTGAAGGAAAACATCGTGAGGAAACCTGCACATTCCTGTGAAGAAACTCGAAGGTTGTGTGTGAAGTCGAACAACCCGCACTGAGCCCGCGTGGTCGAGTAAGGCCCGATCGCCCTATTCAGGGTAGGCTCGAGCCCCTTGGTGGGGACGTATATGAGCTGATATGATGATATTTTATTACCTTTATGTCCACAGACGTGACCCAGATTTTAAAATCTGTCTTAAGGCTCAGGTCCCTTGTAATGTGGAAGTCATTATTTTCAACTATAACAACGCTCCAGGTTGCGCGGCACAATGCGCTAACATCTTCTATTGTGTTGATGAAAACCCGATGTTTTGCGAAGACATTGCTGGATTCTACTGCTATGTCTAAAAAAGTCACATTTTTAATTAGTATACTTTCTTTTTACAGTTAACCTTTCATTAGTGTTTCAATGTCTTGCTGAGGCCGTTATAACAACAAATACTAAAAATTGGAATAAGTGAAAAAATAAGAGGTGACTACATACAAAAAACGTGGTTTTTACTTCAACATGAAGAAACTAGCGTCATCTAGTATGTTAGTACGGAACCCTTTGTATTGGCGCCATCTAGTATGATGGTACGGAACCCTTTGTGTGCGGTTCTAACTCGCACTTGGATGGTTTTTAAAAATTCCTTCTCAGATCCAGAAATTCCAATAATGGGTACTAAGAATTATAACAAGATTTTTTTTCTTAAATAACCTAACCAATTTAATTGAAAATAAAAACTCGATTGCATAAAAAGGCTATCCCTCTTTATTGCGTAGTCGGGTAAAAATGCTTTCAATGTCGCTCACACAATCAAGGCGAATCTAAGGACACCTCGCACTCCAAAATCCATCAAGCCGTTTATGCTACAGGCTCAGCCAAAGAAACAGACACACGTATATGCATACACCCGAAAAACATTACCCTCCTAAAAAGGAGGGTCTAACAAAAGGGCAGTTGGGTAAAAAGGGACCTTTTTATGATCTTTTGATACTAAGGGACATTTTGAGAAAAGGACATTCTGCGAAGAAGCCCTAAAATCTTCAAATGCTTTTTCATATTTTATTCATAAAACATTAGTTGGTTCCTAGGTTCATGTTTGGTTCCCCGATTTATTGTTACAAGCTTGAAGTTTTATTGGAGAAATATATTAGATATCAGGGTTCGAAATTATCTAGATAATTATTTACTATAATTATCCGATAGTTATCGGCATTGATTTTTGTTTTTGGCTCTTTATTTTTTTACTAAAAATGAAAATACAAAAATATTTGAAGAAAAAAAGTTAATAAGTTTTAATTGTTGGAAATACAAAAATATTTTAAAAAAAGTTAATAAGTTTTAATTGATTAAGTGTAAGTTTAATCATCACGGTTATTAATCAACAATTTAGTTTTTGTGACTTTTTCGCTGAGTTCCGACGTTTGACGCGTTTCGATACGTCACGAAACGTCAAATCATGCTTGTATAAACATGGCAGGACATAGCGCGAGGCTAGCGTTTTGTCAAAGATAACTATAATATTACTGTTTTGTTTAAAATCATTTTTATTATTATCAAGATAGCTATCAATGATAATTATCATGATGATTATCACTTCGATCCCTGTTAGATATAAAGCAATATAGTAACTCGGAGTTTCTCTACGTGATCGAATCAGAAACGAGGAAATCCGTAGGAGAACCAAAGTAACCGACATAGCTCTCAGAATTGCTAAACTTAAGTGACAGTGGGCGGGGCACATTGCTCGTAAAACAGATGGCCGATGGGGTAGTAGTTCTCGAGTGGCGACCACGCACTGGAAAACGTAGTGTAGGCAGGCCTCCCATTCGGTGGACCGACGACCTGGTGAAGGTCGCGGGAAGCCGCTGGATGCGGGCAGCGCAGAACCGGTCGTCGTGGAGATCCTTGTGGGGAGGCCTATATCCAGCAGTGGACGTCCTTCGGCTGATATGATGATGATGATGAGAAACTATTAATGCAAAAAATAGAATAAATACCATTGTCCTCATCAGCTAACTCCAGGAAACGCTCCCTCCATTTATCAATGCTGTTCTTGGAACATATTACCAGTAATGGTTTATTGAGCAAAGGCTTTATTCCTTTAAGGAATAAAAGCACTTGCATATGTTTATCGGCCTTATTGCATCCATCTAGTATGACCCCAGGGTTTTTCTGATAAAGCAATTTTTCCAACAATGTAAACAAGACACTTTATTATCACACAGTCTGCGATTATTTTAATCACTTAAAATTGAAGGTTGATGGTGTGAGTAGCATAAACAATTAAAACCCGACTTCATAAAACTAAACCCCTTTTTTAGCCCGGAGGGTAAAAATGTATTCTATGTCACTCACATGATCAAGACGAATCTAACGACACATCGCACTCCAAAATCCATCAACCTGTTTAGGGGACAGAGCGTGCCAAAGAAATAAATATACATACATACATAACTCAAAAAACTGTACAGTGTGGGAAAATTCTAATTATGAGCAGGCTCCCAAAATAAGTACATTTTCGCTAGAATATTTTGAGTCAACTGCAAGCTTGCTGAACGTGAAAACTACACATCTGATTCTTTGAACCTTTTTCTTTGGTATAGTAGGGCTAACACAAAAACACGATATATTAGTTTTCGCTCGATATTTTTTATTTTGTAAAACTATGTAGTTTTGAGAGATTATTAGATCTCCCTCCTACATTATATAAGTTAGGCGCATGAAATAAATACCGACAGTAAGAGAATAAAGGTATTGATAAAACTGCTAAGACGAAATTTTCCTAGAATTTTTACTAAGCTTGCAATGAACGAAAATGTGCAATTGTGCATTCACACCCGAAGTAATGAAGGTAAGTCGCGTTAAGACACTCACGCGAAATTCAACTGCTAAGCTGATTCCATAAGGTTAAATATTAGGTTGTTCACCAGTGCCGCGGTGGGAGCCTTCCCTTAAAGGTACCTATATAACACTATTAGGTAAGTTTATGGTAATTAGCCCAAAATCTCTAAGGTTATCATTCTACTGAAGACACTGAACAACTTTTACAACTACAACTGCCGAAATCACAAAAAAATAAACTTTTTACACAAATTTCGAGGCTCAGTTGATCGATTCCCATAAAATTTTTGTGAGCAGTTGTAGAAAAAAGTTGTTTAATTTCATGAATAGAATGATCACTTAAGACATTCCGGGATAAAAATATAACAAAACTGAATAATGGTATAGTAAAACTAAACAAAACTGAACTGATATGACTAAAATTTTTATACTAGGTATGTAATATAGTATAATGGACTCTTTTCTATCAACAATGTTAATTATCAACCCAACTTGCAATTAAATTCTAGTACAGAACACAAATAACGAAAAAAAACTATATCTTAAACATTGGGAATGTATATTTCTGAAACCTTGTTGATGTATACATATTTTTGATGCTGACTGTACAGGCTTACACATGGATATTGTAGGGATAGAAGATTTAATAGATAAATAATACTTTTGTGAGTACTTTGTGCGTTTTAATCATGGGACTCCCAAATGAGTGGTGCAGTAATCGCATGAAACCAAATACAGCCAAATGGAGAAAAAAAATGTAAATAAGTTCACATGTTACCTGTACTTGAAAGAATATGGAGTCTCATTGGAATCTAGGATTGCTCATTGGAATCCCAGGCTGCAGTGGGAACCTAGAGTAAGACTGCTGGTGCTACCCACAGTGTGTACAAATGTTTTATAACATTCTCTTTTAACAAAGCGAAAGTTTTAATAAATTGAGTATAGAAGAGATTTGATTTATTCAGCTGTATTTATTTATTAGCAGAATTTAAAAGTGTGACAATAATTATGTAAGTACTAAGATTTAATTAGTATTAAGATCGGCTACATTGTCCAATTGGGTCTATGTATCTGTGATGATTATGTGTGCTGTTGTACAAATAAATAAAAAAGTAACGTGCCTCTGTCACAACATATTAATAATGAAATACCTATGACATAATAATGCAGTGTTGCAGTGTGTTAATTTAGTATGATTAATTAGAAATACTATAAAAATATTTTTAAGTATTATTATTATATTGGACTCAAATCATTGATGATAAAAAAGAACAATCCATATATACAAACAGTGTAAGTAAAGAGGGGATAAAAACATAGAACGCTTAATCATTAATAAACTTGTGTGTTTGCAGCTTTTCCAACCAGGCAACTAATACATCCATTTTGCATGCATGGATCGGTGGCGCCACTGCAACTCCAGCTTCTCCAGAAAGTTCTGTAGCTGTCCAAGATGTTTGGCCCAGTATGTTTTATTAAAAATAAACAATGTTTTATATGTGTAATTTTACCTTTTTAAACTGTCTGTAAAGAAACCGGATACCATCTATTTGGTGCGAT
Source organism: Coleophora flavipennella (assembly GCA_947284805.1). Taxonomy (NCBI): domain Eukaryota; kingdom Metazoa; phylum Arthropoda; class Insecta; order Lepidoptera; family Coleophoridae; genus Coleophora; species Coleophora flavipennella. Next base: position 11,240,510 of record OX369306.1, on the reverse strand, counting down.
GCTACTTCTTCAATACAAAGAATATTTTTTGCATCTTTTTGCAAAAAGAGCTTCATATCTGGAGAATGAAGTACAGACTGCAAAGTAGATAAAATTTAGTTTTCATTTAAATAATTGTCTTGTCCATTTTCTTTTACCTCAATACCTCAATATATAGTTACTTCCCCCTACTGAACTATAAAATAACTCCTCCTGTGTAGAGTTGCCAGATGTGTTGAAATGACAAGTTTTTTTTGTATCCTCTCAAGCGGGTTGGTTACCTATAGGTAATCATACCGACCAACGCCCACGCAGGTTGGTTGAACAGAACAAAGTATACCAAAACTGTTGTGATCTCTTTCAAACTTTACCATAATACTGTGAAAGGGACTGATACATCAATATTAATCATTTATTTTAGTAATTCCATAGATATTTTTTTACAAAATAAAGGTTTCTAAACTTCTTAGTGCAATATTTCATACAAACGTCAAAAACATTTAAGTTGTTTGCAAAAAAATGCAATAAATACAAAAAACATGGAATCTTTCTTAAATTGATATAGATAGAAAGAAGATTTCATTAGCTAACTACAACAGTAATTAGTTTTTATAGGTTTTATACAAAAATTCAGAGAAATCTTCGATACCAGCAAAGCGCCAAACAGACTGCCGTGTCGCTAAATTAAACTCCCCACACAAGCCTCGGCAGCGCATTTGATGACCCCGTTTGAATATGAACAGATAAATTTACTGAAAAGAAAACTAATACTTTTGACTGGTTTACTAAGATTTTCTTCAACAGTCAAACATAAAGAAAACTGAACTGTCCAGTTGAAAACTGGACATCTGGCAATCCTACCCCTGTGTAGTATCTGAGAAATTATATATCTATAACCCTAATTTTACAAGGGATATAAGGACTAAGGGGGAGGTGGAGGGGAGTGATTAGTGGATTTTGCTATCTCCAACGGCACCCTTTCTTGTCACCTGCGGACTTATAGCCTAGCAATGCGACCATTCCAACCCATAATATAAGGATGTACCTAATACAACCTCATCTCTGTTTCAATGTGTAGAAACAATTGTTACATAAGTCAAAATTAAATAAAATCATACTCACAGAGCAAAAGGAAGTTGGAAAATAATAAAAGTTACGACGGAAAATTCTGATTGAGTCGGTTCAGTATCGACAGGGTCATAATCAGAATATACAGCATTTCCAAGTAAAACAACGCCACGAACACAGAAACACTTGTTTTGTGCACTTCTATGTCCTCAAACTCCTGCATGGTCTGCCTGTATCGGTATACATGATCCCAAAACATGGAAAAGCTTGGTCTCTCTAATAAACCTACGAAGTAAACACACCTATCGATTGCTCAAACATTCAGCACATTTTCTGTCTCATGGTAGGACTGTACCTTATTTATGCGGATTTACTATATACTATAGTTACACAAATTATATCATAAAAGGCGAAAAACAAATTACGCGATCAAAACTAATTTTTTTTTTTTTTTTTTTTAACTTCGCCCTTTTAGGGCAGGCTAAGGCTCATTGGCCATACCGCCTAGTCTTCAGTATATTATGTTTTCAGCAGTATTAATTTGTAGAATTTACGTCTTCAGTAATTTTCAGTATATTTTTCAGAAGTAGTATTTTTATCCTTTTCATTCTTCAATGTCACTATTTCTTCACGTTCACATCATATAATTGTCTATAAACTAACCTTAACCTACATACTCTAGCAAAATGATAGCACTTTTGCTAAAGCTTGCTCGGACTTCTTGTGGGAACTCGAAACACAGTATACACACTTTTATTTCATTATCCTACACAAGAAACACATAAATGATACTTCGCTGATTAATACACTATCAATATTACACATCGAAAACCACTAAATGTAATTTTTCGGATAATAAAAGAAAAATGACAAACTGAACGCTACAAATTCCCGCCAAAAAGTCCGATCAAAACTAAATCGAACGAAGCAGATAACAAAGCGTATAGAAATCACTAGAAGTTTTTTTTTTCCTTCGCCCTTTTAGGGCAGGCTAAGGCTCATTGGCCATACCGCCTAGTCTTCAGTATATGTTTTTCAGTACTATTTAATTGTAGAATTCACGTCTTCAGTAATTTTCAGTATATTTTTCAGATTATGTAGTTAAAAGCTCATTATATTGTTCAAATCCAGATGTCCAGTCCATTTTTTTGTTTTCAATATGATTGTTTCCTCACATTTTTCTCCTTTTCAGTCTTCAAGATCACTGATTCTTCACGTTCACATCATGTCATTGTCTATAAACTAACCTAACCTACATACTCTAGCAAAATGATAGCACTTTTGCTAAAGCTTGCTTGGACTTCTTGTGGGAACTCGAAACACAGTATAAACACTTTTATTTCATTATCCTACACAAGAAACACATAAATGATACTTCGCTGATAAATACAGTATCAATATTATACATCAAAAACCACTAAATGTAATTTTTCGGATAATAAAAGAAAAATGACAAACTGAACGCTACAAATTCCCGCCAAAAAGTCTCCCACTAGCAGTTAAGTTATTACAAAGTTTTTTTTGGCCTTTACTGACCATGACTGAGCGTATTTAGCCACAAACAAAAAACGAGGAAACATCATTGTTTTTATTTACAAAAAGAAAAGCAAAAATACGGAATCTGGAAAAAATATCAAGAATATAGTAAGAAGAATGTATATCGAAAGAAATACTTACATAAATAAAAACGTTCAAAGTATTACTTTATAATTTGAAATTATTATACTTAAAACAAAGGATGATAACACATTAAAATAGGTTTAGTAATTTCGTAGAGAAGACAGGATATTTGGGTTGGGACACAGATTACTGGTTGGGAACGGAATGTTGAGGAAAGCAAGTTGAGAAAGGAAATAGTCACGTCGAAAAAGAGGACAGGAAAAGAAAATGTGATTGAGGTCAGCCTCATCCTCACCACATTCACATTGCAGACTGTTGACTATACCCAGCCTAGCCAGGTGGGAAGGCGTTATCTTTTAATTTATGTAATAATCTCAAATTATAAAGTAATACTTTGATAATTTTTTTATGTATTTCTTTTGTTATATAAATGTACATTCTTCTTACTATATCCTTGATATTTTTTCCAAATTCCGTATTTTTCATTTCTTTTTGTAAATAAAAACAATGATGTTTCCTCGTTTTTTATTTGTGACTAAATACGCTCAGTAAAAGCAAAAAAAAAAGCTTTTTAGGGTTTCATATTCAAAGGATACAAACGGAACGTAAATCCAAGTCTAAGCTTTACGGTCAAACAATGATTGAAATTTGAGCCGGGTCGTTCCTTTCCCTCTAATATGGTTGATGGGAGCGATGGCTGACTCTCGCGTTATACTCGTGACTGGGTGCTGTCTGTGGGAACTGGCCTACTCTTGATAAATGCATTCAATGATTTTTATATATAACTTTTCGTGTAATATTGTTTTCATGTTCTAATGACATAATCTGGTTTATATCAAGGATTTAATTTTGACGTTACTATCTAATTATTGTTTATTTCTTGATTCTTCACAAATGACATTGTTATTATAATTTTATGACTATCAGAAAGAGTGTAATTTGCACCTATTTAGAATAAATATATTGAATAGAATTTTTTATTTTACAAAATGTCATACCTAAAGCAACTGTTTCAAATAATTTGTTGGAAAGCTGATAAAATGATAAAGTTTTTATTGTATTTTGCAAGCCAACTGTATTTAACTTTTTTTTGGAAAGTCACAAAACATTTAAGTTAAAAATTTTAATTTAAAAATTTTAACGTTTTTCATACAAAATTTTAAAAATTAAACGGGCCTTAACTCGAAAATCGCTGATTTCCGACTTTTTTTTGCTCTAAATTAGATGTAGTTTATCCCCATCGTCACTTACCATCAGGTGAGATGAAGCCAAGGGCTTACCAATTGTAAATAAAAAAAAATGATAATTAAGTAATCACGACGAATTCCTAATCAGCCTGTGTATACTTACAAGAATTGCTCGGTATTAGATAGGTGAACTATAACACTGAAAAGACTGATCCGAAAGCGAATTTTACTATTCAATTTGTCTCAAAAACTCGTGTCCCGGGACTCTTGGAAAAACAACTTTTTAATGATGGCTTGATAAGCACTTTCAGCAGTGAGCACGCTATGCTGCCACAGAGGATGTCACTGTATGGAGCAGCTCGGATGGCTCGGCTTATTGTGCTACACAATAAGAGACTGCGGGGCCAGACAGATACACGTGAGAAAATAATACTTAAAAATAGTCAACTGGCTTCTTTTTTTTTGATCTGAGATTGTGAGGTAATCAAATCATCGTATGTCGATTTTGGAAGTATCTAATCAGTCAGTTTTAAATGCTAGCTACAGGCACATCATGGGTAATCAAATTTTTTTTTATTTACAGTTGGTAAGCTCTTGGCATCATCTCACCTGATGGTAAGTGACGATGATGCCGAAGAAGGAAGCGGGCTTACCGATTTCCCAACGCAACGGAGAACTGGCGATCTTATCTTCAAACCGGAACACATCAATGTTCTTAAAACTGATGTTTGGCGGCAAGACTTAGATAAGATGGTGGAAGCTACCCAGGCGGGCTAAGAAAATGCCCTATTACCAACCAAACCGAGATACAAGTAAGATACAAGTTGACCCCACCGGGAATCGAACCCGCGCCCTTTTGGTGTGAAGCGAATGGACTCACCATTACGCCACGGAGGCGGTTAAAATATTATGCATGACATGGGTTCTTGAAAATTCATGAAATCGAAAACAACAAATAAAAATAATCTGGTGAGAAATCATTGTAAATATTTTAGTAATGTAAAATTTGTATAGCTCTTATAAAATCTGATTGCACTTTCTCTTACATACTACATAATAACATATTTTTACTTGATGTAACAAAGTCTCTTACAGAACAAATGCGTACAAAATTAATTCACTTTTTATAGGTTTGATGAACTTATTCGTTCTTGAAGCTGGGAGCCCTCTTCTCAACAAATGCAGTCATGCCTTCTTTGCGATCCGCCTGCAAAAAAACACGTATTATAAAAAAAAACGCGTCTTCATTCCTACCACAAGTACTTAATGATCAACCCTCGTACATAAAGTCGCGCTAGTATTCTTCAACAAGTTCTAAATGTACAAATTTGTAATATTGAAAAATTTAAATTATCTCATTTAAATATCTTGTTGTTAATATATTAATTTTAAATTAGCGGCGCGCTCCACGTTTCTAATAAGTAGTGACGCCCACTTGTCCTTAACAGAGGATTTTCGGTCCTTGTCTTTTGTGAGACAGAAATAGCGCTCCACTAGTTCGTTATGTTGAATGCCCTATAACAACACTATTTAGCCAAAGATGACTTAGCAATAACATAGATGTTACAAAATTGATAGACCCGTTATCTAGGGCTTCTACTTGTCACATCTTAATACAGGTGCTACATTCTGCACTCGGGAGGAGCTAATGGATGCCGCCGATACGGGTGGCCACAAACTGGGCAAGAGTGATATGATTTGTCGACGACACGACAGAAGTAGATGTCGATTCTGTCACTTTGTATGGAAACCAAATTTTTCTTTGCAAATTCAATATTGGTTTTTTGGGGAAAGTTGTTCAGTTTCATGAGTTGCTTACCCTTAAAAGCTTGCCACTTTTAATAAAGCCTGAATACATAATTGTCAATAAAATTATTATAATAATTGTATTACCAGGTGCGATGCTGGCAAGGGCTTACCAATTGTAAATAAAAAATAAAAGTAAGTAAATTACAGTTTAGGCCATCTTAAGATAATAATTTTATAATTTAGGTATGTAATTCATCTATTAAAAGCATCAGATACTCTCCCTACACTCAATAACAGAATTATTTTTTTCAAAATTTAAACTTTTGAATAACACTATCAGTCAAACCCATCATGACCGGCTGGCAGTGATGCCAGCCATCCACCCAAAACGGGTTCATCATCTCCTAGGTTGCAGAAATCGGCCGGCCACGGGCCGACCTTATCATAACCAAAGAATCCTAACTATGACTACGAAAAGGATCGAAACTCATATCTCCCGCCAATAAGTATATCGTCGCCTCTTACGAGGAGGGGTTGTGACAGATCGCTTTGTTAGCCCGCTTAACTTAGGGGTCGCTCTTAGAGCCCATTCAGACGTAACGTGGGCGGGGGTACCTAAGCAATACAATAAATAAATCATTCATTCACACGTAACCACATTTTTTCGTTGCGAAGTCGTGTGTTATGTTACGTCTGAAGTGGCCCTTAGTAGTAGTAAGTACCTACATAAATCGGTAAACTATTGTGGAGTGTTGCATGTGTGTGTATTTTCGTAGGGTTGCCATAACTATTACGTTTGCCAATCAATGAGAACATTACTTACAGTAGCAAAAGTGCCGTAAAAGATGGACTTCTCGAACTGTAGCCCCGACTTCAGGGTGGTCTCGTAAGCCTGGTTGACAGCCTGCTTGGCCATCTTCACGATTAGCGGAGAGTGGGTGCCGATCCTCTCCGCCAGCTTGATGGACTCTTCTAGTAGCTTGTCCACGGGGAACACTCTGCTGACCAGACCTGGAAAAACGTTAAAAATATAAAGTCGATTGAAGGTCTTTGGCAAGAATTTCATCAAATGTTTCCGCAAATATTTCTAAACATATTTCAGCAACATTTCTGTAGGAAAGTGGCTTTATGTTAAATATGTCTTTATCACCCTACCAGCCGAAAGACGTCCACTGCTGGAAAAAAACCAGGAAAGTAGCTCTTTGTCAAATATGTATTCATCATCCTATTAGCCGAAAAACGTCCACTGCTGGACAAAGGCCTCCCTCAAGGATTTCTGCCCGCATCCAGCGGCTTCCCGCGACCTTCACCAGGTCGTCGGTCCACCGTGTGGGAGGCCTGCCTACGCTACGTCTGACTACGCGTGTACAAAATAATATCATTATCATATCAGCCGAAAGACGTCCACTGCTGGACAAAGGCCTGCCCCAAGGATTTCCAAGCTTACAAATAGATAGATAGATAACACGTTTATTTGTCAAATGTATCTCTTAGCCAAATATTTTTTATATGGTAACTCCCACACAGCTTTATTCTTTGCCAAACATGGTTCTAAGTAGGGCAGGTATTAAGAACGACGTCTTCGCTCGGTATGTATCCCAATCCGCCTAACCTCTCTTACTTGTCCAATAACCGTATCCACTTAAAACCAGATGAAGGGCAGCATCGTCCTTCCGTGCATCGCAACTCACCTGCAACCACACTGCTATCGCCAACCCGCCTGCCAAGCGTGGCGATTACGGCAAAACCCCCCTATGAAATCCACACCCAGAAAACGGCCCCTAGTCCCTAGCTTCCTATCTCAAGACTAAGGTCTTCGACCAGTGTGTGTTGTCAGTGATGACATACGGAGCTGAGACATGAGACATTATTATGGGCCTCATAAGAAGGCTCCAGGCCACTTAAAGAGCAATGGAGCAAGCCATGCTCGGAATTTCCCTACGAGATCGAATAAGAAATGGGGAGATCCGCAAGAGAACCAAAGTAACCGACATAGCTAACAGAATCGCTAAACTGAAGTGGCAGTGGGCAGGGCACATAGCTCGTAGAACAGATGGCCTTTGGGGCAGTAAAGTTCTCGAGTGGCAACCGCGCACCGGAAAACGTAGCGTAGGCAGGCCTCTCACGCGGTGAACCGACGACCTGGAAGATCGCGGGAAGCCGCTGGATGCGGGCAGCTCAGGACTGGTGTCGTCGTGGAAATCCTTGGGGGAAGCCTTTGTACAGCAATGTACGTTTTTCGGCTGGTATGTTTATGATGATGAACCGTATTCGTGGCGTAATGGTTAATTCCATTAGCTTCACATCAGGAGGTCGCGGGTTCGATTCCCGGCGGAGTCTAACTTTGTATGACTCGGTTTGGTAGGGAGAAGGACATTTTCTAAGCCTGCCTGGCTAGCTAACACCATCTTATGTAAGTCTTGCCGCCAAGCATCAATGTTGACAGCATTGATGTGTTCCGGCCTGAAGATAAGATAGCCAGTTCCCCATTGGGTTGGGGAATCTTGGTAAGCCCGCTTACATCTTCGGCATCATCGTCAATTACCATCAGGTGAGATTATGTCAAGGACTTTGTGGATTAAAAATAACCCTGGCTACATTGACTTACCCATTTTCTCAGCTTCGTGAGCATCAATGAAGTTGCCAGTCAGCACGATTTCCATCGCCTTGGACTTGCCGACGTATCTCGGTAGGCGCTGGGTGCCGCCGGCCCCAGGGATGGTCCCGATGTTGATCTCGGGCTGGCCAAACTTGGCCTTTTCGCCCGCGTAAATGATGTCGCAAAGCATGGCTAGTTCGCACCCGCCGCCCAGCTGTGTAAAGTTTGAATCGTATATTCAATTTAATTCAATATATTTATTCAAAATAGGTGCAAATCACACTCTTTCTGATAGTCATAAAATAATAATAACAATGTCATTTGTGAAGAATCAAGAAATAAACAATAATTAGATAATAACGTTAAAATTAAATCCAGATTATGTCATTAGAACATGAAAACAATATGCCACGAAAAGTTATACATAAAAATCATTGAATGCATTTAACAAGAGTAGGCCAGTTCACACGGACAGCACCCGGTCACGAGTATAACACAAGAGTCAGCCATCGCTCCCATCAACCATATTAGAGGGAAAGGAACGACCCGGCTCCCGATGCGCCACCATCCTGATAGTTTATTAGGCACACATACGTATTTTAAAATTTGCTCGAATGTTTTTCCAAACTCATGATTCTCATGAAGGTTAGGCCATAACAAAAAGCGGAGCGAAGCTTGGATTGGTGCAGGTTGTAGGGCTAGTGACCGAACCCCTCTCTTAAAAGTTTTCAACCCGCTCTTAAAGGTTTAAACCACCACCGCACCGTGGCATAATGGTGAAGGCCATTGGCTTCACATCAGGAGGGCGCGAGTTCGTTTTCCGCCGGAGTCTAACTTTGTAAGACTCGGTTTGGCTTGTGGAAGTGCAGGGCCACCCTGGCTAGCTACCACCATCTTATCTAAGTCTTGTTAACAACTTTTTGATGTATTCCAGCTTGAAGATAGCCCGATAAGATCCCCGTTGCGTTGGGGAATTTTTGGTAATCCCGCTTCCATCTTCAGCATCATCGTCACTTATCATCAGGTGAGATGATGTCAAGGGCTTACCAATCCTTACTATAATATTATAAATGTGAAAATGTGTTTGTTTATTTGTTTGTTTGTTACCTTTTCACGCTTCAACACCTTGACCAATCCTGATAAAATTTGGCATGCAGGTAGCCTGTGTCACGGGAAAGAACATAGGCTACTTTTTATCCCGTGAAAATAGCATAGTCCGATATGCAGTTCCTAGGGGAACTGAAAAAATACTCTTTTTTGGTTCATTTCTTTAACATCACAAAGGAATAATGGATTGTTGTATTTTATTTCACACAGATGGTTGAAGGGGTGGGAAATGACATAATTTACTAATTAGCTTATCATGACATAGTTTCCGAGGGATCTAGAGAAAACTCATATCCACGCTCGCGAGCCGCTGGCGGCTCGCGCACCACTCACCCTCAAAGACCGTCATAAAAAGTATAAGAAGAATAATAAGAAGAATAATAAGAAGCCGCGGGCAAAAGCTAGTTGTAAATAAAATAATAGAATGATCAGCGACCGACAGCAGGCTGAGAAGGCAACAGAGGAGAGACGGACTTTGGACTTCTGATCGGCGTTCAAGGCGACGGACTGACTACAAAAATTATCTATATCGAGTGCTTTATCTAATAATTCGAGACACACCCATACCCGTGATACGTTTACACGTCTTCAGGACGTAGCGTTTTTGTAGGTTTTTGCTGATTACATAATATGTCGCACGGATATCGTCAAAACTGTGGTCATTTGTCCGTTCGGTGCTCTATATCCCAAACTACTGGAGGGATTTGAGTGAAATTTGGGTTAGGGTAATATTATTTTTATATATTTCCAGGCGTTTTTTTTTTCATTTTACCTAGCTTGATTTTTAAGGGTTGCCCCATAGTAAAAATTCACTTATTATTTTTTTACTCAAAATGGCTGTAACGATTTTGATGAAACTCGGTATAATGTTACTATAATTGATAATTTTTTTCTCAAAAATGGCTCAAACGATTTTAAAACTTAGTGAATAATTAGGACTTAATAAGGCCTAACGCACTGGGTACTTTATTATTCCAGGAAAAATCTGACTAAGGTACCTCCCATTCAAACCCAAGTTATTTGTAAATTTTTCATCAAGTCTGATATACAGGGTGTAACAAAATTGGTGTAGGTCCCGTTAACTGGGGCTTCTACTCATCATACTGAACAACTTTTGTTCTACGACTTTGCTGAAGACGTATTTTTTTTTTAACTCTTCATACAAATCGATCAGCTAATCGACCGATTTTATGCATTTAGTATGGAGGGTCCAATTTTCTTTTTGAGAATTGACTATGGGTTCCTTGGAGAAAGTTGTTCAGTATGACGAGTAGAACTCCCAGTTAACGGGACCTACACCAATTTTTGTTACAGTTTTATTCTTTGCTACTAAGTACTTAAGTGTAATGTTTATTGTGGATTTGTGTATGCCCGACTACGACAACCAGTGAAGGCTTCGCGAGAAAGCATGCAATATTCTTGCCTGCTAATCAGCGTGCTTTTGGATTGAGACCACCATCACATCAGTGAAAAGACGTCCACTGCTGGACAAAGGCCTCCTTCGAGTTTGGGGTTGCCATAATCGCCGCGCTTGGCAGGCGGGTTGGCAATCGCAGCGTGCAGTTTGTTGGCACAGTTCCCGGAAATGACGCTGCTGCCCATCGTCCAGTTTGTTCCCTTCGTCGTCTCTTATGGGAAGAGTTGTATGGGGGTCATCATCATCATCATATCAGCCGAAAATCGTCCACTGCTGGACAAAGGCCTCCCCCAAGGATTTCCACGACGACCGGTCCTGCGTTGCCCGCATCCATCGGCTTCCCGCGATCTTCACCAGGTCATCGGTCCACCGCGTAGTATGGGGGTGTTAGTAATGAAACGTAAAAGATGTCAGGCTAGGGTCTCTAGATAAGCTAAGGGATTTGGTTTACGACCAGCTAGCTTTTGCCCGCGGCTTCGCCTAGACGAGTACAGTTTTTATGACTGTAATCGACGAGGCACGGTGCGCGAACGCAAGCGGCTCGAAAACGTGGTATTTTTTTTCCAGATCCCTCGAGAATTATGCTGTGTTCCGGGATAATTGTAGGTATCTTATGTTGTTCTTCGCCGTTTAATTTAGCCTATGAAATATTTATTTAAATTTGAGATAAAATTGTTATTTGTTATAATTTGCTTACAAAAGTCATTAACATTATATTATATATACGTCAAACTAAAATAATGTACTTGGTACCTGCAATTAGGTACTTAGTCTAGTCGCACCGCCTCGTACCCGGCTCAAAAGTGCCCATTATACTGGCCGCGTTGCCGCGCTGTATAGCCAGGGATATCTGTTCAACCAGGTACGAGCCGGCGCGGGGATCACTACCGCGGTCCTTCAAGCGCCTGCCTATTTTCATTACAAATTCTTAGGCCGCTGAGCACCACACACCCGAAGTCACGACGGCAAAAGGCACAAAGTCGTGAGTCCGCATTAGTTCCGATTACTTTGTTAATTTTTGGCTCGCGGCCCACTCTGCAGCCGCCCCCGCGGCCCATGAAATCGTTTCAGTAATTTTATCGTGAAAGAGTAATAAATAAATAATGAAATTCTCTGAAAGATCATTAATAAGTTCAAGTCCGGGTGGGTGGATGTTGTAGCTCTAGTCGCGAACCCCCCACTGTCAGAAGTTTTTCAAGCCGTCTATAAGGCATCTAACACGGCTTAACGACTGATATCTAGTGATAGCAACCGGCACCAACGGCTAAACGAAGCGCAAACAAGTCGAGAAAAGTGACACTAACAGTCCAATCCATCTAGGTAATGACCGTACTTCAGGTCAGTTAAACTGCGTGATCAACGCAACCACGCAAATTAGACTAAGCAACAACCGCTTCAAAAGTACTTATCGTTCTGTAATTAGTTCAACTCGAAGGTTGTGTGTGAAGTCGACCAACCCGCACTGGGCCCGCGTGGTCGACTAAGGCCCAATCGCCCTAATTCAGGGTAGGCTCGAGCCCCTCGGTGGGGACCTAATATGAGCTGATGATGATTATGATGACAACCACTTCAAAAGCGATTTAGCGAAATCGATTAATTAATATTGGCGTGGAAGAGACCGACAAACAGACACTTTCGGATTTATAACACTAAGTAAATAAGGATAGGCAGGCCTCCCCACGCGGTGGACCGACGACCTGGTGAAGATCGCGGGAAGCCGATGGATGCGGGCAGCGCAGGACCGGTCGTCGTGGAAATCCTTGGGGGAGGCCTATGTCCAGCAGTGGACGATTATCGGCTTATATGATGATGAAATAAGAATAACAACGACCTTGTAGTCACAAAATTTTCAAACTAAGTAGACATTCTGCAACTCACAGCAAATCCGTTGACGGCGGCGATGATGGGCTTGCCGCAGTTGGAGACGTCCTCCCACTCCTTCAGGAAGCCGGCCTTCTGGTTGGAGCTGTACGTGTTGTTCTGCATTTCCTTGATGTCCGCGCCGGCGGCGAACGCCTTCTCGTTACCTGTTCCAACGAGACTACCGTTTAGTACCGTCTCCGTCGTGGCACATGGTCCATAATGGTGTCGATTCGATAAACACTTTTTTACTGATTTGTCAGGACTAAACTAAATTAACGCATTCTTTTTTTTAATTTCACAATTGGTATGCCCTTGGCATCATCTCACCCTATGGTAAATTCTGTCTTTTTTAAAATATTTTTTTTATATTTTTTTATTTACCAATTTCAAGACAAAATACAAAACAATCATCTTGCACCATTAAACCTGAATGGTTTGTCTAGGTGCTCAACAGTCGTCTACGAACTGCATACTTATAATATCCAAAGAAAAAATATACATATATATAAAAAGAATAAGTTAAGTAATGCATACCTACAACCCTTACATACAACCCTTTCATTTGATACATTTGATACCATAAGGGTGCTTAAAAAAATAACTGATCCGCCATATTGTATTTAGAATGACGTCACTTAGCTAACCTTGCAATTGTGCTCCAAACTGATCGTGTATGCAAAGTTTCAGTTCAATCGGAAACCGGGAAGTGGTTCTAATTTAGTTACTCGTTACCTGTTCTAACGAGACTACCGTTTAGTACCGCCTCCGTCGTGGCACATGGTCCATAATGGTGTGGATTCGATAATCCTAACACTTTTTTACTGATTTGTCAAGACTAAATTAAATTTACGCATACCTACTGTCTTTTTTAACAACTTTAAGGCGAGGTTTTGATTGGAACAGTTGTCTCTGTCTTTTTCTTTACATGTAAAGAATAAAGAAAATAACCACACTTTTTCAATGGTTTTTCGTTTCAATCAAAAACTACAATGAAAGTATAAAAATAAGGACATTACTCACTTTGTATTATCATAACGAATATTATTGTGATTTTTTTTATTTATACTTCAAAATATTAGTCATAACTAGAGTTAAAAGTAACGGTGTAGACCTATCTTTGGTTTTTTTTCTATCGAGCCAAAACTGCTCAATCGTGTTTATAATTGCTTTTGACTTTAAGGAACATCATCAACAATAAGAGTTTTTTTTAACCTCGGGTTTTCTATCGTTTAGGAGTAATTGACGTCAAAAATAACGAAAATCTGTAATATTACCGCTTTAATATTAGCTTGCTGTGTTACTAGTACTTAGTTTGATTGTTAGTGGGACAAATCTTGGAAGCTAAATTAGAACCACTTTCCGGTTTCCGCTTGAGCTGAAACTTTGCATACACGTTAAGTTGGAGCACAATTGCAAGGTTAGCTAAGTGACGTCATTCTAAATACAATATGGCGAACTCCCAAAGATGGCGGATCAGTTATTTTTTTAAGATTTGACGATGACATCAAATGTATCAAATGAAAGGGTTGTATATATCAAAAAGACAGAACTTACCATCTTATCAATTATATCAATTTTAAAAAAAAGAATGCTTAAATTTAGTTTAGTACTGTCAAATAAGTTAAATCGTGTTGCACCGAATCGACACCAATATTAGACGAAAGACGTCCAGTGCTGAACATGGCTTCCTCTAGGATTTCCGCAACGATCGGCCCTCATTCAGCGGCTTCCCGCGTATATAGGGTGACTTTTAAATAGTTTTTGATAGCAAAGGATATGAATGTACTGGTGATTACAAACAACTTTCCCAAAGAAACTATATGTCAAATATTAAAAAAAAAATTGGACCTTTGTACATTTTTGCCAATTTGATAACTTATTGTGTATCGAGGACCAAACATTTTTATTCTGATTTGACATATAGTGTCTGTGGAAAAGTTATTTGTAATCACGAGTACATGCATATCTTTTGTTATCATATCAAGAACTAATTTAAAGTCTAACTATACAGGTATAGTAGAAACTATTAATAACCTGACCTAACCAATTTAATTAAAAAATTACTCGACTGCATAAAACATTAGCCTTTTTTGACAGTCGATTAAAAATGGATACTACGTCACTCATCAAGAGATCGTCTTGATATGTGACGTAGTACCCATTTTTTAAGAGATTGTCTTGATGAGTGACGTAGTATCCATTTTTCAAGAGATCGTCTTGATGGGTGACGTAGTATCCATTTTTCAAGAGATCGTCTTGATGAGTGACGTACTATCCATTTTTCAAGAGATCGTCTTGATGAGTGACGTAGAATCCATTTTTTCAAGAGATCGTCTTGATGAGTGACGTACTATCCATTTTTCAAGAAATCGTCTTGATGAGTGACGTGGTATCCATTTTTCAAGAGATCGTCTTGATGAGTGACGTACTATCCATTTTTCAAGAGATCGTCTTGATGAGTGACGTAGAATCCATTTTTTCAAGAGATCGTCTTGATGAGTGACGTACTATCCATTTTTCAAGAAATCGTCTTGATGAGTGACGTGGTATCCATTTTTCAAGAGATCGTCTTGATGAGTGACGTAATACCCATTTTTAATCGACTGTCAAAAAGGCTTATGTTTTACGTAGTCGAGTTTTTATTTATATTTTTATTTAAGAAATGGATACTACAACGATCAAGAGATCGTCTGGATGAGTGACGTAGTATACATTTTTAATCGACTGCCTAAAAAGGTTTATTTATTTATTTAAGTAAATTTACAGCATGACAGTACAAACTAAAGCGCTGTAAATATAATGGTAATTAAATATTTTATATTAAAAAAAACACACTTAACAACTAGTAACTTACTATAGGTACATGCAACATATGTATTACGTAGTCCAGTTTTTATTTCTAAAATATTTTTTTACTCCTTCTAAGCTACAAGTTCACAAAGAAACAGACATACATACACCCAAAAACATTATCCTTTTTCTTCGGCAGTCGGGTAAAAAGCGAACAACGCGATATGTATTTTAATGGGTGTTTCAACATTTTGAATTAATACAAGTATTTTAAATAAACAAATATTCTGGTACAAATCACACATGGTCATCTGGCCCCAAAGTAGGATTCCCTGTGTTATGGGTTACCAGAGATTGATATACATACTTATATACGTTAAAATACATACATATATAGATATAATTTAACACCCAGACACAGAGCAAACAAATCTGCTCATCACACAAATGCTTGCCCTGGGTGAGGATCGAACCCACGACTCTCGGATCAGTAGTCAAGGGCACTAACCACTGAGTCACAGAGTCAGGCTTATGTTACATAAGTTATGGTGCATGCAAGATATAGCAGCCCTTATTGCTTCTGAGAGGTTGCTGTATGTGGAGATGATTGTATTATAAGCCTGGGTGGTTCAACGTATCTCAGACTACTAATGGCTTACTAGTCTAACCGCTAACCAAACTGAAATGGATCTTTTTGCAATAAGCCCAGCTTCGTGTGGTTACGTGTACCTTGACGTAACATCTTATTCAGAGAAGTCACGACAAAGCAATTGGGGTGGATCAGTTCAACATATTTACTACCAACAAATGAGATGTAATTCAAAAATCATCAAATGTACCTGTGATGATAATGGCTGCAATGCTGTCATCATTGTCAAACGCATTGACAGCTCTGCCTAGCTCCTCGAACAGTGGTTTGCAGAGCGCGTTCAGGGCCTTGGGACGATATAGCTGGATTAGACCTACGTTTTTCTTGCTGCCTACTACATCGATTTTGATATTCTCGTATGCTGGAGCTGTAAAAGGTAAAAACAAGAATGAGTCATACGGTTCTTTTAAATTATGAATGGATTGGACATGTTTTTACTTCTATGTAGATGATTTTACTCTGTACTCGTGAATAGTATTAATTTCCTAACAATGAGATGGTGGTAGCTAGCCAGGCGGGCTTAGAAAATGCCCTACCACCAACCAAACCGAGTATTACAAGTTGACCCCAACGGGAATCGAACTCGCCACCTCCCGGTGTGAAGCGAGTGGACTAACCATTACGCCACGGAGGCGGTTAAAAGGCGTTAGAGTCTACACTCTAAGACTTTAAGAGTAAGAATTCTATAGTGATATAAATTTATTTGATTTTATTTATCCCAAATTAATAACACATTACTAACAAACATTATAAATGTGAAAATGTTTATTTGTTTGTTACCTTTTCATGCCTCAACACCTCAACCAATGTTGACGAAATTTGGCATGCACGTAGCCTGTGTCATGGAGAAGGACATAGCCTACTTTTTATCTCGTAAAAATAGCATAGTCCGATACAGTTCCTGCGGGAACTGAAAAAAATAATATTTTTTGGTGATTTCTTTAAGATCGCAATTGTTGTGATTTTTTGCACAAAGATGGGACACAGACTATACTAATTAGCATAGCCCAGGATAGTTCCCGAGGGATCTGGAGAAAACTCATTTCCAGCCTCGCGCACGTCGGCGTCGCAACGGAACAACGGATTGACGGGATTTAATGTATAGAAATAGTTGAGGGTGTGGGAAGTGACATAGAGTGCTAATCAGAATAGCCCGATATACTTCCCCAGGGATCTGGAGTAAACTCCTGTTTACGCTCGCGAGCCACAGTCATAAAAACATGCCCACGCGAGCATAGTCGCAGGCAAAAGCTTATAAATAAATTAAGAAAATTAATTCTCACTTCGTTTTCGTCACAATCAAGTCTTGGTTGATGATGTAAAAGTATTATAACTTACTTGACGAAATGCAATCTATGAAAACGTCTAGAGAACAGTAAATAATGATAAGATATATTTTAACATAGTAAATAATAATTTGAAGAGTAACATTGCTTCAAGGTCAGCCACTTTATGCTACAAGACACAATCCAAAAATATACGTAGGTACCGATAACAAGTTAGCAACTGTAGTAACTATATTTATATATGCATATAACAAAACATTTTTTTTGTAATTTTTGTCTGCATGTTCACACATCACGCAAAAACGGCTAATGCGGTTTAAGCGGAACTTTGCACAATTATATCTTAAATTCCAGAGTCACATTCAAGATGCTTCAAGTCAAAAGTCAAGGGTTCTCGGAGGAACATAAAAAAACGGAATTTATAAAATAATTAGCTGTCCCGGCAAACTCCACCCCACCCCACCCTGCCCTACCCTATCCCATCCTGCCCTACCCTACCCTACACTACACACTACACTACTCTACCCTACATAAGAACCTTCTCCTGACAATAACGAACTCAACAATAAAAAAAAAGTTAAAAAAAAACTAAAACCAAAAGAAAATACTTAAAAGTATGAAATAATATTTTTATACACATAAATACACGAAATTAACCAACAATAATGAAACCAAAGGTAGGAACGACTCAAATTAGGGGACTACAATTTTTTTTAGGTCAGTACCAGCACACAGCTACTTACCTATCAAAAGTTAGTTAAAAGAAGAACAAGCGAAATAGGTCCAGCCATTCTCGAGTTTTGCGCTAAATGTGTTATTTAGCGATTCATTTTTATTTATATAGAAGATAGTGGTTTACCACTTAAAAACTTGATATTTAGATTATTTAGTAAAAAAAAGTCCTCAGAAAAATGATTTCAGTAAACCCTCAGTAATTTTAAAAGACCTATTAGGACAATATCACAATCACAAATGACAGAGTATGTAAACACAAAAAATTCAACTCCAATTTACATGTATTTCTTACTAATTTTATTTCATAACTAAAAAAATCACAGATTCAATTTAGTATAACTGAACTGATTTGTATAAGTATACCAAATTTCAGCTTTATAGTTAGTCTTTGATTGAAACGGCTGTGACATACCAACAGACAGACAGACAAACATGGCAGGATTATTAGTTTGACTATGGAGCCCTAAAAAGGAGGCATCCGAAAAACAGTCTCCCAAATACGGCACCAAACCACAGATGAGATTGAAACCATTTTAAAACAT
The DNA here is from genome assembly GCA_947284805.1 of Coleophora flavipennella. Classification (NCBI taxonomy): domain Eukaryota; kingdom Metazoa; phylum Arthropoda; class Insecta; order Lepidoptera; family Coleophoridae; genus Coleophora; species Coleophora flavipennella. The sequence continues at coordinate 11,221,919 of OX369306.1, read as the reverse complement.
AAAAAAATAAGAAATCATCAAAATTCATTTCCAGTTCTAAAAACTGCTTTCTTTTGGGAAACTCATTTCTCATGTTAAAGAAACTATAGTAAACATGAGTATGGCCATATTTAAAGGTATCTTAACTATAGATGAGTCACCTGTCGAGTTGGAAGTTAAAAGTTACTTGCATAAAGAGCCTGAATACTAAATTTCAAAATGTAGGAATCAATACATTTTGAAAAAAAATTTTCAATATCTGGAAACAACTGAAGTGTATTTTATTCTTTTTGCTGCAATCTAAGAATGTTTTTGCACAATTTCGACATTTCTGTCTTTTGTTCCAGTTGCATTGGGAGGTAGGTAACTGCTTTGTAATGAAAAAATACTGCAAAAGAACCAGTTTACCACAATTAATTAAACTTTGTTTTTGTTTATAATACTTTTATATTATATTTGTAAATAATTATCATAAACAAAAATGTAGTAAGCAAATTATGTTTTTAGAAAAAAAATGGAATGAAACGCACGCACTGATGCGACGTCATTTTAAAATCATTAGGAACCTAAATTATTGTTTTTAGAAAAAGCTATGGATAGAAGTGCAAAAGTAAAAGACAAAGTAACATTAAAAATTTCAATATAAACTGTGTTTCCGCAAACCACAGACCACCACAGGTTTGATTGATTATACTGTCCACCCCCATTCCCCCTCGGATCCAAAAAGGTGCAAGCAAAGTGTTTACAAGTAATTAAACTTTGTTTTTTTTATAACACTGTTTATTATATTTGTAAATAATTATCATAAACAGAAATGTAGTAAGCAAATTATGTTAAGAAAAAAAAATGGAATGAAACGCATGCACTGATGCGACGTCATTTTAAAATCATTAGGAACCTAAATTAAGGTTTTTAGAAAAAGCTATGGATAGAAGTGCAAAAGTAAAAGACAAAGTAACATTAAAAATTTCAATATAAACTGTGTTTCCGCAAACCACAGACCACCACAGGTTTGATTGATTATACTGTCCTCCCCCATTCCCCCTCGGATCCAAAAAGGTGCAAGCAAAGTGAACAATATTAGGTGCAGTCAGTTTGATTGATTATACTGTCAACCCGCACCCTAGTTCTCCCACATCCCCCTCGAATCCAAAAGGTGTAATAAAACATGATGAATTATTTTTGTAATAAGCAGTAGCTATTTAAGACTTGGACTTGGATGAGGTAAAGTGGTAGCGATTTTGTCTATGTACCTTGATAAGGTTTTTTAATAAGTAGGAGCGATTTCTGGTCACAGATTACCTTGCAGTTCCAATTTTCAAAATTTATTTTCTCATCAAAGGGGGGCTCCACCCAACCTTTACCCTCTCAACCACTTCCCCCTTTTTAAATCAACGGGCACTAACCTATAGCCCTATCCCACTTATTAAAAAAGTTTTTTTTATGAAGATGAGTTAGAAAAAAAGAAGTGAGGGTTCTTCAAATGTTTATTTCATTAGGTACCAAGTGTATTCACAGACAGTAAAGACGCTTTGCTTACATATCTCAGCGGCTATTGTAGTATATTTAATAAAACTTACCAGCTGCAGCACTATAGAACTTTAGTAAACCGGTATTCGCGAAAGCGGCCCGACTACCATTCAGCACATTTTTTCCCAGAAGGACGCGAGTCATAGCACCGACTGATGCCATTTTTATTGCAGACCAGCTCTTTTACAGCTGCGCCCTCAATTAGAAATGGAATAAATTGGAAGATAAAGCCAGTGAAGTAACTTGAAGTGAACTTTGATACCTGCCGCGTTGATATGATAACGATATATAAATGCACACACCAAAGAGAATATTAGTCACAACGTTTAGCACACACAAGCAAGTTGTTTGTTTACTAACCGATAAATTTTAAAAAAGTAAAACAATAACAAATCTGCTTATGCTAGCCGTGTCCTGAATTCGGTTGGTTGGATTTTAACACATGGTTCAGATAATATTTATTTAAGTCACAGATCTAATTTAAGTACTTTGACCACACTTTGACCAAACCACAGACCAAACGGTACCAATAAAACACAGAGTATTATATATATTCGCTTTGCCTACCAAAGCGCAATTAATCACTACTACGTTATCTCCACTGACTGCCACTGACTCTTGGAGGAAATAACTAGCCTGGAGCAATAGTATTTATTTGAAAAGTAAGCACTTACCAACTGGCCAACTAGCCATACCAACTTACGTGCAACGCAATGTATTCAAAAGGGACAGACATACTTAATCTTACCTGCCTCCAAACGGAACGGAATGCCATGAAGCCATTTTATTGATGTGTAACATCTTTGCTCTCGCTTTCCTGCAATTTGTGGGAGTGATTTCGTGAAATGGGACGGAAATGTGTAACATGGGACGGAAATGTGTAACAGGAAGTCGCGAAAGCGCGGAATTCTACTTTACGAGAGTCCGACTCGCACGTGGTCGGTTTTTGCAATTTGTAGTGATTTCGTGAAATGGGACGGAAATGTGTAACATGGGACGGAAATGTGTAACAGGAAGTCGCGAAAGCGCGGAATTCTACTTTACGAGAGTCCGACTCGCACTTGGTCGGTTTTTTTCGTTACTGTCAGATCCGCCACCCAGGTACAATATCGTCATCAAATCTAACTAACCTAAAGTATTTTGTCACATTTTACACAGCATAATAATATGCGAGTACTGTAGGTCTCGCTCGAATTTTTTAAGCTATTGCATAGATTTTATCGCAGGCTTTGAGCGCGGGGACCGAATCCAGAAATTCCGTAACGAAGAAAAAAACCTCACGCTCGGTTGCCATGGCAACAATATCGGTTGTCAAAACAAACATATAAGAATGGTTGCCATGGCACAATATCGGTTGTCAAAACAAACATAAGAAGATTTGATCATTTTCGGAGAATAATAAAACTCTTTTCATAAACTGTATATACCTCCATATGACAAAAAAGATTTAATTATTTTCTGAAGACTAAGTATTTACTTTCAAACATATATTGATGGAGCTAAAGAAGTTTTACTTCAGTCGTGTGGTCTAAAGCACACTCGTATTTTAAGCTATTGTAAGTATAGCTTTTATCGCGGGCTTTGAGGGGACTGAAAAAACCAGACACCCCAAAAAAAAATATATTGAGTTCTAAAAAACTTACAGTGCCATCTATCTATCCATCATGATGATGGTGATGGTGGTGGTGATGGTGGTTGCGATGGTGGTCGCGATGGTGGTCGAGATGGTGGTCGCGATGGTGGTCGCGATGGTGGTCGCGATGGTGGTCGCAATGATGGTCGCGATGGTGATCGCAATGGTGCTCGTGATGGTGGTCGCGATGGTGGTCGCGATGGTAAATAATTATAATTGCATAAGTTGATAAAAAATGCTATGTAATAGCTTTACCGCGGCAGTCCCCGAGTGCCACACGTCTTTTTTTTTATTCGTGATCACCAGTCTGGTGATACATGCTGTGGAAGTAAAATATTGTATTTTTGTTGAAATATTTTAGTGAACTTATAGAGATTTTATTTTTAAGATAAGATAAACGTGAAAGTTTCATGGCCTGCGTTGTATACGGCTGTAAAAGCCGTAGTTCTGGAAAAACAAATGAAGATCGGCACCTCGGTAGAAGAAAAAAGACGGAGGGAATCATAGATGAACTAGAATATGTCCAGGGAATATCGAATAAGAATCATATAATGTACTCTATGTGAATCCGCTGAAGTATAGTAACGGGTTATACATATAGCCATGGGTTATTAACTCATACTAAAGTAAGGTGTTTTTACGGATTGTAATATGGTTTAGTCTTACAGAATGAGCGTTTGGATCGTAAAATTTAGTGCGTAGTAGTAGATATACATATATCGTTGTATAGCTGTAACTCGTCAGTGTCGTAACGACTAGGACCGCTACATCCTGTCCGAGAGGTCGTGGTTCGAATCCTGATTAGTACTAATTTGTTTTCAAATTTTGATTTTATATGTACGTTTATTCAATAACGAAACTGAGTACTCATATCGGTTTTGAAAGCAATTGGTTCAGTAACTAAAAAGTTCAAAATGGTAGTGACATTTTAAATTGTGACAATGGTTTCGAAATCAAAGACCTCAAGGACCTTTAGATATCGATTTTGAAAGCCATTGGTTCAGTAACCAAAAGGTTGAGAATGGCGGTCCCTTTTTTCAATTCTGATAACGGATTTGAAATCAGAGACCCCAACGAATCCCACCCAACCTTTAAATATCGATTTTCAAAGAAATCGACCCAAGAAAAGTTAAAAATTGCAGCCAATTTTTTCAATTCTGACAACGGTTTCGAGATCAGAGACTTCAAGGCCCTTCTAATATCGATTATGAAAGCAATCGGTCCCATAACCACAAAGTTCAAAATAGTGGCAACTTTTTTTCAATTCTGACAACGAATGTGATTCGGTCAGCCAGTCAATAATTATTGAGTGGGTCTCTAGGTATTTATATTATAACAATGTTTGAGTAAAACGCCTGTGACATACTGACGGACATGGTAAAACTAGAGATTTCCTAGTTTTACTACGGAACGTGACAGGCGTGACAGACGGACGCAGAGGATGGACGGACGTGGGAGTAATGTTATAGGGTTCCATTTTGTCCTAGTGAGGTACTCTAAAAACCAACAAAATCATACATTTTAGAGTACACATACTTTGATTGGTTAACATTTCGAGCACACGAACATTCCAACTTTTTTCGAGCGGACATACTTTGATATACGAGGGAACCTAAAGTAAATAATTAACAAGTAATAAATGCCCAACTTCATGGGAAAAGACATTTCAAACTCGATCTCCCATACTTTCAGGTATTTTTTTTCTGAAATTTGTGGCAACACTAGTTGTTTGGCTAGGGTTTTTGGTTCCAATGTTTACAAATTTTAACGCGTTAAATATAGGAAATTAAGTGAAAATATTCTGAACTAACGTATGGAATGTGATCCCCTTAAGTTTTTTCCCACGCTCGGATCTATTTTTACAGCGTTTCACTACGCAAGTCGGCATAATAAATATTATTTCACGTTTGGTTTCGATTCGGTGTAACACGATTTAACTTATTTGACAGGACTAAACTAAATTTAAGCATTCTATCCTTGTCTTTTCTATACAGAAAGTAAAAGACAGAATGCATAAATTTAGTTTAATCCTGTCAAATAAGTTAAGTCGTGTAACACCGAATCGACACCAATGTGTTTTTTTGCGAAAGGTTCGCAGCGTAATGGCGGCCCATGGGTGTAATATAGTAAGAATGTGTGCGCGCCGGAACCCCTATCGATAAAAAGCGACTGACTGAAGTACCCCTATTGCACCCACTCGCTCGTAGGTACAAGCCCACGCGCACACATTCTTACTATATTGCACCCATGGGCCGCCATTACGCAGCCACAGTATAATAAAGAGTACTACGTACAGTATGGTCACTCCCTGCCTCCCGTTGAAAGTGCCGCCCACCCCCGCTCGTTAGCTCCCAGGTATCGACTAGTACGTCTTATCTCACGCACACAAGCATGGTACGCGTTCAACTACACGAGCTTAGACTGTGTGCGTAGGAACGCGTTTGTTTCATACATTTGATCGCCAGTGACCGAGGTGTGACGCAGCGAACCTTTCGCAAAAGAACACATGTACAACCCGGTCACATTATCTATGGACCTGGCGTCGATGACGTCACGACACGTATCGGCAACGAAGTGCTAACCGTACTGACGCGACGGGGCGAGCGCAGGGAGGTGAAAGGGGAACGGGGAGGGGCTTCACATTCCAGCGAGGTCCAGAGATAATGTGACCAAGTAGTACGTAACGTGAAATAATATTTATTATGCTGACTTGCGTAGTGAAACGCTATAAAAACAGATCCGAGCGTGAGAAAAAACTTAAGAGGATCACATTCCATACGTTAGTTCAGAATATTTTCTATATTTATTTGTTTATTTACATGTATTATTTGTTACTTGGCTCCTTGTGATCACTATGGCTGTCAGCGATCTGGCTCTCGAAAGACCAGGCACTGTTGGGGTGAACCGCAGAAAAACAAACAATTTCCTGTTTTTTTTTCTTTCTTCTTTGTGACGAGCAACCCTAGCTGCCAGCGGAGAAGCAACAGCCCTACGACAATCCACGCTGCTCGGGTCTTCTCTTGTCGCCTCACGGCGACCGAGGAGTCCGGTTCGGGACCAGGTCCCCTGCCGGAGGGATCTTCCGCGGCTCGCGACTAAGAGCCGGCAACTGTGGTGGGCCTAGGCCCTGTTCCGTCGCTCCCTGCTGGCTGCATGCCTGATGCCTCCTGTGGTGCGTCCTGGAGTTGGTGTCGGTCGGCTAGCTCGCTCTTCTGTTTAGTGGCTTCGCTTGGGCCGGTGCCAAGTCCCTGATGTGCTCGAAGCCAGAGAGGTCGGCACGGTGGAACATTTGATACGCCAGGCGGGCGACGAACGACTCTATCGTCTCTACCCGGAGGTCTCGTCTGAGAACCTCGTTCCTGACGTATCTGTGGGCGTCTGCTGCCCATCTGAGGGAGATGTTCTGCTGGGCTTCGAGCTTCTTCTTGCTGGTGGAGGATATCAGCTGGTACCAAGCTGGGGCTGCGTAGGTGAAGATCGGTCGCAGGTAGATCTTGTAGATCCCCAGCTTGACGCGCAGTGGTAGCGAGGACTTGGCAACCGGCTTCAGTAGGGCTCTGGCTGCCCTTGTCCGGGACACGATGGACTTGACGTGTTGGGCCAGGTTCATCCTCCGGTCGATGGTGACACCGAGGTATTTCACCGTCGGTGCCCACTCGATGTCCTGGCCGAGGAGTCGGAGTTTTTTGGGCAGAGGCGATGCACCCATGACGATCGCTTGAGTCTTCGCGACGTTGACAGATAAGCGCCACTTGGACAGCCACGCGGGGAGCTCGTCGAGTGTACGCTGCATCTTCACGGCTGCATGTTTTGCGTTCAGGGAGGATGTTATGTAGGCCGCGTCGTCGGCGTACAACGCGAGCGTGGCCTCTCCTGGTGCAGGGATGTCATCCGTGAATGCAGCGTAGCACAGCGGTGACAGGCAGCTGCCTTGCGGGACGCCGGCCAGGATCGGTCTTCGGGAGGAGAGGGTGCCTTCCACTCTCACTCGGAAGCACCTGTCCGTGAGGAAGCTCCGGATGATTTCCAGCAGTTGATGGGGCAGGAGAGCAGCGAGCTTGAAGAGGAGCCCCTCGTGCCACACTCTGTCGAAGGCCTTCTCCATGTCGAGGAAGGTGGCGACGGAGACTCTCTTCAAGTTGAAATTGGTGGCCGCCAGGTGGAGCACTCGGGCAAGCTGGAGCGTGGTGCTGTGCTCCGACCTGAAGCCGAACTGCTCGGGCCGTGGGGTGATGAGTGGCGTCATATGTCTCAGGATGAGCACCTCGAAAAGCTTTGATATTGCAGGCAGCAGGGTGATGGGGCGGTAGCTCTCCGGCAGCAGTACATTCTTCCCCTGTTTGGGCAGCAGGATGACGACGCCCTCCTTCCAGATGTTCGGGAAGTGACCCGTACGCAGGATGCCATTGAACAACCTGGTGATGGTGACAATGGCGCGTTTGGGGGTGTGTCGTAGAGCTTGGTTTGTCACGCCATCGGCGCCTGGGGCCTTCTTCAGTTTCAGGCGGCGGATCGCCCTCTCAACCTGAGCCGGCGAGAGGAAGATGGAGTAGGTTCCGTGGAGCTCCTCTGGGATGGGTCGCACGAAGACTTCCGCCAGCCTTTCACTAACTAGGCGCTCGTGGTCCGGGGCCGTGGCTGGGTTCGGCGTGAACTGGCGCTGGAGAGAGTCCGCGAAGATCTCGGCTCTGTCGTCCGGTCTGTAGCGCATGGAGCCGTCAGCGTGCTTCAATGGGCGGATCGGGGCTGGCTTTCCCTTCAGCTGTCGACAGAGGCGGTGGATGGAGTTCCAGTCCCCTTCGACGCTGGCGAGGTGGCTCTCCCAGCCTTGGGTGCGGTGCTCCTCTAGGGCTGACTTGACGCGCGCAGTGTAGGCGTTCAGCTCCTGCTTGCGCCGAGGGCATCTGCTGAGTTGATAGATGGTTCGGAGCTTCCTCTTCTCCGTGAGCATGTGGCGGATCTTCGGCGGAAGTGGCTTTACGGTTATGCTGCCAGAGGAGGTGGAGGTGGCTTGTTCTGCAGCATGTTGGAAGGCCTTGGAGATGTCTTGTGAGAGCTTTTCCACGTCGAGGTGAGAGTAGACAGGGTACGTGGGGATGGTCGAGTCCAGGGTTTTCTCGAACGAACTCCAGTCGATCCTCTTCCTTGAAGATGGTGGAGATGGTGCGCCTCGGGTGTTCGTCAGCACGGCCAGCACGGGTTGGTGGTCTGATTGGACCTCGTCGTCCAGCACCTCCAGAGTTATGGGGGACTCGACGTTAGACACGACCAAGTCCAGAACGTCTGGGGTTTGGTCCGTTCCAGGTGGAGGGTATCTCGTTGGAGCTTCAGGTCCGAGCACATCATAGCCGTGGGCCTCTGCGTCGTCGAAGAGTCTCTGACCGTTGGGGCAGGTCTTGGTAGAGTTCCAGGCCGGGTTCTTGGAGTTCCAGTCTCGTGCCAGGATGGTCGAGCAGGGACTGGAATTGAGCAGCTCTCTGACCTCCTGGACGTCGATTCTGCTCGTCGGAGGCTTGTAGATACAGAAGAAGAGGATTGGAGAGCCTTCCGTGCCGATCTCTACCCCAAAGGCGTTGAAGCTCTTCGTATCCGGGAGTGGGAGCGGTTGATGTGCGATGGAGTTCTTGATCGCTATCATGAGGCCTCTGTATGCCCTGGTTCCGGCTTTTTGGGTGCGGTGGTAGGTGTGATACCCGGGGACCTTGAAGCGGGTGTTCTCCGGCAGCATAGTCTCACAGACCAGTAGTATGGAGACGTCCTGGTCCGTGAGGATGGGCTTCAGGAGCGACATCTTCTTCCTGAGGTCCCCCTGCGCGTTCCAGAAGAGGAGTCTAATTGGTTTGGCCGAGGTGCTGACGGAGGAGTTGCAGGAGCGGCTCCTCAAGTTGCTTTAGCAGTCGGGCGGCGGCTGCATCCGACTTGGCCGGCTTGGACTTAGGGACCTCTGCTGCACTCTTTCGGGCTGCGGGTTTCCCTGAGCTTGCGGTAGGGGCTGCGGTGGCTGCGGTGGCTGCAGTTGCTGCGGGGACAGCTGGAGGGGCCGCGGCAGGAGGTTGGTCGGCTTTCTTATGCTTTTTGCTGCGCCTGGTCTTCCTTTTTCTCGCAGTGGAGGAGTCTGTGCTGGCGGGATCAGCTGCGGCGGTAAAGGCGAGGGTGCCCGCTCTCTTGTTCCTCGCCTCTCTCCGAAATGTCGGGCAGGAGCTGTGGTTAGCGGGATGGGGGCCGTTGCAGTTGGCGCACGTGGGCAGGGCTTCCCGAGGGCGAGGGCATTCGCCGGCGAAGTGCGCTTCTCCGCAGCGGACGCACGCAGGTGGGCGGTGGCAGTTATGGCTCGAGTGCCTGAATCCCTGGCACCTGTGGCACTGGGAGGGTCCTTTTTTGGAGCGCCATGCTTCCACTTTGATTCCAGGGATACACAGGAGCTCCTGGATGCCGTAGATCGCCGGGAAGGTGTTCGGTGTGGGCCTCAGCTCAACGAAGAAAATGCAGCCCGGTCTGCCCTTTCGACCGTTGATGTGGCGGACAATCCACGCATCACTCAGCCACAGTATATATATTAGTACTACTCAGCCACCGGCCCCGCGCTCCGCACCCCGCATGAACAGCCAGACCTTATATAAGCGAGAACGCGCCTCAGTACGGTAGCACTCGTCAGCGGGCTCTCGCGCCAACAAGGCAGCTAGCATCGTATTGACAGTGCTCCCTCTCTCGGCCAGCGCACGCAGGTTTGCGGCGTTTGTCCGGATATGCTAGTGCAGCAGGTCGAGAGTGGTTTTCAGTAGGTTCTTCACGGAGGAACGCTCCGCATTCCGCGCGCACGGGGGTCCTCAGGGATCTGCTGTGCGACGTTACGGTGTTGTCTTCCTGTGAGGGATTTTCAGTTTCAGTAGGGCCTTCACAGAGGAACGCTCCGCTTCCGAGCGCACGCATCCTTAGGGATCTGCTGTGCGACGTTACGGAGTTGTCCTCCAGTGAAGGAACATCAGTTATCAGCAGGACCTTCATAGGGGAACGTCCCGCATTCTGAGCGCACGCAGGTTTGTGGCGTTTGTCCGGATATGCAGTGGCGACGTTACGGGATTCTCCCCCATTGAAGGAATATCAGTTATCAGTAGGACCTCCACAGAGGAACGTCCCGCATTCCGAGCGCACGCATCCTTAGGGATCTGCTGTGCGACGTTACGGGGTTGTCCTCCAGTGAAGGGACGTCAGGTCTCAGTAGGCCCATCTCCGAGGAACGTCCCGCATTCCGAGCGCACGCAGTCCTGAGGGATCTGCTGTGCGACGTTACGGGATTGTCCTCCGGCGATGGAACATTAGTTCCCGCTAGGTCCCTCACAGAGGAACGCCTCGCATTCTCGGCGCACGCAGGCCCTCAGGGATCCGCTGTTGCGACGCCGCGAGGTTGTCCTCCAGTGAAGGAAGTTTAGGGCACCCGTAGGCTTGTTGCTAGGGAGCGCCACGTACTCTGAGCGCACGCAGGTTTGTGGCGTTTGTCCGGATATGCAGTTGCGACGTTACTGGACAGCTCCCTAGTAACCATACTTTCAGTAGGTATTCTTAGACAGGTTCAGTATCGCACGCGTAGCGTGTTTAGGTGGTAGAATCCGTGAATTAGGTATCTCTAGTACATAAGTATATAGGATACAGTGAATCTAGATTTAAGGAACCTATGTTAAACAGAAATAAACGCTGTTGCCTTTGTATTAACCAGTGACCGATCGTTTCCGTAGTAAACTCCCTAAACCTGAAACCCCCAGTGAACCGTCACGAGATCCTATCAAGTGCTAGCGAAGTGCTCAGGCTAGCCGGCCCGAAGAGCATTCCGTTACATCTTTATTTATCCTCTTATTTTCCAGGAAGTACTGGAACTAACTATCGGAACTGAATATCGAACGTTTAAAATCGCCCGAGGCCCTTAGGTTTTTGCAATACCGTGAGGAGAGCCCCTACGATTTTGTCCTATTTCGTATAATAACTCTAAATCTAGGCTACGAAAATAATAAGCAAGTACTTTCTAGATAGCCTAAGATATTCCCTACCATAATACACTCTTTTTATCCTAATAATAATATATCTATACTTTACCTAAAAAAGGAATTATTTGCAAAAAAGTAGTCCAATTTACATACTTTTTTACACTTTACCATTTTACCTTGCTAAGATCGTAGCATTTCTTACTACAATACGTATTCGTGCTGATAAGTAGTCTTATTAGTCAAGTAAAATACATTAGAACAACCATTTATTACAAAAAACCTTAGACTTTATAAACAAAACTATTTCTATCCTACTCTAACCTATCGCTTTTTCGGTCATCGCATTTATCTCGCTCTACATGTAATGCTGTTTCAGCTTTACTGCGTTGTGTAGGATTTTGCTGTCCGCAACAGTAGTCTATTTTGTATACGAATGTGAAGTGATCTGGGTGAGTGAAGTGTGCACTAGGATTAAACATTGTAAAAATTTACTAGCTTTGATATACAAGCTCATAAAAAATCGAAACTGATTTGATTTTCCACAGAAAATTGTTGAAAAATTGTATGGGACTTGATCGCTCTTTTGACAGCAATCATTGTTTTTGTTCCAACTAAAAGATAATGAACTAACATTTCAATGGCGGATACATGTTTTTCTAAAAAAAAAATTAATAAATTCATTCACGTAAATAAACTTTTTCTGCATAAGCATCCAAAAAATAGAATTAAATCCTACCGATTTGAAAGGTTATCCTACTGTATGACGCTGTCGCTTTTACGTATGCTTTCTGATTTGGTCGGTTTAAACATTATTTTTCATCCTATCTTATTTTGGGCTAAACTTATTATAAAAATGTTGTTCATAGCTGGAATTAACTGGAAAAATTGTTAGAAGGACACTCTAATTTTATGTGAAATCCCACATTTCCTTGTTTTATAGGAGCATTGTATTCCATCTCCAAGTTTTTGCAAAGTAACTTTCGTAATAAAATAGTAATTATTTTCAATTATTCGCTAAAGAATTTAATCCAAAATAACTGACTTAAAAATAGTGCAGTGGTGGAATATTTCGCTCATTTTTATTCGGATGTTCGTTCCCTTGATAACGTGCAAAATAGAAATTGTCTGATACTAGAAAAAAAAATATTGCCAGTTATTTATCAGATAATTCAAAAAGTTACTTTGTTCAAACTACGTACAAATTATGGTCTACATGTAGTGTTTTTGTCAAAATTCTACTGCTAGTCGTTTTCGAGATATACAGAAAACACGAAAACATTACCCCAGCAGAATCTGTACTAACTGGAAAACAGTAAGATGCACACATTCCGCTGTACGCGCACAATTATTAGTGCACTATAAAAGCTACTTAATAATGTACTTTGTTCTGATCTTTTTTTTACAGTTCATGCCGCCTGGAGTAACGTTACCATAGCGGAATCATATTTTCAAGAGTATCTTCGAAGTTTTAAAATGCACTATCTTTGTTCCAGATAACATTAGACAAAAGGTGAAATAGAGGTCACGCAGAATCAGAGGTTGTAAACTTTGTATTGGTGACTATTAACAGCTGTGGCGGGAATTTCAAATTACAATTTTTCGTTTTTAGCCAATCTCAAATGCTTAACTTTGAGCGTCTCTAGTGAAACTTGGGTACATCTGGTGGCCGGCAATTTTTAGTTAAAAAATAAAGTTTACCTGGTAGTATTGGTGTCGTAAGGTTTGATTTTATCTGTTTATCTGTATATATCGTTGTTATAGGAAAAACTAGGTCCGTCGAATAAATTCAAAATTTTTTTTATTTAACTTTTTTGATTGTAATCTCATTTGACAGAAATAGTTTATAACGAAATATTCCTTGCAGTTCTCTTGATATCTTAAGGCATGACTTATGTGATTCAAATTACATATTTCATGAGTTTCACAGATGAGATGAGATGTTGTCAAGGGTTTTTTTTTTATTAAAAATTTGAGTGCGTTTGGCTGCACCTCACCTGATGGTAAGTGCTGATGCAGCCGAGGATGTAACACGCAAGCTCAAATAGTGCCTATTCACTCTCGTCTTGAAGGTTCCTAAATTATACGAATCGGGGAATACAGACGCCGGAAGGGAATTCCACTCCTTGGCCGTTCGCATGATGAAGGAAGAAGCAAAACGCTTCGTGCGAAAAGGTGGAACATTGACGACAAAGGGGTGGAACCGCTCTCCGCGCCTGGTTGGTTTACCAATTGTGAATAAAAAAGAAATTAAAAAAGAATATCTATATTGCTCACAAAGGTAGGCTTAACCGTAATACTAGACGCCACGGTGCGCACTACATATTATGAACGTTATATCAGTACAGTTTCGATCGTAATTTGGTCCGACGTAGTAGTTTAAACACAGGTAACGAAGCAACTCTAAGCGACGCGAGAGCCTCTTCGCTAGAATTTCTCACGTATCGTTGCCTTAGTTGTGCTATAATTCAGGATGTGAACAGTATTGGCGTATTTACACTCAGCCCTGTTGGTCAGGAAAGTGAACAGGGAAGTCAGCAGCGCGAGAATGCAAATAGATCACTTGCGCTGCCACTGCTGCCGCTGCCATTGCCACGAATGTCTGCTTTCGTTCGGAATTTAAAGCAATCGACTGAGTGTTAACACTCACTCACGTCAAAGTATATATATTAGTACTAACGTACTCACGTCGTCAATGCTAACGCAGAAGTATTTCCGGCAGTGGCAGTGGCTGAGTGTAAATCCCGGGTATGAAAAATTCCCGTTGCTGCGTGCGCGAGTAACTCGTCACATTATAAACTGCGCTTCACACTCGTTATGAACTTCGCTATTATTATAGAACTCAAAAGATATAAGACTATGCATGAATGTACCCACATATTTGAAAGAGGGACATGTGAAGTACTAGAGAGCTGAATTTCCAGGGAAAATAACAAAGGCGGCACCAAAGTTGCAAGCAACAACCTGATAAAAAAATATCCTAACTTTTTCCAGCGGCTTCGCTCGCGTGAACATAGTTTACTAATAAGCATATCGCATCGACACGCGCGCGTGGAAAAAAGTACCTTTATGTTAATCCAGGTCCTAATCTGTCTACCTACCAAATTTCATCCAGATACGTTCAATAGTTTTTGCGTGAAAGAGTAACAAACATCAATAAATACAAACATACAAACTTTCGCGTTTAAAATATTAGTTGGATTTTTTGTTTTATTCCGCTTTAAATAATAACAAAAAACGGTAGAAATGCGGATCAGTAATTTATTCATCAATATCACTATTTTTATCATCCTTCACCGTCTTCTGATGAAAATTCGCCGACATTTATTACAAAGCTCTCTACCGTATCATCCATGATTCCATCAATTCTGCGCATTTTGTTTTCTTCTTCCAATATGTACGTGCTTTATGCAGTATTGACATCTCTCAGGTATAGTTTGTTCTATGGCCTCTCACAGACTTCACTGTCATATCCTGCCAAACAGATTCCTTGGTGTGTCCTGTAAAATAAAAGATAAAACCACTATTAATAATAAACAGGCCAAATAAAAAATTAAAAAATAATTCTTTAGCTATTTCTTATATCTGTGGTAAATTATATCTCAGGTGTATATTCACTCCGTTCAGCTTTACTATGTTTCAACAATATTAAAAAAATAATTATGTACCCAGTTCAAAGGCAAAGAAATACATTCTGATGCTTTCGGTTTTGTTTGTGTGATGTATGACCAAAAAGACATACAGACAGACAAACCAAAAATCCGTAATTAAAAGTGTTTGTTTTATATTGATAGACATTTTTATTATTATATCAGCTCATATACGTCCCCACCGAGGGGCTCGAGCCTACCCTGACTCAGGACGATTAGGCCTTAGTCGACCACGCGGGCCCAGTGCGGGTTGGTCGACTTCACACACAACCTTCGAGTTTCTTCGCAGGCGTGTGCAGGTTTCCTCACAATGTTTTCCTTCACCGCTAAAGCATTCGGTAAGAATATGTACGTAAGTTTTTTGAAAAACTCATTGGTACATTGGCCATTCAGATTTGAACCCGGTACCTCTGGTTAGATGGACCGAGTCGTTACCGGTTGAGCCACCAACGCTTAGACATATCCCCATGATTATTATTTGAAACAAATATATGTACAGGTACGGCTTTACTTTGGTTTTACTAATCTAATAGATTTTCTATACATTAAAAATGTTAGAAGTGGTCGTAGCTCAGTGCATATTATCGTGTCGTGTATTATCTGTACGTAGTGTAGTAGTACTATCACGTAGTGTATTATAATAGATTTGGTACTGCATGTTGACTGCGTACTTGCAGAGGGTCCATATAATAGCCGACACGATAATACACGGCCCGTGAATGTACGACACGATAATACAAGTCCCCGGTACTTGAATTATCATGTTGTACATTCACGGGCCGGCTATTATCGTGTCGGGAGATATCAGCACGGAACGATATTACACGGCCGAGAATGTCCGACACGATAATTCAAGTCCTAGGTACATGTATTATCATGCTGTGCATTAACGGCTGCATAGTAACGTGTCGGCTATTATCTACACGTACTGATATTGTCCGACACGGGAATGCACGGCCTGATAATTCGAGGCCTCTTCCAATTGGCTGAGGAACTCCCGTTGCTGATTGGTCGATTATTCATAAAGCGTTTATGGTTTGTCAATGTCTGAGCCTCGTTTAGATATGGTAGGTTCATTTACACATTCGGTCAAGTGGCAAGGCGAGTTGATACTAGTGTTACGTCTACACTATCGTTTCCTCTACATTCGTTCTAGCTGAATAACTATTAATACGTAGATATTATTGATGGCTATAATGTAATGGCTGTAATGTAATTTCCCGTTAAACACATACAGTCGTACTGCAAAAAATATCACAAACAATGTTTTCTCATGTTCAGTTAGACAGTATATAAATAAGGAATTTTCTAAAGACATGTAAATAAACAAAAAGGAATAGTTAAAAATCAAATTAAGAAGAGTGGGTGGAGAAAATTTGCCAGCTTTCAAAAAGGATTAATGATATAGATCTCGTAATACCGTAAATTGGGAAGAATAGAAATCTCGGGCTGATTCGAAGAAAAAATTTAAATAAATTTTCAATGCTGCCACCGCTTCGATTTATGATACTCAATAAAAGTAACTTTGTTAGGGTTCCGTACCCAAAGGGTAAAAACGGGACTTCATTACTTAAACTTCACTGTCCGTCCGTCCTTCTGTTTGTCTGTCACCAGGCTGTATTTCATGAACCATAATAAGTAGACAGTTGAAATTTTATTTTATTTTTATTAGGAGAACACAAACGGTAATGTACATTGATATATAAGGGATGAAATATAAATAGAAAGGTAAGTCTACATTCCAACAACGAGTTCCACAATTATTTAAAAATATAAGCCTACTTATCAATCTACAGCTATAAACAGCCAAAAAGCTGTCATATTTGTTTTAAAAAACTATTAAATAAATTCAGAAAACAACAGCAATTATAAAAATAGAAGTTAAGAGAATACATAACTATTAGAGAATAAAAAAATCAGTAAAACTAATAATCAAAAATTTTCACAGATGCTGTATTTCTGTTCCCGTTATAACAACAAATACTAAAAACATAATAATACAAATATGTTAATGGGCTCCCATACAAGAAACGTGATTTTTTTGCTGTTTTTTGCTCGATATTATTAACGACAATAGGTAGATGCTTGAAATATTCACAGAATATTTAGTTGTATATTCACTTTAAAAATAAATAGTTAAATTAAAATAAAATAAATATTGAGGGGCGCTACCATACAACAAACATAATTGTTTTGCCGCTTTTTGCTCAATATTATAAAAAAAATAATAAGCGGAAGCGCGACTTCCGACTTCCGTTCACTCGCGAATTTTAATAGCGGCGCGGATTGCGAATTTCCGATTTTGCAAAAAATAGTTTTTTCTGATAAGTATTTTGTCCAGAGTCATGAAATAAAAAGTAAAATACATTCGAACATCTCTATTCTATGTTTCATTTTACAGCTGATAGTCCATACAAATTTATTTGTTCAATATTTTGATGTGAAGTCTACAAAGGAACAAAAAAGTATGCATTTCACAAATTATGTGTTTTTTCAGTGAAAATGTATTCAATTGCAATAAAAATAAGGGAAAAAATACACTGAATACATGTAATAATCAATACTTCCGTCAGTTTACTTCCATGAAGTCCGAATTCCTTCACAAAATTACACAAATAACTGCACTTCGCTGCCACTAAGCACACCAAAGAGCACAAACTGAAATTTCTGATTTTTTGGCTAAGAACGAGTTGAATTATTATCTGGCAAAATTAAAGAGTACATATCTATCTTATTCTCTCACATAAAACACCACAGGAAAGAATGAACTCTAATACATGTCCTTGGTACTTTTGTATTTGGTCGTAGCGCGCGGCACATGTGCCGCCTTCCCGAGTCAGCGGGTGTAGGTATTATAACGGCACATGTGCAGCCTTCCCGAGCGATCAGGTTAATATAGCGTCTAATGTTGTATCGACAATGGTACAGAACCCTTCGTGCACGAGTCCGACTCGCTTTTGGCCGATTTTTTATAATATTGCCAATACCTAATTTTTACATGGCATTGATAACTAAATGTCAATTCAAACAAAATGAATAGGAAAACGACCTATGAAGTTGGTAATAGAGCGACGTGGAAAAAAAGTTGGCATTCAATTTGCAGTTTTGGCTAAGATAAGATAAAGATAAGATAAATATTCTTCATTGAACACCAAATACACAGAAATAAAATACATATGAAGTAGCAAAACATACAACGATATGCAAAGGCGGCCTTATCGCTTTCAGCGATTTCTTCTAGGATAAAGAGTTTTTAGCAGTTGAAGGTGCATCCTGAATGAATGTTTTTGTTATTTCTGTAATATTCTTCTTATATCTAATTTAATTTAACCTACCTACCTAATCGAGCTAAATTAGTACTACAGATCACTGCTATTTGTAGCAAGCTAATGAGTACCCAACCCACCTACCTTAAAAGCAAAGATAACTAATGTAACTAAGAAGACAAATGTAACTAATGTTTCTAGAAATGCTTTTAGACAATATATTTTTTTTTTATGCCAGTAGTGCCAAGATGACATATGTTAGCTAGAATTGTAAGGTTATCTTGACCCTACCACACCTATTCACCTATGACACACTTCGTACTTCTTCGTACTTTGGACCAGAGATAAGTAACTACACCACAGATACACTTTTACACGTTTGCATGTTGTGCGTAAATTCAATTAGGGTTTATCAGTCGTAAAGGGATCACGGCGCGAAATTCAAATGATTTCGAGTTTTTGTTTCTGATTGAGATATATTTTAAACATATTTATCCAATCATTTCTCATTTGATCACATGGAAACTCCAAGCATAGCACACAACACTAGGAAAACAATGGATATTGGAATTATAGTTATATATTAAATATTTGCATGTATTTTGCCAAGCAGTTAATAACCAATGGATTGTTAATAGCTAATTATTATATCAGCTCTTATATGTCCCCACCAAGGAGCTCGAGCCTACCCTGAATCAGGGCAATAAGGCCTTAGTCTATCACGCGGGCCCAGTGCGGGTTGGTCGACTTCACACACAACCTTCGAGTTTCTTCGCAGGCGTGTGCAGGTTTCCTCACGAAATAATAGCTAATAGAGAGGAAAAATTAATAGGACTCTGGATTTCAGAAGGGAAAACATCATATAAGTAAATGCATATTTAGAGCAGTTAAAGAATCATAACAATAACATACATAATAAGTTATCAAATAGGCAAAATTGTATAACAGACCAAATTTTTTTTTTCATATTTGACATAGATTCTTTGGGAAAGTTGTTTGCAATCACGAGTATATTCATATCCATTGCTATCAAGAACTAATTAAAAGTCACCCTATATAATGTATATCACTGGTGTCTTGTGCCTGAATGCAATAATTAATATGAGTGTAAAAACACCACAAAAATTGTGGATTCAAGTGCCGAGTGATATTTAAATAAGAAACACAAAAAAAACATTGTCCACAAAGACTAGACTCTATTTCTGTGAAGTCCACTTTGATGTAAGTAGTCGGAATATAAAGACCACATTTTTCTATGTTCATTCCTACTTTCTTTTCCACTGTTTTCCTGACTTTGTCCTCCAGTTTTTTACCTCTTGTTATTGCTGAAGTTTCTGGAATTTTCGCACTGAAAATAATAGCGATCAGAGTACCAATCACAGTTTTGCATCGGCTCACTTCATAGCATTTCGAAGCTGTGATTCTGCCAAATCATACCACTAGCCACTTTTGTGTTGATTTCTGGTACTTTCTATCAATGATATGGTTTTTGATTGAAAAGATGAGAGATTTTATTTAAGAAAATGTCACAGTTTTCATCATTATAGTTAACTAGCTGTTTCCCGTGGCTTCACCTGCGTGGACCACGTTTCTATGACTTTTCGAGGGAGTGCAGTGCGCGAGCCGCAAGCGGCTCGCGAGCGTGGTAAAAAGTAGCCTATGTCTTAATCCAGGTCCTAATCTGTCTACCTACCAAATTTCAGCCAAATCCGTTCAGTAGTTTTTGCGGGAAAGCGTAACAAACAGACAGACAGAGTTACTTTCGCATTTATAATATTAGTAGGGAAGGGAAGTAGGGATTACAAGGTGATGAAGTGAGAGAGTTGACTTGCTATCAAAATCGGGTTCATGCTTCAAAAACTGGCATGTGTCGATTTTTATCTTTTTGCATTGCACAACAAATTCATTTAACACACTGCTGTCTGGAACTATCTCCTTAAGTTTTCCTTTAGACATTTCTTAAGCACTCAAAATTTTTATTGATGAGCCAACCTTAGCCAGATTCGATTTCCTCCAAATAGCATTCAACTGAAGTACACGACGGGGCTTCGGTTCGGCGGTATAACCACATTAAAAATGCAACACCATGCTTGCAGCCACCTTCTGACGAGGGGTAATCGTGGCACTTGACAGTCAGTCTCTTCCTGTTCGTTCACCATAAGTGTCACTGCATAGGGTTTGAAACGCACTTTGTGTTCCGGGCATACCGTATACTTAACAAAGCATGTGTTTTGAACCCGCTTGAGTTGCACATAGCTTATTGCGTCGTCTCCGTCCGGACCTGATAACAAAAAAAATAGGATAAGTAATGTTGGATGGTAACACAGGGTATTATCGTATTGTGTATTGTTACTGTACTTATTGTTAAACAAACTTGATACGATAGGTACTTACATAGCTGTTTTAACATTTCTCAACTCGGCAGAACAGAAGTCTGGATGTGACGCAAAAAAATATGACATAACGTATTTATCCTTGGTAAAATTGTACTATCTGCTTTCACAAAACCGTCTTTCATGATGTGATTTTAATAAAATAAAGGATCTGTGGTTTTAGATTTAGACATAGACAACAGATTAAAAATTTTCATGTATAAATTTCGACGTTTCTCGTTTAATTTTTGCGAGAGCTATCAGAAACATGCATTTTTATATTTTTTCTTACATGGTGAAAAATACCCTATTCTAAAGGAGGATCAACACATTCTACTTGCAGGGCAATTTTTGGAGAAGAGTTCATTGCCCCTAGGATAATACGCAAGCTTTTTTCTTGCGTTAAATTAAGCTTTTCTAAAGCAGATTTATTACAAGGTTCAAGTAAAATTTACCATAGTCAAAATGAGTCCGAACTAAAGCATTATATAATAACTAGTGGATGCCCGCAGCTTCGCCCTCGCAGATCCCAATTTTTGCGGTTCCCGTGGGAATTTCCCAAAATCCTTTCTTAGCGGATGCCTACGTCATAACATCTACCTGCATGCCAAATTTCAGCTCGATCCGTCTAGTGGTTTGGGCTGTGCGTTGATAGATCACTATGTCAGTCAGTCAGTCACCTTTGAGTTATATATATTTAGATTTTTGACAGTATGGATGAGACCCCCACCAAACCCCTAATGGGACACGCAAAACATTAATATTCTTTTCGCATTTTTGTGTTACATAGTTATGATACGGAGCGCCAGTCATCTTAGAGTCCAGGATTACGCCCAAAAATTTTACTCTATCAATAACGGGGATAATTTGATTTTTACAAGTTTAATCTCTAAGAATATACATATTTTTTACAATAAAAACTTATATTTTTATTTTAGTGGTCTAAAAAGCAAAATTAAACGGATTACAAAACCGGCCTGCTCAGGCGGCATTTTGTCAGTATATTTGTATATTTTCAAGATTTTTTTCAATTATTTTTTCTTAGAAACCTTTTTTATTTTGATGCCATTGTAAAGGTATTAAGGTAAGCTACTACATTAATAGATAAAAAAATATGTTATCGCTCTTATTTTTAAAATGAAGATATTTTTTATGCAACAACTACCCATTTTCACCATAGAGTATTTTGAACCGCGTATTTTGTAATATTTTACTACACATATGTTATTGGTATTTAATATAACATAAAGGGTAACTATTCAGATTCAAGAATCAGTTAATAGTTTTTCAATTTTTTCTTTCAATAAAGTATAAGAACCATTTTTACAACAACCAGAGGTCAGCTTCGCTGAGGACCACCCGCGACGCAGTTCAGAAGTGAACGCCGCGGGGATCTCCTTACACAGTAGAAGCCCCCGTGTAACTCGCGTAACATGAGCAGTTTGCAGGTTATGGATAATGTCACCTAAAGGGTTTGCGTCAGTGGAGACCAGTCTCGACTGAAAATTTTCCAAAACACAACCATTACGTATCGTAGGCCGGGGACCACGAACTATATTTGCATGAGTTTCCCTGCCAAAGCCTGGAGATAGAGGTGGTCTGGGGGCGAGGTGTAGAGAAGGTTGTTTTTTTTAGCCTGTAGACATAAATGGAGAACTTGCCTGGAAGAAGCTGGTTGATGGTGTGTATTGGCTGATTGGGGAAACATCACATTGGCTACATCAGCATACGATCTATAAATTGTTGGGAATTGAGAGGATGCCTCGGAATAAGGAACATTTTTCTCAGCCATTGTTACTTTAATAGCCTTCTGTCGGGAGTGCTCTCGACAATCCGTCTTGGTGGCATAGTGACTACCAGAACAAAAAAGGCAAGTTGAGTTGCTTTCTGAAATATCACAGGAATCACCTTTATGGTTTTGAGCACAACCTACCGTTGTAAGTAAGTAATAGAATAGAAAATGTACATGAATAATTGAAAACACGTTAAAAAACCGACTTCCATCGCAACAAATTAGTACATTTTTGCATTATTATTTTTGGTTTTTGTTAATTTTCTACTAAATTACTACATCGATTTTGATAAAATTTATATGGGACCACACGCGAAGCACTAGCTTTCAAATAAAAAAAGAATCATAAAAATCGGTTCACCCAGTCAAAAGTTCTGAGGTAACAAACATAAAAAAAAACATACAGACGAATTGAGAACCTCCTCCTTTTTGGAAGTCGCTTGAAAAGAAGCTACAAACTTTCCTTTCAAATACACTGATTTATAGCGTCTTAGTTATCTTTGTTTGGTTTACTAAAATATGACGTCACAGCTCGAAAATGTCATGTGCTAGGCTGTTTTCACGGGAATTTCAAATTAATTATTAAAATTATTATTTTTTTCCTAATAAATAATACTTTAAAAAAAGAGATTATTTTTAAAGGTTTAATATAAACCTATGTAAATTTTAAAATATATTTTCAAAAACTGTCAAATAGCAGTGGCCGCGATTCGTAATTTCTTAGGGAATACAATGCAGTGTTTAAGAAATATGTAAGTATTATACTTTACGAAAAATGGTAGCGGGCAGTTGTTACACAAAATGTTCAAAAATTTACGGCATTTCCAACAAAGCCAAAATAGAACCAAAAATATAATGCTTGCCACTACCAAAGATTACCTAATATAAAGAATAATTTGGACCAAAGTGTGGACGTAGCAGAACAATCCTAGACAATGTAAACGAGGCATTAGATTTATCAGCAGACGGTTTTCTATATTTAGTCTATGGTTGAAATTCATGGGATTTGTATTATCGTGTCGTGTATTATCTGCACGTACAGATAATACACGACACGATAATACGCGTCCCGTGAATACGCAACCCAATAATACGTGTACCTAGTGAATTGAATTAATACTGGCCGCGAAGTATCGACACGAGCAGATAATGTACAGCCGATAATACACGACACGGGAATGTACAGGCTGATAATTCATGTACCAGGACTTGAATTATCGTGTCGTACATTCACGGGCCGGCTAATCTCGTGTTGAACAATATCGTGTCGTGCATTATCGTGTCCCCTTGCAGACTGCCGATTCTTTAGGTGTTTTAATGTACACACTTTTATTAATATGTTGGTTCATGTAGGTTTGTTTTATTTGCTTAATAAAATAACATCTAACCACAGCAAAAATCGAAAGTAAACAATCACATTAGTAATTGTGTTATACAAATGAAGTAAAAACGAAATCTACCTATGTTATTTTTATTGTGAACATTTTTTGAGGTAAAATAAGAAAAGTGTTCACCATAAATAACCTTTTGACTTCTATTTCACCTTCTGTCTATGGAACAAAGTTATAATTACGCTTTTTGCACACATTTACTCTTAATGATGCTTTTATTGCCTGCGACACCCACATCCTTCTAAAGCACCATGTTGCGCTGGGGTAACACACGGAATTGAGCCGTCCGCTGCGTAGTTGTTAAACCGTAGAACACTGGCTATTGTTGGTGTATGCATAGAACCACGTAATACGGGTCGTGAAATGAGTGGACGATACACGATATTCTACGTCATAGTCTATAGAACTTATTATTTCTTTACTCTTTGGTCTATAGTCTCCGGTAAAACGTAGTGTTTTATATTCGCTTTGGTCTACGGGCGGCCGTCTGTTGCAAAGAGAATATAATACACTCACCTCACTACGTGTCTGTCTGTATGATGGTCTGATTAGTGGTGGCGCTCGTTATGAAAGTTTTAAATATAAAGTACTTTGTGGGCTTGGGGCTAAAAACGTAGTTTATTATATTCTCTTTGCTTGGGGCCTTCAAATTTTTTCTTTCTCAATTGAATATGAGAAATAACTGGTGAACTCCGAGAACAATGGCGTCAACGGTTACTACATATAAATATTTCATATTGACTGGAGAACCTGGTTGAGTGCTATAAAAGTTTTAAAGTTCTCTATTTATTTCATTTGAATTTAAACTGGGCGTAAATGTGTTTGTTTTTGTTTCAGGAGTTGGTAAAACGACACTGACCAGGAAATTGTCATATTTACTAGTAGATCTTGGTGTAAAAGGTACTGGTTTTTATACTGAAGAGGTTAGGAATAGTAGGGTCAGAGAGGGGTTTGATGTAGTGGCTTTGGATGGAAATAGAGGCCGCCTGGCGCGAGATATGAATCTACTTAATTCGCCTGTGAACTGTAGGGTCGGGAAATACGCTGTTTTAGTCAAAGAATTTGAAGACGTAGCACTGAAATCTTTAATACAGGTGTTATATTTTTATTTCATTGTTTTTTTTGCTTACTTATTATATTTTTTATTTAATACTGCTATGACTTGTCATGTAGGTACATAACTACGTAAGAGCGTATTTACAAAATTGTTTTTGATACAAACTTCGACCATTGACCATTTGAATGGTCGAAGTATACAAACTTAAAATTTCTACTTCATGTAAATGGATGGTCCAATTCTCTAATGAAACTGTATATACATAAGCAAGTCACAAAATTCTAGTTTATGGATAGATTACATTTTCGAAATAGGTACCTACTTTATTTAAAGAAAAGTTAAGCAAATTTTAAGATTGCTATAAAATTACTATTATTCAGTGACTACTATTTTTTAAAAAGTAATTTATCCACAAACTAGAATTTTGTTTCTTGCATTGTATACACAACTTAATATATTAAGTTTTGTAATGAGTAATAAATAGCACAGATGAGATACTAGTTACTTCGTAAGTAATAGTAACAATATTCAGAAATCCATTTGTAAAGAATTAAATTATAAACTGGCTAGCAAGAAGCCTTCAGTCATAAAAATCTGATTATCCCAAAAAAAAGTTTTATCAGAATAAAAAACAAGTTTATTTTCATTTTCCAGCCTCAAGAATCTGGACAACACCTGCTAGTCATAGATGAAATAGGTAAAATGGAATTATTCAGCAAACCATTCAAGTCTAGGATTCATGAGATATTCAGCCCAGCGTCAAACTGTGTTGTACTCGCAACCATTCCTGTTCGGAAGGGTGATGCGCTCATTGAATTCATTAGAAATCATGAGTCATCAAAAGTGTGGACTGTAAGTTGTTTTCTTTTTAGAGAATATAGTTACTTGTATTAAAAGCTCATTTTGTAGGTACATTTAATATTTTTTGCAATAGTGTAGTTGGCTGCATCAAACATATTTTATTTTTTAAATTTGATAGTTTTTGCCCTATTTATGAAATTTCAAAAAACCTAAATTGATTTCTTTTCCATTATGTCTTAAATTTTTGAATAGTCACAAAATAAGTAACTTATGGCCTGGGTTCATAGAACAGAAGTTCCTATGATGTACTTACAGTCAGCATCAAACTGTTTTAGGCCTCCAATCCAGACTGCACAAAAAAACTTTTTTACAGTTAGTTTTTATCAGGATGATGATGTCAAGGGCTTACCAATTGTAAATAAAAAAAACTACAGAGTTAATTTTTTTTAAATTCACAATTGGTAAACCCTTGGCATCATCTCACCTTATGATAAGTGACGATGCCGAAGATGGAATTGGCCTTACCAATATTCACCATTGCAAACTTCTTTAGTAGTATTTACCTACTTTTTGTCTAAGCACACAAAGTTTTCAAAATATTGAGCAGCAATTTTTCCTATTTTATTATAAGCTGTATTATAAATATTATAATTCAAAATTATGATAACAAGAAAATTGCTTGACTGTGGTAGCATGCATCATAGTGGTCAAAAGTATTTATACGTATGATACATTTTTACGAAGATAAAATTGAATTTCTGTAAATGAGATCTTTTTGATTGCCATGTAAAGACCTAAATCAAAACCAGCAGTCATATTTATATTAATGATATTGATTTATGATTAATTTAATTATAAAACTTTTTTTTAGGTGACTACAGCAAATAGGAACAATGTTCAAGAATCCATTTGGAAAGAAATAAAGTATACACTGACAAGCAAAAGTCTTTAGTATTTCTTTGGACAGTTAAGATTTAATATCTAGAAAACAGCAAAAGTGACTTATTGATGGAAATAAAAAACAAATAATAAATAATTACTGATTTCATTTGAGTTGGTAGTAAGTGAAAAGTATAAAATAAGATGAACATATAGTCAACTAGCTGTTTCCCGCGTGGACGTTTCTATGACTTTTCGAGGGTGCGCAGTGGAAAAAAGTAGCCTATGTGTTAATCCAGGTCCTAATCTGTCTACCTACCAAATTTCAGCCAGATCAGTTCAGTAGTTTTTGCGTGAAAGAGTATCAAACACACATCCATACATTCTTACAAACTTTCGCGTTTATAATATTAGTAGAATTAAGATTTTTTCCTTTGTTTTCCTTCATCACAAAAAAGTTACCAAAAGGGTTTAAATACTCATCAATTAAAGAGTAAATTTATGTTGCTCAGCTCACACCTCGAAAATGTACCAGGATCCTCACAATTCTGGAAATCAGGGGCAATATGAGAGGTACAACAGGGCTGGTCCGGGTGTGTAGCCAGCGCCGGCTCTAGCTAGCCCTTGACCAGGGTACAGCAAGATTGTCCTTCAGCTCCTTTGGTCGACGCTTTTGCTCCACGTAAATTATTGTCCTTCGGTTTACTAGAAATTCGGTTTATGGACCAGCAGTTCAAACAGACAAATTTACTTACTTTCACTGGCTCAGCGTCGCAGAGGATCTTAGCCTCAGACACCAAAAGTCGCCACTCGTCCCTATTCTGCGCCTCCTCACGCCCATCGGGTCTCTGGAGGGCACTTAGGTCCTTCTGCTCCTCATCGATCCAGCGGTACCTGGGACGCCGAACCGGACCTGTTACCCTGTCGGACGTTCCCGTGTACGCTCTCTTTACAGCACGATTCTCCTCCATCCTCTGTACGTGACCAAGCCAGCGAAGTCGGGCCGATTATGTTGGGCTCAGCGATAAGGTCTTCCAGCTCCTGGTTCTTCCGCACTTTCCAGCTGCCATCATCTCTCCTCTAGTAGGTTCCAAGATCTTCTGGAAAATTTTCCTCTCTGCCACTAAAAGATTGCTCTCCTTTAGTGTTAGTGTCATCAAGATTGGCCGTATTACAGAAAAACCAAAATTAGAGACAAATTTGGCGTATTAAAAAATATATATTTTAGGTTGCCGAAATCATATAGTTTCGCCATGTCTGTCTGTCCGTGGTTTAGCTCAGAGACTATTAGTACTAGAAAGCTGTAATTTGGCATGGAAAAAGTAGTACAATAAAACAAAAAATATTTAGTGTACCTCCCCTGCATGTTTTTTTTATATTAATTTTATCCACAACTGATAAACCCTTGGCATCATCTCACCTGATGGTGTGACGATGATGCCGAAGATGGGAGCGGGCTTACCAAGATTCCCCAACGCAATAGCTATCTGGATCTTATCTTCAAGCCAGAACACATCAATGCTGTTAACACTGATGTTTGGCGGCAAGACTTAGATAAAATGGTGGCAGCTAGCCAGGCGGGCTATTATAATGCCCTACCAACACCAACAACCAAACCGAGTCTTACAAAGTTGACCCCGCCGGTGTGAAGCGAATGGACTAACCATTACGCCACGACCTCCCCTACATGTAATTTTTCTATAGTCCGGTTAACCGGACAACCCAACCGTACCACGGGTGATGACCCGTAAAGAGGTGGTGATGTATTTTTTGTTTAAACGTAAAAAAAAAAAATAGGACATTCAATCAATTTAAAAAGAAAACTATCACGGCTAAGTAGACCTTCTTAGTTTAACAATTACCTAATAGTCGACTAACTTAAGGTGTGCAGTTGGATTTGAAAAAAGTTCATAGATTTTCCATAAAAAATGTTCTTTAACCAACTGCAAATATCTATTTTCTTTTTAAAATTGTACATCTATTTTTTGAAAAGACTACTGAACCCTACACTTGGCCGGTATTTTAAAAAACTAGATCTACGGATTTATCTAGACTCTAGAGGCAATCTACGGATTTTTGAGCGTCAACGTACAGATTTTCAAAAAGCGGATCTGGCAACACTGCCCCCGCGCCTCTTTGGCGCCCCTTACCGGGCTGGCGCCTAAGAGCGACCACTCCCGCTGTAGCCCAGGGCCGACGCTACATTAATAACTGTAGGGAGTTCATTAAAAATTAAAAACCCGACTGCGTAAAAACTTAACCCCCCTTTATGGTCAGTCGGTTAAAAATATATCCTATGTCACTTACGGGACCAAGACGAATCTAACGATAGGTACCTCTAACGTTAAAATCCTTCAAGCCGTTCAGGCTGTAGCAGGGAACATAGAAATCTACATACATACACTCGCAAAACATAACTGTCTATAAGTGGCAGTCGGGTAAAAAGGCTAACACGCAGTCCCTATCTTAACCCTGTCAAGCATGCTAAGGGTGAGGTCATGAGGTCTTAAAATGCATAAAGCAAAGAAACAAGCTCTATCAAGCTTTTTTTGAGCTGAAAGAGCAATACGACAATACCTATTCCTGTATACTGAATCACATAAAATTAGTCTTACAGCTTCTGCTGCAGCTCATCATATCAGCCGAAGGACGTCCACTGCTGGACATAGGCCTCCCCCAAGGATCTCAATGACGACCGGTTCTGCGCTGCCCGCATCCAGCGGCTTCCCGCGACCTTCACCAGGTCATCGGTCCACCGAGTAGGAGGCCTGCCTACACTACGCTTTCCGGTGCGCGGCCGCCACTACTGCAGCTCGCAGACACTAAATGTGTAAAAATGATACTTCTGGTGGTTGTCATTCTAAACAGTGTGAGATGAACGCTTTTTTGTTTAGTGTCTTTTTAAGAATAATAAAATTACTACATAATATACAATATACATATAACTTTTATTAATTTTAGGTAGGTACATATCCTACTAACATTATAAACGCGAAAATTTGTAAGAATGTATGGATGTTTGTTACTCTTTCACGCAAAAACTACTGAACGGATCTGGCTAAAAATTGGTAGTTAGATTAGGACCTGGATTAACACATAGGCTACTTTTTTCCACGCTCGCGAGCCGCTTTGCGCACCCTCGAAGAGGCATAGAAACGTCCACGCGGGTGAAGCCGCGATAAACAACTAGTTTTTGCATAAAACTGTTTCTATAGAAAAAATATATAATATAATATTAATTTAAATGAATTATAAGTAGCAAGATATATTTGAGTTTTTTGTAACTGACCCTTAATTTTTGGTTGCCAGTGTAGATAAGGCAAATGTTTTGATCAGAAATAAAGGAAGTTTTTACTATTATAAGAATTAGTATTATTTTTAATTAATTAATTAACAAAACACAGGTAAACAAATACAAATTACAATCATGCAAACTTATCAATGCAGTACAGTTGATATTTAAGTAACAAAATATACAATTTATTAACTGCAAATCAATATGGTAGCAAAGAAACTCAGTAACAAATTAATTAACAGTGTATTATCCATGGGCCATGGCATATAATACTGATAACAACAGAATATTATGCAAACAGTTGAATGATACATGCATCTAAAAATATACTTTTAATTCTTTGTGGAAAAACAATCATTTTTCACTAACAATTTTTCAGTTTAAGGGTCCCCAGGAGGCTCGAGTTTCCATACAAACGTAGTTCGGCTTTATTACAAAAACTACATGCGGATTGAATCCAAAGTTTGCAAATATATTGAGTAGACACATATCGATGTTTGTAATTAGTTCTCGATGTACTAGTATAGAACGAAAAAAATAAGAGCAGTCTCAAACTTTAATTTAAGCCTTCGTTTAGTTATGTTTTAATTTACAATGAAAACTAATTACAAACATCGATATGTGTCTACTCAATATATTCGCAAAGTTTGGCTTCAATACGGCGTGTAGTTAGAGCGGAACTATGTGTGTATGGCAACTCGAGTCTCCTGGGGACCCTTAAATGATCAATCCAACTTTATAAATTACACGATAGCTATAGAAATTACCATTAGCATTTAATTCTCAATTTAAAAGAAAAATATATATTTTATACTAGAACATAATATGGATTTTGTCCGATGTACATAATTGAACTGAATTAAAGACTAGGAGTCAAAAGAAATTGTACTTTACATGTATTATCTCAATTAGAATGTATTTCGAGTGTGTGAATACCAGTAATAAAAGAATCGCTTGTTTTCCAAAGAACACTAGCCCATAAATTAGTTTTTTTAATTTGAATATTACATAATGTCAAAAAATTGAAATTCCATATAATTGAAACTATAAATTAAACAAGATAATTTATTTTATTCCACATAATAAATTAAAGATAAGCTTTTTTTATGAATACTGTTAACTTGCTATTTAGTATACTTGTGTTCTTTGGAAAACAAGCGTTTCTAAGTTGCATCACACACAGCACAAGGAAATATGACTAATATTAATAATAATCATAATCTATGCTTTTTTTAATGACTACCGAGCAGCTTTAGCACATCAGACACACATACTCATACTTTTCATCTAACCAATGCAAAGTACAGTTAAATCACAAATCCAAAATAGACCCATTTCAGTTGGTTAGGTTCTAAACCAGACATATTCACAACCGCGATCTTTTATTCATAACTGTCGGATCTCACGTCAAGACCTAATCTCACTCGCTCGTGTTCAGCTGTTACGATATGCCAAAATGATGTATCTACTCATATTTAGTAATTTTATTATAGTCTATTGGTTGGTTAAGAGTGGTAGAAAGATGAGTGAAATTAAATAATTTTCTCCAAGAAACCGAGGTCAATTTGCAAAATATGGTTGTATTTCAGTTTATCATCTGATCTTAGCTTGTCATTTATCAATTCTCATCCAACTTTGAACGGAGAAGGGGGAAGTCTTTTCCGCATGTATATAAGATACTCTTTGGAAGTTGAAATATTTTTAGTCTACCAATAGACAAATTAAACAAATACCAATAGACTAAAACATAATTATGTTAAGTTTCATGAGTAAGAAGCTATAGTTAAAATTTTGCCAATTTTTTTTCGTCACCTGTAGTCTAAACATTTATACATACAGTCAGCTCAAAAAGACTAGGAATACTACAGGTGTACTGGCAGCCGACTTCTGTAGCCATGGGTGAGCGATGCGAGGGGAAATACGGAATGCTTCTGAAATACGTCTGTACACTGTCCCCACGAAACTAATACTTAATTCGAAATAAAATATTGGACTGTAAATTGACCAGTAGGGGATCAGACTGCATTAAAAATAAAATCTGAAATATGATTTCTTAAATTGCTCTCCTCTTGAAGTTTCATAAAACCTTACTTGTTTTGTTTTTCCATCACGTCTTCAATTTTTCATTGATTAAATTCACAAAATAAGTTCGTCAATGACGCTTAAAATCTATGAGGTCACTTGTGGGTATTTCAAATATTTTTAGAATAAAGTTTCGTTTTTGACAGATCATAAAAAGTAACTCAAATGACTAGCAGTCCGATCCACTGTTATAGAACTTCTGTATGGATGGTATTTTTTTTGCGAATTGAGTAGGTATAGAAAGTAACTAGTATCTCATCTGTGGTATAGATAACAAACTGTTGTATGGATGTTACGTTCTTTTTGCGAATGGTTATAGTAAACGAACTTTTGTATGGTTGATTCATTTTTAGGGTTCCGTAGTCAACAAGGAACCCTTATAGTTTCGCCGTGTCTGTCTGTCCGCGGCTTGGCTCAGAGACTTTGTACTAGAAATCTGTAATTTGGTATGCGTACACGTATTAATCACGCCGACAAGTGGTACAATATCTTGAAAATTTTTGATGTGTAACATCTTTGCTCTCGCTTTCCTGCAATTTGTGGGAGTGATTTCGTGAAATGGGACGGAAATGTGTAACAGGAAATGCGAACGTTTTTTAAATCTCGTAAACTAAGGTTGTCATGGCCATGCCACCTAATGTGAAGGCAAAGGCAAAGATGACATACTACTATTCGAAGGGTCGGCCCGTGAATGTACGATCCGATAATTAATTAATTTCATAAGTATTTTGTCACATGTTACACATCATATGCGAGTACTGTAGGGCCCGCTCGTTTTTTTTTGTTTGTTTGTTTGTAAACTCTTTATTGCTTTTAAAATAAATACATTAAATATTTAAACAAAAGGAAATACATTTAGCAAAGGCGGACTTATCCCTTTCGGGATCTCTTCCAGTCAACCTTGGAATGCTGAAAGGACTTCAGAGCATACGGTCAGGTAAAGTTTACGAGTAAAAAATAATATATTTAAATATCATATCATATAATCGTCTCTAGTACTTATATTAATATATACATAGATAACTATATCAATACAAAATATATACTTATATATAATAAATACATACTCTACTTACATATTATAATATATTTAGCTTAAGGGAGGAGGATTAAGGTAATGTTTTTTGAGTGCAGCCTTAAATGCAAGGAGCGAGGAGCACATTCTGATATCCACTGGTAATGAATTCCAAAGGCGCGCAGCTTGGACAGTAAAAGAATTGGTGTACGTCTTCGAGCAGTGAGAAGGAATAACGAGCGCACGATTCTTGCTGGATCGGAGACGGCATTCCATTGACGTACAGAAGTTGAACCTCTCTCGGAGATACTCGGGAGCCGCAGGATTAAACAGCGCATTGAATAGAAGAGAAAGGATATGGATGTTCCTGCGCTGGCGGACAGGTAGCCAATTAAGTTTATTACGGTATTCCGAGATGTGATCAAACTTGCGCAGTCCAAAAATGTATCTGATGCATTGATTCTGGAGACGCTCTAACTTCAGAACGAGTTCAACAGATGGATCGAGATAAGCGACATCGCCGTAGTCAAGAAGGGGAAGCAAAAGTGAGCGAACTAGCAAAAGCTTGGTCTCAAAAGGAAGGAAGTTCTGTAGGCGCTTTAAAGAGTGGAGGGAGGCAAACACTTTCCGGCTCACTTCGCAAATTTGTGGAGACCAGGATAAGGTTTGGTCCATGATGATGCCTAGATTTTTGACAGTGGGAGACAAAGGAAGAATAGTGTTATTAAATACTAGGTTAGGCATCACCATGTCCCGAAACTTGGAAACAAAGTGATTGCCCCCGATCACTATTGCCTGGGTCTTGGAAGCATTGACAAGGAGTCCAAAGTTTTTCGACCATTCAGCGATAGTGCGAAGGTCAGCGTTGACTATGCTGATGGCCTCAGAAAAGTTAAACAAAGGGGCGGAAGAATAAATTTGGAGATCATCAGCATAAAGATGGTAAGAAGACCGAAGAGAGCTGGTGATGCTATTAATGAAAATAGAAAATAAAATAGGGGAGAGTACGCCTCCCTGAGGGACACCAGATTCAATCGTACACCAGTTGGAAGACTTGTCATCCATCTTAACTAATTGCGAACGATCAGAGAGATATGACCGGAACCAGGACAGGGCTGTTGAGGACAGGTTGAGGGAATCAAGGACGCCTAAAAGGATATCGAAGTCAACCGTGTTAAATGCACTGCTAAAATCCAGGAGGATTAGTAGCGTGAGTTCCTTATTTTCAATATTGTGTCGAATATCATCTGCAATTTTCACCAACGCTGTCACGGTACTGTGTCCTGGTCGGAACCCTGACTGAAACTGTGACAGAAGAGAATTACTTCGGATGTGATCTGACAGACGTTGGTGTACAAAATGTTCGAGGACTTTCGACAGCACGGGAAGGATGGAGATGGGTCGGAAATCGGTCAACAAAGATGGATTAGGTTTTTTTGGAAGAGGAATGATGTGAGCCATTTTCCATGGGGAAGGGAAGATACCAGTAGATAGTGAGCAGTTAATGATATTGGCGAGGATAGGAGCAAGGTGTTCTTGGATGGGATTAATCATATCAACACTTAAACCATCGTTACCGATAGCTTTAGTCTTGATAGATTTAAGGATTGTAAGGACATTATCAGCAGTTACCTCTCCTAGTTCCAGTGGAGAGCAAATGGGGCGGTTAGCATGGAAGAGATGAGAAAGAGACTTTTGCTTTGTAGTACGATCAAGACTGACCGGCGATGTGCTGAAATGCTTATTCAATTCATCAATATTGATACCAGCAGATGCAGTAGGCTGAGGTTTACCTACACCTAGGGATTTCAAATATTTCCATAATTTGTTAGGTGGACAGTGTTCGATAGAGTCATGGATGTGCTGTCGTCTAGCATTCCTACACAGCTTGTTGCAGCGGTTACGCAGTTGCATATACACTTCTTTATTCGTTTCGGTAGGATGGTGACGTAATTTCACGCGAGCTTTGTTGCGTTTGGCCATTTGTCGTTTGATATCAGGAGTGAGCCAAGGTGCCGGATAGTGCTTAATACGAATTGGCTTAAGAGGCGCGTGCTTATCATACAGCTTCAGAAGAATCTGATTGAAATTATGTAACTTAATGTTCACATCAGTCGCAGAGAAAACTAAATCCCAGTCAGCGCCGTAGAAGTCCTCCAAGAATGCTTGTTGGTTAATCGCATTAAAGTCGCGTATCCATAAGACTTTATGTTTCCTCTTTGGACTTTTAAATTTAAAAGAAGCGTATATTAGATTGTGAGCAGAAAAGCCGGCTGCATGAAACTGACCATGGGTGGAAACTAGGTTAGGAGAGGATGTGATTATCAAGTCTAAAAGAGAAGGAGGTCCGTTATGGGGAAAGTGGGTTGCTTGAAGAGGAAGGGAATGAAGATCTAAGGAATGAAGAAGCGATAGGAGTCTATTGGTACGGGAGTCATTTTTTATGAGACAAGTGTTGAAATCTCCCATCAGAATCATATGGTCGTATTGGGTTCGAAAATCGGCTAGAGTAGCTTCTAATGATTCAAAATAATTGATCTTACTAGATGGACTGTAAAACACTCCTAAAAAGACTTTTAGATGTTGTAGTGAAATTTCCAAGAACAAATGTTCTGGAGCCTGGAATATAGGAGGGGACTGTGAAATAATTTTACATGGTATATCACCCCGTAAGTAGATGGCAACACCTCCGTAGCCTACCGACCTGGCCGAGCCTTTGCCATCATCAGTCGTGCAAGTCCTGTCATTTCTTACTAGTCGAAAGCCTGGTAAAGGAAATAAAGCAGAATGCAGAGACGGTTTAAGAAACGTTTCAGATACAAGGACGGCGTGAATGTGCTGGCTGGAAAATGAATCCAGAAAATCCGCATAGTGAGAAGCAATGCTTTGTGCATTGATGTGCACCACGTTAAAAGCCTTAGGGTAAGTAGAAAACGTATTTTCTAAATTTTCAGCAAGAGATGGCAAGTCTAAAGGGTCACTTTCTGCACTCAAAAAACTGTCTGTTGAAGAAGACGACGAAAAAGAAAAGTAATTCAAATCTGAGCCCTGCGTTAGGATATCTGACATTAAGCTAAACAGTTATTGCTATAGATAAATAAATATACTTAAAGAATATACTAAACTAAGTTATAAATGTAGTATCCTCCTAAAACTATAAAGTACTTTCAGCTATTCGCCGGCAGCGTTGGAAGAAAAACATACGCACACTTCGATGTCACTAAAGATGAGTGAGTACTTACGTAAGTAAAAATAGGTCATCTTTACTAATTCCAAGAGGAACGGAACGCGACAACGTAAAAAAAAAAGAACAAATAACATTGACAGTTTGACACAGGTAAAACCAAAGCAAATAGAAAACAAGTATTCTTAAAGAAAGGAATATTATGTACATACCTTCGATTCGAAGTGATAGAAAAGTTAAGAATGGCGTTGACCAAGATTAACGAATCGGTGCAATAAGTACCTACCGTTAAATATATTTTACACAAAGTTAATAATGTAGGTATACTTAAAATAACCAAATGATATTTCTTAAAAATTTAAAAACTTAACCCACAACTTTTGTTTCACTTTTTAGGCACAGCTTTGGCATTCCGCGTTTTGCCAGCTCGAGCACGATCAGACTGGAGGTCTGTCGGCCTTGTGGCGGAAGCGCTGGCAATCACAGCTGGTGCTTGCTGGGTCGTATCCTCAGGCTGCTGGCTTCCCACCACCTTTGATCCCAAAATGGCATGGAGCTCCGGCATGGACGTGATTCTGCGTCGGTTCCCATCACTACCGACCACCACTATATTTTTTATAGGGTGCCTTCCCTACATGTAAAGAGGGGGTGATTTTTTGTTGACGTACCCTATCGTGTGGGGTATCGTTGAATAGGTCTTAAAACTACTGAGGGTTTTCTAAAACCATTTTTCGATTGAAGGTTCCGTTTGAGAGTATTAAGCAGTAAGCTTGAAGTGCTAATTTTTGTTAGAGCCGAGTGTCTCTCTACACACCCCTACCAGCTAAACCGCTATTACAGGACATCTGAAAAAATATATAAATAGTAGGACATATAATCTATTTTAAAGGAAAACTATCACGGTCAAATAGACTTTCTCAGTTTAGGCACACCTGGACACTTCATACAACGGGCCAGAAATGACATTTCAAAAAAGGAATGACGGAACAAACAAAATGGCGGCGAAATCCTATAAGTTCGACAAACAAACTGTATCAATCTGGGTGACAGGGGGTGAGGTCGCAATGTAGAGAGCGGCAGGGAGTTTCATACTGTATGTTAGTACTAATATATTATATGCTTTGGTTTAGGAGTAATAGTTAAACAACTTAAGACGTGCAGTTGGATTTGTAAAGAGTTTTTTACTTACAAAATGTTCTATTACCAACTGAAACAATTTTGCTTTTTAAAATATATATATTTTTTAAACACCTACGGCGCCCTGTTTTGCTCGAGTCCGACTTGCACTTGAACGGTTTTTTTTAAGAATTGAGTATAATTAACAAACTTTTATATGGATGGTATTTTTTTTTGCGAATTAAGTATAGTTAACGAAATTTTGTATGGATGGTATATTTTTTATGCAGATTGAGTACAGTTAATAACTTTTGTATGGATGGTACATTATTTTTTGCGAATTGAGTGAAGGCTCCTGGGGGAAAGTTGTTCAATTCAGTAATTTTTTTTTAGGTATTTCAGAGAGTATTTCATACAAATTTCCTCCGTACATGTCACAGCATACATCAACTGTTATCAGAGAGGTAGTCGTCGAACTGTCCTTCTACCTCACCCCACACATTGGGATTGCACATTTTCTCATGTTTCACTTTATCCGCTATCGGCACAGTGTGCAGGTCCATCGGGCAGAAGTTACCCAAGCTCATTTTGTGCTGGACGAAGCTTAGCCAGGGGGACTGGGAGGGAGTCTCCCTGCGGTAGTAGCACGGGACCCAGTAGTCGTCTGAGTCCCAATCTTCCGGTGAGCTGGGTGGCCGGTTTGTAGTCTGATTTTCTGGAATTGAGAAATTGAACAGTTTGTTTCTATAAAAACTTAAGATAACATGTAGTTGTTAATTACATCTCTTTGTTTTTCCTTATTTGAGAGTTCTGCAATATTCCATAACCATTTTCCACAAATGAATATTTTTTTTCGTAGATTAGGGCAAACGTACAAAGTACCAAAGTCTCCTTAATTGATAAAAAATACAAATACTTGTCGAGTACATCATAATAGCAGGTGTGTTGCTGCAAATCTGTACGAAAGAAATGTACTATCAAAATGTGAGATCAATCATCATCATCATATCTGCTCATATACGTCCCCACCGAGGGGCTCGAGCCTATCCTGAATTACGGCGATCGGGCCTTAGTCGACCACGCGTTAGGAGCGTCGGTGGCGTAATTGCTAGGACCGCCACCTCCTGTCCGGGAAGTCGTGGTTCGAACCTGCCACGTACCAATGTGAATATTAATGTTTTAATAATATTACTGATTTTGTGAATTTAGATTTCATAGTACGTTTATCCGACGCTCTTACGGTGAAGGAAAACATCGTGAGGAAACCTGCACACGCCTGCGAAGAAACTCGCAGGTTGTGTGTGAAGTCGACCAACCCGCACTGGGCCCGCGTGAGACCAATAGTTGAAACCAACTTGGTTGGTTGGGCGCATCCATGGACAGCATTCGGAAAGCTTCGAAATATTTTCACGTTCTGAATACAGCAGTATCTTACGACTAGTCTTTCACCAGTCGCTTACTATGGGCCTCATAAGGTTCAAGGTCACCCAAAGGGTGATGGAGTGAACAAATTCCCTACGCACTCGCATGACAAATGTAACCAACATAGCTCACAGAATCGCTAAACTTAAGGGCCAGTGGGCAGGGCACATAGCTATTAGAACAGATGACCATTGTGGCAGTAAAGTTCTCGAGTGGCGACTGTGCTCCAGACCACGTAGCGTAGGCAGACCTCCCACTCGGTGGACCGACAACCTGGTGAAGGTCGCGGGAAGCCGCTGGATGCGGGCAGCGCAGGACCAGTTGTCGTGGAAATCCTTGAGGGAGACCTTTGTTCTGCAGTGGACGTCATGATGATAATTTTTTAATGTAACTATTTAAATTCGTGAGCCGTGACTACCTGTTAGTTAACGTATAATACTGAAGAATGGATATACAGTGTGTATCGGAGAGGGTTACCGATATTTTAGGGACATGTAATACACCACATTTCATCGACGAAACCCCCCCCCCCATTAGGGGGTCGAATCCTTCTCCCCTTTAAATGGCAGCCATTTTTATTTTTAATTTATTTTTTTGTAGCTGTTCATGAAAAATATGTTTTCTCTTGTATTAGTAGCAGTACCTACAGATGTCAAAATAGTCTCATTTGAAAGTTTATTTAATTTCTCTGGTGATCCACACATAAAACTAACCGTAACATTAGAGGAACAAAAAACAAAGAAGTTTAAAGAAAAAAAATCAAAAACCAAAACGAGGTCATTACAGTCCTGTTTTTTCTTCTTAGTCGATTGATTTTGTGCTAAGCTATAAAATGACACCAAATTATCTACCATTACTAATTTACGCAATGATGTAAATTGATGGTTGTGACTATCCTTCAATTGTAATTTCAGAACTATTTAACATTTTCACATGTTTCACTTAAACACTACTTACAACCCTGTATTTGTGTATACAGGGTGGCCAATCATAAAGTGTACAAACGAAAGGGAATGAAACTAGACTTAAAATCGTAAAAAAAAGAAACAAATCGGTGTTTTTTTTAAGCAAAATCTTTTTTTTTGAACCTATTGCCAAAACGAGGTCAATAATATCCTGTGCTGATATCAGAATTGCGACTCACCTAAATGTAAGATTTTAACTAGGTACGTACTTACATTTTCTACCTATAAACACCTGCAAGTGTTAATTATTACCCAGCATGGTAGTTTGGAAGGCCTAACTTTGGATAAAAATAAAATCGTTAATTTAATCATTATTCACAAGGTTTTATTTATTGATAAACAATACGTTAATTCAACCTTAAATATATCATCATATCAGCTCATATTTGTCCCCACCGAGGGGCTCGAGCCTACCCTGAATTAGGGCAATCGGACCTTAGACGATATTTATTTCGTGCAGATTTGAAACAACACTTTTGACATTAAATTTCTTTGAATTAAAGTATGACATTTCATTACTAATTGCATTAGATTTTAGGTACACTTATAACCTACTTGATGATTACTTGCTTGGAAAACTGGGAGTAAAAATTTAAGAATAAATATAACTGTCACCATTTTCTCTAGAAATTTCATCAGGATCACAGCTCCCCATGTAAATGCTAAGCTCCTCATCCTCAGAAGATGTAGGAGAATATTCATTCTCAGGTGTGATAACTTCTATTTTCCTGCAAAAAAAAGTAGTTAAATCAATGTTACTATTGTCTAAGAATAAAGACTATTTCATCATCATCATATCATAGTTGCATAGTTAAGTATCGACCTATTCTCTTACTAATCTGATCACAATTATCTAATCTTACCTTAAATAACTATCCTATAAACTAATTAACCTTAACATGCTGTAAGTGCTTACTGTCCTTTTTTTTACAAATTTGTGTTAAACATTAATTTAATTTTGTTTTTAAGATGCATCTAGTTGTTATTTATGCACTTTTTAATGTTTCTCAACGATAACTTAAATGTAACTGTGGCTAATGTTGTGGGTTTCACAATTAGTAAAAAGATAACTATTTAAGTTGTAATAAAATACAGATTGTGTAACTGTAAAAAATATCAGCTTATATATACGTCCCCACCGAGGGGCTCCAGGCTACCCTGAATTAGGGCGATCGGACTTTAGTCGACCACGCGGGCACAGCGGGTTGGTGAACTTCACACACAACCTTCGAGTTTCTTCGCAGATGTGTGCAGGTTTCCTCACGATGTTTCTTACGGTGAAGGAAAGACTATATTATACTATTGTTGTTTTTTGACAATTCTTTATTAAAAAATCCATATGCAATATTTTTTCTCAAACACGCTATGTAAGCTCCTTGGTCTGAGGTTCCCTGGTTGCTTTTTTAGGGTTCCGTAGTCAACAAGGAACCCTTACAGTTTCGCCATGTCTGTCTGTCCGCGGCTTAGCTCAGAGATTAGTATTAGAAAGCTGCAATTTTGCACGGCTATACATGTTAATCACGCTCACAGTGGTACAATATTAAAAAAAAATGTGGGTACTTCCCCTACATGTAATGAGAAGTACCCTGTGTGGGGTATCGTTGAATAAGTCTTCCAAAACTGCTGAGGGTTTGCTAAAACCATTTTCGGTTCAGGGGTCTGTTTGCGAAATATTAAGCGTCAAGGGTCAAGGTAAGCGTCGAGCGTCGTCGTCGGTGGCGTAATGGAGAGCGTCGGTGGCGTAATAGAAAGGGCCGCTACTTCCTGTCCGGGAATTCATGGTTCGAATCCTGCTACGTACCAATGTGTTTTAGAATTTCGATTTCATATGTATACGTTTTTCCGACGCTCTTACCGTGAAGGAAAACATCGTGAGGAAACCCGCACATGCCTGCGAAGAAACTCGAAGGTTCTGTGTGAAGTCGACCAACCGGCACTGGGCTCGCGCGGTCGATTAAGGCCCGATTGCCCTAATTCAGGGTAGGCTTGAGCCACTCGGTGGGGACATATAAAAACTGATATGATAAGGGTCAAGTGTATCAGCTAAACCACTATATATCAGGACATAATAAAAAAAAAATATGTAAAAAAAGTAGGATATCAACTTAAAAGGAAAACTATCATGGCTAAGTAGGCTTTCATAGTTTAGAAGTAATAGTCGACCAACTTAAGGTGTGCAGTTGGATTCTTAAAACGTTCATAGATTACCCCTACCATTGGTCACAAAGTCAAAAAAGTTAACAACCAAACACATTTTCACATTTATTTTGCTAGCGGCGGCTTCGCTCGCGTGAACACAGTTTCTATGACTGTCTCCGAGGGTGCGCAGTGCGCGAGCCGCAAGCAGATCGCGAGCGTGGAAAAAAGTAGCCTATATGTTAAATCTGTCTACCTACCAAATTTCATCCAGATATGGTTAGTAGTTTTTGCGTGAAAGCGTAACAAACATCCATACATGCAAACTTTCGTGTTTGGAAAGGTAACAAACAAACACGTTTTCACATTTATAATATTATATTTGTCTGAGTAAAGCACTATACAGGCCTCTGCCAGAATAGCAATTGTTGGATTCATATTATTAAAGCTCTGAACTCAACTTATCCAGCAATCGCGTTGGGGAATCTTGGTAAGAGCGCTTCCACCTTCGGCATCATCGTCACTTACCATCAGGTGAGATGATGCCAAGGCCTTATCAATTGTGGATAAAAAAAAACACTTATTTTCCCGGCCTTTGCCTGTACTATTTTGTACTTTTGATGCACGCTAGTTTTCTTAGTATATTAGATGATAGGTAAGTAACAAATGTAAGCAGTAGGTTTAGCATACTCATGCATTCACTGCTGCCGACGCATATACTTACAGTGGTGGTCACATAATTAGAAACCCCTTTATTGACCAAAAAACTTAATAATGGTACCAACATTACCTAAAATAGGCATTAAATCTAATGTAATTCTTATTAAACAATTCATGACGTTGTATTCTTAAAATGAGGGACAAAAAACTTTTTTGAGTTGTTTTCATGCCCGAGAGTAACAAATAGATCATGAAACCTTGGCCACTTATCATAATTTCCATTGTAGGTTTGCAGCTGTATTTCTGGATGTTTAACCATACTTTTTTCACTGGTAGGACTTCTGCTTGGTTCATCATCATCATATCAGCCGAAAATCATCCACTGCCGGACAAAGGCCTCCCCAAGGATTTCCACAATGACCGGTCCTGCGCTGCCCGCATCCATCGGCTTCCTCCACCACGTGGGAGGCCTGCCTATGCTACGTCTGCTTGGTTGTTGTTGTGTTATTGTTGTTGCCTTCAGTATCATGTCTTATAAATCGCCTTGTAAACCCAACTAAATATCTTTAATGGCAAAATATTCCTCATTGACAAAATAGGTAATTGACTTCTTTCTTTCTTTTTTGTGACGCGCATCAAATTCTGATGTGCCTTCTTGAAGGTAGTCCAGTACTCATTACAGTTTTCATATGAGGTTCATAGTTCATAGTTAGTATGTCTAGTCTTTGAACTTTTCTTTAGGTTTATTTGAGATTTTGTCAACAAAATAGTAGTAACTTCAAGAATAATAAGCAATTCCTCTATGTTAGACATGATAGTGCATCCATATTTTCACTTTATAAACTTCCAAATACTCGATTTTTCACAATAAAAACAACAAAACAGTTCCGTATTAGCAAAAGTCTTTGATTTGCAATAATATTCACTTGATTAATAAATAATATAAATAAATCACTCTTATCTCTGAAATGCGGCTGTCTAGTGTTCTCGCGCCTTGCTCGGCTTCGTGGGAACTAAAGAAGTCCAGCTCGATTATGACCACTATATTGTATGTGTTTACATGCTAATATGGCTCCAAATAGAAATTTTGAAGTAAACCAACATGTGTTTGATATTGAGTGTATGCGACTGACAATGACACTGAGAGTTCTTATATAAATGTGTATTCTTATATAAAAATACTATTTTACACTTTTGAATGGATTTCTTTTTCAAGTCGCTTTTTAGTTTTATTAAACTTCATTTTGTGATAATGCTATCTTTTTAACAACGTTAAACCCAATTACCTACTCGCCAATAGGAAACATCATATTATCTTAATGCATGTGTTTCATTAACCGATACAGAGTTCTGTGGCTTCCATCATCATCTCAGCAGCACGACAGTTAAGGAGTCAAACTTTCCATCGTCAGCTCACCTGAATAATCTAAAAGAATACAACAATCGGTCCATACGTACCTATGTGTCTACATAATTATGATATTTGAAGAATTATCCTCCAACTCCTAGTTTTAGAAAATATGTAATACGTGCCTATAAAATTTGAGGGCTACCCTCAAATTCCCTGCGATTCCATCATTAGATCCTGACTTGGTGACAAATACAACTATCGGTACATACATACCTACATATCTATGTAAAATATTTAATGAATCATCCAACTCCTAACCCTTAAGGAGTTGCACCTTCCATAATCGGTTCATCAACATGAGATGATGACCAGAGGCAAAAACTTGAATAGCTTTAGAAAATACATGAAACACGTAATATGTGCCTATAAAATTTGAGGGTTGCCCTCGATTTCTCTGGGATTCCATCATCAGATCCTGACTTCATGACAATGAGACCACCTCGGGAGTATGCTCTTACGAATAAATAAATGGAGTTTAAAAAAACTAAAAAACACGCTTTTAAAGTACATCAGACTAAAAAGTAAAAAATAATTCTTAATATAGGTAAGTTGAAAATAATAATTAACAAATTACTAGTATTATTGTAAAAAGGTGTGTGGCGCTCTGTGCGATATTTTTCGTCTATCGAGCAACCCACACTTTTTCACAATAATACTAGTAATTTGTTAATTATTATTTTCAACTTAAATTAAGAATAATTTTTTACTTTTTAGTCTGATGTACTTTAAAAGCGTGTTTTTTAGTTTTTTTAAACTCCATTTATTTTTTAGTTCAAACTTATGAAATTATTATATTGTCGCTGATTCTTGATAAGTCTACAAAGTTTGAATTAAATCTGTCCATTTAAAGTGGGTCAAAATCCAAAGGAGTCGGTTACATACAAACTTACAGGTGAAGCTAATAAAAGCATGATAAAA
Organism: Coleophora flavipennella; assembly: GCA_947284805.1. Taxonomy (NCBI): domain Eukaryota; kingdom Metazoa; phylum Arthropoda; class Insecta; order Lepidoptera; family Coleophoridae; genus Coleophora; species Coleophora flavipennella. The sequence goes on along the minus strand of OX369306.1, from coordinate 11,177,389 downwards.
AGAATTTTGAAAATTGGTCCACAATTGACAGAGTAATCTGTGAACATACATTAAAAAAAAACATACAGTGGAACATAGAACCCCCTCCTTTTTTGTAGTTGGTTGAAAAACATAACGCATGATGAGGCACCTTTGAGCACTGTCAAAAAACAAACTCCAGGTGGAACGCACAAGCATGTACCCACACAAAGCATACGCATTTAAGACATCAGGGTAAACCATGCATGGATCACCCAATTCTGCCTCCTTATTCATATGCACCTCTAAATGTGTATTTTATAGCTTGTTTATTAGTATCATTACTATAGAATAGACTCACCTGTGCCTTTGAGGCAAAGGGTAACAGTACTCAAACAAAGAAGTTAAAAAAGAGTTTCTTACTTTCCATCTGACCTGCTATCAAAAATCTGTCTTAACTTTTCCTTCTTCTCCACATATTCAATACTATCTGGTTCCTCAAAGTAATTTTGTGCCAAGTCGAATTCTTCTATATTCTTAATTATTTCAGGTACAGCATACAACTCATTATCATACAGATCTAATATTTTCAAGTTTTCTAATTTATCTAAATTCTCTGGTGTCATGCAGAGTTTGTTTGAATCTACCCGAAGACAAATTAATTTCTTTAAATTCGCTATACTATCTGGTAAATAAAGGATATTATTACAAGACAATATACAGACTTCTAGATTTTCTAAATTGCCTATCTCACTTGGTATTGAGCTGAGACAATTCTGCGACAGATTAATTTCTATTAAATTCTTGTATATATCTATATTTGAGTCTATGTCAAACAGTTGTACATTACATAGAATCAGTCTTTCAACATCACAGCATTGATTTATTCCTTTGCATGGGATATGTTTCAAGGTGTTTGAATGCAATCTTGTGTAATCTGGAGTTCCATATTCTAGGGCTTTCAACTTGGAGAATGTCTTCAATATTTCCGTGTGGTCCTGACCTATATGACAGTTTTGTAGTTTTACATGCATAACTGGGGAAGTACATTGTAATAACTCTTCAAAGTAGTATTTATCAAGCGCAGCCATTAGGTTTGAATTATTACCGAGATCCAGTACAATCAATTTGGAAGGATTTTCAGTCCATACCCAGTAGGGGGGGCTACGAAGCGCGTTATGTGACATGTTTAGCTTTTCAATACATTGGCTGAAGCTAGGGGTGTCGTCGAAATATCTTATACTGTTGTACGAAATATCTAAGCACTTGAGTGTTGAAAAATTCATCACCGAGACGGGAACATCAGTAAAGTTATTGTGAGATAAGTTTAAATCCACTAGTTTCGGCGGAAATATGATATTGTCCTCTAAACTTGTTAAATTCTTGTTGCTCATATCGATGGTCGTAATGTTCGTAGCCCATTCAAAATTTTTATATACAGTGATTACACTATTTTTATTTTCGCTGCTTTTAGTATAAGTATTGTCTTCCATATCCGTTTAAAATCCTTAATATTAAAATTTAGGTAACACAACAACACTTAACCTCAAAAATAATACAAAGTGATGCCCGATACGTATCGATATTGTGGTGTATCGATACAACGGAATGCGATATAACGTTATTTTGTATCGATACACATCAATGCTATATTTGGCTGTATCGTATCGCTTCGCCCGAATATCGCATTAAAAATATCGTATCGTACCGAGATTGAATCTATGAAATATTAAGGCAAACAATAACAAAGATTCAAAATGTAAATAGTAAACAAACTTATTTTTCTTTTGTTATGCCGCCACACTTGAAAGTGCGGCCGGCTCCACTTTTGTGTAATATGATGCGGGTAGATCGAAATATTACTTTGATGATTTTTATTTATAAAATATGTAATTACCCACGAATAATGTTAGCACTATGTTGTGGGTGTTTCGTTAATCTTGATTCATTCAATTGCCATGGCTCCGCCGAAGAAATCAAGTGTGTGGTCATTTTTCACTTAGAGTGATTTGGGTGTGAAAGCGAAATGCAAGTAATGTTTGTCAGACGTAAAAACTAAAGGCAATACAACAAATTTGAAAATACATTTAAAAAGACACCATAAAGAGTCGAAACGCGGCTTAACAATCTTATTGTGTTCACACATTCGAATGTGCTAGCTAATCGATTTTTATTTTTCTTTATACCTACTTATTAAATTTTGTTTTTGAAAATCTTAATTAAACTTACATACATCTGAAATATTATGAGTTTTACTTTTGGAATCCAATACGATATTTTCGATACGATATTTACAATATCGATACAAAGACATTCGATATCTAACGTATATCGATACAATCACTCGCGATACATTACCATACGTTAAATCGTTACACATAGCAGCTCGGGCATCGCATTTGTAACAAAACAAAATTAATTTTTTTTTCGCCCTTTTAGGGCAGGCTAAGGCTCATTGGCCATACCGCCTAGTCTTCAGTATATGTTTTTCAGTAGTATTCATTTGTAGAATTCACGTCTTTATCAATTTTCAGTAGTTTCTTCACGTTCACATCATATCATTGTCGCCTTGTGTTCAGTATATGTTTTTCAGTAGTATTAATTTGTAGAATTCACGTCTTCAGTAATTTTCAGTAGTTTCTTCACGTTCACGTCATATCATTATCTATAAACTAACCTAACCTACATACTCTAGCAAAATGATAGCACTTTTGCTAAAGCTTGCTCGGACTTCTTGTGGGAACTCGAAACACAGTATACACACTTTTATTTCATTATCCTACACAAGAAACACTTATATGATCCTTCGCTGATAAATACACTATCAATATTATACATCAAAAACCACTAAATGTAATTTTTCGGATAAAAGAAAAATGACAAACTGAACGCTACAAATTTCCGCCAAAAAGTCCTCAACAAAAATAAATATCGGTCAGTCCACAGATCTACTAATTAGTAGATCTGTGGGTCAGTCAGTCAGACACATTTTTTGTTTGATAATATATTTACGTCTCTGGGTACGAGCCCTTTTGAGACAGTCCAAATTATTAATCATAATTTCTATTGTGATTTTTAATGCTGGTGTCGGTACATTACAAATAATCTGTGGAGTTCTGTACAACACTCCCATTCTAAGGTGGACAACCCCGTTGCAGTAGTGCTATATACTGCACCTAGTACAAGCCAGGTTTTCAGTGCCTCCTTCTTTTTATTTTCTTTCTTGTTCTCCACATTGTTCACGTGCACCAGACTGTTTTCTCTAAAACACACCATTTGTTGCAGCAAATTCTAGCAGAAAACAATGCGAAAACACTAAACTAAAACTGCAAACGTGATCACCACAAATCCCGCCAAAAAACTCGTCTTGGTCACTCACTGACACAACGTGGAAGCGTGCCACTCCCTGTATTTTTTAAAGAATATATATTAACGTCTCTAGGTACAGAAGCCCTTTTGAGACAGTCTTCATATAATCTTCATATGTTTTTTGATTTGCAATGCTAGTGCCGGTGCATTACGAGTCGTGTATGGAGTTCTTGACAGCATTTGCAGCAGCCTCATTCTGAGGTGACACGCCTAGTTGCAGTCCATAAAACTGCACCCAGTGCAAATTGGGTTTTCACGTCCTCGTTCATTTTATTTTCTTGTCCTTCACATTGCTCACGTGCATCAGACAACTTTCTCTAAAATGCACCACTTTTTGAAGCATATTCAAGCAGAAAATAAAGTAAAAAAAAAAAACCTGCGAATAAGTTAACCACAAATCTCGCCAAAAAACTCCTCCTGCCACTCACTGCCACAGACAGTGTTGCCGTTTAGCAAAAAGTACTCAAAAATACGCTAGAAGTTGCTTAAAAACTTATGAAGACCTTTGGTATTAAAAAAGGTAGGTAGCCTAGGTAGTGTGGACTGGAGTGTATTCCAAATCAAGCTGTAGCAGTACATGACAATTTTGTCCCTTTCACAACTAAGAGATTTACAATAGGCTATCCTAGTGTCAGTAAGATAATATTGATAATCATGATTTATAGTATTTCCAACATTATTTAAAGTATCTTTAATTAGAATTTTCCAACAATGTAAACAATAACCTAACCTAAAAATTAAATTATTTCTTTATAAAACAATTTTGATACCAATGTTTTCAGTTATTAAATGTTACAAATTAATAATGTAACATAACATATAACATTGATAACCGACAACATTGGTGTCAGAATTGTTTTATGAAAAAAATATTTAACTGTTAGGTGAGGTTATTGTTTACATTGTTGGAAAATTCTAATGAATGAAATATTAAAATGGACATATTTTTTTTTATATACTCAAAATATGTATAAAATATGAAGGAATACACAGGTAATAAAAATTGTCGCTAATAGTAACAACATTGTTTTTTTGGTTTAAATTAAAAAACAACAATTTTTTACTATTAACAAAGTCGCTAAATCGCCAACACTGGCCACAACTAGATACACCCCACGTGCTCCACGGGGTCACTATACTGTTATGTATTGTTAATAACTTTTTTGGATACAAGTGCATGAGTCGAATTCATTTTGATGTACTTTTTGCGCTTTTGCAGTTTTCACTTTCCTCATTTCACAGTCAATGATAAATAAAATTTTAAATTTCAAAATAATTATTAAAAGAAGGTGTATAGTTACACTCTTCCTGATAGTCATAAAACCTCAGAGTAAGCATAAAACAGTAATTGGCTAATAAAACATGGTAACTAATAAATTAGGATCTTATGTATCATCATTTCAGCTCATATACGTCCCCACCGAGGGGCTCGAGCCTACCCTGAATCAGGGCGATTAGGCCTTAGTCGACCACGCGGGCCCAGTGCGGGTTGGTCGACTTCACACACAACCTTCGAGTTTCTTCGCAGGCGTGTGCAGGTTTCCTCACGATGTTTTCCTTCACCGTTAAAGCGGCGGCCTATGACACAGTTAATCTGAGGCGACTGCTGTGGAAGGTGGAGACTATGACCGCAGATATAAAATTTGTCAATATTCTCCGAGAGCTCCTCCACAATCGTCGCTTCCAGGTTCACCTTCTCAAAGACGTAAGTCGTTGGAGGGCACAAAAAAATGGTCTTCCCCAGGGCAGCGTACTGGCCCCAATATTGTTCAATATTTATACCAACGACCAACCATCTAGCCTAAATACCTCCCACTTTCTGTACGCGGACGATCTTGCGCTCGTCCCAATCGACCAGCTTTGACGAAGTTGAGAATAATCTCACCGCAGCTCTCAACAGTTTAGGTCAGTACTATGACGAGAACTCGCTCAAGCCTAACCCAACCAAGACTGAGTCGTGCGTTTTCCATCTACGCAATGCACAAGCGGGACGAAAGCTCAAGATCTCCTGGCGTGGAGTGACCATCACTCATAACCCTTCCCCCAAATACCTCGGCGTTCTACTGGACAGGTCCCTCACTTTCAAAAAGAACTGTGAGGGCCTAAAACGAAAGGTGCACTGCCGCAACAACCTATTACAGCGTCTGGTAAGTACTGAGTGGGGAGCTACGCCGCAAGTGCTGCGAACTTCAGGACTGGCGCTAGCATTTTCTGCCGGCGAATTCGCATGCCCCGTATGGGGCCGCTCTACTCACGCCAAGCTTGTGGATACAGCCTTAAACGAAACCTGCCGGATAATTACTGGATGTTTGAAGCCGACCCCGGTGATGTTGCTGTACCCACTGGCGGGCATAGCGCCGCCAGTTGTTCGCAGAACCATTGCAAGCTCGCGAGAGAGGGCTACGTTGGATGAGGACAAGCGGCATCCCCTACATGGGCACGAGCTACCGCCGCAAAGGCTAAAAAGTCGGAAAAGCTTCTTAAAACATGTCGACCCCCTCACAACTCAGCCCTCTCAAGCGAGTTGCAACATGTGGCGTGCTCGAACACCGCTTCCTGATCCCTTTGTCCCGCTTTCTGAGAGTCTACCGGCTGGACATGTATTACCATGGCCGATCTGGAAGTCTTTAAATCGACTTCGGACTCAGATCGGCCGGAGCAAGGAGAACATGTTCAGGTGGGGACTCTCGGAAAACCCAAATTTGGACTGTGTGTGTGGAGCGGTGCAGTCCATGGCTCATTTAGTTTCCTGTCCTGCCTGCCCTGTCACCTGTTCGCAGCAGGACTTAATGGACGCCACAAATAGTGCAGTCGAAGTGGCTAAGTTCTGGGCCGGAATGATTTAATTTGTCATCGACACGCTAAGAAGAAGAAGACCGTTAAAGCAATCGGTAAGTATGTACGTAAGTTTTTTTTGAAAAACTCATTGGTACATTGGCCGTCCAGATTTGAACCCGGTACCTCTGGTTAGATGGACCGAGTCGTTACCGGTTGAGCCACCGACGCTTTTTTATGTATAGTTAACAGTATTCTGTAGGTCAGGATGTATACTCAAAGGTGTAGTGTCAGATCATGGACGGCGCTGTTGTGTGAAATCGCACGGTCCGATGCCAAGCTGTGATGTAGTCCGATGCGGTGCGGTGTCGTGCTGTGATCTGTTGCGACGCTGGCGACCGACGACGTTTTATTTGATAGAACTGAGAAAATCAAATACATGGTCACACCGTATTAAGGCGTGGCGCTGCACCGTGATCCAACGTGCGGTACGACGCCGCGCCCGTGTCGATGATATGGTCAGGCAGGCCCGTAGTGGCGATCGATCTTAAATAATATTGGGCAAACCAGGGTTATCCATTGTAAGTTTAGGCGATCTATGGTTAACCATTGCTTTCACTGGCTCAGTGACCCAAAGAGGATCTTAGCCTTCGACACCAAAAGTCGCCACTCGTCCCTATTCTGCGCCTCCTCACGCCAATCGGGTCTCTGAAGGGTCACTCAGGTCCTTATGCACCTCATCGTTCCAGCGGTACCTGGGACGCCCGACTGGACGTTTTCTTGTCGGTCGTCCCATGTACGCTCTCTTTACAGCGCGAAACTCCTCCACCCTCTGTACTTGACCAAGCCAGCGGAGTCGGGCCGATTTAGTTTTGCCAATTATGTTGGGCTCAACGACAAGGTATTCCAGCTCCTGGTTCTTCCGCACTCACTAAGAGTTTGCTCTCCTCTTTCAGTGCTAGTGTCCAAGACTCACATCCGTATAGAATAGAATAGAATAGAATAAATGTTTATTCAGTGATAAATACACACAAGTGAATAATTTTGTAGCTTTTAAAATACAATAGTTTGTACCTATCACTGAAAAGGTAGCAGCTCAGCATATGCTGTCATCACAAAGATCACAGCGCTGATTTTCAGCTACTACCCCTTCAGGGAACCACGTATATCAAGATTGGCTGTATTACGGTCTTGTAGATTCTGATCTTGGTTTTTCTGCTGATGATCTTGGACACCAGCATCTTGTGGAGAGCCGCCGAGCATCTTAGGGCGTTCTTGATGCGGATGTTGATTTCTTCTTCTCTGCGGTTGGTGACAGTAACGGTGCAACCTAGATACTTGAATTTATCTGCAACTTTGTAAGTGGTTCCTTTAACAGTAAGATCTTTCATTCTCTCTCTGGTGTTTTTATATGAAAATACTCCGTTTCGACCAGATTTTCTTAGTAAAACAGCTGATGGAAAAGAAATGGTAATTTGCACAAAGCATCCACATTTCACATACTCTGCGTAGACTTCACTAAAGCGTACGACAGCGTGGACAGAAAGACACTCTTCTGAATACTAAGATCTTTTGAACTACCTGTAAAACTTATTCGAATGCTAAAAGTAGCCACTGAAACAAGCAAAATGAGTATCAAGGTAGGACACAGACTCAGCGATGAATTCGAGGTATGTAGTCACGGGCTTCAAACAGGGAGACGCGCTCTCACTGTTCATGTTTACCGTGGTACTCGAACACATCTTAAGAAAAGTCACGGACTCAGATGGCGGATTAAAACTGAACGGCGATCATAAACTGATTGGGTATGCAGACGATCTGGCATTACTCGGACAGAGTGTCGAGAACGTCAAAACCATGGTAAAAACCCTGGTAGAGGAGGAAAAGAAAGTGGGCCTCAGGATAAGCCGGAAAAAAGCGGAGTGGTTAACCATTGCCATTAAATTAGTCTACCTACGTTGATTCATGAAAATTCAAGATACATATGGAGATTCATGACAATTCATGTCGATCAATGGCATTCCATGACAATCCATTGCAATCTATAGGAATCCAAAGCAATCTTTGGCGATCAATAGAGATCAATGGCGATCCAAGGAAGGATGTCCAATTGTTCATGGCGATACAAGACGATCGGTGGCAATTTTTGGCGAACCCTTCGAGGATATACAATTGACAGAAGATCAAAGGCGATCCATGACAATCTTGGCGATCCATAGAGATCAATGGTGATCCAAGGATGTCTAATTGTCCAAGGCATTCCATGGCGATCGATAGTAACCCATGTTAATCTAAGGCGATCCGTAGCAATCTTTGGCGAATCATGGTGATTTTTTACATTTTATGGCGATCTCTGCGATTCATGATGATGCCAAAATCGAAAATCTGATAGATAATAGCCGTTATGTGCAGCATGCAGCATGGATTGCTTAACCTTTATTGGTAATGGAGAGAAACCTATTATTCCAAATGTAACTACGCATCCAAATGGACGCTACGAGTATGTATTATTATTAAGTAAGTAGTTAGTATAAAATAATTCATAAGAAGGTAGCTATATAAATCAAATTGCGTAGATAGATACCTACCACCAAACAGTTCTGGCGCAGTAAAAAATATTTGGCCTTTCAACCTTCTACGTAAATCACACAATCTTAAGTAAGCTATACAGCTACTTTTGAACAGTTCCTAGATTTCAAAACAATAACTATGGCGCAACTTGCCTACCTACCTCTAATCTTTTCAAACTCAGGATATTGTTTAGTAAACTGTTCTAAGTACTGCGCAAAATGTGAGTTTTCCTCTCCACTTAGTCACAGGCCAGTGAGGTTGCCTCCGAAAAATGGTTCCAAGAAATAATTTTGCACTAAAATGTATACTTACCGTAGTACTTATAAGTTTTGTAAGTTGTAAAAATTCAGAGGAGTACAAACCAGAAATTGCTAGATTAGGGAAAACAAAAAAATCCAAAATGAGTGAGTATAATTTTTTGCTTATGCAGAAATGTTGAATGGTTGTACGATTCGTACAATAGGTACGACTACATTACGAGAGCCCCAACTTAGTAGATGTCTGTGCCTGTGACCTGCATGTCATCTACACTCAGTGAAGTTTGCCAGATGTTAATTTTTTTTATAGAGCATTTCCTACTCAGTTAAGCGTTAATAGTAAAGTCAATAATATTGATTGTCTATTGTCTATAATTTACTCTCTCGTACATCTACCAGGTTTATGATATAGCGTCTCCACTCATCGAAAGCTAGGTCATATAGTGAGGGCCGCTATTCCTGCCAACGCCGTGAGGCGAGGGCAAGGACCAACTGCGGTAGGTCTTGCGCCAAGACGCTTGTCCTGGTACTCTGCATGATATGTCAAGTCAACACAATGTGAGGTCTTCGAACCTTTCAATTGTCTAGCAGACTGGGGCTAGTCCACGGGCTTCCCTACGAGATGGAACCGATTTGGTTCGTGGAAGGAAATTTTCTAACCCTGTCTTAATCTTATTTAAGTATTGCCAATGTTAATAGAATTGATATTGGGTTTCGACATTAAGATACCTACTAGGTAAGCAAGATAGTCAATTACCTATTGTGTGGGCGTTCAAGTTATTTATTTAACTACCTTCTTTCAGCACAAAAGACAGCAGTAGGTACACTCTCCAACGTGATCACCCAGATTCAAAACCTGCCGACAATGGACTTCGGAAGAAAGTTCAGAACTCCTTGCAAGACTGGTAATCGGTGTGGAAAGGTATGATAAGATTTTAATTGCGAAACCTACTCCTTGGTGTAGTCCACCGATTTCACAATGGAAGGTCGCGGGTTCTCTTCCTGGCAGTTTGTAGTAAGAAGTAGTCTGTCTGGTTTTGTGCAGAAAGTTTGTGTTCCAGCTCGGAGATAAAATAGTCATAAGTAATAACAGAGGTAGTTAAGTAGATCAATATTGCGTTGAAGATTACGTGATGTAAGTCGGTTATCTTGCATAAGATGATCCAAGATCTTTCCAATCATAAATGACGTGTTTCGTACTTAACATAGGTACCTACAGTAACTTTTCGAATAAGTAAATAATACTTAATTAATTCAATATACTTACATATTATAACAAAATGCATTCTTAATGCAGTTTCAATAGTGTTATTTATTGTTGTTTGTGTCTTTTCTAGTGGTGCTATCTTTGAAAGTTGATTGTGTTATTTATCGTTGTGTGTATCATTTAAAGTTGATTGTGTCATATATTGTTGTTTGCCATTTATATTTAATTGTGTCATTTGTAGTTGTGTGTGTAATTTATAGTTAAGTGTGCAATTTGAGTTAAATCCCTGATAAAATTTTCTAGCAACTCTGGTCTCTAGCACAAGTGATACTTAATTACATACCTAGTATTTTTTTATAATTATATACCGTGCTTCACGTATAAAGAGAGCTAGGCGTTGGCCGCGCGTAATTAATTTTAAACAGCTCCACCAGTGCGTCTAACGTTATGCTTACCTGATGCGCAGTGTACTTACCTAGATAATGCCTTTTACTTAAATTTTGCACATCTGCTGGTCATTTTACCGCTACACAAATACGCTAAATCATGCTGCCCGTGCTAATGAACTGATGAAGCTTGATTTGCAAAAGATCGATCTCTAACTGAAGGATACTGGGAAGGCATAAGTTCAACAGACTAACCCCCCCCCCCCCCCCCCCCGGGCTAAATCCGGATTTGTGAAGCCTGTAGAGATAGCGGCGAACCCTATCCCACACATACATTTTTAAGCTGCCTATAAGGCCTCTGACGCGGCCTAACGACTGCCATCTAGTGATATTAGCTGAAACCAACGGCTTAACCTGCCTTGCGAAACACAAACGCTCAAGATAAATGCCGCTAATATAATGGTGATGATGAAATTAATTTACATGCCTTAATTTCAGGTGATCAAAAGGCTGATGGTCCCTAAGGTGGCTCAGTTGGAGAACACGATAATGGGCATCATGAAGGACCTGGCCAAGATGCCGCCTGGATCTCGTCTCCCAGACAAGTACACCAAGACTGAGCCCATCAAGTTGCTGCTTGACCAGAATTACAAGTAAGATAATATATTTGTGGTATTACGCTTTTTCACCAGACCATTCTATGTTCTACATATGCATAACCAACTGGTCTTTTACAATCCGGTATTTGACTACTAGTCATTTGAGTTACTTTTTATCAACTGTCAAAAACGATATTTTGTTCTGAAATTGTTCGTGTTACAAACTTGTGACGTCATTGTCCTTGACGAACTAATTTAGTGATTTTGATAAATATAAAATTGAAATTGAATTAAAATATGAAATGAATAAGTTTTTATGCTTTTGTAGGAGAAATGCTATTTAGCTAATAATATTTTTTAATTTATTTTGGATACTGTCAAATTACCTTATTGTGAGTCCTACCTTTTTTGAGCCTATAATAGGAGGAGGTCTTTGCGGGGATTTTTTTAAGCTGCTACCTAGATACCTATTTGGCTGCAGTATGCCATCTGGTAAAACAGTCGATGGTTATAAGACACCTTTCAATCTTCCTCTTCTTCAAATTTAACAGTTCAGTTCTTGTCTGCTAGGTATGTGGAGCAATCGCCACTTTGAATGATTTTGTGCCAGTTCTGTCCTCTTACTCTTGGTACGACACAACACCAGGCTTCTCCATTATTTAGTCCATATAGACACGTCTAGGTCTTCCACGTCCTCTCTTTCCTTATTTGAATCGCCCACTTATATTGGCCTTTTAAGTCTGTCAGTTAGTTAAAACGCGCCGATGATATTGTTGTTGTTGTTAGGCCACCCCTGGTTTCCGCAACCAGGCGACCACTGCGGCCATTTTGCGTGATTGGCCGGCATCACGGCATCACAGCTCCTCTAAGAAGCCCCTTAGCCCCAGTAGGTTGCCGACGACTTCCTGGAGCGACCTCGAGTCACCGAGGTGCACGACCCTGTACTGTGCTAGCTCCTTGCAATCCATTAGAATATGGGCAGCAGTCTCCTCAGCCTCCATACACGCTCTGCATAGTTTGCTTCCTGTAGGATAAACAGGTGCAGAGGCGGCAGGTCCAGAATGGTCTCGAGGGCTGCAGTGGGAGTTGTCCGCATGCAGCCTTCACAGCCATGCATGCCATTCTTTGAAAGCGTTCAATTTTCTCACGACCTTAGATAGCTTGTTTCGTGGCCACCAGATTACCGCGCCGTATCTTACCATTGAACGTATAACCGCTGTGTAGAGCCATAGCATTATCTTTGGGGTTAGACCCCATTTCCTACCTACTATTCTACGGCACTGCCACAGGGCAATAGTTGCTTTGTTAATTTTCTTAATTTTTAAGTTTAGTTTACTGTCGAGTGTGACACCTAGGTACTTGACCTCCGTTGACAGGTGAAGTTCTGTTTTGAAAAGTTTAGGTAGTAGGTAGTTACGTAAGTTTCTTTTATTGCTGAACAATAATAGTTCAGTTTTCTTCGGGTTCACGGATAGTTCGTACTCGGTTCATCAGCGTTCCATGATTCGCAGTGCAGCCCGGGTTGCGTCGCAGATAACATTGGTTAAGTTACCTGATACAATAATAACTAAGTCATCGGCATGTCCGATCGTATACAAGTGCTTATCGTTTAAGGTGGTAATCAGGTCATTTACCACCAGGTTCCACAGTAGAGGTGGTGAAGGACTCCTCCTTGGGGGCACTGATGATAAATCTCATTAAACCTCTTGTTTTCAGAGAGGACGTCTGCATGGATAAGCTAGAGTCATGCTTGAAGGAAGACAAGCGACGCAAGCGCATCCTCAAGAAGCTATTCTTCAAGAAGTACAATGCACTGCGACAGGAGCTCATCGGCTACGGCGGACGACGCCTCTGGGGCGGCGAAGGAAACCTCTTCTACAAATGATCTGATTGCGATAACTTTATCATATTAATTCTAAGAGTGGTATTGTAGTGACTATTTGTAAATTTAAACTAGATTAAATAATCGCAAAATAAGATTTAGTTTAACGTGCAATCCTTGTATTTTTATTACATCCATGGCGTAAATCTGCAATGCCCTGCAAACGCACTTTCACAGGGATGCAAAGACTTTAGGTAGGGCCACGAGACTCTGTTTTGGTGCTTTGCCTTATTTATCCGTGTTCGCTTTAGTGAAACAACTATCAGGGAGCAGTGCCCCCTCGCCAAGTCGAGCAGACAAGCACGGCTGTTCACCCTTTTCTCAAAGCAACTCAACGCATTTTCGAGCTCACCACTTGTCTGTCTGTGCCGGGACCCGGAAAAAAAAACCAAATTCCCTATCTGTCTGGGAAAATTACGGCGGGTCAAGTTAAAGTCAATAATATCAATTATCATAATATAAAAGTAAAAACAATGAAAAGAAATAAGTAAAACACCCTACATAGAATAATATTTTAAATGGAAACACACAATATTATATTTAGATTCACAGAAAATCCATTAAACGCGCCCAGAACCCTGTCTGTCAAATTCCGGCTGCCGGAAAAAATCCTGTCTGTCGAATATCCGGCTCCCGGGTGCGACAGACAAGAGGTTGTGGCCTAATAACAGCGTGACAGTTGAGAGTATCTTGGTAGGGACTGAAGAACCTGCCTGAATTTTGTATTGCTTTATAAAATTAATTAATTTTTAGACAGCCTACATTCCAAATTACAAGTTTCTACCTCTAGCGGTTTTTAAAATATTATCGTGTATCGAAGTTTCGATATTTCGTCACTCACTGACTCACTGATCATCAAAAAAATATACTACTTCCAGATGACCTAGAAAGTTTAAATTTGTCATGGAGATAGTTAATTGGGAGTTTATAAAGGAGAAAGTCTGATAACAGAAAATATTTACCTATTGAAATAGGGGTGACAGTATTACCCGTGGTCCACCCAGGTGAACCAAACAGGTGGACCACGGGCAACACCCGACAGTTTGTATGGCAGTCGTTATTTTCAAAGTTAGTGACATCAAGATGCACGAGTAAATGTACGAGTATATGCTTCTTTTATGTACACTTTGACTCTCTGTATCAATTTCGCAAAAAATATACAAGGTTTCATAGGTTCGCACTTTTCTTCTTTTCTGTTTTTATTTTGTTTACTCTGTTTAATTTTAAATTTAATCGCAGTGAACAATACCATTAAAATTTGTAAAGTACACACACGTTTTAAGCATGCTGTATTTATCTGTAAGAGGCTGTGCATTATTATAATAAACATACACTGTATTTTTAGCATGTAAGGTTGTAACAGTTGTTGATAAACCAATAAAAAAAAGAAAAAAAATTAAACAAATATTTTTTTTAAGTGTCAAGGAAAAAAAAGAAGTCTAATCAATAATCTTTCTATGTGAAAATTTGCAAAGTCTCGTGAGTCTTCCCTAAAAATATATGAAATCTAAGGTGACACCAAGTCTGGCAGTACTTTTTAAAATCAATATTTAGCAAATTGCACCGTAGTTCTCTTTTAAATGTCTGAGTAAACAAAATACTTAAAATTATGATCAATTGTTGCCTAGAACTTTATTTCATATTATTTATAAAGATATATTTTTAACTTGGCAATCACGAAAATTATCCCAAATACCTTTCGAAAAAACTGTAACCAATCTGTATGCGCGGAAATTAATAGTACATTTATTTAGATTTTGGCGGCTACAAGTTTTTTAGTACGGCTCTTGCCGCCTCTTGAATTTCAGGTGGCGTTAAAGTAAGTTCATCACACTCATTGTCTTCACTTGAACTTATTTTTTCAATACAATTACTTTTCAAAATCAATGACGGACAACGAACAACAATAATTTTTCACGCGCCAAAGTGATCATTCGTTTTTTTCTTTAATAAACAGCTTTCTATTTGCAAGCCAGTTCGAAATTTAAAAAAATTCGAGCGAGACCTACAGTACTCGCATATGATGTGTAACATGTGACAAAATACTTTATAAAAGGACGGCAAAGATACGGGACTAGGCTGTATGGTCATAGATACCTTTGCTTTTTCCGCGCTTTTAAAGCCTGAAAAAAGGACGGCAAAGATACGGCAGACTAGGCTGTATGGTCATAGATACCTTTGCCCTTTCCGCGCTTTTAAAGCCTGAAAAAACGCGACTCCCTGGGACACATTTCCGTCCCATGGGACACTTTTCAGTCCCATTTCACGAAATCACTCCCACAAATTGCAGGAAAGCGAGAGGAAAGATGTTACACATCAATAAAACGGTCTCATTTAGTTGTGACAGCCAGTGGTCGTTCTCAGCTTTGTAGGATTCAACCTGAAGTTTAGTTTAAGTATAGTTTTCTTTGATAAGTTACCTCGTTGGTTGCCATGTTTCGGAGTAAAAGATCGTTCCATTTTTAAAGTACACGACAGATATGAGTTTACATAAATAGTAATTTATTTGGCCGCTATAACACGACAGATATGGATTTTCATACAACTTTTGTCGGCCGCTGCTCGAAGTTTTTTATTTAAAATAATGCTCACATTTCCAAGCATGTTTGAGAAAATTACAGATAGGGGATTTATGATATTCAGGGACCAACATCACAATTACAATACGTCATACATACCTACTTTTAAATACGTACATACTTATGTAGATGTTAGGCAAAATCACATCAGCTCATAAATACGTCACCACCGAGGGTCTCGAGCCTACCCTGAATATCGGGCCTTAGTCGACCACGCGGGCCCAGTGCGAGTTGGTCAACTTCACACACAACCTTCGAGTTTCTTATATGGCGATGTGTGATAGATAGATAGATAAATCATTTATTCATTGACAGTTTAACACAAAGAATTTGACACAAAGAACAAGATTAAAATAAAAGACGTAATAAAGCAAAATTGTGTGCAGGTTTTCTAACGATTTTTTCCTTCACCGTAAGAGCGTCGGATAAACTGACTGACTCGGTGGCTCAGTGGTTAGTGCCCTTGACTACTGATCCGAGGGTTGTGGGTTCGATCCCCACCCAGGGCAAGCATTTGTGTGATGAGCAGATTTGTTTGCTCTGTGTCTGGGTGTTAAATATCTATATATGTATGTATTTAAACGTATATAAGTATGTATATCAGTCTCTGGTAACCCATAACACAGGGAATCCTACTTTGGGGCCAGATGACCATGTTCAGATTTGTGATTTATTTATTTATTTATTTATCATCAATCAATATAATATGTGTTCAGCGGTTTGAAGATCATCAGCTCTTTTCTAGTTGATAAAAGGATGTGAGCAACTTTCACAGGTCTGATCGATGGTGTCCTGTTACTGCAAGAACATGGTGCAGCAGCATCACCAGGGATCTGCAGGATACTCAATTCCTCACCAACTAACAGCAGAGGTATCGTGTTTGCGCTCATTGGAACGGTCTCAATGAATAGGTTATACGAGTAGATAGGTAGTGATTAAAGTCTGATGAAGTTATGAATAAGCAGGAAAAAGATTTTAACATTTTAATTTCATAGTTTATCTTTGTAACTTTATTGCAATACGGTTGTTATCGAATTACAATAAGTTGTTATTGTTTTTTAGGGTTCCGCACACCCAACGGGGCCCTATTACTAAGCCTCCGCTGTCTGTCCGTCCGTCTGTCAGCGGGTAGTATTTTGTAACGGCATACGATGTCACTTACTATATCTATCTAAGCTTATATCTATTGTAACCTATAAGCCTACTTATGTACCTACCTGTTGCTATGGCCAGTCTGGACTCGGCCTCTGCTCATGTACACGTGTCAAGATAATATACATAGTAGCCCAATTTCGGAGTTTCCTTCAACTCTAAACTTTAGTAGCTACTAGTGGTACCATCAGTACATATAAGTAATAAATATATATAGGACTCGCCTACACAGGACACTCATAAACAACTTCATGAACTTTAATAGGTAGACAGTTGAAGTTTTCACATAATGTGTATCTCTGTTGCCGCTATAACAACGAATAATAAAAATTGATAAAGTAAAAATTAATAATCTTCCAGGCAACCACCGCCTATCCCTTGGATAGCACGGTTAATTGTGCTACACGATAAGAAGAAGAAGAAGAACAATCTTCATACAAAAAAGTGTTTTTTTATAGGTCTTTAGAAGTATACATTTTGATTTCGTAAAAAAGGTAATACATACCAAGGTTGTTCCGAAAATTGTTAGCCACAGAATAAATTCTCGTTTTTCCTGAAATTATTTTAAAATGACGGCGAATTTCAATACAAATCTCTTTGGTGAAAATCATTCGCCTCCTATGTGTAGTTATTTTTTTAAATATTTTTAAAGATTATCTGTCACTCTCCTTTTGTTTGAAACAATGGACGTCTTGCGGAAAGCTTTTCTTGCTATCTTAATCTTAATCTTTCTTCTTAATATATATAAATCTCGTGTCACAATGTTTGTCCCCAATGGACTCCTAAACCACTTAACCGATTATAATAAAATTCGCACACCATGTGCAGTTCGATCCAACTTGAGAGATAGGATAGTTTAAATCTCAAATTATAGTCGCAATTTTAATTAAGAATCCAGAAATTCCGTAACGAAGAAAAAAACTTCACGCTCGGTTGCCATGGCAACAATATCGGTTGTCAAAACAAACATATAAGAAGATTTGATCATTTTCGGAGAATAATAAAACTCTTTTCATAAACTGTATATACCTCCATATGACAAAAAAGATTTGATTATTTTTTATTTATAAAATGCAAAAACATTTTTATTTAAGACACAGCTGTTTGTATTTATAGAGATAGGTACAAAAAGATTTTATTCCATATAAATCTTCTGTCCGTGTGTTAGTCATTGAACTCCTCCTAAACGGCTGGACCGATTTCGCTAATTCTTTTTATGTCGAGTTCGTTATTGTCAGGAGAAGGTTCTTATGTAGGGTAGGGTAGGGTAGGGTAGGGTAGGGTAGGGTAGGGTAGTGTAGTGTAGGGTAGGGTAGGGTAGTGTAGGGTAGGGTAGGGTAGTGTAGGGTAGGGTAGAGTAGTGTAGGGTAGGGTAGTGTAGTGTAGGGTAGTGTAGGGTAGTGTAGGGTAGTGTAGTGTAGGGTAGGGTAGTGTAGGGTAGGGTAGTGTAGGGTAGGGTAGGGTAGTGTAGTGTACGGTAGTGTAGTGTAGTGTATGTAGTAGGGTAGGGTAGTGTAGTGTAGGGTAGGGCAGTGTAATGTAATGTTAGGCGGTACGAAGTTCGCCGGGACAGCTAGTAATTTTATATAATTACAAACGAGGGTTAAACTTCAAGGAATCTCACGAAAATTTACAAGGTGCTTTTGGAGAGTCTGTTCCTGCGTATGCAGCAGTTAAGTAACTAATAGTATTATGTATTGGTTTCGTGAATTTAAACGTGGTCGAGAGAACCTAAACAATGACCCCAGACCCCGCCGACCACCAACAGCAACTCATGAAAATGTCATTAGGGTAGAGTGGCTATTGCAGGAGAATAGACACATAACACATCGAGAGATTGAGGCTGAACTGAAGATTGGATTGGATTGGCATGAAAAACTTAGTCAGAAGGCTTGCTTCGCGATGTACACCTCATTCGCTCACCGAAGAGCAAAAATGCCGTCGTGTTGATTGGTGCAAATTTATGCTGGAAAAGTTCGCAAAACTTATCCTACATCGTTACAACTGACGAATCTTGGATCTACAGCTACGATCCTCTCACGAAGCAGCAATCCACGCAATGGGTGTTTGAAGAGGGCCAGTTGCCCACAAAAGTTGTTCGCGGAGGTTAGTTAGTTAGTTAGTTAGGGGCGGGCTTGTTTCCGCAACCAGGCGACCACTGCGCCCATTTTGCGTGTTTGGCCGGCATCACTGCCAGCCCAGCTCCTCCAAGAAGCCCAGTAGCCCCCGAAGGTTGCTGACGACTTCCTGAAGCGACCTCGGCTCACCGAGGTGCACGACCCTGTACTGTGCTAGCTCCTTGCAATCCAGTAGGATGTGGGCAGCAGTCTCCTCAGCCTCCATGCAAGCTCTGCATAGTGGGCTGTCGGTGATACCTAGAGCGAATAAGTGTTTATTGAAATGGCCATGTCCAGTAATAGCGGCTGTTACCTTGCGGAGCTGAGCTCTCCCAAGTCTCAGGAGCTTCCTAGATAGGCCAGGGTTAGTTGTCGGCAGGACCAACCTCGCTTGCCTGCAGGTTTCCAAACCGGACCAGTACAAATTGTGTTCGTTTCTTGTGCGTTGCCTCAGGGTGGACCGCTGCCAGCCAGGTGGGAGGGGTATTATAGGTTCCGGTCCCACGGCCATATGCTCTGACCCTCTCCTGGCAAGCTCGTCCGCCGCATCGTTGCCGCGCGAGTTGCTGTGCCCTTTAATCCATTGCAGAGTTACGGCGGCGCCGTGGTTACATACCTCTGTCAATTTTTGTTGGCACACCAGTATAAGCCCCGATGTAATCGTGTTGCTCTGCAGGGCCTGTAGTACAGCTCTGCTGTCAGACAGGATGCGGATGGGGTAATCACGCACCTCCCTTGCAGCAATCACTTCAGCTGCCTTGATGATGCCCATACACTCAGCCTGAAAGACCGTGTTATGTGCACCAAGAGGATTGGCTATCCTGATGTTCAGATCCTCGGAGAAGACCCCATACCCAGTGCCAGAGCCTGTTTTGGAGCCATCGGTGAATACTCGAAGCTCTTTCAGGTTCTGGCCCTCCCAGGGCTCTTCATACAGTTGCACCATGTATTTTTTATCAAAAACATACCGTTTGGGGATTCTATCGTTAGTAGCTGCGAACAAAGGCTCCTCTGCGATGATATCGTACAGGAGCTCAGTGTGCGGGATCCTGTTAGTGCTCCAAAGGGATAGCAGTTTTAGACGGGCTGCCGCACTTGCTGCTTCCTGTTGGATAAACAGGTGCAGAGGCGGCAGGTCCAGAAGGGTCTCGAGGGCTGCAGTGGGAGTTGTCCGCATGCAGCCCGTCACAGCCATGCATGCCATTCTTTGGAAGCGTTGTAGTTTACTCACGACCGTAGATAGCTTGGTTCGTGGCCACCAGACTACCGCGCCGTAGCTTACCATTGAACGTATCACCGCTGTGTAGAGCCATAGCATTATCTTTGGGGTAAGACCCCATTTCCTACCTACCATTCTACGGCACTGCCACAGGGCAATAGTTGCTTTGTCTATTTTCTTGTTGAGATGGCAACTCCAGTTTAGTTTACTGTCGAGTGTAACACCTAGGTACTTGACCTCCGTTGACAGGTGAAGTTCTGTTTTGAAAAGTTTAGGTAGTAGGTAGTTACCTAAGTTTCGTTTATTAGTGAACAAAACTAGTTCAGTTTTCTTCGGGTTCACGGATAGTTCGTACTCGGTGCACCAGCATTCCACGATTCGCAGTGCAGCCCGGGTTGCGTCGCAGACAACATTGGTTAAGTTACCTGATACAAGAATAGCCAAGTCGTCCGCATATCCGATCGTATAGAAGTGCTTACCGTTTAGGGTGGTAATCAGGTCATTTACCACCAAGTTCCACAGTAGCGGTGATAGGACTCCTCCTTGAGGACATCCCTTTGCCACCATTGCAGCTCTAGTCTCCTCCCTCGCCAGTCTGACGACCCGTTGTCGGAGCATGTTTTCAATCCAGTCTGTCATGGTGACGTTAGCTCCATGTTTCAGAAGTGCCGCCCTCATGCTGCTGAAGTTGGTTTTATCAAATGCGCCCTCGATAT
This sequence comes from Coleophora flavipennella, assembly GCA_947284805.1. Classification (NCBI taxonomy): domain Eukaryota; kingdom Metazoa; phylum Arthropoda; class Insecta; order Lepidoptera; family Coleophoridae; genus Coleophora; species Coleophora flavipennella. The sequence goes on along the minus strand of OX369306.1, from coordinate 11,156,602 downwards.
CTATGAAGGTGCCTAGGCACATAGACTTGTTCTGTATTGCTGCTTCGATCTTGCTAACAACAGCATGCAAAGCCGATTCCGTGGACTTACCCTGGCTGTACGCATGCTGGTTGCGGTGCAGCGGTACGTCCTTCAGTGCGTTTTCCCTCAGTTCCCTGTCACACAGTCTCTCCAACGCCTTCAGTAGGAAGGAGGTTAGACTTATGGGCCTGAAGGATTTTGGGTCCGTATAGTCGGACTTACCTGGTTTAGGTATGAATACCACTTTCACCTCTCTCCAAGCGTGTGGCACATACTTGTGGGCTAGGCACGTCCTGAGGACCCTGGCCACGGGTGCTACCATTGCATCTCCCCCCCACTGTAGTAGTGCTGGGAAAATGCCATCGCAGCCCGCTGACTTAAAGGGTTGAAAGCTGTTTAGCGCCCATTTTACCTTGTCTGTGGAGACCACCCTGTCTGCAACAAGCCAGTCCTCCTCAGTTGCTTCTGTTAGGTCATCATTCCAGCTTAACGTCGATATAATACGACAATCGGGGAAGTGTGTCCGCAGTAGAACATCTTCCGCCTCATCTGGCGTGCTGGTGAGAGTGTCGTCGGGTTTTTTAAGCGAACCCAAGCCTTGGTTGGGCCCGTTGGAGAGGACTTTTCTTACCCTGTTTGCTTGTTGACACGATTCAACCCCATGGCAGAAGCTTCTCCACGATGCAGTGCTGCGGTATCGTATCCTTTTCTTGTACTTGGACTTGGCAACTTTATAGTTATCCCAGTCCTGTTCATCATTTGTGTTCATAACTCTATTGAATAGCTTTCTGACCTTTTTCCTGAGCCCCTCCAGTTCTGGTCCCCACCAGTTTACCTTTGGACTGCTGGCTGATGGTGGGCTAGACAGAGGACAAGTTTCTTGATAGCAGTCTCTGATGCAGCCTGTCAGGACTTCTAGTTGTGCTTCTATCAGGTCTGTGCCGATCATTCTGTCAGGAACCTTAAGCCTATCTAGTGTGTGTTGCAATAATTTACAATAGGCAGGTCTGTTGGTCTTACGTGGGTTCCTGCGTGGTGGCGCCTCCTGAGTATTCACTTGTAAATCGAACCTTACCCATCTGTGATCCGAGCATGAGGCTTCCTCGGACACATGCCAGTTAGACACAAGGTTCGAGATACCCTCAGTGATTAGTGTTATGTCGATTATGGACCTTCCCCGTCTAGTGACGAAGGTAGGTACTGAGCCGACGTTCAGTAGGTGGAGGCCAGTTGTAAACAGGTATTCCACCAGAGTCTTACCTCTTTCATTGCAGTTCTTCATGCCCCAGAGGGAATGGTGTGCGTTGCTGTCTGCTGCAATGAGCAGCTCCAGACCATTCTCCTCGCAGTGCGTAACCAGTCTTGCCAGTTCTTGTGGTGGTGGGTCGTCACCGTCAGGCATGTACACCGAGGCGACGACCATCTCCGGCAGGCTGGAGTTTGCTCCTCCTTTGAGCAACTTTAAGGCGCTCAAGTCCCTATAACAGAACTCTGTTAAAGGTTGCACAGGAACGTTTTTAGTTACATAAATTGCAGTTCTTGGGCTCTCCGGCCCATTGTAGGTAATTAACTTACCGCCTAAGTTGGAGAGTCCGCATATCCTGTTTCCTCTGACCCACGGCTCTTGGATCAGAGCTATCGCTGTACTGTGAACCTCCAGCCACTTACGCAATTGAGCCGTAGCGGTTTGACTGTGCTGGAGGTTCGCTTGGAGGGCCCTACAGAGTGAGAAAGGGCACGCTGTCTTGCGACAGCAGTGCCTCTTTCTCTTCGGAGGTGATGGTGAGACCGCCCAACCCTTCGATGTACTCGTCGCCGCTCTCGTCCAACCTAGGGTTGTCCGAGGAGCCGCAACGAGCAACCGTCGTGGAAGGCCGCACGTCTTCCGTGGAAGTTAGTGGCGCGGCAGTCACATCCATAGGCTCCGCATCTGTAGGGGACGCGCGAGTGGGATCTGGCTTATCCAGGGAGGTTGCTGTGAACCTTCCCCTGGGTCCCTGAAACTTAATGTAGACCGAGCCTACCACTAGGGCGAGCTCGCGTCCATGTTCCATCAGGACCCCGACCAGGTCCTCTGGCAAGCCAACAACGATAAAGGTGCCGGCGTCCTGTGGCACGACCTTGAGCAGCCTCCATCTGTGGACCTGAGCCCACGGGTTTTGGAAGCCCAAGGCCCGTCCCGCTTTCACTGCTTCCCAGACGCCGGGAAGCAGTATACCACCAAGCACCATACGAGGCAACTCGTTCTGGCGCTTGACGGCGAGCGCCTCACCTCGGGGTAACTTGATGCTGGTTACAGCAGCCCGGAGCCACTCCAGTGCTGCTGAGTCGCCACACCAGATCTTCAGGACACCGTCCGTGTAGACGGGTTTGCCCTTGAAGACTGGGCCGGCGGCGGTGCCTAGCTGCGTGAGCGACTGTTCCAGTACCCTATCGGTAAAGGCGCTCAGGATATAGTCCACGTCCTGCTGACTTAGATTGCCAGATGCTGCCGTAACAGCAACCGCAAGGTCAGCGGATGCGGACTCCGCGTAAGTGGCGTGTAGGGGTTTACTCGCCGACCCCACCCTCGGCTTTTTAGGCTCTCCACGCGGAGACAGAGTCTCGTCTAGTCGAGCCCTCTTCGCCGACTGTGCGGTCGCCGAGCTCGTCCCGGCAGTACTCGTCGTACCCGCTCCGCTCTTCCGCTGCTTCCCGGGGGTCCGGCGCACTGCACTAGGAGTCTCCTCCACAGTGGTGCTCCCGCCCGTGAGCGCAACGGTAGGCGGCGCGGATGACGTGGTGGGGGCAGTGATGGCGCGATCCTTGGCTCGGGCCTCGGCGCGCTTTGCAGCTCTACGAGCTGCCCTCTGCCTACCATTCGGTCGGGGCTTGGGCCGAGAGGAAGCAGCACCATCACTTTGTGACGGCGGTTGGTGAGGCCTCTTCTGGCTTTTGCCCTTGCGGTCCACGAGTGTCCAGCCAGCGTTAATCTGGCCTAACATCGCGTTCTCGCTATCAGCGGCAGTGGTTACCTCCATAGGGGTGCTCGAAGGTGGTGCAGATTTCTCTGCAATCACGCTACGAACACCCGAGGAGGCCGCGGCTGCCTCGGGGTGCGCGGCTGAAGCATCAGCACGGAGCAGAGCCTTTCGGGCTCTCCTCGCACTGCGCTTCGCCTGGCGCTTGGACTTTTGGCCAGTGGCCAGTTGTGGGGTCTCATTCCTCCCCGACTCTTCACCCAAGGGGGCCTGGGATTGTTCCTGGGCCTTCCTTGCGGAGGACGGTTGAGAGGTTGGGGCCTCCACGGGTTGTCCCAGAGGGACGGGGGGTGGCGCAGGGGGTTGCCCTCCTGCACAGGGTGCGCCGTCAGGCGCGTGCGAGCTGTCGGGATCTGAGTTGTCCATAGTAGCTTGTTTAGTGATTCATCCTCCTGACTCCCCACCCTCCACGGAGCCCGCACATTTGGGGGAGTACTAGCGTACAGAACTAGTATCACCAGGGCTATCAGGAGGATATAGATGTGAAGGAGATCGAACTCACTGCGCGACATCGAGGACTCGAACTGTAGGGCCGGGTAGGAAAGATCCAATCCTCCCGGGTGTTCCCGCACAGCCTTGCCCCGTCAGCATGGCCGAGTCCAACCTCCCCACATCTCGCCGGTGACCCCTGAAGGGGGACACATGCCCGTTCCCACGTGCTGGCTATTCACGTGGGTGCCGTTTAGCGAGAATCCCGGGCCAAAGAAGGCGTGTTGCCGGCCGTGGGTAACTCGCTCCGACCCACGTTCAGCTCAACCGACCAGGATCCCGTTCTCCCCGCGTACGGCGATCAACTGCGCAGGGCTAGCGCAGGTGGGCGCAAATACTCTGCCGGCCGCGCCCACGATGCACGGCAGAGGAGGGCGGCCGTTGGCCACGCTCGTTAGAGCGCGTTTCCAGGGGGCACCACGGGGAGGTGGCCGCCACGCCCCCCTTGTTCGCGGAGGAAAAATTATAGGGTTTTTTTTCGACGCAGTGGACCAGTAGCAGTAATTCCGCTAGAAGACCGTAGAACCGTTACTAGTGAGTGGTACTGCGAAGTTTGCCTGCCTCAAGATTTCGGGGAGACGAATAGCGAGCGCCCAAGGAGCAGCATCCGTATATTCTTTTTCACCAAGTTAACGCACCCGCTCACATAGCTTACCATTTAACCATGGACTTTTTGACAACTTCGGGGGAACAAATTTTACCCCATCCTCCATACAGCCCAGATTTAGCTCCATGCGATTTTTAAAATTTCCAACGGTAAAAAAATGCTATAAGGGCGAAATTTCAACACTGCAGATGAGGACGTCGAAGAATTTCGGCGGTTATTTATCTTCCTTTTGCAAGATACGTTATTTAAATGTTTTGAAAGCTGGTTCACCTGAATGCATAAGTGCATATGGGTTGGAAAAGAATATGTTGAAAAGCTCTAAATAAACTAACTATTTCTATGTACAAGCGTAAAACTTGTGATTATAGTAATAATACTCAAGTAAAACAACAAATAATAAAAATCAGCCAAGTGTGAGTGGTACTCTCGCTAAGGAGTCCGAACTGAAAGACAAAAAAATACATATTTTTGTCGCTTGCGTTGTTGTCTTTAGTTTGTGGTGTCATTGTCATTATACTCTGTAGTTGCGTGGAGAGTTATGGTGGTACATACAGTAAGGTGAGTGCTAGTCCGACACGCTTTTGGCCAGTTTTTTCTAGAACTACCACGATTTTCCTAGAGTGTTTTCCTAGTGTTTCCTACGAACTTCTTTGTTTTACCTATTTCTGGTCACGTGCACGACGTTACACAATTTTATTGTTCCTATTAGCGTTTTGGTTACAACAAGAAACGTTTTGGATAACAAACTCTCTATTTACAAAACTTGTTGGCTAGTGGAAGTTTCCAATAACCAAGCCATTTCCTGGAATCTTTTTTTATGTGATTCACAGTACAGCAGTGTGCATTTGCTTCGCTACTCACAGCAATTTCTTCAAAAATCTTCAAAAAAAATTACACAGTTACATTATGAAGGTTATTAGGTGAAATAAATTTGAGTACCTACCTACTGTGTTAACGCAGCTTTAAAAATTGTTATAAATATTATTTTTTGGTGATTTAGCGCTACATAGACAAAATAAATTTTTGTTAAAATGTGTGAAACAAACCTTAAACTACAGATAGTGTTGGTCGTATTATTTGTAACATGCAAAGGTCTACACGGAGTAGATGACAGTAAGTAGTCTATACTTTAATTAAGCAGTTTTTATACAGGTATAATTATATCTGTAAGTCGATGTAAGTATGCCTACATAAATATATATAAAACTTATGGTTTATATATAAATCTAGCTTTTGCCCGCGTAGAAATCGATTTTATGACTGTCTTTGAGTGAGTGGTGCGCGAGCGTGGACCTGAGTTTTCTCCAGATCCCTCAGGAACTATATCCCATTCCCTCAACCAATTCTGTAGGTACAAAAAATCACTTCAATCCGTTGTACCATTGCGAAGACGACGCCGACGTGCGCGAGCGTGGAAATGAGTTTTCCTCAGATCCCTCGGGAACTATGGCAGGATATGCTAATTAGTAAATTATGTAATTTTCCACTTTCTTAACCATCTCTGTGCGTAAAATTACAACTAACCATAGTTCCGTAAAACAAAGTATTTTTTCAGTTCCCTCAGGAGCTGCATCGGATTATGATATTTTCACGGGATAAAAATAGCCTATGTCCTTCCCCGTGATACAGGCTACCTAAATGCCTAATTTCATCAAAATTGTTCGAGGTGCTGAAGCGTGAAAACAAACAAACAAACACATTTTCTTTATAATATTAGTAAGGATAAGGATTGATGTAATGTTTCATATTAAAAGTCTATCTAGCGTCATCCTTGACAAAATAGTTAGATACTCAACAATAGATAGCGCTACACGCATAGTAGACTAGAGTAACGCTCAGGCTGCCCAGGTTTTTTATTATAATTAATAAAAAATATTCTTAAATAATCATCATCATCGTCATATCAGCCGGAAATCGTCCACTGCTGGACAAAGGCCTCCCCCAAGGATTTCCACGACGACCGGTCCTGCGCTGCCCGCATCCTTCAGCTTCCCGCGATCTTCAACAGGTCGTCGGTCCACCGCGTAGGAGGCCTGCCTACGCTACGTTCTCCGTTTTTACATAATAGATTCGTGATAATGAATTGAACTAGTTCTGTAAATACTCCTTACACTATTGTTAGTGGCAGACCCCACTAAAATAATTTTTGATGCCATTAAAAATGCCTGTATCTTAGCTTACCAAATGTCATAAGTGCCTATAGATCAAGTAATAGCAACGATACCAAAGGCTGAACCTGAATGGTCGAGATTGTAGAGAAAAATGCCACTGCAGTCAACTCCATTCGGGTCCAGTCAACTCCAGCTGATAGTGCTGGCCCTGCTCGCTTGATAGTCCCATAACCAGTGCAATTTGCATAAAAGTAACCGTTTATTTTTTTATTCCACCATTGACAAGCCCTTGGCATCATAACACCTGATGGTAAGTGACGTCGAAGATGGAAGCAGGCTTACCAAGATTCCCCAACGCAATGAGGATTTGGCTATCTTATCTTCAAGCCGAAACACTGATAACACTGAAGTTTGGTAGCAAGACTTAGATAAGATGGTGGTAGCTAGCCAGGCAGGCGATAAAAATATCCTACTACCAACCAAACCGAGTCTTACAAAGTTGACCCCGCTGGGAATCAAACCTGCGACCTCCTGATGTGAAGCGAATGGACTAAACATTACGCCACGGAGGTGGTTAAAACGGTGGTTAAAAAGGTAAACGGTGAACGCCAGATGTGTTCACTAATATATAATAAGATTACCATTTCCCTAGATTCAGGCATATAATGGTAGGATTCAACGATAAAAGTCCTGGTAAGCTACGGCCGTTTGTTCTGTCCCTAGTTTTAACTGATCTTCCATTTGCAGATGTGTTATTTTCTGTGACGCGCCCACCGCGCTATTTCGGAATCCTTCAGGATCACCGCGGTCAGCCGCTGTCGGTTGAAGTTTCCGAGGAATATATGGACCAGGATTATATTGCCACAAACAGGTAAATTTCCTTTTTTTTTTAGAATAAATTACATAATTATTTCAATTTTTAACACGCTCGTTTATTAGCTTCAATTGTAACTATGTAAGAAAATCTTGGAATCTTAATTTGACCCATTTCCCGGTCTTATATAAGGATGAAATTTTGCACACGATCTGAGTTCTGATGACAATACATGACTAGCTAAGAAACGTCATTACAAATCCAATATGGCGGCCTCCCCAAGATGGAGGACTGGCTGTTTGAAATGCTCCTCCATGATATGGGTATCAAATGATAGGGTTTGCTGTCAGGAATACGAAAAAATTAGTCACGTGACTTAAATCCAACATGGCGGACATCCAAGATGGCGGATTGGCTATTTTGTAATTTTTAGTGCGTGCTAAAAGCGTGTTTTTTAGTTTTTTAAACTAATTTAAGTTATTATTATTGTAAATAAAATCACTCTAATTACAATACCTAAAACACCTAGAATTAACTTAATATGTATGTCGCAGGCATCGGCCTACAGCGTTTTACATTTTGCCTGACCGTTTACATATGGACGAATTGTACAATTTGCCTGCCACACTTTATTTTCAAGTGAAAATCTTTAAAAATGGTTAAATGAAAATTACAAGTCTCGGCAGGATCATTTGCGATTATGCATAAGTAAAAGCTTTTTATTGTGTAGCTTATTAAATAAAGTTATTAACTATAATATATATCTTAGCTTTCCCAGTTTGTTTCTTAAAATCTACGATATTCAAACACAACTGAAATTGTGGAAATCACAAGTATCTGTAGCATTAATTTTGATAACTTTGACGCTTGTTACATCTTTTAGCAGACGTTATCAAAGAGAAACAAATAACTAAGAAATTTTGTTTTCATTAATTCAATTTAAATTTCAGGAAACGGCACAAGATTGATTGGAATAAGTAAGTATGATTCTTTTTATTAGGCTTCCGAAAATGTCTGATATCCACAATACGGGTTTCGCCAACGTAGATCTACTGGAAATCTTCTAGCATATTTGAAGTGAGGCTGTCACAAAAATACCATAGCAACAAATAAAACATATGTGTCAGTTGGGAAAAAGTCGTTTCTCTGTAAGCTTCTAAAATAATATCCAAAACATCGTGGCGACCGTGGTAGCTTCCTGAAGCTGCAATCTACATTAAAAAAAATACAATGGATTGTTTGAAGCGTAAACGTACTCAACTCCGTCGCGAATTCACAAAGTTGGGAAAAGGTCGTTTCTCTGTAAGCTTCTAAAATAATATCCAAAACATCGTGTACATAATGTTGAGAAACGACTTTTTCCCAACTGACACATATGTTTTATTTGTTGCTATGGTATTTTTGTGACACTCCCGGCCAGGGAAATAGAACATACAAAATTAATAAAATTAAACCGTGCGGGTGGCCTAGACAAACGTCCAAAACGAGTCACAGTCGGTTGTCCAATTACGTCAGTGTTTGAGGCTCCCACGCTAGTGTCTTTCTGAGTCTGAGTCGAAGTAAGTGGTACTAATCCCTCAACGTCCTTGGGTGCTTGATGAAGCTCGAGAGGATACAGCCTCTGAAATGGTCGCACTTTATGGCCGGAAGCTGTACGAACTTTCGCAACACGATCATGTCCATCACGACCAATGTATGTTTCTTCAACGATACCTAGTGGCCACAACAAACGTTTGCAGTCGGACTCAATGAGCACGACGTCACCGATCTTCAGTGATTGTGAGGTGTTCCACTTGGAACCCTTCTGTATGAGGTGACTAATGTATTGACTGCGGAAGCGTTGTCTAAAATTATCCCTCAATGTCTGGCAGTACTTGGCAACACATTCAGGGACGTATTATCGACCTCATCTATATCCCCGACATCATCGCCCCTGAGAGGCTGAATAAAGTACGAGGGGGTTAAAGGCCTTAGCTCATCGGTATTGTTAGCGAAGTAAGTAAGAGGTCTATTGTTCATAGTTGCTTCACAATCGCATAGAACAGTATAAAATTCGGTCAGTGTAAGCAATGCACCACCCAGAACTCTTACTAACATCTGCTTGACAACACCAATAAGTCTCTCGTAGAACCCTCCCCAACAAGGAGCGCTGGGAGGCAAAAAATTCCATCTGATTTTCCTCATATTGGAAAATGCAACAACATTGTTCCAGTCAACAGAATTTAGCATGTTGCTGACACCGATGGCCTCCTTCCTAAAGTCAATAAGTAGGTTAGGTATTAATTCGATCAGATTAGCGCTTTTCTCAAGACCGCTATTTAACGAGACACCATTAATGTCTTTCGCAGAGGCGTCAAAAACGGGTCTAATCTTGGTTGTTGCACTCGACTCCTTTATTACGGCGTCATGTGGCATGAAATGCCCAGTTTTTGAATCTTGGCATGGGGCTTCTTCAATTATTCCTAGTGCCAAGCATTCTTTAAAAGCAGCATCGTATGCACCTGCCCTACCTAAGGATTCTAGTCGCTTCGTAGTCGACAGAAGTCGTTTCCTAGCTACCTCGTAGTTGGGCTCAGGTCTGAGAATATTTTCGCGCCATGCGAGACAAACCTCGTACCTGGTCTCTTCATTTACAGAGATAGTTTCATTGAAACGTTGTAATACTTCCTTGTCTCGAGACTGCTTTAAAACTTGTTCACTGGGGTCCCGGATACCCAGAATTTCTAAATCCCACAAGTCCGATATTTCTGGTCTAAAAGAGCTGTGAAGGTTCGTCATCATCGACGTCGTATAGACACCAGTCGTGACGGGACCTTGAATCGTCCAGCCCATTTTAGTCTGAACTGCGGTTAATTGACTGTCGAGTTGTAAAAAATTACCAGTCATTAGCATACCTGAGAAGTCAGAACCAAGAAGAAGAGTCACATCGTCAGGAGTTGCCGTCGATTCCGTCAAAATTATACCCTTCTGTCGTAGTTGCTCAATCAAAACATCAGACCTAACTTTAGGCAAAATACCGCAAATATTTTCTTGTCCTAAAACAGAAATTTGTAAAGAAAAGTCATTACACAGGCTTTTTAGACAGACATCGTAGACCGAATTATTTTCAGTACAAGTTTCGATGCCACCAAATAAGCAGTGCGTAAGTTTCTCCACACGAACGGGCTTTAAACCTAGTTGTCTAGCTAAATCTTTTTTGATGTACGAACGTTGAGCCCCAGAATCGATAAGTACTCTTACAAAAATCTCCTTGTTGCCCGAAATGAGTTTTATCGCTAAAGTTTGCATAAGAAACATACATTGGTCGTGATGGACATGATCGTGTTGCGAAAGTTCGTACAGCTTCCGGCCATAAAGTGCGACCATTTCAGAGGCTGTATCCTCTCGAGCTTCATCAAGCACCCAAGGACGTTGAGGGATTAGTACCACTTACTTCGACTCAGACTCAGAAAGACACTAGCGTGGGAGCCTCAAACACTGACGTAATTGGACAACCGACTGTGACTCGTTTTGGACGTTTGTCTAGGCCACCCGCACGGTTTAATTTTATGTAATTTTGTATGTTCTATTTACCCTTTATGTATGATCTTTGGACCTTCCGGTCCTCCCTGGCCGGGAGTGTCACAAAAATACCATAGCAACAAATAAAACATATGTGTCAGTTGGGAAAAAGTCGTTTCTCTGTAAGCTTCTAAAATAATATCCAAAACAGAGGCCATTGAGGAACACGGCGAGGCTCTCACTGTGTCTCTTGACATCTCAAAGGCTTTTGCCCGGGTCTGGCACGCTAGCCTCATTGGAAAGATTCCTTTATATGTAGCGCCTGTAGGTCCTGAGGGAACGGTCTATTCGAGTAGCCGTTGAGGCTGCTCCTCTGACCTGTTGGCTATCCATGCCGGGGTACTTCAGAGTTCTGTTTTTTTCACGACTCTATGCTTGCTACATCTGCTGATACCAGGTATTATTGGATATGCAGATGATAGCACAGTTGTGGAAATATATTTAACCAGTGCACGAGCTAACAGTGCTGAGACGCTGTCTATGAGAGAGGCCATGATCGCTTCAGGCTGTGTCTGATTGGGATGATACCAACCTTGTAAGGTTCAATACCTCTAAGATACAGGCTTGTCTCTTTTCCGTTAAAAGAAGTCCTTTCACCTTAACTCCAACTTTCCGGAATACATTTATTCAGGTATCTGACCACCTTAACCTCCTTGGCGTGGAATTACCGCCTAATCATCACCATGTGAAGTAAAGCATCGTGAGGAAACCTACTCATCTAATTCCAGATGTGTATGAAGGTCGCGTTGCATATGCACACGTCCGTAGGTGCATATCTCAATGCCCTACACGTGATCGCGGGTGATGCTTACTGCAACACCAAGGCATCCGCCGTTCATCCCTTGAATAGCACGGTTTATTGTGCCACACGATAAGAAAGAGAATAACACCTAATCTCCATTTCGGTCGAACCAAGGCAAAAGTAATTGCAATGAAGTTGGGCATTCTCTATCAAGGTCAGACTGTACTTTACACCTGGACAGCTTCTCACCTTATATCAAGCACAAGTCCGATCTGTATGGAGTGCTGTTTCACCTGGGATGGATCAGCCCGCTCTCAGCTGGATACCTTGGACGCCATAGACCGAAGTGGACATAGCTGTGTCAAAAACAAGCTCCAAAACCTTGAGCATCATCGCAAACTTGCCTGTCTTTCGGTGTCCTATCGGATTCATTTCGGAGAATATGTGCAAGAATTACTCGACCTCATTTTCCCAGCACCATCTCACCTTGGGTAAACGCAATGCAGGGAGAGGTTCCATCCCTTTGTTGTTGATAATCAGCCTAATCCGCACGAAGCGTTATGCTTCCTCATTAATTATGCGGACAGCGATGGAGTGGAACTCCTTGCTGGCGTATTTTCCGACTTTTACTAGTTGAGGTTCTTCAAGGCGAGAGTAAACAATTTATTTTGTATGTACCTTCGTCGAATAAATCGTCACTTTCCGTCAGGTGAGATGTAGTCAAACGCATTAAAATGTTTAGTAAAAAATAAAAATAAAACTTATGTTAAAGATGTTAACAGGCACTTTTATGTAGTATGAAAACCTTAATATTTATTATAAATTAAGTCATACTTCAGATTATGCTCTCAGTTTATTTTGTTGCTGGAGAATTTCAGCACTTTAGCTACCACGCGATGTAATGATGCCAAGGGCTTGCCAATTGTAAATTTAAAAAAAACTACACAGAATTCATAGTTTCTAAATAAACTACTATTCCTATTCTTCAAGTTCATCGTCGAAAATTTTCGACAAAGTATGACTGTGTTCAGCTAGTAATTATGTTTTAACTAATGGCGACTCTAAGTAAAGTAAGGGCATCGATCGCCTTATGGCGTAAATGTAGTCTATTTTTGCAAAATGTCTTATTTTTACTTTTATTTTTAACAGGAATCCATTGGAGATGGATGACTTCGATGATGATGATACGGAAGAAACCTTCGATGATAAAGACAAGGATGTCAAAGTACCAAACAAATACAACTTGCAAGCTGGTCCTGTATAGACTAGCCTACTTATATATTGTGCTAAAAGCCTGACTTGCGATAAATAGATGTAAGAGACGTAGGTAGAGAGGCTACCAGTAGCAGTAAGATCTGTTTTAAGGACTCATACCCAGTGGTTTGGCAAATTACAAGTGTTGGATGGATGAATAAACTTAGTTTTATGTTACTTATATTAAAATACATACATATATACTTCGATACGGAATATAATTGGTTAGTGAATACTTGCCAAGTTACACAATTAGTATACCATCTTTCAATAGAAATTTCTAACAATGTAAACAATAGCCTAACCTAAAAATTAAATTATTTCTTTATAAAACAATCCTGATAAGAATGTTTTCAGTTATTAATGTTACAAATTAATAATGTTACATTAATAACCGCAAACATTGGTATCAGAATTGTTTTACAAAGAAATAATTTAATTTTTAGGTTAGTTATTGTTTACATTGTTGGAAATTTCTATTGAAAGATGGTTTAGGTCACGTTTAGGTAGCACATGACATAAAAACTTTTCTTTTAAGCAAATAAAAACGTTGTACTCGTATATTAGCTATTATTTGGAGAAGTCTATGAATGAATAAACTTAGTTTTATGTTACATTAGCTATCATTTTTATTACGTTTGAAAAATAAGGGTTAGCCTGTTTCGTTTATACATAAGTATATAATATATCATTTAGGGATATTTTACGATGATTAACCCGCTGATCTACATTGCTAAAATATGTGCTTTTAGAACATAGATTATTTCTATGCTATTAAAATATAAACTAATGTGGTTACTTCATTAGATTTAAATATTTTACTTAGCGTTTAATTGGTCTTAAGTGTAATTTAACCAAATCGTAAAGGTTATGCTGAAAATGTGAAATGTTTGTTTTGTGTGTATGTATGGGTTGATGGAAGACGATTAAACTGTTAATTGTTCAGCATTGTTTGTTGTGTTTTTTTAAAAGTGTTTTTATATTGTTAAGTATCTATATACTTCTAAATATCTTAGGTAAACTGGCGCGGGGATACTCTAGTTCAAAAAGAGTGAACCTGCTGAAGAACTAGAGATTAATTTCACTACTGAGCCACATTATAAGCTGTTTTCCAGAGTAATTACTAATCATCTCGCACTCAGGTTAGATGACTTCCAGCTTTTCTAACAAGCTAGTTTCCAAAAGGGCTTCAGCACCATAAATACAACAAAAAAATATAGATACGGTGCGGAAAAATATACAAAAGACAGAGAAGTATAATCATTAATCAGCCACTATGCTTGGCGTTTGTGGATTATGAGAAAGCCTTTGGTTCCATTGAGATCTGTTTTGTGCTACATCGAAGTGTTTGTACGAAAATGCAACTATGTCGGTCCGCCTTCAGGACTTGAATTCGAAATCTATCCAGCTACGACGAGGGGTGAGATAGATAGACGTTTTACCTCCAAAACTGTTGACCGTCGCCCTGGAAGATGATTTGTAGTTTCTGGATTGGGGTTTAATCGGCATCAGTATCAACGTCGAGTACATCACCCACCTTTGATTCGCTGACGATATCGTGGTCATTGCTGATACTCTGAAAGACCTAGGCACAATATTCGATGGCCTTAGTAAAGTCTCTCAGCAAGTGGTTCAACAGTCTTCTGAAGGTTGAAAACTATACACTCGAAGCTGTTGGCGAATATGTTGCCTTGGACAAACAGTCCAGTTAGGTTAGAAAAGTGTGATGTGCTTTGTTTGTGCAGAAACATAAAACAAAGCACATCACAGTTTACATCGATACAGGTTTTTATTGTAAATTTTGGTCACTAGGCAAGGTTATCAGTAGGCGAGTCGTTTGTCGCTACGTCCAAAAAGTTTAGTCCAAATGGACGTAACAGCACCTTCCAATTTTACCTACTTTTGTTATCGTTGTTTCATCCGCACGTACAAAGTACAGTCAGCTTAAAAACGGATTAATATTACTAACGCAATATTATTTTACTTACTTTGTATTACTGGAATAAAATATTAAAATAAAGCCAACTACAATGTTTTAATAAAGAAACATGCAGTGTTGGATATGACCATGATGAGTCGAGTTCTCTAAACAGGTTTACTCTATACAATTCAACAATATCTCTTTCTTTTTACTTATATTGCCATCTCTTCACTTTCATATATTGCTATCTCTTTCTTTTCACATTTAATAATGACGTCTTTTAGTGAGTGACGTCAGTCTTACTTGTGCCTTCGTAAAGTCCAATTGTCCTAAAATGCGTAAATAGTGTCAAAAAACAAAAATGTGAATGTTTTTAGTGTTATGTATGCTGGAGGTAAGTACATATACTGTAAACATTTCTTGTAAAATAAATACCACGTGTAGTTTTATTTTAGACTCAAGTCGTGATTTATCTTAAACACATTTTAAATTTATTAAATTTTTTAGGCTTTCTGTAGCTGACTGTACTTATCTCCCTCAGATTTTCATTTTCGGACGTAACGATGACAAGAAAAGTAGGTAAAATTGGTAGGTGCTGCTTCGTCCATTCGGACGAAACTTTGAAGACGCAACGACGAACGACTCGTAGCGTGTAGTTTTCTTTACTTGTCTATGGAAAGGAACCCGCAATCGAAGTTCATCGTCATCATTGGGCTGTTTAATTCATTGATATTTTGTAGACACAGTTAACTTGAGACACAGTTAAGGAAACGCAGGGCTGGCCATGACCACAGCATATAAATTCGCATACATATCTTAGTAAACAATAAGTGTTATATAAAAACCATTTATTAAAAGTAAAAAAGCAGTACCAAAAGATTATACACTAAAATTATCTTCGTACATATTCTTCAAATTATCATCAAGCACTCCATCATCATTGAAGAGTGGCATCCTGGCCATTTCGAGGGACTCTTCAGAGTAGTCATTGGACTCATCAGAGTATTGATCAGCCACGTGATCCTGGTATATCTTCTCACATTCTGACGGGTGCTCGCTTCTTAATGTGCTATGGTGGTACCCGATGCCGTCGATTTCGCCGACTGTGTAGTACAAGCCTGACTCCGTGACTTCGAAGTGTTTATCTGTTGGACAAAGACGGTATGGCGTAAGAATGTTGTTATAAAGTTAGATTCTTGGTAAAGATAAGCTTAAAATTTCCAGCTAGTTAGCTAATAGTAAGCCAGCGCAAAAAAATTAGAAGGTGTCAATTCGATTTTTGCGTGTATTTGTTACGTAATTTGCGAACTGATTTTGATGATTTTTAAAACTGATAGATTATGTCTCCAGGTTGTTCCCGTATGAATTTCATCATAATCGGTTAAGTATATTATTAGAAAATAAACAGAAATGTTCACAGGTGGTGGTGACAACTTTTCATCACATGGTCTATGATTCAAGTAATACAATTCTAGACTCTAGATAGTCTAAATTCTTTTTATATTGGCTTAACCACCTTTCAACTTAGAAAACTGTACAAGTTTCATCAAAATCGGTTAAGTAGTTTTCAAGATATGGACTATTAAGTGTGTATGTACTAATCACTGGAAAACACGTCGACGTCGTCGTTGGTTTAAGGTTCCCCAAGAGCACAGTATATATATTAGTACTAACGTACAGTATGGACACTCCCTGCCGCTCTCTAGATTCGACCTCACCCCCCCGTCACTCAGATTGGATGTAGATTGGGTACCAAACGTAAAGGACGAGCTACGCAAGCACTTTTATTCACTATATTCACTTTGCGCGCCGCTGTGATTTCGTTCACAGGAATAAAAACCAACCAGTTACCGAACGTAAAGGCCCAACTGAACTCTTTTTTTTCATACTTGTCTTATGTTGTAAACGAACACCGCTCGAACAACAAACAACACTTTCCGAATACACCATACACATTATGAGACTATAAAACATTGTAAATGGTAACTGCGACGTGGACATATGAATTAACACAGAAAACTGCTATTATTTTATACATCTTTTAACACTTTTTCCATAAAATTGCGAAATTGATAAAGGATTTTGTCACAGATTAAAAATCGACATGATTGTTTTGTTGCTATGGTGTAGAGATGGGACGCGGACGAAGTGAATGTCTGAATGAATGATTTTGAACTGTTGTTGCGAGGTAAAAGTTGGGTCATCTTTGGGCTCAACTGTACAATAGGGTACATCGATTTGGCAGTCCGCGATTTTTTGGTAAGAGATAGGCTTTAGCTGAACATCCATACCAAATTTCAAGGTTAGGAAACCAGCGGTTTTTGAGTTATGAATTTTTGAAAATTGTATTTTTAGGTATTCTTTGGTCTTTATTATGTGAGTTTATGTAGGACCAAAGATGACTTATTACTGATTGTATATTTCGGATCATCAGAAGGGTTTTGGCCGTATCTAAGAAATAAACTCGTCTTCGAGAAGTTTTGGAGTGTACAATTAATATTCACACACGTTTGCAACACGAGGCTTCACGATGATTCGGATGAAAACCGATTATTTTATAGACTGCGATGAGTTCGGCACGGGGCTGGCTTCCCAAGTTGACAGTTCAGCTGCTCGATCAAAAGTGTTCGTAAAATAATTGGCGCATCTGTCGTAGCCTCTGTAGGTAGGCTGCATTGTCTTTATTGTTTCGATAATCACAACGATTCTGATTGGCTAACAAACAAGTACCAACACTACCAACTTCCGGGTTCCGGTCTCGCACAGACCATGCCTTGGCCAAAGATGACTATTATTACTACCCTAGCTAACCGCTTGACGTTTCAAGATAAAAAACACGGTGCTTCGATGCATGCATAGATGGCGCCACGTCCTTGCGCTCCGACATATAATTTGATTCCTAAGATTCATAATATGGGGTTAAAACCCCCAACAAACTTTCGGGATCCGAGGGGGATGTGGGAGTATCAGGGCGGGGAAAGCACGCGGGGCCGACTTGAGGGCAGACAAACTTGGGGGTAACAAATCGAAAACCAGGGGGTAATCTGTTAAGGTCAAGGTCAATCAGTCAAGGTCATTTCAAGGACAAGGTCTAAGTCAATTTGATCCCAAAGATTCATAATATGCGATCCGCGAGTGAGGTACGGGGAGTTCTAAATAGAAGCGGGAGCGAGCGTAGCGAGCTCGGACTTTCGGAGCACCCCGACTCGGATCCGTTAGGTTCGGAGACTGTGCGGGGAGGCGAGCTTAGCTTGCCTCCCCGCACAGTCGTAGTGTTAGGTTTAACATAAGAATGCAGAAGTAGGAGCCCCGAGTTTGTCGGCCCCGCGTGCTTTCCCCGCCCTGATACTCCCACATCCCCTTCGGATCCCGAAAGTTTGTTGGGGGTTTTAACCCCATATTATGAATCTTAGGAATCAAATTATATGTCGGAGCGCAAGGACGTGGCGCCATCTATGCATGCATCGAAGCACCGTGTTTTTTATCTTGAAACGTCAAGCGGTTAGCTAGGGTAGTAATAATAGTCATCTTTGGCCAAGGCATGGTCTGTGCGAGACAGGAACCCGGAAGTTGGTAGTGTTGGTACTTGTTTGTTAGCCAATCAGAATCGTTGTGATTATCGAAACAATAAAGACAATGCAGCCTACCTACAGAGGCTACGACAGATGCGCCAATTATTTTACGAACACTTTTGATCGAGCAGCTGAACTGTCAACTTGGGAAGCCAGCCCCGTGCCGAACTCATCGCAGTCTATAAAATAATCATAAAGGTTTGTTGGGGGCTTTAAATGGGTGGCGGGGACTGGGCCCCCTGGACCCCATATCATGAATCTTGGTGATCAAATTGACTTACACCTTTTTTTGGAATAAACGGTAGCGATTTTCGCCGTCAGAGAAGTGGATGACCTTTTTTTTTACTAAGCGGCAGCGATTTTCGGCGTCATAGAAGTAGATGACCTTTTTTTAATAAGCGGTAGCGATTTGTCGATCAAAGACTACCTAACAAAAAAGATTACCCCCTAGTTTTCGATTTGTCACCCCCAAGTTTGGACCCCATATCAAAGAGTACCTAAAAATACAATTTTAAAAAAATTCATAACTCAAAAACCGCTGGTTTCCTAACCTTGAAATTTGGTATGGATGTTCAGCTAAAGCCTATCTCTTACCGAAAAATCGCGGACTGCCAAATCGATGTACCCTATAGAACAGTTGAGCCCAAAGATGACCCAATTTTTACCTCGCAACAACAGTTCAAAATCATTCATTCAGACATTCACTTCGTCCCATCTCTACACCAAAGCAACAAAACTATCATGACGATTTTTAATCTGTGACAAAATCCTTTATCAATTTCGCAATTTTATGGAAAAAGTGTTTAAAGATGTACAAAATAATAGCAGTTTTCAGTGTTAATTCATACGTTTCATCGCAGTTACCATTTACAATGTTTTTTAGTCTCATAATGTGTATGGTGTATTCGGAAAGTGGTGTTTTTTGTTCGAGCGGTGTTTGTTTACAACGAAAAGTATGAAAAAAAAAGAGTTTAGTATTCACACTGTTGCATCTAAGTAAATAACTAACAAACATTTCGTGACCAATACCGCCGGTGTGATTCAACCCTACCTGCATTCTTGCCTATAGATACGTCAGTTATATATATGTATATCATTTCTCGCTCGTTTGTATGGAGTGTCCGGGGTGTGCCAAGAGGATCGAGTTTCTATACAAACGTAGTTTTAATATGAAAACTACATGCTGGATTGAATCTAAACTTCGTAAATATATTGAGTAGACACATATCAATGTTTGTAATAAGTTTGCAATTTATGTAAAACGGAAAAAAATAAGAACAGTTTTAAAGTTTCAGTACAAACTAATTTAAGGCTTTGTTCAGATACCTACGTTTCAATTTACTACGATGAGAACTAAATAAAAACATCGACATGTGTCTACTCAATATATTTGCAAAGTTTGGATTCAATCCGGCATGTAGTTTTAGTATTAAAGCGGGACTACGTTTTGTATGGAAACTCGAGCCTTCTGGGGACCCTTAACGCGGCAATTTTGTGAATGAATTCGGTTGTTCTCAACGTTTTTAGCGTAGTCAGTTATGCTTGTTTAAAAAAGTACTTGACCGATTATGATACAATTTATATGGGACCACCCTGTAGACATAACGTCGTCATCATCATATCAGCCGAAGGACGTCCAATGCTGGACATAGGCCTCCCCCAAGGATTTCCACGACGATCGGTTTTGCGCTGCTCGCATCCAGCGGCTTGCCGCGACCTTCACCAGGTCATCGGTCCACCGAGTGGGAGGCCCGCCTTCGCTACGGTTTTCGGTTTTCGGTGTGCGGTCGCCACTCGAGAACTTTACTGCCTCGCCAATAGCTACTTAAGTTTAGCAATTCTGAGAGCTATGTCGGTTGATTTGGTTCTCCTACAGATTTCCTCGTTTCTGATTCGATCACGCAGAGAAACTCCGCGCATAGCACGCTCCATTGCCCTTCGGGTGATCTTGAGCCTTATTATGAGGCCTATAGTAAGTGACCATGTCTCAGTTCCGTAAGACATAACGTTTTTTATTAAAAAAACGAGTAATAATCGGTAAAAACATCAGTAAAAATGCAAAAAAAATACATAAAGACGAGAGAACCTCCCCCTGTTTAGAAGTTGGTTGAAAAAAAACCAGTAAAGTGCGAGTCAGAACCGCGCACAAAGGGTTCCGTACTAGATGGCGCTAGTTTCTTCACGTTTAAAAAAACATGTTTTTTGTATGGAGACTACACTTTTTTGTATACAAATTACAATATTAAGACCGCCTACTTGTACATCTCATGAGATCCTGCGTCTGTGAAATAGTTCTTATTGTTTAGTAATTTCTTTTTCACTTGTTTATGAGAGACCAGCAGAATATAGATAATCAATCACGGTCGATATGGTCCGGTATGATGACAGTGGCCACAGTTTAGTTATTTCTTTTTCACTTGTATGAAATAGACCAGCACAAAATAGATTATACATACTCACGGTCGATATGGTCCGGTATGATAACGGTGCAGTGGTCATAGTTTAGTTATTTCTTTTTCACTTGTATAAAAGAGATCAGCAGAATATAGATTATAGATACTCACGGTCGATATGGTCCGGTATGATGACAGTGGCCACATTTTAGTTATTTCTTTTTTACTTGTATAAAAGAGACCAGCACAAAATAGATTATACATACTCACGGTCGATATGGTCCGGTATGATAACGGTGCAGTGGTCATAGTTTAGTTATTTCTTTTTCACTTGTATAAAAGAGATCAGCAGAATATAGATTATAGATACTCACGGTCGATATGGTCCGGTATGATGACAGTGGCCACATTTTAGTTATTTCTTTTTTACTTGTATAAAAGAGACCAGCACAAAATAGATTATACATACTCACGGTCGATATGGTCCGGTATGATAACGGTGCAGTGGTCATAGTTTAGTTATTTCTTTTTTACTTGTATAAAAGAGATCAGCAGAATATAGATTATAGATACTCACGGTCGATATGGTCCGGTATGATGACAGTGACCACAGTTTAGTTATTTCTTTTTCACTTGTATGAAATAGACCAGCACAAAATAGATTATACATACTCACGGTCGATATGGTCCGGTATGATAACGGTGCAGTGGTCATAGTTTAGTTATTTCTTTTTCACTTGTATAAAAGAGATCAGCAGAATATAGATTATAGATACTCACGGTCGATATGGTCCGTTATGATGACAGTGGCCACATTTTAGTTATTTCTTTTTTACTTGTATAAAAGAGACTAGCACTGCAGAAAAGAGATTATAGGTACTCACGGTCGATATGGTCCGGTATGATGACGGTGCAGTGGTCATAGTTTAGTTATTTCTTTTTCACTTGTATAAGAGAGACCAGCAGAATATAGATTATAGATAATCACGGTCGATATGGTCCGGTATGATGACAGTGGCCACAGTTTAGTTATTTCTTTTTCACTTGTATGAAAGAGACCAGCACAAAATAGATTATACATACTCACGGTCAATATGGTCCGGTATGATGACGGTGCAGTGGTCACAGTTTAGTTATTTCTTTTTCACTTGTATAAGAGAGACCAGCAGAATATAGATTATAGATAATCACGGTCGATATGGTCCAGTATGATGACAGTGGCCACAGTTTAGATTTCTTTTTCACTTGTATGAAAGAGACCAGCACAAAATAGATTATAGATACTCACGGTCGATATGGTCCGGTATGATGACAGTGGCCACAGTTTAGTTATTTCTTTTTCACTTGTATGAAAGAGACCAGCAGAAAATAGATTATAGGAACTCACGGTCGACATGGTCCAGTATGATGAAGGTGCAGTGGCCACAGGTTAGTTATTTCTTTTTCACTTGTATAAAGGACACCAGCAGAAAAAAGATTATAGGTGCTAAGGATCCATATGATTCGGTATGATGACAGTGGCCACAGTTTAGTTAGGTATTTCTTTTTCACTTGTATAAAAGAGAACAGCAGAAAAGAGATTATAGGAACTCACGATCGATATGGTCCGGTATGATGACAGTGGCCACAGTTTTCTCGATCCTATCGTCGTAGTAGTCAGCGAAGAAAGCGACGTGGCCCCCCTCGTAGACTTGGTGCCCAATGTGCTTCTCGGTACAGTCAGCTAAGTCCACCAAGTGCCTTCTGCCGCTTTTGTCAACGTGGACGTGTGGGTGGGGGTGTGGCTCGGGCGTGTAGGGGTGCGGTTCGTGGGGAGGAGGGAGTTCAGTTAGGGGAAGGAAGGTTTTGCCAATATGCTTGCCGACCGGCTTCACTTTTACTAGCCTGTGGATGTAAGTTGGGGAGATAATATTACGACATTCATATGGACATACTATAAAGTATTTTATAATGTATTTTTAAGGCTATCAAATCTTCACTCATTCGACAAAGTACGAGGACGACTGCAAGATGAAAGACTGCACGACTACGAAAGGGCGGCAAAATATTGTATTAACTTTTGAAACTCTGGTCTCATATTGTTCTTGAGAATCATCATAATCATCATTTTGATCGAAATCATTTCACTGACTAAAGTCACTCCAACTGATCTCACTTAGCTAACTCGGCTTCCTCCTGATGTGTGGTAGTTGTTGAGGATAATTAAATAAAGAGGGGGTATATTTTTATATTTTAATGATTTACGTATATGAACCATACTTTTTTGTATTCTTTAATATAAGTCAATGTATATTTAAAAGAGTTATTTGTACAGTTATTATAAAATATTTTGTATGGAAAATCTATGAACTTAATACAAATCCAATAGCACATCTTATCTTAAGTTGGTCGACTATTACTTCTAAACTAAGAAAGCCTACTTAGCCGTGACAGCTTTCCTTTTACATTAATTATGTATTCTACCATTCTGAATACTTCTGAGGTTTCTTGAAATGCGGTTTTGCTGGTAGGGGGTGGGGATATACAGCTCTACCAAAAGTCACCATTTTTTTTAACTTTAATACTTAATCTTTCGTA
Organism: Coleophora flavipennella; assembly: GCA_947284805.1. NCBI lineage: Eukaryota > Metazoa > Arthropoda > Insecta > Lepidoptera > Coleophoridae > Coleophora > Coleophora flavipennella. The sequence continues at coordinate 11,133,520 of OX369306.1, read as the reverse complement.
AACGAATCGTTTATTAGAAAAAAGATCATAACAGACCCTTAACAGTTTTAAAAGACCTATTCAATGATACCTCGGGTTACTTACCCGAGGTATCATTGAATAGGCCTTTTAAAACTTTTAAAACAAAAAAGGTCCTCTAAAATTTTTTGAAGTGAAAATTTCTTTAGCCGCGTTGGGCACCAGGGATACTCGGAGGCTCAAAACTTATGAAACTGTATTTGAGATGGGAAAAAACCACGGATTAGGCGACACTGTTACTGTTACCTGTTACCGTTACTATAACCAGGAACACTAGAAGAGTCAAAACTTATAAAACTGTAAATAGTTTTCACTTCTGTCGGCACTCCCGGAGTGGTGAAGTTTTATTCCATAACTTAATATGGGTCACATATTTGGATAACCATCGAAATTTCAGCTTTAAAGCTTACTTACTAGAGAAAACCGCATCAAAATCGGACTAGTAGTTTGGGAGAAAATGGCAACATTCTTTTGCACAAACACCCTCTCACCCCAAACGCATATACCGTCTCCGTTCTGTCGCGGGTAAAAAAACAGCCCTGACATATCGACGGATAAACAGACAGACGGACATGGCAAAACTGTAAGGGTTCCTAGTTAGACAAAGGAACCCTAAAAATAAAAGAGCGAGGACGACGAACATTTTGCTTTGTACACGACCTCTTAAATACCTACATCTTCCTAACCTTTTAATAATAAGTACTCACTTGTTCATAAATGGGCTCTTTACATTTATTTCTGCCCCACAATACACCACGACCGTCGACAGTAAACATATTAAAAACTCCATGGTTAAAAAAAGTCAACGAATTTCCAACTTTTTACACACAACCATCAGGATTTTTGTTCCAACTGCCAGTACTTATCTTCACATTTGGGCTTCAGGTTGGAAAGAGGTAGTATATAAAGTCTTACGCGAGGCGATTATCTAAAAGTTAACAATGAAGAAAAATTTACATTGTTCAATAGAACAGGTGGTTTGATATTAAAAGTTTTGTTCTATTTTTAATGTGGCCCTAAGTTCGGTAACGAGCGTAATCAATCACTAACCACATTCGACTTTTATAGCTTCATGACCGTGTTCCTGTTGTGATGTTTTGTTTTAGGATTTGTTTTTTGTTTCTGTTATTTAACGGGTGTGTTCAATACATCATAGTTTTTGAACGGGGCATCGTTTTTCAAACTAAATTCACAAAATAAATATTGGGATTTTTCTTTTAGTTTTTTTAGGGGAATTTCAAAACTATAAGAGACTGAGAAAAACGCTCATAAGAACCGTGATCTCAATTTTAGGAAGATAAAAATGGCGTTTTAAAAACCAAAAAATCTTGATAGATTCGGAGATATGGCTTTAAAAACAAATGTTATTTGTTATTTCGATTGTACATCGGGATATATGCACAATCAAAATGCCAAAATATGCATGCAAATATGCACTAAAAAAGGGCGAAATATGCACAAAATATGCACAGTAAAAAACCATTTATTATTACAATTTATGTTTCATCATCATCATCATCATATCAGCCACAAATCGTCCACTGCTGGACAAAGGCCTCCCCCAAGGATTTCCACGACGACCGGTCCTGCGCTGCCCGCATCCATCGGCTTCCCGCGACCTTCACCAGGTCATCGGTCCACCGCGTGGGAGGCCTGCCTACGCTACAAATATACGTCTACGTCCATAATACGTCCCAAATACCGCAGTGTCTCAAGACTAAGGTCTTTGACCAGTGTGTGTTGCCAGTGATGACTTACGGAACTGAGACATGGTTGCTTACTATGGGCCTCATAAGAAGGCTCAAGGTCACCCAAAGGGCAATGGAGCGTGCTATGCTCGGAGTTTCTCTGCGTGATCGAATCAGAAACGAGGAGATCCGCAGGAGAACTAAAGTAACCGACATAGCTCACAGAATCGCTAAACTGAAGTGGCAGTGGGCAGGGCACATAGCTCGTAGAACAGATGGCCGATGGGGCAGTAAAGTTCTCGAGTGGCGACCGCGCACCGGAAATTTACGTTTATTTAAACATTATATTTATATGTCATACATATATTCATATCAGTTATTGTTATAATTCTTGTGACAATAAACAATAACATATTTTTCCAGGTTTTCTACAGAAAACTTGTGACGTTTATCACTTAATATTAATTTATAGGCTGAAAATGACCTTTCGACGTCAACTGACGTTAACCGACAGAAATTGAAATTTAGCCAGCGAGCCAGTAGATCGGATTCATTGCGTTTGCTGAGCGTGTGCGAATAAGACGTGTCGACAGCATAATACAACCCGCCTAACACGTATAACTACTGAAATATGCACTATCAATTAAAAAGTACCTAAATATACAATAACGCTATAAAAATGGAATTATATGCATTTGCTTATGCAAACATGCAAATGCATATAATCCCATGTCTATACATCACTATACAAACCAAAAATTGTATGGAGACCATAGGTCTAAAGTTGCTAGAAGTTGTTCAAATTACTTGAAATTAACATTTTATTAAAGATACATTTTATTATACAATTGATAGGATGGATAATTGAAATGAAACAAAACCAAATATCTGCCACTTGCCTTAGTCCCACGAAATTAAAGTTATTCTAAAAATTGTTCGAAATGTCCTTCACTTTCGCCTAAGCACAGTCGACTTCGGCGAAGCACTCCCCGAGTTGCATTTCTCAATCAAATGTAGGGTATTGTAATTAGCATTTGACGGACTGAATATTTTAAATCATCAACAGTGTCATAGCGATTTTTGTACTTACACCTCGTTTTTTTAAGTGACCCCATAGAAAAAAATATGGGCGTCAGATCAGGTGACCGCGCTGGCCACTGGACTTCGCCATAGGTATGTACCTATCTTTGAGGTAATTTTGTGCAAAGCGACTATTGTGCGCAGGGGCTCCATCTTGTTGGAACTTCATGTTCCGCATTGCTGCCAAAAGCAAATCATCTAAATCATTATCAAGATTTCTGAAAATATCCAGGTATGTTGGACCTCGAAGGATCCCACCGTATAACTGAATGGACACGACTTTAATGTCTTAAATCCCACACCAACAATTAAATGAAAATCTAATTTGGTTGCTGCTTTCAGTGGTTCGCAAAGGATTTTCTGTGGACCAGTAATGGTTGTTGCGCCCTGAAAACATCCCTGAAAAGATACGTGACATTATAAGTTGACGTCATAAAAACTCTTAAAAGAGAAATGAATAAATCGGAGAAGTATTTCAGTTTACCATTATTTGAAAAGTTAGTCTCATCCGTCCATAGAATTCGGCTCAAAAAAATTGTGTCCCGTGTTACACGGCTGATAAACCAATTACAGAATGCTGATTTTCGCGCATGATCGCTTTCGAGAAGTTTTTGAAACAATACATTCTTGTTGTATTTACACTTTTTAGGTATTCTCATTATAGTACGCTGTACAATAGCCATTTCCGTAGCGATATCTCTCGAAGAAATATCCGGAAAACTCTCGACAAAACACAAAACATTTATTTCGACATCTCGACTGATGATGTAGGAATGTTTTTTGTGAGGCTTTGTGAAGATTCCGTACCTCAGTCAATTATTCAACATTGTGGTCAAAGTATAGCGACTTGGCGTTTCTTTCAGGGGGAATTCATTACGATACCAGTCAATTGTCCATGTTTGGTTCCTGTCACAGAAATGATACCCTCTCGATAACTTTGAACGGGGCATAGTTTTTCAAACTAATTTCACAAAAAAATATATTGGACTTCCCATACAAAGTTGGTGATCTGGCTGAATCTACACACTTGTAAAGAGGAGATGATTTTTTTTGTTGACGTACCCTATCGTGTGGGGTATCTTAAATTCTTTCAAAACTACGAAGGGTTTTCTGAAACTACTCAGGACATCTGAAAATAATTGTAAATAGTGGGCTATCAATTGGAATTGTAAAAATATCATAGATTTTCTATACAGAACCCTACTTTGCACAAGGCCGACTCGCACTTGGCTAGTTTATTTATGACTTTAATGGTATTTGAGGATAAGTGGTGCGCGAGCAGGAAGCGGCTCGCGAGCGTAGACAAGAGTTTTCTCCAAATTCCTCGGGAACTTCATTGAGCTATTCTGATTAACATTTTATGTCACTTCCCATCCCTCAACTATTTCTATGCAAAAAATCACGTCAATCCATTGCTCCGTTGCGACATCTTCGTGCGCATGCGTCAAAATGTACTTCCCCAGAGCCCTCGGGAACTATGACGGGCTATGCTAATAGTACACTAGTCTATGTCATTTCCCTCCATCATCTCTGTCAACAACTCGTTGCTTCTCAAAATCAACCAAAAAAATATTTTTTTTACGTTCCCTCAGAAACTGTATCGGATTACTTATGCTATTTTTACGGGATAAAAATACCTTCTCCATGACACAGGCTACGTGTATGCCGAATTTCATCAAGATTCGTGGAGGTGTTGAAGCGTGAGGAGGTAATAAACAAACACATTTTCACATTTATAATATTACTTTTACAACAATTCGTTGCTTCGTGGCGATGATAAAGAAATCAACCATCAAAACATATTTTTTTCGTTCCTTCAGAAACTGTATCGGATTACTTATGCTATTTTTACGGGATAAAAATACCTTCTCCATCACACAGGCTACGTGTATGCCGAATTTCATCAAGATTCGTGGAGGTGTTGAAGCGTGAGGAGGTAATAAACAAACACATTTTCACATTTATAATATTACTTTTACAACAATTCGTTGCTTCGTGGCGATGATAAAGAAATCAACCATCAAAACATATTTTTTTCGTTCCTTCAGAAACTGTATCGGATTACTTATGCTATTTTTACGGGATAAAAATACCTTCTCCATCACACAGGCTACGTGTATGCCGAATTTCATCAAGATTCGTGGAGGTGTTGAAGCGTGAGGAGGTAATAAACAAACACATTTTCACATTTATAATATACAGTGTAAACTCTGTCAAACGTCACCAGATATAATATTTCACTCTTTGAAACGTCACAATTTTCTGGCTCCAGTTGTTTAACTTTGACGCTAATTTCTCTCTGTATAACGAAAACTCTCGATAACGTCACATAATGCCCGGTCCCTTGAGTTTCGCTTTAGAGAGTTTACACTGTACTAGCTTTTGCCCGCGCCTTGGCGCACATGGACATCGTTTTTATGACTGTCTGTGAGGGTGACTGGTGCGGAGGCTCACGAGCGTGGATATGCGTTTTCTCCAGATCCCTCACTTCCAACCCCCTCAACCAATTTTATACAAAAAAAAACGTGTGGCACTCGGGGACTGCCGCGGTAAAGCTATCGCATAGCATTTTTTATCAACTTATGCAATTATAATTATTTATTTATTATTTATTTATGCAGTATTTATTCACTATTTTTTTATGTTTTACTGTTTTCGTGTGCTCCTTTTGATTAAAGGACCATATAGTCCTTGGGGCGCGGGATGTTTATGTAATAAATTAAAACTAAGAAAGTTACACCAGTAAAATTGTCTAAGTCCTTTTAGTACCGCAAATCGCTAATAGATGGCACTGTAAGTTTTTAGAACGTTTTGTATTTGCACTAAGACGATTAAGACAAACTGTATCAAAGGAAGCTGCTTTAACAGCGTATCATGGACATGTGTCGTCAATACTTAGTTATGGTTTGATCCTATGGGGAAACTCTGTCGACTCGGACAGAAGTTTCAAGCTACAAAAAAGGTTTATACGTGCAATTTGTAATTCCTGGTTTAGAGATAGCTGCAGACCATTGTTTAAGGAATTAAAAATGTTGCCATTGCCCTGCTTGTACATAAGGAAAGTTTGTCTATTTGTCAAGAATTATCCAGAATACTTTAGGAACCTGAGAGATGTTACCATAAGACAAAAAAGGGCTCAGTATATACATCTATTGCATCAACCTCCTTGTCACTCAGATATATATATAAGAAATATTTCTAATATGAGTGTCGCACTGTTTAATAAGCTTCCAGTTCAAATTAAAACGTTAGAAGGTAACCTATTTAGAAATAAGTTGACAGAATGGCTCTTAAATCACAGTTTTTATTGTAATAAAGAATTTTTAGAATTCAAAATTTAATTCTAAGTTCCTGCTGAAATATTTGCATGCTTTCTTGACGGCTGAATACAGTACTACCTATTAATTATGTTAAGACCTAATTGTAAAGTATTCTTGCAAATAAACAATTATCTTATCTTATCTATCTTATCTAGAACGCGGTAACGTTACGTTACGCTCGGCCGAGATACATGGTAGGCGGAGTGGGGGGTGTTAGGTTTTATTTTCGTTACGGAATTCCTTGAATCGGTCGCCGCGCTCAAAGCCCGCGATAAAAGCTATGCAATAGCTTAAAATCAATTGAATCCGTTCTTTCTTTCTTATCGTGCAGCACAATAAACCGTGTTAGGATAGATGAAAGGATAGACAACGGTTGCCAGGTGTTGCACTACTACCCGCAGTCACGTGTAGGGCATTTATATTTACACCTACGGACGTGTGCAACGCGACCTTCATATACACATTTGGTATTAGATGTGCAGGTTTCCTCACGATTTCCTTCACCGAGTAATTGGTAACTATATGTATATTGGTATATTGGCCGTCCGGATTTGAATTCGGGACCTCTGGGTAGGAGGACCGACTCGTTACTCCGTTGCGACGCCGACGTGCGCGATCGTGGAAATGAGTTATCTCCAGATACCTCGGGAACTATGTCAGAAAATTCTAATTAGTAAATTACGTCATTTCCTACCCCAACAATCATCTCTTTGCAAAAAATCACAATAATCCATTGTTCCGTTGCGATCCCTCACTGTATGCCCAGGGTTTGTCAGTGGGGACGCTACACAGGTGTAAAAAAATTGGTGTAGGACCCGTTAACTGAGGCTTCTACTCATCATACTGAACAGCTTTCCCCAAGGAACCCCTAGTCAATTCAAAAAAAAAAATTTGGAACCTCCATACTAAAATGCACAAAATTGGTCGATCAGCTGATCGATTTGTATGAAGAGTAAAACATTTTTTTTTGCGATTTCAGCAAAGTCGTAGAACAAAATGATGAGTAGCAGCACCATTAAACGGGACCTACACCAATTTTGTTACACCCTGTATAATAAACCTGGTAGTTTAGCGTATCTGCTAACACGCTCACACACACACACACACACACACACATACATATATCACTCACACTCACGCACACATACATAAATATATTTTTTTAGCAACATCTCTCGCAACTCGGTCCGGGCAATAGCAGAATAACAGCGTTTTGCCACAGATTACTAAATAGTTACTTGTTTTGCCTTAGGGTAAAAATTACGCTGAGCTTTATTGCCTTTTGTATTGCTTTTGTGTTTCCCTTTTTTTAAAAAATAAATAAATATTCCTTTGATGTTAGTATTAGGTATTTATAGGTAAAAAAATATATTTTTTTTTGTTTATCTACTCTTTTTTGTTTGTGTACGTAAGCAATACAATAAATAAATCATTCATTCATTCATCTGTTAGATATACGAGAGGGAATGTTCCGTTGCGATGTTAAAGAAATTAACCAAAAAAAGAGGATCTTTCAGTTGCCTCAGGAATTGCACCTGACTATGCTATTTTCGGTTATGCTATATGCGTCGGTGGTTTAACGGCTAGGGCCACCGCCTCCTGTCCGGGAAGTCGTGGTTCGAATCCTGCCACGTACGACTACCAATGTGGTTTAGAATTTAGATTTCATAATATGTACGTTTATCCGACGCTCTTACGGTGAAGGAAAACATCGTGAGGAAACCTGCACACGCCTGCGAAGAAATTTGAAGGTTGTGTGTGAAGTCGACTAACCCGCACTGGGCCCGCGTGGTCGACTAAGGCCCGATCGCCCTAATTCAGTGTAGACTCGAGCCCCTCGGTGGGGACCTATATGAGCTGATATGATGATACGAGTTGATATATTGTGTTCTTCTTTAGTGCCATTTTGTAGAAAAACATTTTAAATATGTTTTTGTATGAATACCTTCTTTCGAGTTTTTGTTGTCGAGTTGTTGGTTGCACTTGTGCCATATTTTAGATGTTTATAATTGTTACGAATAAGACAAAAATTTTAGAACCATTCTTGGAGGCATTTAAAAAAAATGAATTTTAAAAGCTTTTCATTAACTTGCAATGTATTCAGGTGAAATCTTGTAAGTTAAATTTCACCCACTTCCCGGTTTCCGATTAAGCTGAAATTTTGCATGCATATGTATATCGCGTGACATTGCAATATTATAAGCTTGTACCTAAAAGTTTTTAGGTTTTTTGATATTTTTTTACTTCCTCGATCCCTCAGTACGCGGTACCGTTAAAGCAATCGGTGAGTATATGTACGTAAGTTTCGAAAAACTCATTGGTACATTGGCCGTCCGGATTTGAACCCGGCACCTCTGGTTAGGAGGACCGAGTCGTTACCGGTTGACCCACCGACGCTTTTCAACTCGTATAATATATGTACTTTAAGTAAAATATTTGGCAAAACTGTGTAAAAAGGTAGCTGCCATACAAGTTCAATTTTATAAGTAGTTCCTGTGGGAAAGTGATGTTCTTCAGTTGCGGGCTTAATTTATTTTAAGTAGTGGAACGCCTCTTCCATCAGATCTCCCAAATAAGTGTAAAACTGCCAATAAATATAAAAAAAAACGTATCAGCCCATTTTCCTCCTCTTGTTAAGGAAGGTTTAATCGCATGGCGAAGTTTTTGTAAACATTGTTATATATCATTCAGTTTTGTGGGTCTAATGTTTATATATGTACTCATTTTTTCGATTAATAATTATATAAATAAAATAATAAATAAATGTATATGTTAACATTAGCGCATATCAGAATCTGAACACAATATCTCTGAATATTTATAAAATCCTATATTACCATTCCAGTAGTAAATTAGTGAAATTAAGTAACATTGATTAGCATTAAGTGAAAGGACTATAGCTATTAAGGAGGTGGCTGGGGGTTAAAAATGAAATACAGTTTTTAAGTGAGATTTGAGTAGTTGTTTGAAATTAAAATAAAACTGACATTGATATGGGGACCAGTTTTTTGGGTGAAGTATCCTACCTAGGTTAGGTAGGAATATGCAATGTACGTTACTGACTTCAGTAGCTGTAAAATACATAAATTTAACAAAAGATAAGTATAAGTTGATTACATTCTTTGCGTGTCAACACTTAACAAATTTGTTATTTGTAATTTGAAAAGTCCAACACTCCATGGCTGCATGATGTGGTTCTGTTTTTAACTGACGAGGAGGTTTCTCAATTCGACCGTTTTTTTTAATGTGTGGTCGCGTATAACTTCGTTGTTTATGTACCGATTTTTATGATTAGTTTTTTGTTGAAAAGGAGATATCCCAAGGGTGGTACCATGATAAGGAAACCATGATCTGGTGATGGCATCCCAGAGAAATCGAGGGGAACCTTAGTTTCCTGTTTGAAGATAGTAAATAGTAGCAGCAACTGTGACAAAGACTAGGAAACTTGCCAAAGTCTACTCTCCCAGACGGGAAAACTTGACGAGGAATAAGCCGGTTGTGTTGTGGCACACGTGACCAGGAGCATCACAAATAAAATTTTATTATAGTTCATAATATAAGTTCATATACGTCCCCACCGAGGGGCTCGCGCCTACCCTGAATTAGGGCGATCGGGCCTTAGTCGACCACGCGGGCCCAGTGCCCTGCGAGTTTCTTCGCGAGGTTATTATAGTTAATAACAAACAAAACAATTAATAAATAAGTATATTCGTCTACGAGAATCGTCCCTTCTTTTTCCTGTTCTTGTTGGTGACGGCGTCCAGGTGCCAGGTCTGATTGCCGCCGCAGGAGATCAACGTGTAGCAGCCACCGAACACGATCGGAGGGTCCGTGTCGGGGACGCACATGTTGTCCTGGCAGAACGTCGCTGTGCCTACAAGAAGGATAACGTTCCATTACGTGTTAAGGCTTGTGCAAAAATCCCCCCCCCCCCCCCTCCCTTCCCCTGGTGATATTTGGCGAGGTTCTTGGCTACCCCTCCTCCCCCTCACAACCTCACATGTATTTTTTTAATTCAGGCTAATTTTAAGATTGGTAGGTATGTAGCGGGTGGGGTCAAGCGCGGTCAAGGCCACACGCGCCAAAACTTCGGTAAATAAATAGATTTGGCTATTTTGAAGTATTTAACAAGTGAAGATTTATTTTTAATGAAACCGAGAAAAACTATCTACTCATGTGTTAAATTTTTTTCTTCGTTCGTTGACTGCAGAAAAATACACATGAGTTCTCCTTATACCCAGGGATAGGTCTATTTAACTCTATTTACATCCTGTATATAATATCTGCACGCATGAAGGACCGAAAAAGAGTCTTAATAAGGCAACAGAAGGCCACTACCAATATAAATACACCCTGTATGCATGGTTAAGTGGTAGTTTTTGTCCAAAGCGTTCTGTTTCATCGTTTATTATGTAAAATACTTAGAATTGCATTCTAGGCCTATTTAGACAGCGTTGTTATTTACTATTAGGTGAGGAGTTGCCAAATGCCCTTCGGTTCTCAATTTATTGAGAGGAGCTGCCAAATGCTCTCCAATTCTTGTGGGGAGCTGTCAAATGCTCTCATATTCTTGCAAGGAGCTGCCAAATGCTATCAAATTCCCTTGGGGAGCTGTCAATAAATCACAAATTCTTGCGAGGAGCTGCCATATGCTCTCAAATTCTTTAGTCCACTGCCAATGACACGTCATCTGTAAACTACTTACCTATATATATGTAACTCCGAAACTTACCAACATATCCAGTAGGTCTGGCCTGTCGTTTGTTCTTCACGTAGTCCACAACTGCTTTCGCCAAGGCATAGAAATGTTTGCTGGCTTTATACCGCATCTTCGCTAAAGCAGCATCGCAGTCACTTTTGTCAGCTCGGCAATGGTACACCAGGTTTCTCGTGTTGGTTTTGATCATCTCTTCCCGAAGAACTTGGTATTTCGAGTCGGTGTAGAGCATTTGGGCGAAACGGACGTTCACTGAATAATTTAAAATGTTAGACTGACTATTAAGTATAATCATCATCATATCAGCCGAAAGACGAACACTGCTCGACAAAGGCCTCATCCAAGGATCTTCACGACGACAGGTCCTGCACTGCCCGCATCCAGCAGCTTCCCGCGATCCTCAGCAGGTCGTTGGTCTACCGCGTGGGAGGCTTGCCTACGCTACATCTTCCGGTGCGCGGTCGCCACTCGATAACTTTACTATCCCAACGGCCATCTGTTCTACGAGCTATGTGGCCCGCCCACTGCCACTTCAGTTTAGCTATTCTTTGAGCTATGCCGGTTGCTTTGGTTCTCCTGCGGTTTGCGGATATCCTCGTTTCTGATTCGATCGGGTACGGAAATTCCGAGCATAACTCGCTCTATCAAATACCTATTTACTTCAAAACGCGACCAGTTAAAGGCCCGACCACCTGCGACCGTTTCATACAATTACGAGGGAGGCATACATAAATGCCCTCATTACGCGAGGAGTTTCGCTGCGAAGATTGGCTACATAAACCATCTTCGAGCGCACGCGCGGCAAACCGACTAGGAGTTGAAGTGGACGCCATGACCGAAATCGGTCGGATAGATCATCATCATCACTTACTTCAAATAAAACAGAAATAACCACTTAATTATTATTATGCCACATTTTTAATCGTCTCCGTGGCGTAGTGGTTTGTTCACTCACTTCACACCTAGGAGTTTTGGGTTCGATTCCCAGCGGAGTTTAACTTTTGTAAGGCTTGGGTTGGTTGGTGGTAAGACATTTTCTAATTTGATTCGTATTTTATTACAATTACATAGCTCGCTCCATTGTTGCCCTTTGGGTGACCCTGAGCCTTCTTATGGGGCCCATAGTAAGCGACCATGTCTCAGTTTCGTATGTCATGACTGGCAACACACACTGGTCACAGACCTTAGTCTTGAGACAATAATAAATATGATTATTCAATAATTTCGTCAGTACACTTGATCGTTTTAAAACAATGGTTGTAAATTTTCGGGTCGTCTGGTGCACAATAATCGCTTGAATCGTTCCTATTGACTGTCTTTATTCTACTTTTATTTTTTATTTATTTTTCATTTTCTGTCTTTATTTTTTCATTTTGCTATGAAATTATAATCGCGCGGGTTACGCGATAATTATGACACTCTTATGAATATTTTTACCATCGCAGAGAAAATCCACTTATCTGTGGTAATTAAATATCTGATTTTCTACTAACAAAAAAGTACTACTTGTTAATAAAAAAAAAACTAGGTACTTATTATGCAGGTGTAACAGAATTGATATAAGGGGCCATCGATTGGGAACGTACTCATTAAAGTGAACAACTTTTCTAAAAGGAAGAAACGGCTTATCTATTTTCAGACTCAATACGCGTTTATGGCCCCCTACATTTACAACATAATAGTATCTAGACAGGTAGATCTTCTAGATTCCACTAAGAACACTTTGAAAAGAAAAATTAAAGAATGGCTGCTAGGACTTGACTACCAAGGCACAGAAAACCTACTTAGTGTACAGAAATAGGCACAGTAACTCTCTCTCTCTCTCTCTCTCGCACACACACACCCACACTTGCACACGCACACACACATACACACACACACACACACACACAAACACACACGCACAAACCATTTAAGTGGATTAGCAATAACTATACTTAGTTTTATTTTTTTTCTCCTATTCTCTTTTTAAATGTATTATTATATTATGCTGATAACGCACCAAGTCTTATTGTCAACACCAAGTGTAATAAATAAGTTCTTTTGATAGGAAGGGACTAGTTTCTGTAACACAGGCGCTGCCTAGTACAGATACTAGGGTCTGCACACCCAGATGTTCCTAAATAATTTAAGAAACTTATATGATAAGACTTCTTAAAGTGAATAAATTATTATAATAATTATTATTAATTATAATTATCATATACCAAACTAGCTGTACCGGCGAACTTCGTACCGCCTTATACTACACTACACTACACTACACTAAACTACACTGCACTACACTAAACTACACACCACATACCACACACCACACACCGCACACCACACACTACACAATAAACTACACTACTTTTTGTAGATGATTCAAATTTTTTAGGTTATTTTTTACACCTTGGGTACATTATTAGATTTTTAGTAAGGACCCCTAATTTTTTGAAAATATAATATAGCTAAAAGCGTCGGTGGCTCAACCGGTAACGACTCGGTCCATCTAACCAGAGGTACCGGGTTCAAATCTGGACGGCCAATGTACCAATGAGTTTTTCAAAAACTTACGTACATATACTCACCGATTGCTTTAACGGTGAAGGAAAACATCGTGAGGAAACCTGCAAACACCTGCGAAGAAACTTGGCACAACGGTGGGGACGTATATAAGCTGATAAAATAATAATATAGCCTATAGCAACCGCGGATAGTGTAGCTTCCCAATGGTGAAAGAATTTTCCTAATCGGTCCAGTAGTTTCGGAGCCTATTCAATACAAACAAACAAACAATCAAATCATTCGTATTTATAATATTAGTATAGATTGGTTGCACCCAGTTTCCTACTTACACCCAGCTCCGACCAAGTAACCGTCTATCTTTCCCACATAACTGACTATATGGGCCAAGACCCACACCAGGAGCACGCCTTTCATGTCTATGTGGGATACTGACCCCAGGTGGCACTTCCACCAGACCACAGCTACATAACGATCCAATTAGAGTTGTTGCCTGAAAATAAATTGGCAATGAAAACTAATGGATGGCGATATCGTTATGATAGAGGTGAAATGCTGTTTCGAAGAAAACGTGAGATTTGTTTTAATCGTAACTAGCTTTTGCCTGCGACTTCGCCCACGTGGATATCGATGGTATGCGGTGCGTGAGCCGCAAGCGGCTCGCGGGGAATCATGCTCCTAAATCAGTTAGGTAGTATTTGAGTTTATAGCGTTAAGGCAGACAAAAGCGGCGGGGGGCTTTGTTAAAAGCTTTTATTTAACTTACAATGTTTGTATGTATGTATGTTAGATAGGATCAAATATTGAGATCGATTTTGGAGCGGCTTCCAGGTGTTCCATTGAGCTGAAATTTGGTATTAAGGCGTGTTTCCCGTGACCATAAATCCTTTTCGTATTTTGAAGTTGATCTGATGATGAAATTTGGAGATGGGACCGAGGTCCCAGAAACGTATTTTCAACCGACTTCAAAAAGGAGGAGGTTCTCAATTCGACTGTATGTTTTTTTTTGTATGTTTGTTACGCGATATCTTCGCCGATTGTGAACCGATTTTCAAAATTCTTTTTTTATTTGAAAGAGTATACTCCCGAGGGGGTCCCATTGTTACCAAGTCAGGATCTGATGATGTGATTCCAGGGAAATCGAGAACAACCCTAAAATTTTATAGGCATATTACGTGTTTCATGTGTTTCCTAAAACTATTCAAGTTTTGGCGTCTGGTAGTCATCACCTCATGTAGATGAGCTGATGAAGGAAGGTACAACTCCTTAACGGTTAGGAGTTTGAGGATAATTCTTAAAAAAAAAATACGAAGATACGTAAAGACCGATAGTTGTATTCTTTCAGGTTATTGAGATCAGCTGATGATGGAAGATTTAACTCCTTAACTTTCATGCTGCTGAGATGATGATGGAAGCCACAGGAATCTGTATCTGTTAATGAAACACATGCATTATGAACTATGATTTGATGGTTCCTATTGGCGAGTGGGCGATGGGTATAACGTTGTTAGATAGATAGCATTATCACTAAAAATAAATAAAATAAAAGTTTAATAAACTTAAAAACCGACTTCAAAATGAAATTCACTCAAAAGTATGAAATAATATTATTATACTTAGATACACGACAGTAACTAACAATAACGAAAGTAAAGGTGGGTAAAAAACTAAGTTTTTTTTAAAGTGAAAACTTTAGCGGCGTTGTGCACTTTTTTTGTAATGGGTAAAAAATGTTAAACTCGCGTCAGGACACGTGACCTGATCGAAAATTCGTAAGACGGATGGAGTAGTGAAAACTTCTTTAGCGGCGTTGTGCACTTGTTTTGTAATGGGTAAAAAATGTTAAACTCGCGTCAGGACACGTGACCTGATCGAAAATTCGTAAGACGGATGGAGTAGTGAAAACTTCTTTAGCGGCGTTGTGCACTTGTTTTGTAATGGGTAAAAAATGTTAAACTCGCGTCAGGACACGTGACCTGATCGAAAATTCGTAAGACGGATGGAGTAGTGAAAACTTCTTTAGCGGCGTTGTGCACTTGTTTTGTAATGGGTAAAAAATGTTAAACTCGCGTCAGGACACGTGACCTGATCGAAAATTCGTAAGACGGATGGAGTTGATTTTTTGTTGATTTTTCTGAGATATAAACTTTTTAATGTAATATAAATTGTCATGTTTGTGTACGATAGCGCAATAAATAAATATTGTATTCTACCACATAAATGATAGTACTTTTATACTGATAATCAAAGTAATTCGTGCAATATTATTCCCTAACCATTCCAAAATATCAAAAATGCACAACGTTAATATTCAAGTTTTCACTTCTGCCGGCACTCCCGGAGTGCAACCCGTCGTTTTTTTTAATAGAATTGGAGGAAAAACAGTCTAGTTGTTTGGAAATGGCCAATTAAGTAAACAAATCGTGAAGTATTTTCTTAAAAATAAAACATTTTCAGTTGATAAATAAACTAAAAAAGCTCGTAAGAACATGGTCGATTTCAAAAATATAATAAGTATGATTAAGATAAAATGTTTTGTACATGTTTGATTACATCCAAACAACTACTAACGAGACGAGACTAGTAAGCGAACAGCATAGTGCACGTCTTTTTTGAATTTTGAAACCTTTATTTATATGTAATAATTTGAGCATTGGGAGAAACAGTCCAGTTAGGTAGGTCCAACTTCGAGAGAGAGATCAATCGTCGAATCCAACTCGGCTGGGCAGCGTTCGGGAAGCTTCGCAATATCTTTACCTCCCTGTTCCCAGATACCGCCTACGAATAAGTGATACCGCAGTGTCTTAAGACCAAGGTCTTCGACCAGTGTGTGTTGCCAGTGATGACATACGGAACTGAGACATGGTCGCTAATGGGTCTATTAAGAAGGCTCAAGGTCACCCAAAGGGCAATGGAGCGTGCTATGCTTGGAATTTCTCTGCGTGATGGAATCAGAAACGAGGAGATCCGTAGGAGAACCAAAGTAACCGAAATAGCTCTCAGAATTGCTAAACTTAAGTGGCAGTGGGCGGGGCACATAGCTCGTAGAACACATGGCCGTTGGGGTAGTAAAGTTCTCGAGTGGCGACTGCGCACCGGAAAAAGTAGCGTAGGCAGGCCTCCCACTCGGTGGACCGATGACCTGGTGAAGGTCGCGGAAGCTGCTGGATGCGGGCAGCGCAGATCCGGTCGTCGCGGAAATCCTTGGGGAGGCCTATGTCCAGCAGTGGACATCCTTCGGCTGATATGATGATGATTAAGTTAAATATTTTGTACATGTTTGATTACATCTAAACAACTACTAACCAGATAGACGAGTAAGTGCACAGTATAGTGAATTTTAAAACCATTTATATTCATTTGAGCATTGGGTGGGCTATTTGAGCATAAAAACTGTTTTCAAAAAAAAGCTTGTACCTTTTTTTATATTTTTTTTTATTCACAATTGGTAAACCCTTGACAACATCTCACCTGGTGGTAAGTGACGATGTTGCCGAAGATGGAAGCGGGCTTACCAAGATTCCCCATCGCAATGGGGAACTGGCTATCTTATCTTCAAGCCGGAACACACCAATGATATCAACATTGATATTTGGCGGCAAGACTTAGATAAGATGGTGGTAGCTAGCCAGGCGGGCCTAGAAAATGCCCTACCACCAACCAACCAAACCGAGTCTCACAATTGACCCCGCCGGGAATCGAACCCGCGACCTCCTGTGTAAAGCCAGTGAATTTTGCCTCTGAGCTACGGAGGCGGTTAAAACTAAAAGTTTTGTGTACCTATAAGTTTTTAGTTTTTTCGAAAGTTATTTTTTCTAAACCTATATCAAAATATATATATTAGTACTAACATGCAGTATGGACTGGACACTCCCTGCCGCTCTCTAGATTCCGACCTCACCCCCTTGTCAAACGTATAGGATTTCGCCGCCATTTTGTTTGTTCCGTCATTCGTTTTTTCAAAAATGTCATTTCTGACCCGTTGTATGAAGTGTCCAGTGTGTGCCTATATATACGAGTGTAGATATAACGTATTATGTACCTTTGTAGCGCAGCGCACTGTTAAAAAAATGTAAAACATATGAAAAATAATAAAATAATTAAACACTGCAGTTTAAGGTTTTATGGAAATCACTAGGTGGTTTATTTTTTAGGGTTTCGTACATCCAAAGGGTGACCAACGGGACCCTATCACTAAGCCTCCACTGTCTGTCTGTCAGTTCGTCCGTCTGTCTGTCAGCGGGCTATATTTCATAAACCCGACTGTTGATCACAGAGTGTGTACTTCTGTTGCCACTGTACCCAAATAACAAAAAAAAATCAAAGGGCCTCCCATACAAGAAAGAAACATGTTTTAGAGGCTTTTTGGTTTTTATTCTATCTTAAAAACGGTTATACATACAAGCGTGAAACTTAGTGTAATAAAAAAAATATCCTAAATGTAACAAAAAATATTAAAAACTGGCTAAGTGTGAGTAGTACTAGCGTTAAGGAGTCTAAATTGATTCAAATAAAATAGGATGAGTCTGTGTCGGGACAAAATGAGTTTTTACGTCTTTGTTGTGCACCCGACTGCACCAGAATATATGTTTATTTATATATTTCTTTAACGGCTTCATGGATTGCTAGCTAGTTTAGGCTGTAAGGCCATTGAGCTTTAGCCTTCCTGTTATAAAAAGTAACTTACTTGGTTGCTATCGAGCCGCAGTTTGTTACTTGGTTGCTATGGTGAAAACAGATTCTTACGTCACTTCCCTCACTGTCATGTACTTCCGTCACGGTCTAGGTTTTTGACTTGGTACCCCGTATTTGATTTTAAAAACGTTTCACAACAAGAAAATGATTTTTCTGTAGCGTTGATGTTGTAATATGAACAGGTATCATTGTCATAGTTGATGGAGAGGTGCGTTAGTACGGAATCCTCGGAGCGCACGCACTTGGTCGGTATAATAAAAAAATGGTGATTTTACCTAACTATCAGTGTAAATAAGCAGGTCGCCAACATTTTAAGAGATCGGTAAATTACGAAGAACCAAAAATAACATTGTATGTATAGATCCCAATATAGATATTATAATACATATATTGCCCCGTGAAAAGTAATGTGTGATCTATAAAACTGACAGCGCTATAAAACTGACCCGCTTAAGTGATTCAGCACGCGACAATAGTGTTCCGGGCGCGCGCGAAAATTCCTCAGGTTGACTTACCGTACCGCTGGAATGTATCCTCTCTAAAATGGTTTAGGAAAATAGCGAAACGTAAAGGTATCCGTACCAATGTTTTACCGGTTATTGTTGTTCAGACCCCCCCCCCCCCCCCCCCCCCCCGGGGCACGAGTACAACTCGCACTGGGCTGGATTTTTAATTTATGGTTAGGCTTTGATTGGAACAGCTGTCTTTGTCTTTTTCTCTCTACTCTACCTACTCTTTGTAAAGAAAATAACCACACTTTTTCACTTTTTAAACTTTGTAAAGAAAATAACCACACTTTTTCACTTTTTCAATGGTTTTTTGTTTCAATCAAACACTACAATGAAAGTATGAAAAAGTAATAACATTTCTCACTTTGTAGTATCATATCATAACAAATATTGTTGTATCATCATCATCACATCAGATAAATATACAGGGTGTAACAAAATTGGTGTAGTTCCCGTTAACTGTGGCTTCTAATCTCAAAAAGAATTTTTTACTCTTGATACAAATCGATCAGCTGATCGACCAATTTTGTGCATTTTAGTATGGAGCGTCACTTTTTTTTTGAGAGTAACTAACTCTATAGGTTCCTTGGGGAAAGTTGTTCAGTATGATGAGTAGAAGCCTCAGTTAACGGGTCCGACACCAATTATTTTACACTCTGTATATATACGTCCCCACCGAGGGGCTCGAGCCTACCCTGAATTAGGGCGATCGGGCCTTAGTCGACCACGTGGGCAAACGGAATACGAATTGTTGTATATTTTTTAAAATGTATACTTCAAAATATTAGTCACAACTAGAGTTGAAAGTGACGGTGTAGACCTATCTTTGAGATTATTTTCTATCAAGCCAAAACTGCCTAATCGTTTTTCTAATAGCTTTTGACTGTATTTTTTTCAACGTTAGGTTTTCTATCGTTTAGGAGTAATTAACGTCAAAAATATAAAAAAATCTGTAATATTACCGCCTTAACCCGGCGTGAATGAGGTAAAAATAATTACAACAACTGTGAGGTGGGTGTGACATACCCAAATAAAGAAATTGTCGATTTTGATAACTGAAATGACTATACTTTTTTTTATTTATTTTTTATTCACAATTGGTAAACCTTTGACAACATCTCACCTGGTGGTAAGTGACGATGTTGCCGAAGATGGAAGCGGGCTTATTACTGTAATTTATTAATTTACGTTAGAGACATGAGGTAAAATGATATAATTACCCAGTTCTAGATATAAAAGTATTTATATTTCTATAAAAAAAACAAAGTAGTATTTTTTACACAAAAATCAACAACATTTAGGAACTATGACTTTTTTGTATGTAAGTATGAATAATAAAAAAAAACCCGACACAAAAAAGGGGGGGGTGGGGTAATAAGTTTGAAGCCTATGTCTGCCTGTATGTCTGTACATGTTATAGCAGTTCCTAAACAGGTGGAAAAATTTTTAATGCGATTTTTTTATTTGATTTTTTTTATTGAGTATTTGATAGAAATCCCTTCAGCTGTTCATGGAGATGGTCAAATGCTCGCCAAAACGGTAAGAGATAACGATGCCTTAACTTAAATGATATAGCCTTAACTTAAATGATATATACACCCTGATCAGATTTAAAATAAATATAAATGGCCGCTGAAAGAAAGTTGCTCGAATTGGGCTGAAATTTGGTCGAGGATTTTTAATTTTACTAAATTATAAGTATTACATTTCACATTACTTATGTAATATAATTACTATTTAATGACCTTCAGAAAGGGTGAAATTTGCAACTAAAAATGTGTAAGTATTAATTTCACATTACCTTTGTTATATAATTACTATTTATTGACCATCAGAAAAAATGAAATTTGCACCTACAAATTTATATTTTTTTTGTTAATTTTGCAGATTGATCATTTTGAACTTACCTTTCTTATATTCTACTAGCATTAATTTGCTCGTTACGTGCCCATAGGCACAGCTCCAGACAGTCGCCTACGCTTCCAAGCTGTAATAGATTGCGTCTGCGCAACTAATAGGGCCGGAACGCACTAATTGTAGAGAAATAATGCTGGGCTTATCAGGACACCGATGTTATGGCGCCTGTAGCCTGTAGTGTAGGCCTGTTCGTGTGGGTTCGTTCCAATGTTAAAACTCAGTCACTTTGCACCATAGAGTGTTGACTATATTTTATTTTTTATTAAAAATTTGAGTGTGTTTGGCTGCACCTCACCTAATGGTAAGTGCCGACGCAGCCGAGGATGTAACACGCAAGCTCAAATACTGCCAATTCACTCTCTTCATGAAGATTCCTACGAATCTGGGAATACAGACTCTGGCAGGGAATTCCACTCCTTGGCCGTTCGCATGATGAACTAAGAAGCAAAACACTTCGTGCGTAAAGGTGGAACATTAACGACAAAGGGGTGGAAACGCCCTCCGCGCCTGGTCGTCCGAAGATGAAATGGAGAGGGAGGAATGAGGTCGTGAAGCTCCAGGGCAGACTCTCCGGAATGAATCCTGTAGAACACCGATAGACAGGCGACTTTGCGGCGATGCTCGAGGCTTTGGAGCCTGTTTGATACAAGTTCCTCGTCGCCAATGAGTCTCTTAGCGCGTCGGGCGATGAATGAATGGTCTATGAATGAAACATGTAGGTACTACATAAAATAAAACCAAAAGAGACAAAAAATTATGAAAACAGAAAATTCTACTTGTAACGAACAACTTTCTCTGTATGGTATTTCATTTCATATGTCCTTTTGAAGTAAAACGAATGTTTTTGTATTTATTATGATTTCTACTACCGAGCAATGAAGGATGAAGGTTTGATGGGATTTGATTGTCTTACACAAATAGTCTAAAAACAGAAAAAAAGTTAAAATGTATGTTTGAAAATTTTCCTTAAAAAAAAACATGGACACAGGGAGCAACTATAAGGATCATCATTGCGACCTTGTGATTGGCTGTCCAAGCCATGTCACAAAGTCGCAATGATGAGCCCCAAGCGGTGCTCCCTTTGTGTACCACTTATTTTTTTGTCTTAAGGTGTTTTTTTTTTATATTTAAAGTTTTCAGTACGTTTGACTACATCTTACCTGATGGTAAGTGACGATGTAGTTGAGGATGGTACACGCAAACTTTTCAAATTTTTCAAGGTTTTTCGTCAAATTTTACTCCATGTTTTGTTTTTAAAAAGTTTAACCTGTTTTGCGACAGTATGACATTATTTTCTACTAAATGTATCAAAAGTGAAATTCCTTATTTTGGATGTTTGAAGGAATAATAAAATATCATATTTTTCAGGTTATCGCCATAATATCCAAAATAAGGAATTTCACATTTGACGAATTCATTGAAATTGATAGAATTTATTGTAAAACATCGTGAGGAAACCTGCACACGCCTGCGAAGAAACTCGAAGGTTGTGTGTGAAGTCGACCAACCCGCACTGGGCCCGCGTGGTTGACTAGGCCTAATCGATCTGATTCAGGGTAGGCTCGAGCCCCTCCGTGGGGACGTATATGAGCTGATATATATAATAATTGTAAGACTGTCGCAAAACGGGTTAAACTTGTTAATATATTTTTTAAATACCTTGTAAAATTTCAAATTCGTGCTATATAACAAAACAAACCACCTCACGGATTATTTTCAAGATGTTTGCCGCCCAGCAAAGCAAGGGACTTGGGAGTAAGATCAATGGATTAGGAAACAAGGGTTGGGTACAGAAAATATTAACTTTCTACTAGTATCTCCAGAGGTATTCTCAAAATTTTTCTTTTTAATTTTTAGGGTTGCCACCAGAGTAAAAACACTTCTCGTTTTTAACCAAAAATATCTCTAACGAAACAAGGGTTGGGTACAGAAAATATTAACTTTCTACTAGTATCTCCAGAGGTTTTCTTAAAATTTTTCTTCTTCATTTTTAGGTGCCACCAGAGTAAAAACACTTCTAGTTTTTAACCAAAAATATCTTTAAAAATTTCATTGCAACTCAGTTCGTAACTAACTATATCTTTATATGGTCTACAACATGTGGTACTTCCTTATTCTCAATACAAAATGTTCTAAATGAACTGCAAAAATAACTTTATTTTTGAAAATATGTATTTATTTATTAAAAAACTTTGCGCTTGATCCGACATAAGAACTTGGCCTCAATTTTGTTTATTTTTCTAGCCTGTGTGGGATCATACGTAGTTTATTTCTATAGTATCTATGATGAGTGTTTCAAAAAAATACGACTTTTATTTCTTATGTCTAAATGTAAATTAAATTAAACAATTGAAATTATTTGAAACGCTGAAAAGCAAAGTCTCTTAAAACTACGTAAATCGGACGCAGTACAACGAAATAAAGCAGTTCGGCCACACTGATGATACTGAAGCCCAAGAATAAGCTGAGAAGACCTCCTATAGCACCTGAAATCAGCAAAAAAGTAATATTAGAAGTACCTACTTGAAATAAATTGTTTCTGATAATTGAGAAGCCCTTACGCATCTACTTAAACATAGCGTTCGCACTACAGGCAGACCTTCATAAAAATCGTGAAAAACTGCATCTGTTCATTAGGTTAGTGCTTGTTGTATGACTAGTAAAGTGAAAAAATTCTTTAAGAATCTTTAAAACACCTATAAAGGTGAAAAATACATAGCTATACTAAACTCTGAATTTCGTTGTCCCAACCTTTTAATATTGAGATTTTTTTTTATCAACAATTGGTAAACCCTGGTATCATTTTATTTGATGGTAAGTGACGATAATGCCGAAGATGAAAGCGGACTAACCAAGATTCCCCAACGCAACGAAGAACTGGCTATCTTATCTTCGTGCCGGAATACATCAATGCTTTATCAATGAATGGTGGTATACAGGGTGTTTGGGAGATAGTGCAGAAAACTGAGCCAGAGGGGGTCATTTATAATAGATTTGACTTAATACACTTGTAGCCTAAGTCTCACAGTTTTCGAGATATTCGCTTTTTAATTTTAAGATTTTGTATGAAAAACGCATTTGTGTAAATATTTCGTGATTTTCCAAAAAAAGTTATAACTACAGTTGAAGAGCAAAATACGGTAAAACTTCCTTATTTTATCAGCTATCCAACAAAGTTAAAAAGTTGAAAAAATACAATTTAATTGCAACAAAAAATAGTGATTGCTGTCAAAAGGGTGCCCTAAGTCCCATACAAATTTTCAAGAAACATTATTTTCATGTTTTTTTTAAAGTTCAAAATTTATCATGTTTTTCGCATATCAGACATCTGTGACTCTCTAGAATCATTGAATAACGTTGAATTCACAAGTTCATGCAAAAAATTCGAACTTTATTTTTTCCATAGAATTTTTTTGTAAAATTAGTATGGGATTCGAGGCACCCTTATAATGACAACAATCATAGTTTTTTGTAGCAACTCATTTGTTTTTTTTAACTATTTAACTCTGTTAGTAAGCTGATAAAATGGGGAAGTTTTTACCGTATTTTGCGCTTCAACTGTAGTATAACTTTTTTTTTGGAAAATCACGAAATATTTAAACAAATGCGTTTTTCGTACAAAATCTGAAAATTAAAAAGCAAATATCTCGAAAACCGTAAGACTTAGGCTACCAGTGTATTAAGTCAAATTTATTCTGAATGACCACCTCTGGCTCCCATTTCAGTTTTCTGCACTATCTCCCAAACACCCTGTATAACTAGACGGTCTTAGAAAATTCCCTACCATCAACCATCATCTCAGTTCTAGAAATTTATACCTCGCCGAGATTCGAACCCGCGACCTTCTAGTATTAAGTCAGTGGATTGACCACTGACAGAGTTGGGGTTAAACTTAATCACTCTCCAGCAAAAAATCAATTTTAAATGATCGTTTTGATTACCAACGAAATAATAGTCATCGTACTGCGCATGCCGGTGTTGTCCCAAGAACATGTCGTCGTAGAAGTGCACGTTGATTCTCGT
Source organism: Coleophora flavipennella (assembly GCA_947284805.1). Classification (NCBI taxonomy): domain Eukaryota; kingdom Metazoa; phylum Arthropoda; class Insecta; order Lepidoptera; family Coleophoridae; genus Coleophora; species Coleophora flavipennella. The sequence goes on along the minus strand of OX369306.1, from coordinate 11,109,045 downwards.
CACCTCCCCACTGCACAATAAGTAACACAATTTTAAAGCGCTGTATCTGTATCTGTCATCGGACGGATATATACGTAATTGGTCATTATGGCTTTAAGATGACTCAAGATGGTTCAAATTAATGCGGGCTTCAACGCGGCTGTTACGTTGAAACCAAACGCCCAATTCTCGATTTTTACATGTTTTTATTATTTTTCTTCACTTTCAAATAAGTTTTAAAAAATGTGTTCAATAAAAAGAATGGTCTCAAAGTCACCGATTTTTGTGTGTTGGTTTCATTCAACATTAACTACCTATTTGTTTTCGAGAAATTTTGCAATTAATGCCAAAAACAGATATATTTTTTTTTACAAAAAAACTGGTAATATTTTTAAAATTGTGGTCAATTAAATCTATTTTTTATCATTTTAAGTATATTATATTTTTTCCATAGTGATAGCTTTACAAAGTTTTTCAATAATTTAAATTGAATATTGTCATTTGACCCATCTTAAGGCCTTATATGAAATTCCTATAGGAAATGTAAATAGGTAAATGCCTAATGCTTACAATCAACAGGAAATGTATGAATGACTGAATGAATGAATGAATGAACTGTACCTTTGTTCTGGATATAGGTGTAGAAGTCGGAAGTTTTTGTTATCAATAGTAATCGGCGGGGCCAAGTCGAGTATATACAGGGTGTAACAAAATTGGTGTAGGTCCCGCTTACTGGGGCTTCTACTCATCATACTCAACAACTTTTGTTTTATGACCTTGCTGAAATCGCAAAAAAATGAAACTTCATATAAATCGATCAGCTGATTGACCAATTTGGTGCGTTTTTGTATGGAGAATCCAAATTATTTTGAGAATTGAATACGGCTTTATTGGGGAAAATTTTTCAATATCTTGATAGGCCAGTTAACGGGTCTTAAACCATTTTTTTACAGCCTGCACATATAATATTTTTAGGAAATGCAGGTATATGCCTAATGTTTAAAATCGACAGGCAATGCGTGAAATATTTTTTATCTGGGAGCACGGGAGTGCTCCGCCAAGTCGAGCACGGCCGTAGGTACCACCCTTTGCTCGAAACAACTCACCGTACTTTTGAGTCCCCTGTATCTTCGTTATGTATACAGGGTGACTTTTAATTAGTTCTTGATAGCAAAGAATATGAATGTACTCGTGATTACAAACAACTTTCCCAAAGAAACTATATGTCAAATATGAGAAAAAAAATTGGTACTTTATACATTTTTGCCGATTTAATGTATAAAGTTTAACTTATATGCATCAAGAACCAAAAAATAATTTTCTGATATGACCTACAGTTTCTTTGGGAAAGTTGTTTGTAATCACGAGTACATTCATATCCTTTGCTATCAAGAACAATTAAAAGTCACCCTGTATAGGTAGAAGTCTTAAAATTTAGTTTTAATAATACTTACTGAACCTACGTCTACCCCGAAATTACAAGTTTGTACCTAATAAGGTCTTTGTTACTAAAGTCTTTGTTAACGGCGCGGTGAAGGAAAACATCGTGAGGAAACCTGCACACGCCTGCGAAGAAACTCGAAGGTTGTGTGTGAAGTCGACCAACCCGCACTGGGCCCGCGTGGTCGACTAAGGCCTAATCGCCCTGATTCAGGGTAGGCTCGAGCCCCTCGGTGGGGACGTATATGAGCTGTTATAATAATAAATTATAATAAGGTCTTTGTATAAAAACGCCACCATGTCGGTTCACCTCCAGGACCAAAATTCGAAACCTATCCGGCTGCAGCGAGGGGTGAGACAGGGAGACGTCGTTTCTCCGAAACTGTTTACCGCCATCTTGGAAGATGATTTTAAGCTTTTGGACTGGGATTGTTTCAACATCAATACCAAACGCAAGTACATCACGCACCTTCGATTCGCTGATGAAATTCGCTGTGGTCATAGCACAGTCTTGGGCATAGACTTGGGCACAATGCTCGATGGCCTCAGTAGAGCTTCTTAACAAGTAGGTATTAGAGTAAACATGGACAAGACAAAAATTATGTGTAACGTCCGTGTCGCTCCTACTCCTGTGAAGGTTGGAGGCTCTACACTCACAGTTGTTGACGAATATACCAGGGACAACCAATCCAGTTAGGAGTTCCAACTTCGAGAAAGAGATCAATCGTCGAATCCAACTCGGCTGGGCAGCGTTCGGGAAGCTTCGCAATATCTTCACGTCCCAAATACCGCAGTGTCTAGGTTTTTGACTAGTTTGTGTATGATTACATACGGAACTGAGACATTGGCGCGTACTTTGGGCCTCTTAGAATCGCTAAACATAAGTGGCAGTAGGCGGGGCATGTAGCTCTTAGAACAGATGGCCGTTGGGGTAGGTAGATGCTATGTAATTTGTTTAAGATCGCAACCGGAACAATGGATTCTTGTGATTTTTTGCACAGTGGTTGAGGGGTGAGAAATGACATAATTTACTAATTAGCATAGCCTGACATAGTTTTCGAGTGATCAAGGGAAATCTCATTGTAGCGCGCGTGCACGTCGGCGTCGCAACAGAGCAACGGATTGAAGTGATTTTTTTGTATAGAATTGGTTGAGTGTGTGGGAACTGGGATGTGACTGTGAGTGTAATGAGAATAGCCCGATTTCGTTCCTAAGGGACCTGGAGAAAATTAAGAGGCTTGCGCACCACTCACTCTCAAAGACAGTCATAAAAAACGCTAGTGCTCGATATACGAAAAATATGGCACAAAGCGCCCCACGCTTTTTTCACAATAATACTAGTATTTTTTGTTCATATTTGTTTTCAGCTTTTTTCAGCTTATAAGTATTAAGAATTATTTTTCACTTTTTAATTTGTTGTGCTTTAAAAGCGTGCTTTTTAGTTTTTTTTTAATATTTATTTTTCAATTTTTAGTTCAAGAGAATGAGATAAACTTATTGTCACTGGTTCTTGATGAATGTACAAAGTTTGAATTAAATTTGTACTTTTAAAGTGGGTCAAAATCGAACGCAAAGGAGTCGGTTACAAACATACATACATACAGGTGAAGGTAATTTAAAAGCGTGACAATAAAAGCATCTACATATCTCTCACTAAGAGCGTCGGTGGCGTAACGGTTAGGGCCGCTACCTTCTGTCCGGGAGGTCGCGGTTTGAGTCCTGCCACGTACCAATGTGTTTTAGAATTTCGATTTTGTATGTACGTTTATCCAATGCTTTTACGGTGAACGAAAAAGTCGTGAGAAAACCTGCACCCGCAGGAAACCGCTTCGAAACTCAAATCTTACGTGTGAGGTCGACCGACCAGCGCTGGGCCCGCGTGGTCGATTAAGGCCCGATCGCCCTAATTCAGGGTAGGCTCTAAACACTCGATGGGGACGTATATGAGCTGATATGATGACGTAACTCTCTCTACCTAGATTAGATTTGTAATCGAGATTTGGCACGTTTGTACAGAATGTTTATTCGGGGTTTTATACCCATTTCCTAGGAATACCCACTATACATTTCCTAAACAGCAATCGGACATGTTTTCATGTCAGGATGTCGTGGCGGTAGGGTACAGCGGGTTTCCTTAAATTCTTTCCTAATTTGAAGGCGTGTTGGTGCAGCAGGGATTGACAAAATCCTAAACTAATGCAGGAGGAATGATGCTCTTACTTGGTTTTAGTACTGCTCTGTTGGTTGTGACATGAGAACCACGAATATGAAAGGGACTCCGTTGACTTTTAGTTTACTTGAGTGAGAAGGAACCAGGATAATACAGTGACCGAACCCCCTTCTAAGGCAAGGAGGCAGAGAGTGATATTTCTTTGGGAACTTCGGTATTGTTTGGTACCGTACCTATATTCATCTCCTTTCGTATAATGTACCTAAAACAGGTCAAAATTCAAACTCTCACGTTTTAGGGTTGCCCCACTCTGGGCCTGCGTCCGCCGGGTCCTTGATCAAGTCGGAGTAGAATACCTGAAAGTAAAAATCTTATCTTAAAGAATACATTTTTTGACGTGAAACATCTTTACAATCACATACGGGTTACCAAGTCAAAAACCGGGACTGTAATGGAAGTGACGAAATAGTATAACGGAAGTGGCGAAAAAATCTGTTTGCACAATAGCAACCAATTAATATACCGCTGCTCCATAGCAACCAAGCCATTCACCTTTTTTATCAGAAAAGCTAAGGCTCCACGGCCATACAACCTGAACCGCGTGGCCGGAGGCTGAGGTATACGTAGGACGACGACGCCCGGAGCTCTCCCTGCGAGGCCAGTAAACCAACGGCAATGTGCCTTGATTCTCCGTGGCTCAGTGGTTAGTGCTCTTGAATACTGATCATTGGGTTGTGGGTTCGAACCCCACCCAGGGTAAACATTTGTGTGATGAGCAGATTTGTACGCTCTGTGTCTGGCTGTTAAATACCTATTTAAGTATGTATTTAAACGTATATAAGTATGTATATCACAGTCTCTGGTTCTCATAACACAGGGAATCCTACTTTGGGGCCAGATGACCATGTGTGATTAGTGCCCGAATATTTATTTATTTATTTTATATTTAATACAACCCCGCTCGAATTTTTTAACTCTTTCTGAGCCGTGAGAACACGTTTTTTTCCGCAAAAGTTACAAATTTCGGGTTAAGTACCTAATGAAGGGTAATTGACATAATCAATAATAAATTATAAAATAAAATTCACTAAATTCCTTCTGTAATTTCAGAAAAACTTACTCGTGCTGTTTTACACAAACATTTTCTATCTTTAATTTTATCAAAAATACCTAATTAGTACGTCAACGGCAAAGAAAAATTATGACGTCACAGTTTAATATTTAAAATCATTTTTAGAAATCTCGTATTTGACAGCTCTTAAAAGTAAGTTAGATGACTAGGAGGCAACTAACAGTAACTAAGTTTAAAGTAACTTTAGTGTTACTAAATGGGGTGCGTTTTAGCAAAGTTTATTTTGTTTAAATTAAAAACACGGAAAGTTAAACAAATAACATCTCCAAAAACGTCTACCTAGAATATAATATAATAAAATACCCAAAGATACAAGAAGAATCACCAGTTGAATTTACATTCTGGCGTGTTAAAAACGCACAAGATAAATAAGAAAGTACCTGGCTGGAGTAGAGGATGTCGTTACAAGAAGGGTGGCAGGAGAAAGACTCCATGTGATGGGGCCGTTGTTCTTCGCTGTCTGCGAAGTAAGCGTAGATGAGTTGCTCTTCTACTTTTGCTACAAACATGGAAATAGTGTCAGGTTGGTTACCTTTAGCCAGACTTTTTTGGACTTATAAAAATGTAAGATAAGTAGGTAGCGGTAGTTTTTCATTGGTCAAATCTTTGTCCGATTTCTCTATCCGAGATTTGATTACTTAAATGTCTTTTTAATCCCGCTTTTATTAGCATCACTTGTATGTACAAGTATGTATGTTTGTAACCCGCTCCTTTGCACTAAATTTCGACCCACTTTAAATGGACAGATTTAATTCAAACTTTGTACGTTTATCAAGAATCAGTGACAATACAGTAATTTCATAATTTTATCTCATTATCCTGATCTAGATCGCCAGGATTAAACTAAAATTTAAAAAATAAATATAGTTAAAAAACTAAAAAAACACGATTTCAAAGCACGTAACCGCCTCCGTAGCTCAGAGGCAAAGTTCACTGGCTTTACACAGGAGGTCGCGGGTTCGATTCCCGGCGGGGTCAATTGTAAGACTCGGTTTGGTTGGTGGTAGGACATTTTCTAAGCCCGCCTGGCTAGCTACCACCATCTTATCTAAATCTTGCCGCCAAATATCAATGTTGATATCATTGGTGTGTTCCGGCATGAAGATAAGATAGCCAGTTCCCCATTGCGTTGGGGAATCTTGGTAAGCCCGCTTCCATCTTCGGCAATATCGTCACTTACCACCAGGTGAGATGTTGTCAAGGGTTTACCAATTGTGAATAAAAAAAAAAAAAAAGCACGTCAAACTAAAAAGTGAAAAGTAATTCATAATATAAGCTGAAAACAACAATGAACGAAAAATTCTAGTATTATTGTGAAAAAAGCGTGGGTTGCTCGATATACGAAAAATATGGTACAAAGCGTTCCACGCTTTTTCACAATTATACTAATATTTTTTCGTTTATTATTGTTTTCAGCTTATATTTCACTTTTTAGTTTGATGTGCTTTAAAAGCGTGTTTTTTAAACAATATTTATTTATCCACAATTATTAGTGTGCCCTTGACAATTCTCACCTGATGGTGAGTGACTATAATTCCGCAGATGGAAGCGGGCTTATCAAGATTCCCCAACACAATGGGGAATTGGCTATCTTATAATTCTAGTACTTTTTTAATATTCATTGATTAAAAAAAAAGAAAAACCTACAGGTATCTAATAGGATAGAATAATAGAAAAGAGTTTCTGAATTTTCTTTTTCGGAATCTGAGTGGCAAGAAACAGACCAGTTTTATTTGAAAATGTTAAAATGTGATTTGGCAAAAGATAAAATAAAAAATAATTCCGTAGAATTGACAATCTCCTAATGAAAGTCGGTTAAAAATCCTGGTTTGTTGGCATAAACTCTTGAAGAATTAGGCATACCAACTGTAAATTTTGTGTATTTAACTTGAGTACCTATTTCTCATTTACTGTGTTCGATAAACAATAAAATAAAATAAATAAATGAATAAAATACAATGTGATGCTTTTGTCATTCAAGACTTTGATAGCTAATGGTGCTGTAACTCTGTATGTAAGCGGTTATAAATACCTTTAACTTCGTCTATGCACTGAAAATCCCTCGCTGTGACACAAATTGGCTCCGTGATGCGTTCTCCTAAATATAAACGTTATATAATAGGCAAGTATAATACATTTATTACTAGTGAATATTCCGGTGGCTGATCGTAAGAATCCGGCAGATCACGATCGATTCTCAGAAAGATCGTGAAAGGCCAGCCATTTCATCGCGGGGCTCCGAAAAATACGAAGTCGTAGCCTCTTTTCTACGGCAGCACCAGATATTCTAAACGAACGTGACCTTTATAGTATTTTCGCAGTCGCAATGCAATTCCTGGGTCTTTTACAATCTGCCTGGAAATATCAGGGTAGATCACGATCTGCCGAATTATTAGAATCTGCCGTCTACATATTCAAAATTCAAATTCAAAATTTATTTATTTGGAATTTAATCTATGGGTACAAATTTAATGTGTACGATAGCAACTGCATTAGTAATGGACTGTGTCGCAGTTACTAACGCTCCTAAAGTACTAAATATAAAACAACAAGAGATTTTAAAAATAGATCTTAAAGCTACTTAGAAGTACAATTAATGACTTAGACAAGAATTAATGTTAATGAATAGTTTCAGAAGTGTGTGTATTTTCTTTATGGTATGTGTGTGTGTATGAGAGAGAAGGAGTGTGTTTTGTGTGTGTGTGCAAGTGTGTGTGTGTGTGTGGGTGTGTGTGCGTGTGCCGCCTAAATGTACATTCAATTAAGAAATAACTGCGTTGATGAATGATTTCTTAGTAACTTACGTGGCCAGTTGTAAAGCACGCAATTGCACTGGCGCTTCGCTTCCAGAATCAACAGATCATGTTTACAATTGCTGTCAGTGTAGAACTCATAGTACACCAAGTGCCTCTCATTCTGGAAGAAGCATTGTCGACGTTCTGGAGACAGATACCTCAGGTTGGAGTCAGTTTTGTACGTGATGGGGGACACTTCAATGGTGGTCATTCTGTTCATAGGAAGTCTGAGAACGTTGCTTGTATAGACGTGGTCTGTCGGAGAATTAATCAGGAGCTAAAAAAGGAAAGAAATAAGTATAAAGGTATAATGTGAAAAGATAAGCTTTACAAAGATTTTACAGAAAAAGCAAGTCAAGACGGGGAAAACAAAACCTCCTCATAGAGGCCTTGCGCATCTACTGCCTACAATATAACCAGTATCTCCTGTAATGCATCTTTTTAATACTTATAAGTAGATAAAAGTAAAACTAATACGGAAAGAATGGTTATCAGCCACCTCCGTGGCGTAATGGTTAAGGACATATATGCATTAGAGTCCAACTTTGTAAGACTCGGTTTGGTTGGTGGAATAACATTTTCTAAGCCCGCCTGGCTAGCCACCATCCTCTTATCTAAGTCTTGTCGCCAAACATCAATGCTAAAAACATTGATGTGTTCCAGCTTGAAGATAATATAGGTAGATCCTCATTGCATTAGGGAATCTTGGTAAGCCCGCTTCCATCTTTGATACCAACGTCACTTACCATCAGGTGAGATGATGAATTGGGCTTACCAATTGTGAATAAAAAGAAAGATGTCCACTCATGGACATAGATCTCGCCAAGTTGGGGGATTACCATAATTGCCACGCTTGGCAGCTTGGCGATCGGAGTGTGCAAAGTGGCGGCGGTGGAAAGGATGCTGCTGCTTATCCTCCAGTTTGTTTCCTTAGCTTAGTGCCTCTTGCGATACCCTCGGGAAGAGATGGGGTGGTGTTATTCTAGGGCCGCAACTAAAGGCCAATAAAATGTAGTAGAATATTTATAGACGATGGCAGTTAGATTATTTGAAACCACAAAAAAACATTGGAACTCACATTAAAACCTGAGCTACTTCCATCACAGGCCAGCTGATGTTCGCTCGTATTCAAATACAGCTCCAAACCCAAACCGTTTGTCTCTCCAGAAGCCATAACCCTGAACGGCAATATCGAGGGGTCTGGTGGAAACACCTTGGGATATCCGCTATCGAGGCCCCAGTGGAGTGTTCCCGGCATCAAATGTTGATTAAAAGACCTTTGCCACTGGATTGTCACATTAGACCTGATGACAAAATTTAGTACCGACATAGTTGTTTTTTTCTTGCAGTCATCACCATCATTACTATTGCAAATGGATGTCATCCACTGTTGACCATAAGGTTTTCACCATCAAATCTCCCATTTCAGCCCGCGGACGACACAACTCGAGAACCTTTGTTCCTCATCGGATATAGCTGGTTGGTAACCTTAAAGTAATTAAAGATTAATGGAATTATCAAATTGTAACTATCTGTGTCCTGAATGTGCTTGTAGCGATCACAATCTCTCTCTCTTATCGTGTAGGACAATTAACCATGCTATCCAAGGAATAGACAGCGGTTGCTTGGTGTTGCACTTAGTATCACCTGCGCTCACGTGTAGGGCATTTAGATTTACATATACGAAAGTGTGCAACGCGACCTTCATACACATCTGGAATCAGATGTGCAGGTTTGCTCACGATTTTTCCTTCACCGTTAAAGCAATCGGTAAGTATGTGCCGTCCGGATTTGAACCTCTGGTTAGGAGGACCGAGTCGTTACCGGCTGAGCCATGACGCTTTTTCACACTGAGTTAAGAGAGGAGTTAAGAGAGTATCGGTGATCGACTACTACACATGAAACGTTTTAAAGAGTTTGATTTAAAAAAGGTACCAGTGCGCGAGAAGAAAAGGTGGTGTCAAACGCAGATGGCTAAGGACGCTCCAAAAGATCTGCCATGATAGAAACATCTCCAGCAGCGCTGAAATGAGACTCGCACGTACCTTAGATTTTGCTATTGTCCTCTAGGACTTGGAATCATGGATAATCCATGCATCTGAGAGGAAAAAGATAGCCGCCTTTGAAATGTGGTGTTGGCGTTGCATGCAAAAAGAACCAACAAGTCAATTCTCGATTAGCTGAAAGTAACCTTACGACTGTCAACAAGATATCACCAGAGAATACTCAGCTATTTCGGTCACGTTGCCAGAAATGGCCTAGATAATCTGGAAAAACTTATTATGTCTGACAGAGAAGAGAGGTGAAGAGGGCACCACTGCGCTGGTCAGACCAGAACAAATCTGTACTTAACCTGCCTATTACCAATGCTCTCCAAAAGGCTGAAGACCCTTGGCACTAACTAATTTAAACCAGCAACAACAAGAAGTACCGACGTAGCTAGACACGACCTTAAAAAAATTAAAAGTGCGACGAGGAAAAGAAGTACGAGTCCACGAATGGGCTTTTAAAATATTTCCGTATACGACGGCCGTGAAATGACATTTCCAAAAACAAATGAAGAAGCAAATAAAATTACGGCGAAATCCTATACGTTTGAGAACCAAACTATAATCAATCTGTATCAATCTGGATGACGACGGGGTGAGGACGGAATCTAGAGAGCGGCAGGGAGTTCCATACTGTATGTTAGTACTAATATAAATATATATACTTTGGTTTAGCACCCGATTTATACACAATTTTTGAAGGGTCATACTCACATATGACCCTTCAATACGTCGGTGGCTCAACCGGTAACGACTCGGTCCTTCTAACCAGAGGTACCGTGTTCAAATCTGGACGGCCAATGTACCAATGAGTTTTTCATAAACTTACGTACATGTACTTACCGATTGCTTTAACGGTGAAGGAAAACATCGTGAGGAAACCTGCACACAACTCGCAGGTTGTGTGTGAAGTCGACCAACCCGAACTGGGCCCGCGTGGTCGACTAAAGCCCAATCGCCCTAATTCAGGGTAGGCTCGAACCCCTTGGTGGGGACGTATATGAGCTGATAATAACATACTCACATTCCATTTAAGGGCAGCCCATTGAAAATGTAGCATAGCCCGTAGTTGCTGAAGAGCGGCTTGAAGAGTGTCTCGCAGCACTCAGTGGTCATCCACTTAGTACGCTGATTGATTCCTCGCCAGTAGCACTGCTTGACTATATCTGTGCAGTTTGGTGATCCCTGTAAAATAATACTCGTTTTGTTCTGCCTTCGTGATGCAGTGGATAGTCTACTGGCTTCCTAATCAACGCGAGGTCGTGGGTATATGTATAATGGTGTAATGCCCAACCAAAATCTTGTCATCAATCTAGCATTGTGTATGGGATTTTAGATATGATTGCTGTTTGCCATTGTCACACCCCGGACACTGCATACAAATGGTAGTGAAAGTAAAACTAAAAACAAATGACGGAGAAAATAAAATCACGGCGAAATTCCATACGTTTGAGAACCAAACTGTAACCAATCTATAATATGGGTGACGAGGGGGTGAGGTCGCAATGTAGGGAGCGGCAGAGAGTGTCCATACTGTATGTTAGTACTAATATATATATATATATATACACTTTGCCATTGTTTTGGAATTTCTTGGTAATTTATGTTCAGCATCGTCATCTTGATTATCAAAACGAGATGTCGCCAAGTGGTGTAATATAAAAATGCATTAATCATTCAATGTAGAATAATAATTTATCAATAATAAATATATTATATTTAAATATAATTAAACTGTGGCGGGGCCGTGTCTGTACATATTACTAACAATATAGAGGCCAAAACAACAACTTTTGGAATTTTTGTCTGTCTGTCTGTGTGTATGTTCACACATCACGCAAAAACTACCAGGCCGATTTTGATGAAACTTTGTATGGTGGTTCCTTATAGCCCGGGTTAACATATAGGATCGTTTTTATCCCAGAAAATTCAAATATTCCCGTGGGAAAATTCAAATCCTCCACGCGGACGAAGTCACGGGCACAGCTAGTATTTAATATAACAGCTTAAGTGAAGGCAATTAAGGTTCGAAATTGATAGAGACAGATTGTCTAGTGTAAAGTATCAGTGATTCTGAGTTTTTTTAAAGTAATAAATAATGATATTACATACTTAAGTAAATAAATAGAATTATTACCCCAATAATAAAATCTTGTAACATCTGGTTTTCGTTTGTAGTCAACCTTTTTTTCAATACTTTGTTTTCGCTGGCCATCCTAGGACACACTCTCGAAGCGAAAAACTGATGTAACCTGAAATTACTATTTAAATTGAAAATTTAAAAACCTCAACACCCATTATTAACATCTATCTATAACTAATTAATTAAGACCATTCAAATGAGCCCAAACACAACGAGGCTTCTACCGTAAGTTGGTAAGGAGTTGGGGTATCCTGCAGACTCAAGGGTAACCTACGACGAGAACTCCCGCGTGTCAAATATGTGGAGTTTTTATGTTTTAAAATTTCCCGAATGGTTTCAATGATGTGAAAAACGGGAAAATCATTAATAATACATAAACGGTATTCCCGCGACCTTCACCAGGACATCGGTCCACTGCGTGGGAGGCTTTCCTACGCTACTTTTTCCGGTGCGAGGTCGCCATTCGAGAACTTTACTGCTCCAACGGCAATCTGTTCTACAAGCTATGTGCCCCACCCACTGCCACTTAAGTTTAGCAATTTTGAGACCGATGACCTGGTGAAGGTAGCGGGAAGCCGTTGGATGCGGGTAGCGCAGAACCGGTCATCGTGGAAATCCTTGGGAGAGGCCTATGTCCAGTGGACGTCATTCGGATGACATGTAATGATGATGATGAAATGGTATTAGAAATTGGAGTTTGTACAGCATATTATGATCGACCTAAGAGAAACTCATACTACCAATGTTATTTTCTTGTTCGACTCCTCAAACTTTTGGAGATGTGATTACTTTTTTTTAATTTTTACTCCACTGTTCTGCTGTTTCAGGGTTTACATACATTTAGGCATAATAATGTCACAAGTCCTCAATGTGGGAATCCCGAACAGGAGAAACAGGAAAACCTGATATTCATTTTTACAAAAAAATCCACATGTATAGTTCGTAAAATTTAGCTTGATCGCTGCGACAGCAGGTAAGATAGATGTAAGTTCAATTAGTGTAAAAGAGATACAACATATAAAATGTACTAAGATGACAGCTGTCGCTGCGATCAAGCAAAATTATGCGAAGTATAGGAATGTCACTTACGAACTTAGACAATGAGACATAGCTATGTTAAATTTAAAAGGCGCTTGGCGTTGCGTTGTCTTCTGATTAAAAACCAAAGGTGAGTTTATTGGTAATTTGAAATGTATTTCTCAGAAGGAAATATCAAATCAATTTTCAAATTAGAATATTTCTGCTATTATATTTTTTAGTCAAATAACAAAAAATCGGCCAAGTGCGAGTCGGTCTAGTACTCCGAGGGTTCCGTACCACCACAGCTCTCCACACAACGAGTCTGGATTGAGATCCAAATAATGGGATATTTTTCACACGTGTAGCATTCTTCATAGAAATTTTGGCAGAGATGGTGGCACGAGCTCTTAATCCTATCTTAAAGAAAGTAAAAAGAACTTAAAAAAAATATCAAACCGACGAAAAAGGAAGGAACTGAAAAGTAAAAAATAAAAAGAACCTTGCAAGTCTAAGTTAGCTACACTAATGTAAATACTTAAATAATCTTTAGTCGGCGCCAATCAAACAAAATTTAGAAAACTAATTATAACGTAAAATAAAATAATGGCAGCGGAATGCACGGCGGCGGCGACGTGACGTGTCCCTTTGCTGGAAATTGCTGAACGTTTGTTTTCTTGGCGCAGTATCAACATTATTTGACTATTTACATTAGTGTAGGAGCTTTGTAAGACTTGAACGGTTCATTGTTTTTGTTAAAAAGTTTTTCATTTTTATTTTTTTTGTGACTAAAATAAACTAATTAATAGTTACTTATTTTTTAATGACCTACTTTTAACAGCCTTTCGTCTTCATCTTCTGACCCTCGAAAGTAGTCATTAGTTAGGCATAAAGTTCTCATTAAGATAAATAAATAAGCCCAAACATAATGCTAATAATAAGTCATTAGAACTAATTATGTGTGCCAAGTTTCAACAGAATTGATTTTCAGATGAAAATTTAGTGGGTTAACAATCAATCATTTCATATTTTTATACCCTTAGGGGTGAAATTAAGTTTTCAAATAAAAATAGGACCAACTTTAAAGTGTACCATGTTCAATAAAAAGAGATTTATCGAAATCGGACTACTCTGTAGACATAAAACGTGATCATACTTAAAAAAAAAATAATTATCCGGGACTACTTGAGAGCTTTCTGCGTTTTTTTCATCTGTTAATTAAGAGACGAATTTATCAAGCTCTTCAAACTAGCACACGAGAGTTGAGTTTGTAGATGTTAGCGCAAGTGGCACAACACTACGCTAGGCTAAGGCACTGCCTAGATAGGTGTGGGTAAGGACGTAAGAAGTCGATGACTTTGACAAATGGATGAATTAACCTTGAGATACACAATGAAAGAAGAAATAAATTAAGAAGGTTTAAAAATATACTTAAGTTTCATAAAGAACTTACTCATCAAGCTCCGTAACATTGGCATAGGAGAGTTGCACATTTAGATGTGGACACAAAACTACGCTCGGGAAAGGGACTGCCCAAATTGGCGTGGGCAAGGAGTCAATGACGTTAACGAATGGGGTTGAATTGGATTTGGAGAAGAGTTCCACGATGACGCCGGTACAGATCGCGATGCTGGCGACGACTATTATAATCCAGGTGGCGCGCTCCATGCGGCTGAATGTTGGCTCGAAGATGTACCTATACGAGAATAAGATATAGTTATAGTTTATGTTTCTAAAGTTTGTTTAGTAAGATTTCATATCATAACCGCCTCCGTGGCATAATGGTTAGTCCATTAGCTTTACATCGGGAGGCGCGCGTGGGATTCCCGGCTGAGTTTACCTTTCCACCGGCAAGACACGCTTTGTAAGACAGTTGGGTTAGTGAAAGGGCATTTTGTAAGCCTGACTGGCTACCACCATCTCATTTAAATGTTGCTGCCAAACATGACTGTTCACAGCATGAAGATTGCGTAAGGAAATCTTGGTAAGCCCGCTTTCATCTTCAGCATCATCGTCCCTTGCCATCAGGTGAGGGCTTACCAACTGTGGATACAAAATAAGCTCTTTTCATAAACCTTAATTTTTTTAGATACAAGCTTTCGTTTGAAATAATTTTAATTATTTCGTATCCTTGGTTTGCTGAGAAGAATGCGAAATAATTAAAATTATTTCAATATATGTATATATTCTTTATTTAACACAAACATTTAAATGACAAGAACTTAGGGAGGACGTGGACTTATCTCTAAAACAAATCTCGTCGATCCAACCTTACCGGGTGTTCGTAGACTTTAATTTTAACTTTTATGATACACATATTATAGTGGTGCATGATAAATTACTGGTCCGCCGTCTTTGAGAGTCCACCATATTGGATCCAAACTAAACGAGTGTACAAAATTTAAGTTCAATCGAAAATTGGGATGTGGGTCGAATTTAACTTGCTAATTTTAAAGCAAACAACTACGAGTAAGTACATATGTACATTGCAAGTTAAATAAAAGCTTATAAAAAAAACGAGTGTGCTTTAGACCACACGACTGAAGTATAACTTAATCACCGTTCGCCTACCGCATTCACCAGCTTACTCCCCAATTCAAGCGTACGTAAAGAAGTTTAAATTCAAAAAGTGAGAGTGTGAAATGTTACAGTCTTTCAAGATACATGAATTTGGGATGAATAAAATTTTAATGGAATTTAAACAGAGCATAACTGCTTCAAATATCTGTTTAGCAACATTTATATTGATATGCATTTGAAATAAATGGAGCGATAATCTAAAAGCAATTTTTTATTGGTTTTAGCAAATAGTGAGCCAGTGGTGCACAACTAAGGATAAAACGGACTTAATAGCAATTTTCAAAAAACTTAAAAGCTTTTAGTTACACATGCTGTTATTTGAAAAGAGTTTTATGCTCAAAAGCCAAATGCTCAAATGGATATACGCGGTTCCAAATTTTAAAAAGGCTGTATTTTCAACGATTCTATTGAAAATAAAAAAACGATTCTGGAACCATGATTCCACCTCCAAATTTCATCTTAGGATCAATTTCTAAATACAAAATATATCTATTGTCACTGGGAATACGGCTTCATTCCAAATTTAAGATTAATCGGACCCCTGGAAGTCGTCCTAAAATCGATCGCAAGATTTGAACTCATAACAATAATAAAAAAACGAGACCTACAGTACTCGCATATGATGTGTAACATGTGACAAAATACTTATGAAATTAATTAATTATCGGGTCGTACATTCACGGGCCGACCCTTCGAATAGTAGTATGTCATCTTTGCCTTTGCCATCACACTAGGCGGCATGGCTATGACAACCCTAGTTTTCGAGAATTAAAAAACGTTCGCATTTCCTGTTACACATTTCTGTCCCATTTCACGAAATCACTCCCACAAATTGCAGGAAAGCGAGAGCAAAGATGTTACACATCAATAATTCTGGTTCAGAAGCATAGTGGCAGAAACGCAAATTACCTTATACGCGGATGACCAGATGTGCATTTTGTAAATCTTTAATAAATTTCTTTGTTACATAGGGCGAACGACAACATGTCAGCTTAAGTGTTAACTAGGTTTGGTATATAATATATAGGTGCATCCACTAACAACTTATCGTTAACTATCACTTATTATTTCATGGCTGGGGCCCACGAACCAACTCCCAAGCTAGACGAAATCTATGCTATGGCAAGTCGACCTGGAGACCCCAACGAGAAAAACAGAAAAAAAATAGTAGTATAGTAGAAAGTATGATAGTATGAAAGTATCATGCACTAATGGACTTGTAAGCGAAAGTTGTCATTATGTTTTTTATAAGTAACTGTTTCCACTCGTAGACAATGTAATTATCTGTAAGGTGGAAACAGGATTTCGGAATCTGGATCAGGATAATAATTACAACATAAAGTAAACAAGGCACCTGCCACCGCCTTAAATTCCAAGCATCTATTTTTAACAAACAAAACATTATCTTAGCCCAGCTGATGTCTGTTTTATCTATCAATCTTATAACTATTATAGGTGTAAGTAGGAAGTGAGTTATGCAGGTACGTGAAGCATGGGAGTGTTTTAGGCATGTGACTATGTGCATAAGTGAGGGTAGTTTGTATGTCCATGTAGTTATTGTAAACAAAAAGATCTTTTGGTTAATTAAACGTATGTGTGAGGCAAAGCCACTCATATTATTAGTATGGTTGAAACTTTGTTAAGAGGGCACAGTACCAAATCAAGCAAAACAAAACGGGATGGAAAAAAATGAAATTTCTACGCTGTTGTATATTTATTAAATTAAATTAATTTATTAAGAGACAAATTAATTAGCAAACTCAGAATTTAATTAATTAATTCAACAAAAAATATGTGTGTTTGGTACTCACGCACCCAGACGCTAAAGGCGATCTCGTTTTTTTTTGGAATTACAAAACATACATACAATCGTTGCGAATTAAATAAAAGGTTTTTAAAATTTCACTTTTTAGCATATTAGTAAAAACTACTTGTAATTGCTTTTTTTTCCTCTTCAATTAGTATGTTTTCAGTAAGCTTTATTACGAATACAACGACCAAGTACCCGTATATCTACTATACTTACTTGACTCCATGCAATGATCCTTGGTACAGAAAGTGTTTAAGTCCTTCCAGCACTTCATTTAACCAAGTCTTCACCACTAGTTGACACATCTGTTTCACTCCTCCCTTGAACACCTTCATATCCTTCTTTGCCTTTACATTGACACCAACAACTTCTGGACTTATGTATCTGAAGTCTTTCAAGTAGAAGTTTCTCAAGTATTTGTTGTTTGTTTTATTTTCTTTGATGGGACTTTTTGGTGCTGAGTGAACTTTATTTTTGGTTTCGTAAAGCTTCCCCATGGTTTCAACCTGGAACCGTTGATAGCCGTACTGGCTTTAGTTAGTCTTATCTCCGCTATTTTGGTGGATACTTTTATGGCATTATCTCTCTTCTCTTTGATTCTCTATTGCCACTATAATTAATTACAGTGGCTGTCTTATCTAAGACTTAAATCCCGTACAAATGTTTTTAGTTTTTTAATTGTTTCAAGAAGAAAAATATTTTTTTATTATTATAGCTGTTGCTTCGTCTTTATCACTGAAGAGACTATGGTGGTTTGAAGTATCTAGAACCATACAAAGTAATCTTATAGAGTGAATGCTTATTTTTATTAGTGCTCGCTAGAAAAAAGGTTGGCTTGCGATAGATGCAGTAAATAACGATCCCGTCCTATCAATAGATCGTAGTAATTGTTGGTATAACTACATAAGTGAAATAGATTTATTCGTTTTACTATGTGAATTACTGTGCATGGTATATTAGTACAATTTCTAGTACCTGAGTTTTGAATCGTTTTAGGAGATTAGTTTAATTAAAATCTTTTTGAAATCTGTTATTAACATCGAAATAATTATTAATTAATTAACAATTAATTTATTACCTATCACTCATATTTTAAGTCTATGGTTGTTTGCAACTGGTGCCGTTTTCAAGGCTCGTCACTTCTTAAGTAAAATTAGTTTTGATAAAAATTTTTGAAAATTACAATTGTTACAGTACCAGTTTTAATTTTTTTGGCCGTACATATTGCAAGCAAACATGAATGCGAACACTAGTTAATTAGGGACGGAAGACTATTAGAACAATTACTTTAGTAATTGTTTTTCCAATGCACTTAACTGTATGGTAGTTAAATTTCGATTAACTAGCGTGGAAGCATAAATTGTGAGCGCAATAAAGTAGAATAGAAAACGAGTATATTATTTATTATTTTTGTTCACTATTCTACAGTAATTTTAATTGAACCCACTAAATCTCGTTCATGAACATGAATCACTAAGGCACTACACTTCATGATTCATGTTCATGAACGCGATTTAAATAGTTAATGAATAACCTTCTGTGCACTCGTTTTTTTAAAAGGAAACCGTGACCGACTGACTGACGGATCTATCAATTCATAGCTCAAACCACTGAACCGATCCGGTTGAGATTTGGCATACAGATATAGATGATAAAGATGCTAAGAAAGGATTTTAAGCAATTCCCACGGGAACGGCAAAAAACGGGATCTGCGCAGGCGAAGCCGCGGCAACAGCTAGTATTCTATACAGGTGTAACAAAATTGGGGGCTTCTACTCATCATACTGAACAACTTTTGTTCTACAAGATTGCTGAAATTGCAAAAAAAATTGAACTCTTCATACAAAACGAATAGATGATTCATCAATTTTGTGTATTTTTGTATGGACCTTCGATTTTTTTTTGCGTATTGACTATGGGTTACTTGGAGAAAATTGTTCAGTATGATGAGTAGAAGCCCCAGTTAACAGGTCCTACACCAATTTAATAACACCCTGTATATTTTCTTATTTTATATTCAAAAAAATACCAAGTAGTACATAGTTTAAACTAGGTAGTTGTTTTGCGGTTTCACAGTGTATATCAATTTTTCATGAGAGAGAATTCAATTGCTCAACTAAATCCAGTTTTCAATAAATTTAAGAGTAAGCAACCAAAATTATTATAATACATACTTATTTTATACTAGCTGTTTCCCGCGGCTTCACCCGCGTGGACAACGTTTTTATGACTATTCGAGGGCGCTGTGAGCGTGAAAAAAAAGTAGCCTATGTGTTAATCCAGGTCCTAATCTGTCTACCTACCAAATTTCAGCCAGATACGTTCAGTAGTTTTTGCGTGAAGAAGTAACAAACATACACTCACAAACTTTTGTCTTTATAATATTAGTGTGACAATTTATCGCCGTGAGAATGAGCCGCAGGCAAATAATTAATTGTCCATTGTGTTCCAGATTCCTATCCTTTGACCTGTTGATAAAATATTTAGTGGAGTATTGAGTTATACCTACCAGTAGTATTTGCTCTCAGACCGTGCGCTGTAGATTTTGATAACGCTTGTCATTAAAATGGACCACTTAGTTTGTCTCCCTACTCGTAAGGTATTGTACTGTAATGTCACAAGATATAGGATAGGTTTACATTTGCACTTAGTCTTAAATTTATCTCGTACTTGGTAAATAAAATAATGATAAAACTTTCGTTAGGGTTTCATACCTTAAAAGGAAAAAACGGAAGCCTTATAAGATCACTTTGTTCTCCGTTCGTCCGTCTCACGTCAAGGCCATTTATCTCGGGAACGCGTGAAGGTATCAAGTTGAAATTGAAACCATCTACTTCGGTCCCTTAAAGCTGTGAAAAAATTAAACTTCTATGTTGACGTATAAAAAAGATACGGCCGTTTAAGCCGTAAAAAACGTATATTTCGACACTCTTAAGGGAATCAAAGTTTATAGGGTATTTTCGGTTGACCTAGAACTATGAAATTTGGCAAGTAATACCCTCTTATACTACAAGTATAGGGATAAATCTCAAAACTATACATTTGTAATTAATTTATAAAAAATAATATAGTCTTGCAAGGAACGGCGCGGCGGCCCAAATTTTGAATTGATTTAACCGTGTCATGTGGGTATCAAATGAGAGAGCTTCATTGGCACAAGCTAAAACAAATTTTTATTTATTTTAATGATATATAGTTTTCGATTTATGACAAAAACCTTTTTTCTTTTTTACATGTATATAGGTAGGTACCTAATAATTTAAAAATGCAGTACTTAACAGTTTGCACGGTTATGATTTATAATATTTACCTACAAATTTGTACGGAACCCTCGTTGGGCGAGTCCGAATCACACTTGTCTGGTTTTTTTGTTAAACTAACGCCTTTCTAGGGTTCCGTAGTCAAACTAGGAACCCTTATAGTTTTGCCATGTCTGTCTGTCGGTTGGTATGTCACAGCCGTTTTGCTCGAAGACTATTACAGAAATAAAGCTGAAATTTAGTACCTCAGAATTTATTCGGATCCAAAAGTAAGGACTTAACTAAACTCGACGAGATTTTCTGTGAGTGCGCATCAAAAGATTAGAAGAAAACAACTAGAAAATTCTTATAAAAAATTTAACCATGCGCACTGTTTATAATTGTACAGGGAGCGTTAAATGAAACACAGATGTTATCCGAAATGATTTATTATGGCTGAGTAATGGCATTTTCGTAAACAAGACATCACATCAGGTTCATAACATATATTCAGTGGATTTTGATATTCTAAAACATGTAGGCGCTAAAGAATGACCATTTATTGTGTTGGATGGCTATCGTTCTATGCTGAATCATAATGGTTGATAAATAGTGAATTTTATGGTATCTGAGAGCTTACAAATCTGTGACTAGTTCGCAAATTTTGTAGCTTTTTAGAGAATGAACGAAAATACACATCAAATGTCACAAAGGAAGTCTATACACTCTATAAAAACTTAATGAAGATAATGTCTAATTACACATATAAAGTTTCAGAAACAAAGACATCCTTTTACAACTCGAGATAATAAATAATAACATAAAAACATTGGCAGTTTTCACTAGCAAACAAAGAAGAAACCTAAATTACTCTATAATTATATCTATGACCTATTTCTTCTTAAGTAAAACATTAATTACGAAACAGTAGCTCTATGCATATCTTTATACACGATCCTGAACTATATAAACTTATCTACGGTATTAATGTCGCATATTTTAAATTTGCATAACTTTTATGTATTTTTTTTTACATTTTCATTTCCTAAGACCCTTAAAATTAACCCTTACCTCTAAATTAGAAAGAAAAAGACTATTTTACTTATATTATTTGACCACGAGGTGGTGTCATGCAATTGCCAGAAACCAATAGCAGTACCGTACTTCCGTCGGAATTTCCCTACTCTCAAAATAATACTTTGTCCTGTTAGATAACGACTGCAACATACATATTATTAATAATGGAATTCCCGAACTAAAAATATGTAAACATAAAACTTTTTAGATAAGAGTGGTCAGCATAGGTACATCGCATTTATTAAGGAAAACCAGACTTCAATAACAAGAGATAAATAGCTTACGTGGACATTTGATAGTTGTTTGAAAAACGGTCTTAAAAATATGCAATTTAAAAGTAAAAAGCACCCTAGGTCAGTCGGGCCAATGGAGAAAGAAAAGATAAGAGAGAGAGAGGACCTACTTGGAATCTGAAGATTGTCTGAAAATTTCATCGAAATCGGTCCAGCCGTTTTGGAGTCTATAAGGAACATTTTTTTTTCCTTCACATAGCACAGAGATAGACTGGATTCAAGTGCTAATAACTACAGCCTCCCTGATATAATAAAAGGATTTGAATGTAAATCACATGTTAAACGCTCATAAGAATTAGAAATGATTTGAACGATTAAAAATTATTCAAAATGATTACAAATCAAATCATTTTTAATCCTTTTTAATGATTTTGTTTAATCAGGGCTGTGATTAAAATAACTAAAAAAGAGATTATAAGGTTTTCTTATTTGTTTACTTAGCTTAAGTAATAAAAATATGTATCGTTTATTTAAGTAAATAAACTTTAAACAAAAAAAAATGTTATGAGGACAGGTTATAGCGGTGAATACTTATAACCTGTTTTGTCCGTTAAATTTGGAACCATATTAAAATAAATAAACTCATGTGAGTCCAACTATGTAACTTAATTAATTAATTCATTAACTTTAATTATCTTAACGTTAGTTAAAAAACACTATAATATTAAGAAATTATAAAGTCACATGAACAATGCGTTCATAAATCTTATTATTGGTCAACTGACAGCCAAAACCGTGTGCTAACACTGGTCTTATGTACAGTTGGTAATATTACAAATTATACAGTCAGTCATTCAAATCACCTACCCAGATAACCAGGGTTGTCAATTTTGAACTACATAAATATAATCATAAAGTTTAAAAGACACATACAATTACAAATTTTGAAATTACATGAATACAAACGCAAATTTAAATTTCCAACTAATTAACCAAGAAAGTGTAACAACGGTACTTTTTAAAGATTATTTTAATTTAATTAAATCATGGTAGATCTTATCTATGGTTTCTGTATCTTTCCTTTTATTAATTAAATCTTGATGCCTCTCCATTTACATAGATTCCATAATCAGACGCTTTTTATAATTATGTTCTGTATTTAAAATTTTTAATATTTTAAGATTTTAGCCTGCTTACCCTCGAGTAGGCTTTATCATTACAAAATACAAAAGCTTTAGCTCAACCTTTTTTTTTAAAATAAAGACAAAAATAATATAAAACTCATGGCATTTAAAAAAACAGAAACAAAACGATTTACAAAAAGTATTGTATCATATAACACTTGACAGCCCTACCAGCACATCACACACCAGAAACTATGCACTCGCGACTTAGCTTGCTCAATAGCAAGTAAGTGGTTGTAGCATCGTCTTGAATTCATCCAGGGAAGCAGCAGTTGAAACAGCAGGTGGCACAAAGTTCCAGAAAGCAACTCCAAGGACAAGAAAAGAGCTCTTGTACATTGATGTACCCGGAATCGGCGATAACAGCGTATAGTCCGGTTGTTCTCAGATCATTGCAGAGTCGGATCGATAATAGCTTCCAGGTTCTTGAGAATACTAACTTACTCAATATCTTTACCAGCTAACGACAGCACTGGCTTCTCACTGCTATCTATGAGGATAGTACGTTTAGACAAACACCAAAAAAAATGTTAGACAAGAAATTTCTGAAGAGTGAACCGTTATTTATATTTAAGATTTATACCCTTATTTTTTTTTTTCTTCTCCTCTATAAATTTATTAATTCCGCAGTTTCTGCACCACCTCCAAAATGGGCTGAAATCGTACACTCGGCCACAATTAACACAAGTTTTTTTTTGGGACTCCATTTGCTCGGAATGGTTGCAACAATATGAATCATTTCGACCCTCCGTCTCCGTTTAAATAGCAATGCTTATCAAAACTAGGGCTACCACTTTCTTTAATTTTTCATCAATACAGTAAAAACTGATACCTCATAACAAACTCCAATAACCTTCAGTCGAGATAATGAATAGTCACCACGCGAACACATGTATTATTATCATGTATTTCACTGCAGTTACGATATAAAATCATAAAACCCACGTCAGTCCCTTCGTTCGGCGTCAACGAACATTATTCAACTTGATTTCATATTTAGTAGGGTGCGCCAAAAAAAAATTTTAATTTTTTTTTCCTTAGATACCATGAAAATATCGTCCGAAATGACGAATAAAAAATTCTGGTAACGTATGAGCTCTTAATTTTAATATTAACAGGTGACGATTCATAATTTTTGATTTCCCATTTAAATAACACAGGAATGTTATTTTTATTTTGTTTGGATTTTTAATGCATTTAAACAAATAATCCTCTAGTGACGACAAATACTTATTTTTGTAGGGAATTTAACGATCTACAAAAAAGCTCTGAGATGATTTTTTGCTAAGTCGACTCCTTCAAAAGTTATCTAATTTAAGAAGCTAGTGGGTGTTTGATAGACATAAAATTGTGACTTTATAATTTCTTAATATTATAGTGTTTTTTAACTAACGTTAAGATAATTAAAGTTAATGAATTAATTAATTAAGTTACATAGTTGGACTCACATGAGTGTATTTATTTTAATATGGTTCCAAATTTAACGGACAAAACAGGTTATAAGTATTCACCGCTATAACCTGTCCTCATAACATTTTTTTTTGTTTAAAGTTTATTTACTTAAATAAACGATACATATTTTTATTACTTAAGCTAAGTAAACAAATAAGAAAACCTTATAATCTCTTTTTTAGTTATTTTAATCACAGCCCTGATTAAACAAAATCATTAAAAAGGATTAAAAATGATTTGATTTGTAATCATTTTGAATAATTTTTAATCGTTCAAATCATTTCTAATTCTTATGAGCGTTTAACATGTGATTTACATTCAAATCCTTTTATTATATCAGGGAGGCTGTAGTTATTAGCACTTGAATCCAGTCTATCTCTGTGCTATGTGAAGGAAAAAAAAATGTTCCTTATAGACTCCAAAACGGCTGGACCGATTTCGATGAAATTTTCAGACAATCTTCAGATTCCAAGTAGGTCCTCTCTCTCTCTTGTCTTTTCTTTCTCCATTGGCCCGACTGACCTAGGGTGCTTTTTACTTTTAAATTGCATATTTTTAAGACCGTTTTTCAAACAACTATCAAATGTCCACGTAAGCTATTTATCTCTTGTTATTGAAGTCTGGTTTTCCTTAATAAATGCGATGTACCTATGCTGACCACTCTTATCTAAAAAGTTTTATGTTTACATATTTTTAGTTCGGGAATTCCCATGACTAATATAATGTGTGTGTTACAGTCGTTATCTGACAGAAAAACATATTGTTTTGAGAGTAGGGAAAATCCCAAAGTTCTGTCATCCACGGATTGTAAGTACAGTCACCATCAACCAACTGATCTATCTCAACTGATCTATCTCAACCAGTTCACGTATTTTGGGTACCAAGAAGCTAGAAGCTAAGAAGCTAGTGGGTGTTTGATAGACATAAAATTAGCATATGATTTGACTAGGTTAGGGATCATCTATTTTGAATGGAAATTATTTATTTAAAAAAATGGTCAGATTTCAGACAAGTTTTGTCATCAAATAAATCCTATGTACGGTTAGACAAATCTGTGACCCCTTAAAAGTTCATAAACAATTTTTTGGGTTTTATTTTTAGGGGATTCACGTACCCTATCGTGAGTAGTATCGTTGAATAGGTATTTTAACCCCTGACGCAAAAAAGGGGTGTTATAAATTTAACGTGTATTTGTGGCATAGTAGTTCTTGAACGAATGCACCGATTTTAATCCGTTTTTTTGTTGTTTGAAAGCTGACGTGATCGAGGTAGTTCTTAGCTATAATTTGTGAAGATCTGTTCAGCCGTTTGAGGATCTGTTCAGCCGTTTGAGGATCATCAGCTCTTAGGTGATAAAGGCATGTGGGCAACATAAACAGGTTTGATCAATTCAAAATTTGGTGGGCTTTTGAATCTGCGAGATACTCAACTTCTCGCCAACTTACAGCAGAAGTATCGTATTTGGGCTCATTAGAATGGTCTGAATGAATAGGGGTTAGATAGAACATGGGAACATTGATCTGATACTGCAGCATCTCCATGAATCTGCGGGATACCCAGCTCCTCGCCAACTTACAGTAGAGGTATCGTGTTTGGGCTCATTGGAATAGTCTCTATGAATAGGTGTTATATAGATTATGGTAACCTTGACCTGATGCTGCAGCATCTTCTGGTATCTGCAGGATACCCAACTCCTTACGAACTTTCAGCAAAGGTATCGTGTTTGGGATACGTAAAGTTTAAAAAACATGAAATGAAATTAAAAAACCCTATACAAAAAAAAACCGCAAAAAAGTTAAATATAAGTAGTTATATTCTGATATAAGAGTCGTCGCGTAGGGGGATAGAGGTAATAAAATAAAAACAGAATACAAATGTTTTACTTTACCACAACTAATCCCTACTATATTAATATTATAAATGCGAAAGTAACTCTGTCTGTCTGTTACGCTTTCCCGCAAAAACTACTGAACGGATTTGGCTGAAATTTGGTAGGTAGACAGATTAGGACCTGGATTAAGACATAGGCTACTTTTTACCACGCTCGCGAGCCGCTTGCGGCTCGCGCACTGCGCACCCTCGAAAAGTCATAGAAACGTGGTCCACGCGGGTGAAGCCGCGGGAAACAGCTAGTTACTAATAATTTCACAACTTCGCTGTCCCCTACGCGACGATACTTGGATCAAAATATAACGACTTATATTAAACTTAAGCCAAGGCATATTATTTTGTACTTTTTATTGGTTTTTTTGTCGGGTGTTTTTTAAATTTTTAATTTAAGTTTTAGACTACTGAGGGTTTGCGAAGATAAATTTTGCCGATAAATGATTCGTTTAGGTACTGAGTATTTAGTTTTATGTGGTAATTTTTGTTAGAGTTATAATAATTATGCCTATGGATAGTGCCCTACCCCCACTTTTAGGGTTTCGAAGACAACCACGAACCCTTATATTTTCGCCATGTCTGTCTGTCTGTTGTCTGTCCATCCGTCTATCTGCAGCTTAGCTCAGAGACTATTAGTATTAGAAAGCTGTAATTTGGCATGGGTATTCATATTAGCGTCGGCGGCGCAATGGCAAGGGCCGCTACCTCCTGTCCGGGAGGTAAATTATAATCACAAATGACAAACATAATTTTATCTTACCCGAGATGGGTCTTAAAAGGAAGCAGCAGGTTAAAATAATTATTTTATAAAATTTCCAAGTTTAGTTTTCAAAATATGTTGAATAGTGGAAAAGTATTTTGATTTTGGAATGAAATGTCAGCGCATGCGTGAAAAAAAAAATGATGGAATGAAAAAAGATCGAATGAAACAAGAACGCATAACAGCGTGCCGCGTTACAAGTGTCCGCCGTTCTATCAAGGATCAGTACCTAACTATCACAAAGCTTCTTTCTAGACTTAAGTATTTCATTGGCTTAACAGTAAGCCACGATCAAATGGTCTACGATTATTGCACCAGGCAGGTTCAAAGGCAGGCGCTAAAATACAAGGAAACAATAAACATTAATTATTGTTGCGGGCATTTAACGTGGCAGTATCTCGGCAGATAGATTTTGTTAAAGTTTTTATTAAGGAATCCCTTTGTCTTGAATCTTAATGCGAAGTCTAGGTTTTGTTTAATGATCGTCGTTTACAATGATTTGTGTTTTTCACTTAAGAGTGAAAATAGCACGCACTCTTCATACAAAAAGAGAAAACGTTTTTCCGACTCTGAATATTATCCGATCATTACACTGGTCTACAGTGGTTTTGTTGCCTTAGATAATAAGATCGATTTTGGATATATTTATGCTCACAGTTCATGAAACTATCAATGATTTTGTAAGATTTGCTCTCGTTTTTTTTTTGCGCAGAACTCTAATTATGACTGGGAAAATCAGTCCTTACTAGTCCTTATTGAGTAAAAGAATATTTAAAATCAACACTGTCTCAGTGCAGACTTCCTTCGCACATTTCTTTTTCCCCATATTTATAACAAAATTGTTAAGTTTTGCAATGTGAAAGATTTTTCACAAACCAAAATAAAAATAGTTATTCGGGGTTTGCTTCAAGACATGAATTATGATGATGTGGAGAGCCTTCTAAGAATTGTTCAGTAAAATACATAGCAGCCTCCTGTCACATACTCACACACACACACACACACAATGTTCTGTTATATGTTCTTTGTTTATATTATTTTTCTTTAATCTTTTTGTTGTTTCCCACTTCTTGTAATAATCACTTTGTTTCTGTTAAGTCGCTTGGCCGCCACCTGTTAAATTTGTTTTATGTTAATGTTATTTTGACCGCCACGAGACAGGCCTAGCATAGTGTGGGGTCACCGTTAACTTGTATTTATTAGGATAACTTCTTAAATATTTTTTTTATGTCTTTATGTCTTTAATAAAAAAAAATATTACTAACAAGCCGATAATTTATCAAAGTATAAGATATGCAATAATCATAAAGACAAGAGCACATTCAATACTTTCATGAATAAATTCGTAATCTGGGCACTCGAAAACATCAAAGTTTGCTAAGATATCCAGGGTAAAATTTTTTTTTTGTAGAGCTGTGTAATCTATATACAGGGTGGGAAGGAATATACCGACAGATTTTAACCAAAGATTCCTATTTTGACAAAAAAAAAGTAATATAAACATGGGCCAGTAAAGCCTAATTTTCGAGATATTAATTTTTTAAATAATTCACAAGTTCAAAAAATCTCAAGGGTAACACGCCCTAATAATATGACGTAATCACACACACCTTCACACAAGTACACTCGTTAACTGCCATAATTTTGGCTACGGATAAGTTTTTTTATTAAAATTTGAGTTTAAAGAGCAAAGAGTTTTTATTAGGTAGGTTTTCGAGTTTCTACCAGCAAGTCGGCAAGTATGCAAACTTTTTCTGTTGAAAAACGTACTGGCCGTAAACCAAATTAAAATCGTTATTACAATTACTACAAAAATTGCCTCAAAGTATCATACTGACGTTGACTTCACTCGTCGTTTATCGTATGTTGTCGGAGTCGTTCGTGAAGTGTGAAGTTTTCTTTTTCACTCTTTAGACTAAGGTTTCGTTCAGAAGGGATTACTATCGTTAATTGTTTTTTTTGTTCCAGAAATTAAGTAAGTTAATAAGGCAGTTTTAGACCCATGTTGATATAACATTATTTACTCATAATACCACCAGGAATCCATGGTTAAAATCTGTCGGTATACTCCTTCCCACCCTGTATATAAAAGATAGACCAATTTCGCTAATTCTTTTTTTGTTGAGTTCGTTATTGTCAGGAGAAGGTTTAAGGGTAGGGTAGGGTAATGCGTTGTAGTGTAAGGTGGAATGAAGTTCGCCAAGACAGCTAGTGATTTATAAATATTATGTTATTGACACTTTCCATCCCTTTCCACGAAGTCACTCCCACAATTACAGGAAAACGAAAGGACAGATGTTACACATCAAAAATGTTGCACACTTTACTCTTACACAATTTTTGGAAAAATTCTTGAATAAAAACGAAATAAATAAAATGAAACTCAACACAGTGAATCTTCTTTAGTCTCTTGCGCATATATTCGCGTTAAGATGTTTAAAGAGATTAATATTTGCATATGTTTAACTTAAGTGTTCAATTACATAGAATACAAAACGATATCAATAAAATGGAAGCACCTAATGGTAATGCAAGACTCAGGTAGCGAATAAAAGCCTCTGAACGAAATATGTACTAATTCTTACTAACTAAGGTATGGGCAATGTATACATTATACGAGTATTAGTACTAACATACAGTAAGGACACTCCCTGCCGCTCTCTAGATTGCGACCTCACCCCCTCGTCATCCAGATTGATACAGATTGGGTACAGTTTGGTTGTCGAACGTATGGGATTTCGCCGTGATTTTGTTTGCTCCGTCATTTGTTTTTAGAAATGTAATTTTCTGACCGTTTGTATGCAGCGTCCGGGGTGTGGTATGGCCAAGAAACCCATTTGTTTGGCCAACTTAGAATTTTCAACAGAAGTTTGAGTTAAAATAGGGGAGTGCATCAAAAATAAATTCTGAAATATGATTTCCTAAATTGCTCTTCTCTTGAAGTTTCAAAAAACCTTACTTGTTTTGTTTTCCATAACGTCTTCAATTTTTAATTGATCAAATTCACAAAATAAGTTCGTCAATGATGCTAAAAATCTATGACGTCACTTGTGGGTATTTCAAACATTTTTAGAATAAAATTTCTTTTTTGACAGATCATCAAAAGTAACTCAAATGACTAGCAGTCCGACCCCCTATTATTAACCTTTTTAGATACTTATTATTGGTGAAAAAAACAATGTGTCAAAGTCATTTGACTGTACCTATGTAGGTAGGTAGTTACTAGAAGATGTAGCTTAGGCCTCCTACTCGGTGGACCGATGGCCTGGTGAAGGTCGCGGGAAGCCACTGGATGCGGGCAGCGTAGAACCGGTTGTTGTGGAAATCCTTGGGGAGGCCTTTGTCCAGCAGTGGACGTCGTTCGGCTAATATGATGATGAATGCATCGGAAGCGGTCGTAGTTTAGTGTGGCTTGCATGACTAGGCTGTATGGTCATAGATACCTTTGCCTTTTCCGCGCTATTAAAGCCTGAAAAAAGGACGGCAAAGATACGGCAGACTATTTGCTATTAAGTGCTATTTTTTGTTAGTCAAGACCCTTATGCCTGCTACCCCGTTATTTCCAAAATAAAAAAAAAAATTGGAGTTAAGACATATCATCAACTTAAAAGGAAAATTATCACGCCCAAGTTGGATTTCTTAGTTGAGGAGTTTCTTTTGTAAAAACTTCATAGATTTTCCATACGAATGTTCTATGCCAACCGCAAAAATAACTTTTGTTATTTAAAATGTACACACATTTATCGAAAAAATTACGGAACCCTACTTTGCGCGTGGTCCGATACGCACTTGGAACTTTTTCTTTTTTTCTTGTTAGAATTCAAAATTCCCGCCATTTTTGACATCTTCCAAACTAAGAACGTTTTTATAATCCATAATTAGTTATTAAATAAATAATAAATAATTTTAATAAATTAATAAATATTTATTTATTTATTTATTATTTATAATTGGTAATTGTAATTCACTCTTCCACCTCCTCTGGTCCTGGCTTAGGGAGTATCAGAGTGGAGCGTAGCGAGACAGGTTTTACCATAACTCGGATGGTTTTGATGGTATAAGTGATGATGATGATGAAGATGATGGTCCTAGCAGTTTTCGGCTACAGCGACCGCAGAGTTGTCCGGCTCAGCTGCAAGCGTCCCGCTGCTCCGCCCTCTCGTGCGCCCGCATGTGGCTGTTGTAGCCAGTCTTCGCTGGGAACTTGCGGTCACACTTAGGGCATGTCAGGACACCGATGCTATAATTGTAGTGGATAGCCGCTGGTGGTCGGGCTGGTATAAGTAGCATATATTAGTCCACCGTTACTGTGCGGAACACACCAACACTGTTAACATTGATCTTTTGCAGCAAGACTTAGATAAAATGGTGGTGTAGCTGGCCGGGTGGGCATTGAAAATGCCCTACCGCCAACCAAAAAGCCTGGTTATCATTGTCATAGTATGAGTAAATTCTGAAATCTATACATGTTATAAAACAAAGTCCCCGCCGCGTTCGTCTGTCTGTCTAAACGCGATAAACTCGAAAACTGCCAAACCAATTTTCATACGGTTTTCCCCACCGGATGGAGTTATTCATGAAGAAGGTTTAGGACTAATTCCCCGTTAGTCAATTGCGGCTCGCGTACCGCGGATAGTTAATGAATAGGAATAACTTAATATTAAGAATCAGATTAAAAACCAATCGGTAGGTTAGTAGCAGACTAATAACTAAAGTAGGTTAATCAAAAAGAAAAGAAAAACATAATCAATTTATTATCCATGCGGTACTGTTATGTCCCCTTTTCGTATTCGCCAAAAAGAGGTTCTTAAAACTCTTTGCAGTCTAGATGTGAATAAGGCCAGCGGCCCTGACGGTATTCCAGCCATAGTTCTAAAGAACTGTGCTCCTGATTTGTCTCCTGTGCTGACACGCCTGTATACCGCCTCTCTCACAAAACCGGTATAGTTCCAAAGTCTTGGAAGCTTGCCAACGTGCAGCCCGTGCCTTAAAATGGGTAGTGCTGACCCATCCAACTATCAACCTATTGCAATCACCTCCATACTCTGTAAGATTATGGAGCGTGTATTGAATACACGCCTCTCAGCATACCTAAAAGACAATGACCTCCTGAGTGACCGTCAGTATGGCTTTCGCCGGGGTCGGTCAACGGGAGATCTTCTAGTGTATGCTACGCATGTATGGGGTGAAGTCATAGCGAAGCTCGATGAAGCTCTTGCTGTCTCTCTCGATATCTCCAAGGCATTTGATAGGGTCTGGCATGCTAGCCTTATTGGTAAGCTTCCTTCCTTTGGAATACCTACTGGTTTGTGCAACTGGATATCTGACTTCCTGAGGGAAGGGTTCATTCGAGTGGTCGTCAATGGCTGCTCGTCTGACCTATTGGCTGTTGACGCCGGTGTACCTTAGGGCTCAGTTCTCTCCGCAACTTTGATTTTGTTGCATATTAACGACCTGCTGAAACCCGGTATATTTAGATATGCAGACGACAGCATGGTTACGGAGAGATACTTGCCTAGTGCTCGAGTTAGGGGTGCGGATATACTATCCCAGAGAGAGGCCATGATTGAGTGCGTGAACCTAACACTCTGACTGGGGCGATACCAATCTTGTTAAGTTTGATGCCTCTAAAACGCAGGCGTGTCTATTTACTGCGAAAAGAGTTCTTTTACCCTGACTCCTACTTTCCGAGATGAATCAATCCAGATCTCCAACCATCTTGAGCTCCTTGGCGTAGATTTAACATCCGATCTGAATTTAGGGAGATACATTGAATCCAAGGCAAAAACGGCTGCTAAAAAGCTTGGTATCCTCTCGAAGGTAAGACTGTTCACACCAGAGCAGCTTGTAATATTATACCAAGCTCAAGTTGGGTCATATATGGAGTACTTCTCTCACTTATGGGACGGATCGGCTCGTTACCAACTAGATGCCATGAATTCTATCGACCGACGCGCTAGGAGACTCATTGGCGACGAGGAACTGGTATCAAACAGGCTCCAAAGCTTAGAGCATCGCCACAAAGTCGCCTGTCTATCGGTTTTCTACAGGATTCATTTCGAAGAGTGTGCCCTGGAGCTTCACGATCTCATTCCGCCCTCTCCATTTCATCATCCGACGACCAGGCGCGGAGAGTGATTCCACCCTTTTATAGTTAATGTTCCACCTTTACGCACAACGCGTTTTGCTTCTTCGTTCATTATGCGAACGGCCAAGGGGTGGAATTCCCTGCCGGCGCCTGTATTCCCCGATTCGTATAATTTAGAAATCTTCAAGACGAGAGTGAGTAGTCACTATTTGAGCGTGCGTGTTACATCCTCGGTTGCATCGGCACTTACTATCAGGTGAGGTGCAGCCAAACGCTCTAAAATTTTTAATAATAAAAAAATAATAATTCCCCAATCATTCAGTAAGCAAGTCTGTGTAGTAAGATATCAATTGCAACTGGAAAGCAAAAATAGTCATTAAGTAATAGAGTAGGTAAGTAGCTTATTGCACATAGTTATAGAACACGCACAGTGAATTTATGCCTCCGTTTAAATGCTGGGGTGTGGTGTAAGTGGTTATGGAAAGTAGGGATCGGTGTTGAAAAGCTTTGAGCGCTAGCGAATTCGTATATCTCTGTGGAGGAAACCATAAAAACATTATGCTATGTATTCATCATCATCATCATATGAGCTAAAAGACATCATCCTTACTAGGTCGTCGGTCCACCGCGTGGGAGGCCTGCCTTCGCTAAGTCTTCCGGTGCGCGATCGCCATTCGATAACTTTACTGTCCCAATGGCCGTCTGCTCTACGAGCTATGAGCCCTGCTCACTGCCACTTCAGTTTAGAGATTCTGTTGGCTATGTATGTTACTTTGGTTCTCCTGCGGATATCCTCATTTCTGATCCGATCGCGTAGGGAAATTCCGAGCATAGCTCGCTCCATTGCCCTTTGGGCGACCTTGAACCTTCTTATGAGGCCCATAGTAAGCGACCATGTATAACTACTAGATATAAGTAGGTCCAAGCTTTTAAAGGTAAAAGGTACCGAATCTGAATCTACATACAGCTTCTTGGACCTGCGGTTCCCCCGGAGCTGTATGGGTCCGACTTTCCAGCCCTTCATTCGGTTGCTGATTCAGTTCCGACCTGGCACTTCGATTAAAATAAAATATTCATTCGGTACCGTCGATCCTGATTCGACTGACAGTCGAGTTTCATCCATCAGTCATCAGTCCCGAGAAGGATACGGAATTCGGTTCAAGCCGGACGAACCCATCTCTAATTACTACAGTAGTATACACATTTTTAGCTCTTCCGTGGTAGAAACAAAATATGTATTTTATATAGGAAGAAAGCACATGAATCATGATATGACTGAACGAGGAATGTATGTTATCATAATTATCAGCCGAAAGACGTCCACAGGTAGACGATGGCGTTGAGCAAGTCTTCCTCCGTATAGGTTTACGCACGTAGGGCATGTCAGTAGATGCGACATAGTTTGGACCACAACGCGCATTCACTGGTTGTCGCTAGACTGGTTGTCAATTTGACCATATAGTCTTAAGAGGGACCAACGTCCACTCTTAGTCTGTTCATGATTTTCCACAAGGCTCAGATATATCCAGGGGTGGTAGGTTTTCCGTAGGGGGTAATGTACACTCAGCCGGCGGGTAAATTTTGTACCAAGCTTCAATCCTGGCCATGAAGGGATATTTTGCAATCGGCTACGTTGATCTGAGGAAACTGTGGCGACTTTTGAGTCGTGAATGTGGAGGGAATTGGCTGAAGAGTGGGTGTCGGGGGGCTTTTTCTTGTTTCAGCTTCTCGATCGAACAGGCTATCTCTCGAAGAACACTTAGCGGAGCGATACTAGCCAATGGGTACAGCTTGTGCAGTGGAGTTGACTTTAAAGTGCCCGTGATTAATCGACATGTTTCGTTTAGAGCCGGGTCTACTGTTTAGCGTGGGATGATCTCGCCCAGTTCTGCAGCCACGAGGAATGCACTGGAGGGAAGCCTTGTGGATTATTTTGACATACAAATCATAGTTTTTCCGGTGAAAGAGATAGGTCTTGCAGACATTCATCAACTTTTGTTGTGTATAGCTCCCAGCTAGCTATTGCAAAATTGAAACGACGTCTGAATGGTACTTCCATTGGTCTTACAGTAGATTGAACTCTACACATATGCGGTCTGTGTTGTATTCGTAGGATAGACCCGCAGAGGGACTTGCTATAGCTGTTACGCAGGTTTGAGCTTGTAAAGAATAAATCTGGGTTGTAACTTCGCTTCCACCGGAAGCTGTTAAATGATGAGGGGAGTTTCGGGTCATGGAGGAGTACGAGAGTGTTGGAGTTCGCCCATTCCTCCACTGTTTCACAGCTAGGGTCGGTTTTGTTATATCCCCTGCTGATACTGTGGCTTTTGAAGTCTCCGATGATAATCTTTGACATATGATTTTCAAACTCTTTGGTGTTTTCGAAGTCGAAGATTTTGCTTGAGGGTCTGTACACTGCTGTAATACAGCAAGAGCCAATGTCAATATCTATTATTTCTGTGCCATTCTTATTAAGGTGGGTGGAAGCTGACTTTACTAGAAGGTTTGGATTTGAGAAAATGGCGCTGCCGTGCTTTGTGTGTGCGATCTCTGCGACTAGCGACATACCAGAGATGTGCGATCGGGCCTGATGTGCAGCTCGATGTGTCCTTGCACAGAAAGTATAAGGCACTTTGAGTGACGACAGAACTCCGAGAGAAGTTCGGATTTGTCTGTTAAGAAACCCTTTTTCTTTCTTTATTCTTTGGAGGAGGCCTTTGTCCAGCAGTGAACATCTTTCGGCTAAAATGATAATGACGATGAAGGTTTGTCCATAGTTTTGTGTCTGTAAGTGTGAGCAAGCCAGCCACCATTTTAGAAGTTAAATTATAAATCTAGAAAAATAGAAACGCCATGACAAAGCTATATACGTTACCAAGAAGAAACAACACGGTTTGATACTTGATACTTGTGGTTATTAGACAGATCCAAACAAGCTACTGGCAAATCGCTTGTACCTTAAAACAGGTAACAAAAGCTCACGAAGGTGATGTATAGCGGGTGTTGTATGCGCGTGCCTAACATTTGTACACGACAAAGTACATCGGGGAGTTTCATTGTTTGGAACCACGAGGTATTCGTTCCGCGGAATCAATCATTGAAGTGTTTTAAGTTGCTTTTAAGATTGAACAATTGAGATCAGGGAAAGATCTGCTTCCAATATTTTTGAAAGCAAATTTTATTATTTTGTTTATATGATACAAAAATAATAAAAGAGCGTCGGTGGCGTAATGGTAACGGCCGCTACCTCCTGTTCGGGAGGTCGTGGTTCGATCCTGCCACGTAACAATGTATTTTCGAATTTCGATTTCATATGTACGTTGGGGCAGTAAAGTTCTCGAGTGGCGACCACGCACCGGAAAGCGTAGTGTAGGCAGGCCTCCCACTCGGTGGACCGATGACCTGGTGAAGGTCGCGGGAAGCCGCTGGATGCGGGTAGCGCAGAACCGGTCGTCGTGGAGATCCTTGGGGGAGGCCTATGTCCAGCAGTGGACTTCCTTCGGCTGATATGATGATGTACGTTTATCCGACGCTCTTCATCAGCATCATCATCATCATATCAGCCGGAAATCGTCCACTGCTGGACAAAGGCCTCCACCAAGGATTTCCACGACGACCGGTCCTGCGCTGCCCGCATCCGGCTTCCCGACGCTCTTACGGTGAAGGAAAACATCGTGAGGAAACCTGCACATGCCTGCGAAGAAACTCGAAGGTTGTGTGTGAAGTCGACCAACCCGCACTGGGCCCGCGTGATCGACTAAGGCCCGATCGTTTTAATTCAGGGTAGGCTCGAGCCCCTCGGTGGGGACGTATATGAGCTGATGTGATGATGTGATCTATGTGTCCATATCCCTGATTTGCGGAGAAGCTGTACAGATTCTAAAGAAACTTTAAACATAGATTTATTAAATTATTGGCCAGGGGTAGTTTATTGTTTTCACATTTTAAGAGTTATACCTCCCATACGAAAAATCGGCCAAGTGCATCTTGGGGTCACACCAACAGGGTTTCGTACCAAAACTTTTACTACCAACAGAACAATACCTCTCAGTACATACTTTGCTTTAGGGAAACAGGGGTCTAATTATTCTGGAAGTTTATAAATTTTAATTTTCGTGTAGGAACGGAAGAACTTTAGATCTTCTCTTAATTTTTGCTGTAATCTATGCATTCAACCTCATATAATGTGATCTGCAAAATAGCGCTGGGTTTATTTATCAAATTTAAGCAATCAAGAAGTCTCACTGTGTGTGGTATGTGTAGGAAAACAATAAAAAAGGTACCTTCCATACAAAATGAATAATATTGGATTGAATAATAATATATGTTCTCCGTGGGTAGTTCAGTTTACTTACGAATCCATTGCTAATCTGGGTTTTTACGTTTTAATGGTAATTTAAGTAGAAAACAGAAGCGAAAACAACTACATTTCAGGAAGAACCTTTCAGGTACTGGAGCACGGATCGAATATATTGAGGTCCGAAAAGGTGAAACACCTGAGACGGGTCCGACATTGGGTATTAGTCTTATATCTCTAGATCTGGTCTCAATAGACACATCCTGCTAGATAGCGATATTGCCCACTGATTTCAGATGTTATCAGTGTCTTTTGATAGAGAGCTTTATGCTCAGTGTAGGTATCGCATACTGAGATTCACTGCCGACGAAGCAGATTCGAGTTGTGTGACTCTCGTGAAATTCTATTGGTCGTAGAAACGCACCTTGTAATCTCATTAAATACGGTTGAAGTAAATCGTATACTTCAGTTTGAGAGACACTCCGCTCAGCTTCTATGGATCTTCACCCTAAGCATGTCGATGGTAATTGGTAATGTTCGAACATCTGGCATTCGAATGATACATGTTATTGTTATTAAAACATTAATAGTCCATAGTTTGGATCTTGATTCTAGATTTAGTAACATAGGTACAAAAACAGAGTTCAATAAAATTTATGCGAGCTCCTGGACGCATATACCCAGACCCAGCAACCCAGCGTTGGAATTACATCTTTTTTTTTATTGACTATTTCAAATACGGAGTAGGCCATCCGTTTTCTATTCATCTTCATCTGCAGGGCGGCTGAAAACACAGTAGTTAAAAATACAAATTGATTGCAACAAAAAAGAATGATTGTTGTCAAAAGGGTGCATCAAATCCCATACAAATTTTCAATAAACATTATTTTCATGTTTTTTTAAATTTCATAATTTATCATGTTTTTCGCATCAACAAACATCTCTGAACCTCTAGCACCATGAGTAACTTAGATTCACAAGCTCATCCAAAAAATTCGAACTTTGTTGGATGATTAATATGGGATTTTAGGCCCCCTTTTGACAACAATCATTGTTTTTTGTTGCATTTAATTTTGTACATTTTTAACTTTTTTACTTTGTTTGAAAGCGACATAAAATGAGGTAGGTTTTACCGTATTTTGCATGCCAACTGTATTATAACTTTTTGTTAAAAAATCACAAAATATTTGAACAAAATAATTTTTTATACAAAATAAAAAAGTTAAATAGGCTTTAACTCGAAAACCCTTGATTTCTGACCCCCAGTTATTATGACTTTTTCTGTTGCAAATTTGATATAGTTTATCCCCTTAAAAGGATTTGCGTAGTGCAACATCAGTCACCCTATATATTAGTACTAACATACAGTACGGACACTTCCTGCCGCTCTCTAGATAGTGACCTCACCCCCTCGTCACCCAGATTGAAACAGATTAGGTACAGTTTAGTTGTCGAACGTGTAGGATTTCGTCGCCATTTTGTTTGTTGCGTCATTCCTTTTTTGAAATGTCATTTCTGGCCCGTTGTATGAAGTGTCCAGGTTGTGCTTATATACAACACAATTTTTTTTTGCCAAATTTGTAATTCATTTATTTATAAAAATAATAACATGTCAATATGGAAAATAATGATTATGTCCAATCACACACATATTATTATACAATATAACATTTAAAAATTCATTTACTGTATAAATACATCGTCATCTAATCTAATCATCAAACTAATCTTAGGAATCGAAGAGTCCGCCCCGAGTCACACAAATAAGATGAATTGTAGCAATAGTTTCTATGATTCATGATAGGTACACCATATAAGCGACGCGACGCGGGCGTCTCGGAATAATCTCTCAATCCAAATATCTGGATATCCAAATGTAGATATCTCCTTAACCCCCGTGAACCGAGACTACATCGGACGGTATACAGTAAAATATCCAGAGCCGAATGTAAACAGCACATATCTGATTAAAGGCTCGTGCCTAGATATTGCGATTGGATGGTTTACTATGAGTTCTCGAACGAAAATCGTCGAGATTCGGGAGAAGGTTTCCATAAAGGTAGGTATTCGTCAGGTTGATATGTCTATTTGAAGGGATTTATTTTAATGCCCACAGCAGTCATGGAGGAGGAGATTGAGGAAAGGAGATGTAGAGGAAGGGCAATTATTAGTTACGTCGACCAAGTGGAGGCAAAAATAAGCGTGGTAGTACCAAGAAGTCAATGAGTTGGTGAGGGACAAGAAGCGATGGCGTGTACTCTAACGAAAATAGCCTAGTTCTTCGGAAAAATAAATGACTAACAAGCTTTACTAATTTTCCATTGAATATGGATACACAATAAAGAGATCCGACCGAGTAAAATGACATGCACAAGGCCTTTAATCTCAGAATTTAAGAAATTTGTATTTTTCTCTCGTTTAAGCTGTCCATCTCGTTTTCCGTGTATCATTTAACGGAGATGATTCTCATCTGATCACTTATAGAATATTCAGAAGGTCTGTTGCGATGGTATACCTTCGTAATGTTGTCATCATAGAGAATGAAAGCCAATGGTAGGGGTAGTGGAACCGAGCCAGGCTGCAACCTGTTGTTATCGCATCTCTGCGCACTGATCCATTCGCTGTTTAGCAACTACTTTCCCACTGCTGGACTTTCACGAAATTGTATGTAGACGACATTAAATGTTTCAGTAAGACTAAGATCTATAAATTAACAGACCATTTTACTGCTAAGTCTTTATTAAGGGCAATGGAGCGAGCTATGCTCGGACTTTCCCAATG
This sequence comes from Coleophora flavipennella, assembly GCA_947284805.1. Taxonomy (NCBI): domain Eukaryota; kingdom Metazoa; phylum Arthropoda; class Insecta; order Lepidoptera; family Coleophoridae; genus Coleophora; species Coleophora flavipennella. Next base: position 11,068,936 of record OX369306.1, on the reverse strand, counting down.
CGCTTCTCACTGCTTATTTGCCAGTATACCGCCTTAAACTCTACTCATCTACAAATCGCTCACACTCCCGGCCTCTGTAGTAATGTACTATTTTTATTGTTACCTTGACTGCGTAAGCTTTTTCTAGCTTTACACACGTTACGCCGCTGTCGGATTGATCACGACCAAAGAATAAAGACTATTTACTAAAGATGCTGACGGCCACAGATTTGAGTAATATATAAGTCATTGCTGACGGCACATTCATGTGGGTATAACGCCTAGTAAAACCAGGCTTTTTGAGATCCTTTTGTTCTCATCTTATATTTCGGTAAGTAGATTAATGTTTAAACGAGCTTACCTGTAGTGGCGTACCTGAAGTTCTATCACAATAGGGATATGACGACGGCATCAGAAATAAATTATGGACATTTGATCACTAAATTGCCCTTCTACTTAAACTTCGGAAAACCTTACTCCATCAAGTCTTGGATCTCAAAATGAGTACATAAATGACGCTGAAAAACTATGACGTCACGCCTAGACATTTCAAACATTTTAGAACCCCAGGCAGCGACTTGCCATGGTCTATTTGGAAATCTCTGAATAGACTGCGGACTCAGGTTGGCCGATGTAGGGAGAAAATGTGTCGTTGGGGTTTCTGTGACGGAGAAGAGTGCCCATGTGGAGTCACCCCACAAACTATGACGCACTTATTGGCTTGCCCCGAGTGCCCGGACACCTGCACAATGGTAGACCTCTGGGGGCCACTGATAATGGCATACGCGTGGCTACCTATTGGGCCAATAAGATATAAAATAACAAGAGTCAATATTCAAACCATCGATTCGAAAAGAAGAAGAAGAACAAAATGCCGTTTTTGACAGATGATAAAAGTAAATCAGATGATTAGCATTCGTCATCCCTATTATACGAAGGCTTCTTTCGCAAAGATTAGGTAGGTAGGTAAAATAAGGTAGTATAGTTCGTTCCCTCATTTAACCGCATCTTTGACGGCTACCGACAAACACATGAGATACTAGTTACATTTAGTGCTCCGCCGTCCTTCATACTTTTTATTGCAAAAATAATTAATCAGTGCCGAGTGTCTGCTATTTAACAAGTTTAGGTACTTGTTGTTTTTCAAATATGCCAATTTATAATCTCTTTGTGTCTTTTGTAAAAACGAAACTAAGTCACTAACTTTCCTAAAAAACCGGTCAAGTGCGAGTCGGACTCGCGCAATGTAGGGTTAAAAATAAATGTTCACTTAAAAAAAAACAAAATTATATTTGCGGTTGGTAATATTATGAAAAAACATTAGTATTATTTTTGTATAAAAATCTATGAACTTTTTACAAATCCAATTGCACACCTTAAGTTGGTCGACTATTACTCCTTACTTATCCGCGATAGATTAACTTTTATTATAATTATATTATGTCCTACTATATACATTTCTTTTTCAGATATACTGAAATATTGGTTTAGCTAGGGGAAAGTCACTTGTCTCTTACAAAAATTTGCACTTTGAAGCTAAATATTTTGCAAACCTATCCCTCAATCGAAAAATGATTTTACCCATACCAAAATACAGGTTTCTAGTACTAATATTCTCTGAGCTAATTAACGGACAGGCGGACAGACAGACAGACAGACGGACAGACATGGCGAAACTTAAAGGGTTCCTTGTTGACTTCGAAACCCAAAAAAAACGAACTGAATCAACCTTACGGACCCATAACCTTTCGATGTAGGTAGTTCAGTAATTTCTAAGTTAGACCCGATTTAGCCTGAAGTCATCACTAGGTGGAACCAATCACTAAAAACTACTCTATAAGAACTTTATATGGCGGAGAGCATACGGGCTCAGATTTTGTTACTAACTTGTAAATAACGATTTTTGGAGATATTTGTTCAATTTAAAAACATCTTCGTTCAATACTCTTTGTTTTTGACTTCAAAAAAGGAGGTCTCAGCTTTGAATCAACTGTTTTTTTTGGTATATTTGTTACGCGATTTCTTCGCCGGTTAAGAACCGATTTTAATATTTTTTTTATTGTTATGCCTCCAGAGTGGTCCTATATAAATTGTGTATCAAAATTTGTTGTTTTTTGGAAAATTAACAAAAACAATTAATGTATTTTTTTCGAAAAACTTAATAATTTTAGGTAGGTACCTATCTACAAACTTTAATTTAGAAAAAAATATTTTGTTTTCTTTTCAGCACACTCTTGCATTTAATACCAATATCATAGTGATGCACAAAAATCAATGAATAAAGAAAAAAATAAAATAAAAAAATGACTGATCTTTGGGAGTCTGCCATATTGGATTTAGAATGACATCATTTAGCTAACCATACAACTAAAAGTGTTCCTATGCAAAATTTCAGCTCAATCAGAAACAGGGAAGTGGGTCAAATTCAACTTGTAAGATTTGATTACAGACATGGGGACAGGTGAATGAAACTACATTTAATAAAAGCTTGTAAAAATGTATAGCAAATACACTTTTTTGCAGCGACTGAAGTCGGTTTTCATCCTGTCGTATACTGTAAATTACAAAACAATTTTTTTTCTTTAAAAATATCCTCAATTAAAGTAAAGTAAAAATTGGTTACAAAATTGGTCATTGGCGGCGGTTAAAACGTAGTGATTACATGCTCAGTGGCGGCGCGGCGGTATGAGCCTTAAAGAAAACATAATTGTTGCTCAGGATTTCTCTTACAGTAGAATATTGTAGCATGTATGGCTGATTTGCATAAAAAAATAGTTTAGATACTTCATAAAATTTTTTTTAAAAATTGATGTCTGCAAAAACCCCAAATTATTGCGGTGGATTGTATACCGTATGTTTACATTTTATGTCTTGTCTAAAGACAATCTTTAAATTTTATTAGCTAAAGTTCACGAGCGTTGCAAACGCAGTAATGTAAGCTTTTACATTGTAAGTTGTATGCGCCTTGCGTCCTTGCGTCAATAACCATAGTAAGGTTAATAGTTAGTTCTCGATCTCTAAAATTAGCAACTTGATTTAAGATGATTCAAATTTCGAATGAAATTCCGTAGAAGTTAGCTCTTGTCAGTTCGTACAGTCACGGAATTCAATTGTTTAGCAGATTCACGAAACTTAAATTTTGTCAGGTTATAAGTAGCTAACCTATATTTTTAAAATTAAGATTTTTTATAGTACATTACATTACGAACAAAGAATAACATTAATTTTTCACGCGCCAACAAATGAATGATTTGTTTTTTTTAATAAACACAATTAAAAAACAATCAATTAAAATTTAGTAAAAACCGGTTACAAAGGTCCTTAATTCAAGGTCGTTGTCTACGGTTTAAGCCTTAATAGCTAGTAGTAATTATCCCGACTGTTTCCGCGCTTCGTAAGACACATAAAGCCGTTGATGCCGGTTGATATGTGCTTTATACCGGTTACAACCGGTTAAAACCGGTTACAAAGTTCCTTATTTCAAGGTCGTTGGATACGGTATAAGCCTTAAGAAAATGTATACCTAAAAACAAAAACAACTAAATAATTTAAAAAATACGTCACACCACAATGGCACGAAATTATTACACCGAATGCCACCTTGGGTCAACTTTGAACGCGTTGCAAAACAATACAAAACGTTCGAAACGAAGTCTTATCTATAGCTACTGAGAATATCAACATTTGTGCAAAACTTTTTATAAAAATACCCTCAATTGAAAAACATCGGGTCATTATGATTTATGACCCAACGTGGATGGCGCCGGGTTAATCAGGGATTCATACAGGGACATTTACACAGATTTTGGACTCCAGAGACAATATATTTTGATACATAATAATTTTTCATTTTTGTATATTTGGTGTGCAATAAAGGATATTTATCTTATCTTATCTTATCTTAAAATACTGTCCTATCAGTCGACGGCTCTCGGCCGGGCAGAAGAGAAGTTTAAGTCACGCACTACCTACCCACCGACCCTTTGTACTAATTCTACTTTTTCTAAGTACATATATCGAAATCAAATTCTTCGGGCGTAACAAATAGTCTATTAAATTTGCCCAATTATGTGGCTCAGTGAGTAAATCATATCTTATTATCAGCCGAAAGACGTCGACTGCTCCACAAAGGCCTACCTCAAGGATTTCCACGACGACCAGTCTGCGCTGCCCACATCCAGTAGCTTTCCGAGACCTTCACCAGGTCGTCGATCCACCGAGTGGGAGGCCTGCCCACGGTGTGCGGTCGCCATTCAAAAAATTTACCACCCCAACGGCCGTCTGTCCTACGAGCTATGTGTCCCGCCCACTGCCACTTAAGTTTAGCGATTCTGTGAGCTATGCCGGTTACCCTAGTTCTCCTACCGGATCTCCTCATTTCTGATTCGATCGCGTAGGGAAACTCTGAGCGAAGCTTGCTCCAGGGAGTACAAGGTTCTTAAAAATCCTTGGCGCTAGCAGTACTTACAAAAAACTAGCCGAGTGCGAGTCAGAACCGCACACAAAGGGTTCCGTACCATCATACTAGATGGCGCTAGTACAAAGGGTTCCATGCCATCATACTAGATGGCGCTAGTTTATTCACGTTTTTTGTATGCAGACTCACTTTTTCTAATTTTGAGTATTTGTTGTCATCATTACAGCTCATATACGTCCCCACCGAGGGGCTCGAGCCTACCCTGAATCAGGGCGATTAGGCCTTAGTCGACCACGCGGGCCCAGTGCGGGTTGGTCGACTTCACACACAACCTTCGAGTTTCTTCGCAGGCGTGTGTAGGTTTCCTCACGATGTTTTCCTTCACCGTTAAAGCAATCGGTAAGTATGTACGTAAGTTTTTGAAAAACTCATTGGTACATTGGCCGTCCAGATTTGAACCCGGTACCTCTGGTTAGATGGACCGAGTCGTTACCGGTTGAGCCACCGACGCTTAATTTTTTTTGGGTAATTACTACTAAATATCGGTCTTGCAAAAAATATTGGACATTGTCTGAGAAATGTGCTAATATGTTACACGGTAGTGTGTACTTTACTCGATCAATCATAAAAAATCCTAAAACACGGTCTAAAACGTCTAAAAAAAAGTCTAAAACGAATTGTTTATTAATAAAATTTCTAAAGGAGAACACCCAAAAAAGCCCAAGGCCCGGCGCAAAAGAAAGATATCTCAAAATTTAGTGTATTTTATTAGAAAAATAAATTTATATGTGTCATTCCCGCAAGAAGTGGCTAACGTAAAAAAAATTGCTATGTTATTATTTTCATGCAGGTTATTATTTTCTTTTACTTTGCACACCGGATTTTCGTTTTTTTTTTTTAATTTGAGTTTGATTTAAGTATAATTTTCAATTTATGCCTGATAATAATCTAAAAGCAATTTTTTTATCTTAGCCACTTCTTGCGGCAATCACACCTATCAAAAAATATTTTACATAAAATACACAAATAACTGAGATACGTTTCTTCTGCGCCGGGACTTGGGTAATTTTCTATGGAGCTTGGGTGTTCTCCTTTTTACATAATTTTTATATGGAGATATTTCTTTTTAAGTACCTACTACAGAGGACCTGCTAAATTTTAGTTTTTGAATTGAAGTCATACGAGAAATAACAACGTAAAACATTGAAATAGTGCAGAAGTATGGTTAATGTCTTGACTCTTGACGTAAAGAAAAAAACAGAGACAAGTGTTTTACAAATGCCTCGCCTTAAGGAGGCCCGAGTTTTCATACAAACGTGGTTCTGCTTTAATACAATAACTATATGCCGGATTAAATCCAAACTTTGCAAATATATTGAGACACATATAAATGTTTCTAATTAGTTTTCATCGTAATAAATTTAAACATAACTAAACGAAGACTTAAATTAGTTTTGTACTGAAAGTTTGAAACTTCTCTTATTTATTTCTATTTTATATTAGTAAATCAAAATATAATTACAAACATCGATATGTGGCTACTCAATATATTCGCAAAAGTTTGAATTAAATCCGGCGTGAACTTTTTGTATTAAAGCAGAACTACGTTTGTGTGGAAACTCGAGCCTCCTGGAGACCCTTAAATTACTATAAGAAATCTGACTTGTAATTTTTCCATTGTTTCTAAACCGAAATCAAAGCTATTAATAAAGGAATCTAACAAACTTACAAATAGACTAAGATCATCCATAAACACCTCAAATACAAGCTCTCAAAGAACTAAAGAGTTATGGGGCCTAAGATATGAATAATAACAGTGATAGATACAGATCATCGCAACATCACTTGATTTTAATTCATTGCCGTGCGATGATTAACCGACTACGAATAAATACCGCTCTGTGGTCGTAAATTGTTGGTGATAGGGTTGTGTGGTTGAGCGAATATATTTCTAGTGCGGAAGTGTGATATGGTACGGTACGGATTTGAGGTAAACTAAAGATATAGGTATACTATTAATTTCATTTTTACTTTCGAGAGATGAAGGAGTGTAGAAGGTTGATTAACCGACTACGAATAAATACCGCTCTGTGGTCGTAAATTGTTAGGGATAGGGTTGTGTGGTTGAGCGAATGTATTTCTAGTGCAGAAGTGTGATATGGTGCGATATGGATTTGAGGTAAATTAAAGATATAGGTATACTATACGTTCCATTTTTACTTTCGAGAGATGAAGGAGTGTAGAAGGTTGATTAACCGACTACGAATAAATACCGCTCTGTGGTCGTAAATTGTTGGGGATAGGGTTGTGTGGTTGAGCGCATGTTTTTCTAGTGCGGAAGTGTGATATGGTACGCTACGGATTTTAGGTAAATTAAAGATATAGGTATACGTATACGTTTCATTTTTAACCGACTTCAAAAAAGGAGGAGGTTCTATGTTCGACTGTTTTTTTTATATGCATGTTCACCAATATGTCCGTCAATTGTGGTTCGATTTTCAAAATTCTTATTTGTTTAAAACAGTATACTGTCGAGGTGGTCCCATTGTCACCAAGTCAGGATCTGATGACGGAATCTTAGGGAAATCTAGGGCAACTCTCAATTTTAATAGACACGTAATACAAGTTTCATGTATTTTCTAAAGCTATTAGGGTATTTACGTATGATAGTCATCATCTCATGTTGATGAGCTGATGATGGAAGATACAACTCCTTAACGGTTAGGAGTTGGAGGATAATTCTTTAAACATTATACGTAGCTACATAAGTACGTATAGATCGATAGTTGTATTTGTCACCAAGTCAGGAACTGATGATAGAATCCCAAGGAAAACGAAGGCAATCCTCAAATTTTATGGGCACGTATCATGTGTTTCATGTATTTTCTAAAACCATTCAAGTTTTTGCGTCTGGTAGTCATTATCTCATGTTAATGAGCTGATGATGGAAGGTACAACTCCTTAACAGTTAGGAGTTGGAGGATAATTGTTTAAATATTTTACTTAGATTTTTTTTGAGGTCGGTGCCAGCAAATCTTGCGAATTGAAAATCGGTTTCACGCAAAAAATGTTCAGAATTACAAGTGAGACCTCTGATCAAAGGGATGCGGATGGAGAGATTTCTACGCCTGCTTGTGACTGTGGTGCTGCCGTGCAGACCCAAGAATGTCCCGGGATGAGGTATACCTCGACAACTTCGAGAAAGTGTTCACCTTGCGCAAACTGTAGACTGTAGATGACTTCTTAAATGGAAAAAGTCATCATCATATCAGCCGAAGGACGTCCACTGCTGGACATATAGGCCTCCCCCAAGAATCTCCACGGCGACCTGTTCTGCGCTGCCCGCATCCAGCCGCTTCCCGCTACCTTCACCAGGTCATCGGTCCACCGAGTGGGACGCCTGCCTACACTACGCTTTCCGATGCGTGGTCGCCACTCGATAACTTTACTACCCCAACGGCCATTTGTTCTACGAGCAATGTGCCCAGCCCACTGCCACTTAAGTTTAGCAATTCTGAGAGCTATGTAGGTTACTTTGTTTCTCCTACGGATCTCCCCGTTTCTGATTCGATCACACAGAGAAACTCCGAGCATAGCCCGCTCCATTGCCCTTTGGGTTTTAGTGGTGGAGATAGCCATACAAATAAATAATAAAAAGGATGGCAGCTAATAAATAAGGGCCTTGTATATGTTTCTTGACGCTGTAGAAATAAAATATATTGGCATTAAACTTATAGCGAGACGATAGTGCAAAAACTATTGTTATCAAACTCTACACTTTAAATAAAATTCAGATGCTGCCTTATCCTATCTCTTTTATCGTATGGCAGAATTAACCATGCTATCAAAGGGATCCATTGACAAGGGGTCAAGGGGTTGCCGAGATATAGGGGATAGAAAATATTGAAAACATGGTTTCTTTTAACACTACTAGATAAAACTGGACGAGCGTTAGTGAGCGTATCAATTTTTTTAAAACGAGTAAATCGTGAATTAACAGTTCGGGGCGAACCACTAGTATTATAGAAAGACCGACACCTTATTGTATCCGCTTGTGGAACCGAATCCATATCCGAAACGTCTTAACTTGGTCTCATCTCTATTGCTTACGCAAGGGATTTAAACAAGGTGGTTGGATGTCGTACGGATGTGGTTCTAGCATACGAGAACTTATAATTAACGAATACTGCATGTCGATCCGGAGCACACTATCGTACAGATATAAATGCTAACAAGAAAGTAAACGGAACTAAAATAGGAATAATTAGTGTTAAGAATGTTAACAATGCACTAATATGATCCAAAATTTAATTTATGTGAAATAAATTAGTTAGGTAGTTGTTTTCCGAATCGTATAGTCCTTACTAATATTATAAATGTGAAAATGTGTTTGTTTGTTTGTTTGTTACCTTTTCACGCCTTGACCAATTATTATGAAATTTGGCATGCAGGGAGCCTGTGTCACGGAGAAGGACATAGGCTACTTTTTATCCCGGGAAAATAGCATAATCTGATGAAATTCCTGAGGGAACTAAAAAAATACTCGATTGTTGTGATTTTTTGCACAGAGATGGTTGAGTAAGTGGGAAACGACATAATTTACTAATCACCCTTAAAGATAAAAACGATGTCCAGGTGGGCGGAGCCGCGGGAAAAATCTAGAAAGTTTGTAAGAATGTATGGATGTATGTTTCTTACTCTTTCACGTAAAAACTACTTGCTGAAATTTAGTAGGTAGACAGATTAGGACCTGGATTAATACATAGGCTACTTCTTTCCACGCTCGCGAGCCGCTAGCGGCTCGCGCACTGCGCACCCTCGAATGGTCATACAAACGTTGTTCACGCGGGTGAAGCCGCGGGAAACAGCTAGTATAAAAATATGTTTCAATTTATTGATTTTTTCGAGTCTATCAAAAGAAATTGAAAAGAAAAAATACTAACTTTTTAAAGTCCCGTACACCCAAAAGGTGAACAACGGGACCCTATTACTAAGCCTTCGCAGTCCGTCCGTCCGTCTGTGTGTATGTCAGTGGGCTGCATTTTATGAACCGTAATAGTTAGAGTTGAAATTTTCACAAAGTGTGTTTTTCCATTATCACTATGACAATAACTAATAAAAATTTGTAAAAGTGAAAAAATAAGGAATGTCTCCATATAAAAAAAAAAACGTGTCTTTAATAGGTATTTTACAGATATTTTTTATTTAGCTTTATCAAAAAACGGTAATACATGCAGGTGTGATAATAGACACATCAAAAAGTCTAAACAACAGACATCATGCTATGAATACTGCAAATTCCAATATTAATTTAATTATTTTTTCTTACCAAAGGTGAGGTAGGTACGAGTATGTAATCTTTTTTCTGAAGAAGTAGAAAGAGCCATTAAATGTGTGAAATGATCCAGATGCCAGATGGAGTAAATGCAGAAATGTTGGTAAAATTCTACAATAAAATCTATAATTAAGGCAGATCCCGAAAGACTGCCTCCAATCTTCTCTTCTCCTAATTCCAAAGAAGAGACTAACGCAAAAATTGTGGAGATCACATACTAATTAGTTTAATGAGTCAAAATACTGCACCTTAGAAAATACAGCAAAATTGACAAAAACATAACTGATACTCAATTCGGATTTCGCAATGGACTGGGAAAAAGGGAAGTTGCCATACAGTTATTGATACAAAATTTTATTAGATATTAGATTTTAAAGCAAAGCTTTCGACAACGTTTTAATAAATTAATACAAGCCCTAAATAAAACCGAAGTAGATAGTAAATATCTAAGATTGATACACAACTCGTACTTTAAACAGACAGCACACATTAAACACACAACGAAAGTCTTCAAAATTCAAAAACTGGTACAGGGATACATTCTTTCGCCGTTGTTTTTTAATCTGTTCCCAGAAAACATTTTTCAAGATGCGTTTGATAGTGTAGAAACAAGAACTAAAGTTTACGGTACAATGATTTTGATTAATAAATAGTTTACAATAAGCTGATGATATAACATATACTCTCCGATTGCTTTAACGGTGAAGGAAAACATCGTGAGGAAACCTGCACAACACATCTGCGAAGAAACTCGAAGGTTGTGTGTGAAGTCGACCAACCCGCACTGGGCCCGCGTGGTCGACTAAGGCCCGATCGCCCTAATTCAGGGTAGGCTCGAGCCCCTCGGTGGGGACGTATATGAGCTGACATGATGAAGCTGATGATATTGTAATTTTTGCACACTCGCTTGAAGACCTGCAACTACTAATTGACCATCTGAAAACAAAAGTATTGGAATATGGCGTAAAAATTGTACATTTCGTTTCATTTCATTTATTTCATAGAAATACTGACATTACAGAAAAGTACAAAAATAAATAAATAATATCGAATACATAACCATCAACAAGAAGGAAATAGCACCAGGTGCATTGAAAATAGGAAATATACCATAAAATGTTCAGCAGTACTGCAGCAGTTACTGTTCAGTGGTAGCTGACATCCGCTAGGATATGGCACCCCAAGAAGAATAATCTTTTTAGTTCCAGTAAACACTGGCTGATTTTAAAAACAAAAACTTTACGACTCATTTTTTAAATAAAATAAAACCGAATTCATTTTTTTTTATTCACAATTAGTAAACCCTTGACAACATCTCACCTGGTGGTAAGTGACGATGTTGCCGAAGATGAAAGCGGGCTTACCAAGAGTCCCCAACGCAATGGGGAACTGGCTATCTTATCTTCATGCCGGAACACACCTTCTTCTAAGTCGTAACCCCAGGGGTTGGGGATCGTGACCATCATAAAGTCGAGTCCGTAGATGTAGATTGTGGCCGAGTTAGGTACTTCCATTTTTCCCTGTTTGAGGCGGTGTGGATAGCATCGTGCAGGTGGAGTTGCAATAGTTTTGTTTGGTCACACCATCTGGCGGGTGCTCGGCCTCTTTGTCTTTTCCCCTCCACTTTGCCCATTAGTATCTGTTTTTCAAGGGACTCTGGTTCTCTTCGCGCGATGTGACCGAGGAATTTGAGCATGCGGGTGCGGCATGTATCTGATAGGCGCGTCGTGATTTTCAGCTCTTCCAGAATGGAGTCATTTCGTCTGAAGGCTGTCCACGGTATTCGCAGCATTTTCCGCCAGCACCACATCTCGAAAGCGTCATCTCGGAACACACCAATGATATAAATATTGATATTTGGCAGCAAGACTTAGATAAGATGGTGGTAGCTAGCCAAGCGGGCTTAGAAAATGCCCTACCACCAACCAAACCGAGTCTTACAATCGACCCCGCCGGGAATCGAACCCTCGATATTCTGTGTTAAGCCAGTGAACTTTGCCTCTGAGCTACGGAGGCGGTTGTTCGAATTTAAATGTTTTTTCATTGCATGTTCATTGCTGAATAAAATAGGATACTTATATGAAGTTTTATCAGTTTAACAATAATCTTGAATACAGTTTTTTGAAAAAAATATGTTTTGAAGACATTTTTTTAATGTTATGAAGCAACGTCATTTAAACGATGAAGAAATACAAAGAGCTTTAAGGATGTTACAAGCGGGAAGAAATCAATCTCAGGCATATCAGCAATTTAATGTCAATAGAAGCGTAATTTGCCGCCTTTGGAAGCGTTATGTTAACACTAGAGATCCTGCTTAGCAGCACCCAGGTCGAGGAAGGAGTACTATTTCGCGGCAGTACCGATACATACAACTCGCTACAAGACGTTAACCGGTGTTAAACGCCCAGGAGATAGGTTTTAGGCTGCGGTCCTCAAGTGGTGTTGCTGTTAGCCTCCACACCGTGAGAAATCGGTTGCATGAGTACGATCTACGTGCACAACGCCTAACCAGGTGCCCACCTAAAAGCCACGGGAATCGCGCCCGTCGCAACGAATGGTGTAGGGAACGCGTATCATGGACCCAAGAGCAATGGAATTAAATTTTATTTTGTGATGAGTCCCGAGTCACAGAATCGCTAAACTGAAGTGGCAGTGGGCAGGGCACATAGGTCGTACAACGATGAGGTAGTAAAGTTCTCGAGTGGCGACCGCGCACCGGAAACCGACCGTGGACCGACGACCTGGTGAAGATCGCGGGAAGCCGATGGATGCGGGCAGCGCGGGACCGGTCGACGTAGAAATCCTTGGGAAGGCCTTTGTCCAGCAGTGGACGATTTTCGGCTGATATGATGATGATGAGTCCCGATTGGGGTTGCAGACTGATACAAGGAGAGTGTGGGTGTAACGTCGTCCTGGAAATGCTAAATGCGTCCAGGAAGTGCACCCTTACAATGGCTCTACAGTAATGGTGTAGGCGGGTATTATGAAGAACAGAAGAACTAAGCTCGTTTTTGTGAATGGCAAAATGGGCGCTGAAACGATGAAGGCATCCTTAGACCTTATATCCTTCTTTTTGCCCAAAGTCTTGGCTCAGATTTTACGTTGATGCATGACTGCGCGTTCACACACATCTCGGAGGACCAGTGAGTTCTTGGCTACGGAAAACATCCGAGGGTTGCCCTGGCCTGCTCAATCGCCAGACCTCAATCCGATTGAGCACGCCTGGGATATGCTCCAAAGACATGTTTTAGCACACATGCAAGCAGAAACAACGACGGGTCAAATAATGGATTTGCCTAAATGCCATCGATCGCAGCAAGACGATTTAAACAAACTCGTCGACCCTATGCAAAATCGATGACAAGTTTTAAACAGCAGAGTAGGCCACACTTTCATAAACAATTTATTTATTTATTTGTATTAAATTTACAGTAATCAATCCTTACTAATATTATAAATTTTTGGTTGCTTGGTTGTTTGTTTGTAACCATTTCACGCTTCAACATCTTTACGAATCGTGATGAAATTTGGCATGCAGGTAGCCTGTGTCACTGGGAAGGACATATGCTACTTTTTAACCCATGAAAATAGCATCGTCCGATGCAGTTTCTGTAGGAACTGAAAACATACTCTTTTTTTGGTTTTTAGGAACGATGTATTCCTACTCCACGAGAGCAAAGGGAGATATCTCCGCCAGGCGAGGTGGTATGTCTGGGGTCCGGCCGTGGACCAAACATTTTAATTTTTTTATTTTTTTTTCGAAAGGAAAAGCTTGTTGTAGGCCGTTGGGGCCTTTACAACTTCACCGGGCGGGGGAGGCGAGTACGGAAGGCACTTAACCTAGTGCAAAGCAAAAAGATGCAACTGCCTAAGGGCGCCCAGGTGGGCACGGACCGCGGCTTAGGTCGTTGCTTGGACGTGGGAGGATCGGAGTGAAGCGGCCTGGTATATGCCGGTAGCGCTGGTAAGCGCCAGACGCGGGGGGACGCCGCCCTCGCCGGCGAGGGCAGAATGTCGGTGCAGTGTTTCTCTGTGGGTTAGGGGGTGGGGTCAGGGCAGCTACGGCTAGCGTGGTCGGGTCGTCGGGGTCAGTGAGTAACATGTCTGGGGGCGTCGGATTACGCGAAGGTAGCTCGTAAACGGCGGCGTTTACGAGTAGCGGGTTGGGGTGGTGTTCGGCAGACTTAAAGTATCGGATGGAGGCCTGCTTCAGGTATTGAGCTATGGTGGGGGAGCTCTAAATCGCAATGGAGATTTTCATTCCGTAGAAACCACGGGCAGCCCGTGGCTCTACACATGAAGCAATTTTGGATTAGCTGAAGTCGGCGAATGAGACGGGGACTGGTGTGAGCGAAAGCTACACCGGCAGAGGTGAGGATGGGGCGGATGCAAGTTTTGTAAAGTGTCACCTTATTTCTAAGGGACAGTTTACTCCGCTTGTTGGTCATGGGGTAAAGACGGCCTAGTACGAACGCGGCCTTGTTGCAAACATCCAATCGTTTATGATTGGTATCTGTATATATACTCAGCGCTAAAGAAATTCCAATAGTGCGTTCTAGATGTCGTATTTCTTCATTTCGTCTTGAGGTCAATTACTTTAACATCGCAACGGAACAATGGATTGTTGTATTTTTTTGTAGAGAGATGGTTGAGCAGGTAGGAAATGACATAATTTACTAATTAGCATAATGCTGACATAGTTCCCGAGGGATCTGGGGAATACTTCATGTCCACGCTCGCAAGCCGCTTGCGGCTTTCGAATCACTCACCCTCAAAGACAGTTATAAAAACTATATCCATTCGGGCGAAGCCGCGGGCAAAAGCTAGTATATTTTATAAAAGAAAGTGTACAATGTGCGTGTGGCTAAAACTCAGAAATGAGTCCCGGCACGACCAAGGAAGTTATATGGTGTGGTAGCCATCTATCTCCCATCCATGAAGAAGATTCCCGTTTTTACCAGACGGGCGTGCTTTTGAAGATATATTGACTGGAAATTTCACCCTATAGAAAGTACTTGAACAGCCCAGAACATTTGAGAGTATTTGAGAGCATTCCCCAACAACATCCCAGATCAGTGTGGAACATTCCAAAACACTCTCGAATGTTGTGGAATGTTCTGGAACAATGGTGGACCATTCGAAGTCTTTTTTTACATGTGGGGCTGCCCATTGGTGGGGGTATATAATGTTAGAAAATAATTTTAATAAATAATGCCTCATATTTTAAAACTAATCTTTTTATTCCATCACTATATCCTTCCCTGTCGCACACACAAATACACACACATACACACCCACCCACACATCCACACTCACACACACACACACACACACACACACACACACACACACATACATATACACATACACAAACACACAGCTGCGAGCTTGCGCCTTCTATACACTACTAATTTTAAATTTAATTATTATTTTTCAATTATTATTATTATTTCTTTGAATCTGTCTTAGAGTAACTATTTATGTACCCTTGTTTTTAGTAAAGAAGAGTGAATACTTCTGACACAAGCAGTTTAACATTGCTTAAAAGAAGTATTCAGAAACTGTATACTATTTGTATCCGTATGGTTCCCGGCTAAGAATAGGACCATCCTATCTCTTCCAATGGGTGTCGTAAGAGGCGACTAAGGGACTTAAAACCGGAGGATGGGCAGCAGCGTCTTTCCGTGCATTGCAACACACCTGCAATCAAACTGCGATCGCCAACCCGCCTGCCAAGCGTGGCGATTACGGCAAAACCCCCCCTATGAATTTCAAACCCAGAAAACGGCCCCTAGTCCCCGGCGGCCCCGCTATTCCTGGCTCCGGTAGCAGTCATGGTAACGGCGGGGTAGGGGGTGCGAAGAATCCCCGGCAGATGCCAGGCTACCAAACCCAACGAACGTAGCGTAGGCAGGCCTCCCACGCGGTGGACCGATGACCTGGTGAAGGTCGCGGGAAGCCGATGGATGCGGGCAGCGCAGGACCGGTTGTCGTGGAAATCCTTGGGGGAGGCCTTTGTTCAGCAGTGGACGATTTGTGGCTGATATGATGATGATGATGATGATACTATTTGTAAACTCAATAAAGAAATAAACATTATTTTATTTTTATTTATTTATTCCAATTACAACACAATCTCATATCAACTCCCTGAGCGAAGCCAGGTACCCTAGCTAGTTTAACAGTAAGTTTGATTAACAAAAAAGTGTTTACTTACTTTAGTTCCTAAGTTTGTACAGAGGCCAGCACATCAAGCTAGACGCTCGTAGTGCGATTCTGATCCATACGCATAGGGCATAAGAACGGCACAAAGTCCAAAATGTCTAGCTTGATGTGCTGACCTCTGTACTACGTTTCTATGATACCGTACTTAATGTCTGATATTGTTTTTTTCTATTTATAGGACCAAGTATTAAAAAAATAATTTCAAATCAATAATTATCATCATCATCATATCAGCCGACGGATGTCCACTGCTGGACATAAGCCTCCCCCAAGGACTTCCATGACGACAGGTTCTGCGCTGCCCGCATCCAGCGGCTTCCCGCGACCTTTACCAGGTCATCGGTCCACCGAGTGGGAGGCCTACCTACGCTAAGTTTTCCGGTGCGCGGTCGCCACTAGAGAACTTTACTATCTGTTCTACGAGCTATGTGCCCCGCCCACTGCCACTTAAGTTTAGCAATTCTGAGATCTATGTCGGGTACTTTAGTTCTCCTACGGATCTCCTAGTTTCAGATTCGATCAAGCTGATAAACTCCGAGCATAGCACGCTCTATTGCCCTTTGGGTGACCTTGAGCCTTCTTGTGAGGCCCATAGTAAGCGACCATCTCTCAGTTCCGAATGTCAATACATGACATATGGAAATCAATAATGTTCCAAAGATATTTTTTATTTAACAAATAGAAACATTATAATGTAAAAAACCATTCCAAAATCCAAATTAGTACATGTTGCTTAGATTTTTTTAATGTGTGTAATACTGATTTTGATGTTAAACAAAAAATCGGACAAGCGTGAGTCGTACTCGCGCTAAGGAGTCCGAAAACAAAGCATTTTTCTGTCGCTCGCGTTGATACCTTTGGTTTGTAATGTGTGTAGGTATCATTGTCATAGTTATGTCGAGAGGTGTGGTGGTACGGAACTCTCGGAGAGCGAGTGCGACTCTCACTTTGCCTGTTTTTTTATCTACTCCGTATGACCTTTTAGCTTTATTTTACCCTGTAGTAGCAGTAGTTCGGTTGTTAGTCCGGTTGACCGAACTAGTGCAACTTCTCAGTGGCAATAGTTCTGTTGGATCCAAGTACAGAACTATTGAAACCATTGAGTAGCAGTAGTTCGGTTACACGTCTTATGTTCGGTTGTTAGTCCGGTTGACCGAACTAGTGCAACTTCTCAGAGGCAATAGTTCTGTTGGAGCTAAGAACAGAACTATTGAAACCATTTAGTAGCAGTAGTTCTGTAGATAATTATATCTATTAAGAGAAATGAAACTGATCATGGTTACATTACATACTCAGGGGTCGAAATAACATAAAAACTAAAAAAGTATAAGTTAGTGAATTAGAATCTCTCTCACTTCTCCTATTTTCTATGTTTATTAACACCATAACTCAGGTTATCTCATCGAACTACCATCTCTACGCCGACGACTTGCAAATTTACAAACACTTCCCGGCGTCCGATCTCTTTGGTGCTGTTCAGGATATTAACAGAGACATGCAGGAGATATCGTCACATGCTGAACCAAATTAACTTCTCGCCAGCAACATCCGTAATATACGATGATGTAGTTATTCCCTATGCCAGTACAGCTAAAAACCTTGGCATTATTTTTGACTCAAGTTTGTCTTGGGTTGCTCAACTCAACGACTGACTTCGTTGAGTTGAGCAACCCAAGACAAAAATTAAATACCGTAAGATGCACTTCTCCTTTCATGCTCTGAAACGTCTTCAATATTTCCTTCCACTAAAAACCAAAATTTCCTTGTCTCAGACTCTTCTTCTTTCTATTCTGGATTACGCTGACACGTGCTACTTAGATGTAACAGAAGAACAGCTCAACAATGAAAGGATACCTATTTACTATATATTTTGTACCTACAATAATTTTTACTTTCTCTTATTAACAATTAACTGGTTAAACTAAAGAACTTGAACCTAAATAATAATTGATTAGTTAATTTATGTTTTAATCACTAGAGCAATCTGATTAAAACCTCATTTCGCTGTTGCATGTTTCGGCGTTACCGTACAGTGGTTTTAGTGACTTCTGACATCCAGTGGCATTTGGAAACGTACCTAACTGTCCGGCTGCGATTTGATTTATTTTATTTCACAATTTATTGTACACAGAAATAGGGACAAACAAACATTAAAATAGATAAGAACTTACAAAGGATACAGCTTATTTCTATAAGAAATTTCTTCCAGCAGACCTTGGAAAAAGAAAGTTACAAAAGAATGGCAGAAGACGTGTAAATAACAATGACAACATTTTAAAAAAATGAAATTTCTAAAACATATTTTGACATAATATGTTTAAGAGAGTAGTGTAAAATAATAGACACGTATTTTTTTAGCTGCTCTACTATCAGCTCATATACGTCCCCACCGACGGGCTCGAGCCTACCCGGAATTAGGGCGATCAGGCCTTAGTCGACCACGGGGCCCAGTACGGGTTGGACGACTTCACACACAACCTTCGAGTTTCTTCGCAGGCGTAAGCAGGTTTCCTCACGATGTTTTCCTTCACAGTATAAGAGCGTCAGATAAACGTACATATGAAATCGAAATTCGAAAACACATTGGTACATAGCAGAATCGAACCACGACCTCCCGGAGAAGGAGGTAGCAGCCCTTGCCATTACGCCACCGACGCTCTCCTACCTATTGAGAGAAATTGTCATCTAAAGTACTAAAAAGTATCTGAACCTTCATATTATTTGGTTTGGTTTGATCAAATGTTTGAGAACATAAAAAATAATAAACACGTGTTTTCTTATAACGGCTCTAACTCACTCTTGGCTCATAACAGCCTCCGTGGCGTAATGGTTAGTTTATTCGCTTCACACCAGGAGTCGACGAGGTTGACTTGAAAGACTCGGTTTGGTTGGTAGTAGGGCATTTTCTAAGCCCACTACCATCTTATCGAAGTCTGCCGCCAAATATCAGTGTTAACAACATTGCTGTGTTCCGGCTTGAAGATAAGACAGCTAGTTCTCCATTGCGTTTGGGGAATCTTGGTAGGCCCGCTTCCATCTTCGGCATCATCGTCACTTGCCATCCGGTGAGATGATGCCAAGGGCTTACCAATTGTGAATTAAAAAAAAACAGTTATTGAATAACAACTTACTTATTTTATAACAGGTAGTTTTTTTCTTATGGGTTGGCTTTGAACTTAGAAATACTTACTTTAAATTACCTACTAAAATTTTTGATAACTAACAATAAGTAAATACTAGGTTATAAAAGGTACACAGATATGGGTATGTACCTTTATGATCATGGACAAGGACAAGACACATGATAAGGGACAAAATTCTACAAGGTACCAAATGCCACTGACCCTTAGCTCCTTGTGGATTGTAATTATGGGTTTAATTACGGTGCTCCTGAGGTATTTTCAATTTAGCCAACTTTTGCTCTGTGGCTATTAATTTCACAATGTACGAGTGTGTTGGGCACCGGTTGGCTTTGAACTTAGAAATACTTACTTTAAATTACTCGAAATAGCGGCCGAGAACAGCAAATTTCGGTCAAATGATATAAAGTCTGTGATACCAGATGGTGTTTAAAAGATTTTTTGAGTCCAGTCTCCAAGTAATGATTATCCAAAACGAGGATGAGGATCGATCTGGGGGCCGTGCCCCCGCCAAGACGAGCCAAGCAAAGCGCAAGGGCACTACTACGTTTTGTCGAAGCGTTTCGTCGTTTTTTTGAACCTTCATAACTTGGGTTTGGATTAATTATCCTTACTAATATTATAAATGTGAAAATGTGTTTGTTTGTTTGTTACCTTTTCACGCTTTAACGCCTTGACCAATCTAAATGAAATTTGGCATGCAGGTAGCCTGTGTCACAAGGAAGGGCATAGGCTACTTTATATCCCGTGAAAATAGCACAGCTCGATGCAATTCCCGAGGGAACTGAAAATATACTCTTTTTTGGTTAATTAACATCGCAACGGAACAATGGATTGTGTGATTTTTTGCACCGAGATGGTTGGGGGGGGGGGGGGGGGCAATGACACGATTTACTAATAAGCATATCCTGACATAGTTCCCGAGGGATCTGGAGAAAATTCATGTCCACGCTCGCGAGCCGCTTGCGGCTCACGCACCGCGCACCCTCTAAGTCAGTCACAAAAACGATGATAAACAAAATTCTCGTGATATGATGTCAATTCATTAAACATGTTAAGTGTCAATTGCATAGCTCTTATTATTGATATCTTAATGATGATCATCAAAATTCTTAGGGTACTTTTTGAAGTCCTAGAAAGCTAAAATTTGGTATGTGAGGTAGTATTAGTAAACAACCAAAAAAATATTCGAAAACTTGGAACTTTTACCCCCCCCAACCACTTAAACTAGGGGATGGAAGTATACATACACCGACACCTTACCAGGAACACTCTCAAGGTCAAAATTTTGTCAACCTAGTCACTCGGAGGGTCAAAACTTATAAAAATGTAGAAAGTTTCCACTTCTGTCGGCACTCCCGGAGTGGTTAGTTTTTAATAAATAATAAAATACATATTTCAGGGTTTTTAGTAAATCACCCCCACCTTTTAAATTAGGGGATGGAATTAAGCGCGCGCAAAACGCTTAATGTGCACCCGCCGTGATTAATTATGAGTAGCTTGCCGTACGAATAGAAACTATTGTTGCCGATTACGCCCAAAGTCAATATCAGACAGCGTGCAACCCGAACGGGCACACACGTGAGGGCACACATCGTTGCTAGTCGTGGGAAAACGCATCACTTTGAAGAGCAGAGCGATTTGAATCTTCTACCTGGAAGGAGTTGAATCACTCATTTAGTTCAACAGTTCATTTAATTCAGTTTAAAAAATAATATTTTCATAAGCAACTTACAAAAAGAAGTGAAATCCGACCAAAATCATTTTCATGTAAAATGTTGCTAAGAAAAGACCATATGGCTCGCACCGTTAAAAAGTTATCAGATCTCTTGTAGAGCCAAGTTTTTAAATCTGCACACCCTAATTATACAAACCTTAACTTCACAAACTCTACAACTTCGTCAAAATATGTGGCTTGGCCGTTTCGTTACCGTCACATGGGCGTAAGGTGAAAAAAAAAACGAAATGGCCAAGCCACATATTTTGACTAAGGTGTAGAGTTTGTAAAGTTAAGGCTTGTAGAATTAAGGCGTGTAGAGTTAGAAGCTTGGCTCTACATGAGATCTGATAACTTTTTGACAGTGCGAGCCATATGGTCTTGTCTTGGCTATATTTTACATGAAAATATTTTTGGTGGGTTAAATCTATCTAGATATGAGCTTATTTATAATTAAGATAATTCATTGTTTTACTCAAACGTCGAGGAATCCCTTGGGGCCTTATAGGAGGCCTTTAGCTAGCTCCACTGCTGCCTATTGGATGAAACAAACATTTTTATTTGACTTATTTTTAAAGACGAGTTTTAGCTTGTAAGTTGCTTTTATCTGTGGTTCATTGAAGTAGCGTATAGATCGATGTATATGTTGTAATTATTATCATGATTTATTATTTATATGATGGACCATCAAGGCGAGAGTGAATGAGCATTATTTGAGTTTGCGTGTACCATCCTCGATTGCATTGTAACTTCCCAACAGGTGAGTTGCAAGCAAACGAATTCAAATTTTTAATAAAAATAAAAGCCTTTTCCACAAAAATTAAATAATCCTTACTAATGTTATAAATGAGAAAATGTGTTTGCTTGTTTGTTACCTTTTCACGCTTCAAGACCTTGACCAATCTTGATAAAATTTGGATGCACGTAGCCTATGTTACTGGGAAGGACATATATAGGCTTCTTTTTATCCCGTGAAAATGGCATAGCCCGATGCAGTTCCTGAGGGATTTGAAAAAAAAAACAATTTTTCGGTTAATTTCTTTAAAATCGCAACGGAACAATAGATTGTTGTGATTTTTTGCACAGAGATGGTTGAGGGCTGGGACTCACCTTCAAAAAAAGTCATAAAAACGATGTCCACGCGGGCACGCGGGCGATGCCGCGGGCAAAAGCTAATTATAAATAAAAAGAAAATGGTGTTAGTTTAAATAAAGTTTACAGGCAAATAAAAATTTGAAAAGTGGCCCAGACATATGAAAAAATTGGAAAAACTAAAGGGTTTTTTTTCTGTAGAATTTTGTATGAATTTAACGATTTGAATGATGTACCCTCGATTACAGTCTGAAAAACAATATCCAGGCGGGCTAAGCAAAATAAATTAAAAAAAAGTAAATGTGAAAAAGTGTTTGTTTGTTTCTTACCTTTTGACGCTTCAGCACCTTGACCAATCTTGATGAAAATTGGCAAACAAGTAGCCTGTGTCACGGGAAAGGATATAGGCTTTTTTATCCCGTGAAAATAGCATAGTCCAATGAAGTTCCTGAGGAAACTGAAAAAATACTCTTTTTTGGTTAATTTCTTTAACATTGCAACGGAACAATGGATTGTTGTTATTTTTTGCACAGCATTGTGTATAAAATTGGTTCAGAGGATGGGAAGTGACATAGACTGCTAACAAGAATAGCCCGATCTGGGACAGGCATCATTCACCCTCAAATACAGTCATAAAAACACACTTATTTTTATAATATAATAATATTTTATTTTTTTTAGCTACATTTCTCGCAATTCGGTCCGGGCGATAGCAGAATAACAGCGTTTTGCCTTAGGGTAAAAAATTGCGCTGAGATAAGCCTTTTGTATTGCTTTTGTGTTTTTCTTTTAAAAAAAAAATATTTCTTTTATGTTAGTAGTAGGTATTTATAGGTAAAAAAAAGTGATTGTTTTTTTTTGTTTACATTCTCTTCTCTTTTTATTTTTTTGTTTGTGTACAAGCAATACAATAAATAAATCATTCATTCATTCATTCATAAAAACGATGTCGACGTGGTTGAAACCGCAGGCAAACGCTAGTATATAACAAATCAAAGCAAATCAATTTTTTTAATTTTTTTTTATTGAGAATTTGAGTGCGTTTGACTTATGAAAAAAAAATGCGTTGATACTGTGAATGTGTAAAGAAACTGTTTAAAAAGATGACAAGTAAGATTTCTGCAACAAAAGCGATATAGAAAATATTCGCTGGTCAACACTCATGAGACAAATATTAAAACACAACATCGATTTACGCCTAACAACGTCATTTAATCTATCGAAATTGTACCGTTAATACTTAGATTTGGCAAATTTATTTTTATTTATTTTATTTTATTAGGGAAGTTTACAGCTAAGTAAACACTATGTGATAACATTACAAAATTAACTATGAGCTAATAAAAAACTTCCACAAATTGATCAATAAAACAGTATTGCTGTACGATTTTCATGCGTATTCCCATTCTAAGATGGGCGATCAGCTGATCGCTTTATTTAAGGCGGTAATATTACAAATTTTCGTTATTTTTGACCTCAATTACTCCTAAACGATAGAAAACCCAAGGTTAAAAAATACCCTTATTGTTGATGATGTTCCTTAAAGTCAAAAGCTATTAGAAACACGATTGGACAGTTTTGGCTTGATAGATAAAAAGCCCAAAGATAGGTCTACACCGTTACTTTCAACTCTAGTTATGACTAATATTTTGAAATATAAATAAAAAAAAAACTACAATATTTGTTATGATAATGCAAAGTGAGTAATGTTATTATTTTTTATACTTTCATTGTAGTTTTTGATTGAAACGAAAAACCATTGAAGAAGTGAAAAAGTGTGGTTATTTTCTTTATTGACACGTAAAGAAAAAGACAGAGACAACTGTTCCAATCAATACCTCGGCTTAATGATCCAAATATTTATTTGGATTTGACTATAGGTTCCGAAAAGTTGATCAGAATCACAAGTTGTACGGACAGCGACAGATCAAGCTATAAAATATAAGCTGGCCGCGCGAGTCACGCGACGCCTTTGCGTTTCAACATACGCGAGGCCCGCGTATACTGGTTATGTATAGCTTGATGTGGCGCCGTGTGTACATGTATTTTTTTTTTCTGCGATGTAGAAGCAGTCACGCTCCTACATTGCACTTTACCCGCGACCTAGTTCAGAGTGCACTGACTCACGACTATTTGGCATATTTTAATTAGTTTTTTTATTTAGTGTTTAATTTGAGATCAATTAAGACCATTGCTATTATTTTCGGACCACCTCTAAGACACTCACTGACATTGACATTTGCGACAATATCCTGTACAAGTGCTAAATTAAATTTGATTTTGTATTTTGCTATTTAGTCTCATAGTTCCATTAGTTTCTAGTCGAACTACAGTTTAACAACCTTCAGTACCGTAATGGTTAGTTAGAGGTCGCGGGTTCGATTCCCAGCGCACTCTACCTTGTAAGGCTCTGTTTGGTTGGTGGCAGGGAATTTTCTAAGCCAGCCTGGCTAGCTACCACCATCTTATTTAAGTCTTGCCGCCAAACGTTAACGTTTACAGCAATGATGTGTTGCGACATGAAGATAATAGACAGCTAGTGTCCCATTGCGTTGGGGAATCTTGGTAAGCTCGCTTCTATCTTCGGCGTCATCGCCACTTACCATTCGAAGGTGCCAAGGGCTTATCAATTGTAGATAAAAAAAATATTGTGTACAAACGTGGTAATTGATACAATACAATACGATACGATACAATACAATAAAACATAACACAACACAACACAACACAACTCAACTCAGCTCAACACAATACAACACAGACATTACGATACATTACAATACAGTACAATACAGTACAATACAATACAGTACAATACAATAAAATACAATTGATTTATTAAAGCAATATTTAAATAAATCATACACCCAACAAGACACTTAAAAGCCCGCGTGCCTAACATCTAGTGTTGCCATAAAAACAAAGCAGACCAAATCAGCAATCCCCAGTTATGGGTCGCACGGTGGTCCCATAAAGGCGAACGATAATTTTCCACTGCACAGTGGTATGGGTCAGTCGTTAGACAAATGAGGCAGATAGGCCACAATGCCACAATTTGTATGCCCCACGGAGAGACGTAAGTTGGTTTAGCGCAGAACTGTTCTTGCTGACGACGATTTTGGACAAACATGGTATGGAGTCATTACTAAATATTAATAATATGCAAAACACTGAATGTCGTTAAAAATATATCTGACAAAGAAGTTGTGAAGCATTTCTACAAGTTTTACATTAGCTTGGCGTGTTTTTTTGTTTGTTAGTTTGGGAAAAATCTTGGAAGCTAAATTAGAACCCCTTTTTGCATACACGTTAAGTTTGGAGCCCAATGCATGGTTAGTTAAGTGACGTCATTCTAAATCCAATATGGCGGACTCCCAAAGATGGCGGACCAGTTAATTTTTATGCACCCACTTGATATAGGTATTGAAACGCTAACTATCGTTTCGAGCCGATCTCTTTTGTCGCGTTTCATAATTAAATTCTTTTTTGATGTCGTTGCTCTATGGTATTTGAATTTGAAAATAGTTGTTATTTTTTGACAAGAGAAAAACAAAGGTTGATCGTGATCCCGTCTACAGTGATGCGAATTTAATTTTTTTGGATAAATTGTTTTATAAGTTGTTGTTGAGGCCCACAATTTTATTCTGTGGTAAGTAATTTGTATAAGGAAACCGCTTTGCGTGTATTTTTGGTACTGCGGCGAACTACATTTATATATCTCCGTAGGGTTTCATCCACCCCCCTGCGAGGTTGACGTCCCGACGGTTTTCCTCAATAAGGATTAATCCTGAGATGGAGCTGTGCTGACCACCAGCCAGTCCTTTCACTGCCCGCCCAGCTGCTTGCCAAGGGAAGTGAATATTATTTTATCTTTTGTCCCGAGCGTCTCTCTAACTCTTTGACTTTTCTGCCTTCCTAGAAGATTTCCTGCATCCAGTTTCTAACCATTAATTATTTATTTTAAATTTTAAAGGTGTTTTGTATCTGATACGTGTTATGTTAGAAAATAGGGTAATTCAGACCAAAGCGAAAATTAATTATTTTAGAACTTAGTAACTTATTTAAGTACCAAAGGGACGGTAACGATCGTTGCCTACCGGCATTCTATAAAATAACTTTTTATATACTAATAAAATTGTAACTTTAAATTTATTTCCGATATTTGCCCATAAATTAAGTAGGTCATTGTTTTAAATTTTCAACACGGTCAACCAATGTAATCGCACCTTTTTTTTATACTCATATTGTTTATTGTTCTTTCCTTTTAAAATAATCATAAAATACATATATTCTAATTTACCCCATAACATTTTTTTTTCTTAAAACTCCGTTTAGGCCCGAACCTCTAAATCTTACGTATCATATGTGGCAAACTCCGTAAGGGTTTTTATCCCCAGTTCCCCATATTTTTGCCACATATTTATGGCGCCCGAACTAATGTTTTATCACCTTTTCTGCCTTTAATCTTTCCCTAACGAACCCGTTTTTTTGTCGTTCGTGGGTGTATCCGTTTTCCGGATATTATGGTTCAAGTTTTAATATCTCAAGACCCTTACTTAATTTAATCGTGCAGTTTTCTTTGAAACGTAATGTTTTTTGTTTGTATGCACGGTTTTTTTTTGCTTCTCTTCACACGGGTCGTTTTTTCCCCGGCTTAATGGCATTATACCTCTTTCGGATAATTGCTTACGTGTTGATGAGTTGTTTTTGCCTGTGTATTCCCTTACGATTCCAAGAGAATTTTTAATTTAAGTTGTCAATGGCCAGACTCTAGATTTCTTTCAATCGAAAGTCGGGACAGACTTACTTTTAGTTCACGATTATTTAACGTTGTTTTAAGGGAAAAATCTTTAAGGGTTACTGTTTGGAATATTTTTACGCGTTGCTTTGCGAGGTACTCCTTAAATTTTTGGCGTACCCTGTTCACTTTTATGTGACAACGTTCTGTATTCTGCAGTATTGTTTAGATTTCTTGAGGTCTTATAACAATTTTCCATTTTTCAAATTTCTTTCATTAATCTTGCCCTTGTCTTACCTCAAATGGCCTATTTTTCGGTAGAGTTGTCCCTTTAGACTCTTGCGTATCGCGTTTCAGACTTCCGGTGTTAATTTTATCCGTGAGTCGGATTTTCACGCATCCGCCTTTGCCGTTTTTGTCCACATTTTGCTGGGGTAACCGACAATGTTTTGCAAGTTTTTTTTCAGTTTTTGTCAACCCTATTGGTCTTTAATGTTTTAGTAGTTGTTTGATTTCTCCTGTTTTCTTAAGTGACTAGTTTTAGGCTCAATACACAGCGATCCTTTAACGCTAGTGTGTTATTGGGGTTATTAAGTTGGTTCACTTTTAGATGGAGTTTTTGCCGTTTGTATGTGTACGTTCGTGTATAAATGTCAACTTCTACCAGCTTCAAGTAAACGTTCGTAGTTAACTAGTTACTTAGAGAGTTTTTATTTTTTTCTTCTTCAGGGCTGTCCAACGTCTATAGGGTTGTCCAAATTTCAAAAATTTTTTGGACTTCTCGCCTTTTTTTTGTGAGTTTGTGGGTATTTTGAAACGCTAACTATCGTTTCGAGCCGATCTCTTTTGTCGCGTTTCATAATTAAATTCTTTTTTGATGTCGTTGCTCTATGATATTTGAATTTGAAAATAGTTGTTATTTTTTGACAAGAGAAAAACAAAGGTTGATCGTGATCCCGTCTACAGTGATGCGAATTTAAATTTTTTGGATAAATTGTTTTATAAGTTGTTGTTGAGGCCCACAATTTTATTCTGTGGTAAGTAATTTGTATAAGGAAACCGCTTTGCGTGTATTTTTGGTACTGCGGCGAACTACATTTATATATCTCCGTAGGGTTTCATCCACCCCCCTGCGAGGTTGACGTCCCGACGGTTTTCCTCAATAAGGATTAATCCTGAGATGGAGCTGTGCTGACCACCAGCCAGTCCTTTCACTGCCCGCCCAGCTGCTTGCCAAGGGAAGTGAATATTATTTTATCTTTTGTCCCGAGCGTCTCTCTAACTCTTTGACTTTTCTGCCTTCCTAGAAGATTTCCTGCGTCCAGTTTCTAACCATTAATTATTTATTTTAAATTTTAAAGGTGTTTTGTATCTGATACGTGTTATGTTAGAAAAATAGGGTAATTCAGACCAAAGCGAAATTTAATTATTTTAGAGCTTAGTAATTTATTTAAGTACCAAAGGGGCGGTAACGATCGTTGCCTACCGGCATTCTATAAAATAACCTTTTTATATACTAATAAAATTATAACTTTAAATTTATTTCCGGGAATTGCCCATAAATAAAGTAGGTCATTGTTTTAAATTTTCAACACGGTCAACCAATGTAATCACACCTTTTTTTATACTCATATTGTTTATTGTTCCTTCCTTTTAAAATAATCATAAAATACATATATTCTAATTTACCCCATAACATTTTTTTTTCTTAAAACTCCGTTTAGGCCCGAACCTCTAAATCTTACGTATCATATGTGGCAAACTCCGTAAGGGTTTTTATCCCCAGTTCCCTTTATTTTTGTCACAGTATCAAATGAAAGGGTTCGGTGATAAAAATACGAAATAATTAAAGTTATTTTCAAATAAAAGCTTGTATCTAAATGTTTTTAGGTTTTTCGAAAATTGTTATCCATTTATATAAAAATGAATCCCTATTTCCCTTGGTCACGGCATCACGCGTGAGCGGCTGGAACGATTTCGCTAATTCTTTTTTTGTCAAGTTCGTTATTGTCAGGAGATGGTCCTTATGTAGATTAGGGTAGGGTAGAATAGGGTAGTGTAGTTTAGTGTAGGGTAGGGTAGTGTAGTTTAGTGTAGTGTAGTGTAGTGTAGTGTAGTGTAGGGTAGTATAGTGTAGGGTAGGGTAGGGTAGGTAAGGGTAGTGTAGTGTTAGCTTAGGTTAGTAATATAATTGAGGAATTTGGGATTGACATAAACATAAAAAAACAAACGAATAAACGTATTCGTAAAGTCATTTAATAAAGAAATGTCACATTTAGATAGCAAGGATACTTACACACGTATCATCACATCAGCTGAAAGACGTCCACTGCTCGACAAAGCTTACACACCCTTAATGAAAAATAAAAAGCTGGTCAAGTGCGTGTCGGACTATGAATAAATTAGGATTTCGCAGTCATTAGGTATAACCTGAAAACTAATCACAGGATACCAAAAAAATCATAATTTTCATTGATTTCAAGTGCCTACGTTAAGGCGAGGCATTGATTGGAACAGTTGTCTCTGTCTTTTTCTTTACGTGTAAAGAGTAAAGAAAATAACCACACTTTTGCACTTTTTCAATGATTTTTCGTTTCTTAAAATCTACATTTATATTAAAAAAAAAAAAACTGGCATATTAAAGCGTCTGTTTAGAGTAGTCGATTAAGAAAATTTAAAGATACCAAATCGGTCTGGTTTGCCTGTAGAATGCAAAACTCTGTCTTAAAAGAGATTTCTTTGATTTATTTTTTTCCGTTATAAAAGTTAGTGAATCGTGTTTCTGAAGCTGACAAAATGAAGTGATTGAAATGAAGAATTTCGTTACAAAATATCACTTTCATATGTTTTGTAGTTGCTGAGAAAAATCGAAATCCCTGCGACCAAAGTTTTCAATGCATCGCCTTAACAGTTTAAAACGCCGGACCGTGGGCACAGATGATAATAATAGTACAAGTACAGATGAAGTACTCGCAATGACGCTTTAAATAAATAGCAACTCTCGCTACACGGTAATAAAGAATAGTCTACTTCGCAACCGCGATTAGTGCCTCCAGTTTTACTTCAACATACCTATACATACACCGATACTAATCGTGCTTCGTGGGCATCTTGATAGCGTCTTTGGTCGCCTATACAATGTGACTTTTAATTAGTTCTTGATAGCAAAGGATATGAATTTACTCGTGATTACAAACAACTTTCCCAAAGAAACTAAATATGTCAAATATGAAAAAAACTATTTGGTCCTCGATACACTTTTGCCGAATTCATAAATTGTTATGTATTTTTCATATTTGCCATATACACTCGAGAGCGATGAATCCGGGTCACTTAAAGAATCCTAAAAGTCTCGGAAACTAAGAAGGCTGGCTTCATGAAATAAATTATGTTTAATAGACACTTTAATACCCCTTAAATGAAAGTAATAAAATTTACGAGTCACTACATTTTATTTACAAAAAAATACATAAATAAAAAAAAACTGCTGATCTCGCCTTAAAACAAAAATAGGAAACATGACATTTTTGAACAACATTACGATTTACTTGAATTTTAATACTTCGTATTGCCTCCTCGTGCTTCCATCACTGTGTTTACGCGGTTTGGCATGCTGTACACCAAGTTCCTTATACGATTTTGGGGAATATTCTCCCATTCCTCTGTGAGAGCAATTTTGAGCTCACGAAGCGTTATTGGGGGAGGGCTTCTTTGTTTTACGCATCTCCCTAGCTCGTCCCAAGCATGCTCGATCGGGTTGATATCCGGGTTGCGTGCTGGCCACTCCATACGAGTAATGTTTCATCTCTTGAAGGTAGAATTTATTTCATTAAGCTAGCCTTCTTAGTTTCCGAGATTTTTAGGATTCTTTAAGTGACCCGGATTCATCGCTCTCGAGTGTAGTTTCTGTAGGGGTACACAACTGCATATTATGTATCTACGAGTATAACTGTTTGGCTTGCATTGGCTCGCCCCGCACTCGGCAGTTACTCAAAGACCACGTACGATATATACCGCGACCCCATCGGATTGTTCTTAACATAATTTGTGACTTTATAATAGAGATTTAATGACTGTTGCTATAAAGTTTTATTGAGAACACACCAGCCAGCAATATCTCTACATCTATATCTACAGTTTCTTTAGGAAAGTTGTTTGTAATCACGAGTACATGCATACCTTTTGTTATCAAGAACTAATTAAAAGTCACCCTATATATTCTTTATTAGATACCCATACCTAAAATAGCATTTAGTGACTACATTGATGTAGATTTTATTAAGGTTTCATTGCAATGTTAAATGTATTTTTTTTTATTGAATAAATAAATTATAAAAAAATAATTAAAGTAAATTATCAAATTCTTCGGCATAATCTTTCCATCAGATGAGATGATGCCGGGGGCGATCTAACTTTATTAAAAAAAAAAAATATTCATAATTGGTGAGCCCTTGGCATCATCTCACCTGATGGTAAGTGACGATGATGCCGAAGATGGAAGCGGGCTTACCAAGATTCGTCAACGCAATGGAGAACTAGCTATCTTATATTCAAGCCGGAACACATCAACGTTGTTAACACTGATGTTTCGCGACAAGACTTAGATAAGATAGTGGTAGCTAGCCAGGCGGGCTTAGAAAATGCCCAACTACCAACCAAACCGAGTCTTACAAGATAACCCCACGGGGAATCGAACCCGCGACCTCCTGGTGTGAAGCGAATGGACTAACCATTACGGCACGAGGCGGTTAAAACTTGTCTAAGACCGAGTGAAAATAGGGCTGGCCTTACCTGGAATTCATAATCTGAATTCAGAGACCCCATTTTGTTTATAATTTCACTATGCTCCACACATATTTATTACTTTTTAATTACGGGCTTTCTGAATATCAGATTATGAGTTTTCCGGCCAGCCTAAGCAAATTTTGTTTGGCGCAGCACGTCTACTGTATATTCTTCAAACTCTAAAATTTTTATTTACTTTTTCTGCTAACTCCTGCTCCATGGATTTCTGTCCCGAGATGACATCTATGGCGTGAAGTCTGTCCATTACCACATATCGTCGCTTAGTTAGTCCGACACATTTCCACTGCACATAAATACCAATATCCTCTAACAGATCCATATTAAATACTTAGAATTATTTAAAATAGCATTGGCAATGACTCGGAGGAATTTGAACGCTATTGGATAGGCTACGATTAGTTACAAGACTCCAGGTGATTTTTAGAGATCCGTATTATGGGAACAGTACCAATATGCCACCGGGATTTTTATTTTAATAGGTTTTTAATATATGGTCGAAGTTTTAATAGTAACAAACTCTGTAATGTTGGAGAGTAAGTAAATCGTAGAAGTTAATACAATCCTGATTAAAGAGAGTTCAATGTTTTTTTAAACAGCAGATAGGGCACTTATTTTTTTTTGCATTATTCAGAATTATTTCAAAACTTACACGGGTGTGTAATCTTATATATAAAATTCTCGTGTCACAATTTTCGTTCCCGTACTCCTCCGAAACGGCTTGACCGATTCTCATGAAATTGTGTGAGCATATTGAGTAGGTCTGAGAATCGGCCAACATCTATTTTATTTTAGGGTAGGGTAGGGTAGTGTAGTGTAGGGTAGTGTAGTGTAGTGTATGTAGGGTAGGGTAGGGTAGTGTAGTGTAGTGTACGTAGGGTAGGGTAGTATAGGTTAGGGTAGTGTAGGGTAGGGTAGTGTAGTGAAGGGTTGGGTAGGGTAGTGTAGTGTAGTATAGGGTAGGGTAGGGTAGGGCAGTGTAATGTAATTTAAGGCGGTACGTAGTTCGCCGGGACAGCTAGTAATTAATAAATACGTTTGAGTTAATATTTAAATGAGCATCTTACATATGCATTTAACAACTAGACAAAGAACGAAAAAACCTGTTCGTTACACGAATGTTTGCCCTGGAGCTTCCGTCAATATTTCAAATTAGAAACATGGCATGTCTGTTAACTTCGTTGAAAGAATCTAACTTAACTAAGAGTACGGAACCCGCCTAACGCCTGGTTGAGTCTGAACTTTGCCGATTCCATCAAGAGTAAACTTGCATACATTGTAGTGTTCTCATAGCCATGAGTCACAGACATAGAAATTGATAAATTCGCTAAACTGGATGCGCAATAATTTTAAAAATAAAATTCACTTGAAGTTGCTTGACACAAGAAATTTACTCAATTTTTACCTTTTTCGTTGGTTTTTATGCTTCTGATGTTTAGAGACTTTGCTTGTAAGGCTTTTTAGGATTCAAAGGTTGGTTTGGTTCATTATAAATTATTATTCATAATCATCATATCAGTCGAAAAACGTCCACTGCTAGACAAAAACCTCTCCAAGGATTTCCACGACGACAGGTATGCGCTGCCCGCACTCAGCAGCTTCCCGCGATCTTCACCAGGTCGTCAGTCCACCCGGTGCGCGGTCGCCACTCGAGAACTTTACTACCCTAACGGCCATCTGTTCTACATATATGTGCTCAGCCCACTGCCACTTCAGTTTAGCGATTCTGTGAGCTATGCCGGTTAATTTGGTTCTCATGCGGATCTCCTCATTTCTTATTCGATCGCGTCGGGTAATTCCGAGCATAGCTCGCTCCATTGCCCTTTAGGTGACTTTGAGCCTTCTTATGAGGTCCATAGTACACGACAATGTCTCAGTTCCATATGTCATCACTGGCAACACACACTGGTCAAGGAGCTTAGTCTTGAGACACTGCGGTATTTGGGACGTGAAGGTATTGCGAAACTTCCCGAACGCTGCCCAGCCGAGTTAGATTCGTCGATTGATCTCTTTCTTGAGGTTGGACCTACCTTATATTACCTTATTATTACCTATTATTATGGAGCTGCTTAGTTCTTACTTTTTTATTTCATAATGTCAGTGGGTTATCATTTCCAATTGTTTATCTCATAGAGCTGTGCCCGGAAGACTAGAATACAGTGTTTAAGAAGGTCATACATTTTCCATACAAAAAGTTCTAAACCAGGTGAAAGACATCTTTGTTTTTTAAAATATATCTACATTTATTTTTTGAAAATACTGCAGCACCTTTGCACTACTACACGCTCTCGGCCATTTATTATGCTTTGCTGTTAAAATATATAATATATATTTATTATATATTAATCATTTACATCAAAACATAAAACAAAATCCGTGGAAATCTGTAAGCCTAATCTAAAATGTTAAGGGTCCCCAGGAGGCTCGAGTTTCCATACAAACGTAGTTCCGCTTTAATACAAAAACTACATGCCGAATTAAATCCAAACTTTGCGAATACATTGAGTAGACACATATTGATGTTTGTAATTAGTTTTCGATGTAAATTATTATTAATAGAACAGAAAAAGTAAGAGAAGTTTCAAACGCTTTAATACAATTAAATTTAATACAAGTAAAGCAGAACTACGTTTGTATGGAAACTCGAGTCTCCTGGGGACCCTTAAGTTCCAGTTGTACCTACTATTATTTTTCTTCTTATTAGTTTTTTTTGCCGTCGATTTCCAGAAACTGTAAAAATAAATAAACAAATAGATATCTTGCTACAAGGCAGGGCTTGGTAAACTTGGAGGATGTAACATATACAGGGTGTAACAAAATTGGTGTAGGTTCCGTTGATTGGGGGTTCTACTCATCATACTGAACAGTTTTCCCCAAGAAACTCATAGTCAATTCTCAAAATAATCTTACATACAAAAATGCACAAAATTGGTTGATCAGTTGATCGGTTTGTATGAACAGATAATTTTTTTTTGCGATTTCAGCAAAGTCGTAAAACAAAAGTTGTTCAGTATGATGAGTAGAAGCCCCAATTAACGGGAACTCATAGTCAATTCTAAAAAAAATCCTCCATACAAAAATGCACAAAATTGGTTGATCAGTTGATCGGTTTGTATGAACAGATATTTTTTTTTGCTTTTTCAGCAAAGTCGTAAAACAAAAGTTGTTCAGTATGATGAGTAGAAGCCCCAGTTAACGGGACCTACACCAATTTTGTTACACCCTGTATATGTTACATCCTCTCAGTTTACAAAGCCCTGCCTTGTAGCAAGATACTCACTATAGTTTATTTTTACAGTATTGGGAAATCAATGGCAAAAAGAATAATAGATCTTAAAAAATAATAATACTTTGTACAACAGGAACTTAACATTTTAGATTACAAATCAATCGGAAAAATGACCAGTTATAAGCATTTTTATATGGAGCGTCGATTTTTAAACGACTTCAAAAAAAGGAGGAGGTTTCTCAATTCGACCGAGTATTTTTTTTAAGTGTGTTCGCGGATAACTTCGTCGTTTATGAACCGATTTTGATGATTCTTTTTTTGTTGGAAAGGAGATATTCCAAGAGTGTTACCATGATAAGGAAACCAGGATCTGATGATGGCATCCCAGGATATTCGAGGGGAACCTTAGTTTCCTTTCTGAAGACGGTTTTTTTTGTTCAAAATTATTTAAGTGAAAACTTATTTAGGGGCGTTAGGCATTTTTTGAGATGGGAAAAAACCATTGAACTCGCGAGACTGTTACCGTTACCGTAACTGACACCTCTGTATATAAGTATTTACATTGTTTTCAATTCTGCCGGCACTCCCGGAATGCCACTGTGTTTTTTAATTGACTATAAGACTTATATTTGTCTTGGTTATAATGCTACATTTTTTTTTAATAAAAACAAATAAAATAAATAAAAAATGGATTCGTTGGGGAAAGTTGTTCAGTATGCTGAGTAGAAGACCACGTCAGCGGCTTCTAAATCAATTTTGTTACACATGTATATGTGGCAGGCAAATTGTATGATTAGTCATTTACATACACATGTCAGGCAAAGTATAAAAAATGCTGTACGCCTATTCAGGCAATTTGTAATAATTCGTTCGTATGTAAAGGTCAGGCGAAATGTAAAATTCTGTACGCAGATTGTAAAATGCCGAGTCAGGAAAATTTTCATAATTCGTCCGTATATAAACGGTCAATGCCGAGTCAGGCAAATTGTCAAAATGCCGTACGGCAGATTGTAAATGAGCTCGCGAAGCGAGCGATGTTAGATTCAGTCAGGTTTGATTGATTTTACTGTCAAAGAGCCTCGCGCCCGCCCTCGCCATTATATAATTTCCCTGACATTTGCCCGACCGTATGTATAATGACGAATTATACAGTATGCCTGCGACATAAATATGTATGACGTATTGTGTAGTCTAACTTAAATAACAAAAAGAACAAAATACCGTTTTAAACAGATCTTAAAAAATAATGTTCTGATCCAATGGAAAATACCCTATTGCTGCTAAGTTGTTATTGTAAACTTTTCATGCATCTATGTTCAATTCTGTGGCAAACCTCAAAGGTCTGTTCAAATATCAATGTTACGCAAAACTAAACTTTAATAAGGACCACAAAAGCTTTACTATAGAAATTTATGTGAAAGTAACTTGGTCAAAATGCCACCCGCGAACTGATGGCGTTTGATAGGCAAAGTCAGAAATGGAGGCAGTTGTAACTAAAATATGCAATAGGTACCAGCTTTTACCATCGAAGTCATAATATATGAACAAAAACCTTGCAATATTCACCTTTCTTGGTCGTGTGACTTCTCGGAAATAACGTAAAAAACCAAAGTTACAACCATAAAATTAACCAAATATGGAAATTAATGGAACTTTAATGGTTATATTATTTATTATTCTATGGTGAATGACTGCTTTTTCAGAGTGGTGTATTACTTATACAGGGTGTAACAAAAGTGGTGTAGCTCCCGTTAACTAGAGCTTCTACTCATCATACTAAACAACTTTTATTTTCTTTTTTAGCCTCCGTGGCGTAATGGTAAGTCCATTCGCTTTACACCAGGAGGTCTCGTGTTCGATTCCCCTGTGGGGTCTACTTGCAAGACTCGGTTTTTTTTGCTGGTAAGGCATTTTTTAAGCCCGCCTGGCTAGCTACCACCATCTTATCTAAGTCTTGCCGCCAAAAATCATTGTTAACAACATTGATGTGTTACGGCTTGAAGATAAGATAGCCAGTTCTCCATAGCATTGGGGAATATTGGTAAGCCCGCTTCCATCTTCGGCATCATCGTCACTTAGCATCAGGTGAGATGATGCCAAAGGCTTACCAATTATGAAAAAAAAAATTATATAACTTTGCTGAAATCGCAAAAAAAAACTCTTCATACAAATCGATCGGCTGATTGAGCAATTTTGTGCATTTTTGTATGGAGGGTAATTTTTTTTTTTGCAATTGACCTTGGAGAAATTTGTTCAGTATGATGAGTAGAAATCCCAGTTGAGACGGGACCTATACCAGTTTTGTTACACTCTGTATAGGTATAAATTGTATGGAATAATTTTATTTAGTGTTATATGTAAATAAGTGGAAGGTAAGCAGGGTTGCTGAGAAAAATGTACGTTTTCACTGAGCTAACGTAGCCAAGTAGAAATTCTACAATTTTTACAAGTTTTCACCTGTCCCGGTGTCTGTAATGAAATCTTGCAAGTTAAATTTGACCCATTTCCTGGTTTCCGATAGAGCTAAAATTTTGCATGCTTATGCAATATCGCATGACAATGCAATAATAAAAGTTTGTGGGTTTTCGAAATTTTAAAAGCTTTTATTTAGTTTCACCTGTCCCGGTGTCCGTAATGAAATCTTGCAAGTTAAATTTGACCCACTTCTCGGTTTCCGATAGAGCTGAAATTTTGCATGCATATGAATATCGCGTAAAAATGCAATATTAAAAGCTTGTAAGTACCTAAAAGGTTTTAGGTTTTCGAAATTTACAAGCTTTTATTTAGTTTCATCTGTCCCAGTGTCTGTTTATCTTAAAAGTTAAATTTTACCCACTTCTCGGTTTTTGATTGAGCTGAAATTTTGCATGCATATGTTTATCGCGTGATTCGCGTATGTAAAAGTTTTTAGGTTTTAGAATTATTTTAATTGCCTATGGGTTTCTTGGGGACAGTTGTTCAATTTCATAAGTTTAGAGATGATTCTGGGATAAGTACTGTAATAGGTAACGTCTTATTAAAAATCTACGCTGTCCGTCTGGCTGTCCGACTTTTAAAAGGCTGTATCTTTTGAATCACCGACGAATTTTGAATCGTGATAGATAGCTGGCAATTTTTTTAAATATGTGTTTTAGGGTATTTTCTTACAAAAAAAAATAAGGGGTACAAGGACCATGTTCATTTAAAGGTTTTTTCTCTATCGTAAAAATAGTTATACATACAAGTGCGAAACTAGTCAAGTTTAAGTCGTACTCGCGATGAGAAGTCGGTACTGAATAAAAAAAAAAGTATTTTTCTGTTGCTTGCGTTGAGGTCTTTTGTTTGAAAAGAAGAGGTGGTACGGATTACGGAACCCTCGGTGCGCGATTCTGATTCACACTTGGCCGGGGTTTTTTTAAATAAAAGGAAAAAACGCACGTGTGAAAAAAATAAATAATATTTGATTTTTCAATTTTTAAAGTAATATTATAGTTAGATATTTGCATACACTTTTTAAGAGTAAAAATTACAAATATTTTGACTTTAGCAAATTAAAGTCCTTCTGAAATTAAAATGTCTACTTTCGACACCCCTGAACAGATTCACTCCATCAGAGACCGGAAGTCACTAGCGCCTTTTCCGTTCGCATTCTGCAAGCTTTCTGTCAATTACCTCCTACCCTATGAATGCTCAATCATTGTCCCCTATATATGGAAGCAGGTGGAAGCCAGGATGAGGTGGATGGCTAACAATTGAGGACGCAACCTTATTGAAACGTTGCGTTGAAATGAAGCTGGTTTTGACTTCCTTTAGTATTTAACAAGTATGTAGTTTTTTTAGCATCAACCTGTTTCTATAAAAAACTAGGAATAACTTAATATACAGAATCTACTCATAATCGTTCCTGGTACAAAGGTTCCCATTAGGCTCGCAGCATTGCCACGCTGTATTGCTATAGATATCCTTTGCACCAGGAAGGAAAAGTATGTCGGTAAATAATATTATGTACACGTACTGTCAGGTTTAAAGGTCCATTACTACCCTACGGCTTAAGAGCGAAGAATAGCACGCACCCTCCATATAAAAAGAATAAAACCTTTTTTCCATCTCTGTATTTTATCAGATTGCAATATTTTTTTAATAAGGTACTTCGGGGTAATAGGACCCACTTTTTTCAAATTGAAAAAAAAACCCATTATTTTACAACCCTGAATGAAAAAAGTGTTTACAGTAAAAGCTATGTTTATTTGAGAATCCAAAAACAAATGTAGTTTTTAAAGCTATAACGACAATAAGGTACTTTTTTAAACATTTTTAAAAACCTCTATTTTGGGCTTTACTAAACATGGTGTGTATAATAAGGCCCAATGCCGCTTTTGATTCGTTTGGCGCAGAAGTAAGCAAGAAAGACCTCAAAAATATTTAAATATGAACATAGTATTTATTCATGAACTTGATAACAGCATGCAGAAACTAAAATTATCATATCTTTTTTGAAAAATACACTTTGTCACTGTGTAAGAAAACTGCCCAGCTATCGAATTTTTAGGTGTTTAGTGTATAAATATTAGTATTTTACTTAAAACTATCGTTATTCATGCTAGAATTAAGTATTTATTGTCAAGGTTTTTTGATTTATAATTTTCTTACATTGGGTCTTATTTTACATATTTGGCTTAGAAGGCCCCCTATTGTGGGTTACAAGGCCCTGTAAAATTCAGTACGGAAATATAAGGTTCAAATTTATTAGCTTTAATCCTTTTAAATACAGCTTTCACTCATGACACTGAACAACTTTCCCCATGGAATCCATAGTAAAATCGCAAAACAAATTTTTGGATTTTCCATATTAAGTTTGCAAACACCTGATCGACTTAGACTGCAGTAGGGTTGGAAGGCCCAGCCAAGTCTTGTAAGGCCCAAGCAGCAATTTTGTTGGGCCTTCCTAAACGACGTGGACTTTGCAATACTTGCACTTGTAAATCGATCATTTTCGTAATAAATATTTATAAAATCGCACATGTCTATGTATATATCAAAAGAACAATGTTCAAGTGAGCACACTAAACAAAAATCTACTTACAAATCTCAGTATAAACAAGTAAAAACTTACGTTTGTGGGAGCAAAACTTAACGAAAACAGTGACCGTGACTGAGGTCGG
This sequence comes from Coleophora flavipennella, assembly GCA_947284805.1. Classification (NCBI taxonomy): domain Eukaryota; kingdom Metazoa; phylum Arthropoda; class Insecta; order Lepidoptera; family Coleophoridae; genus Coleophora; species Coleophora flavipennella. Next base: position 11,029,120 of record OX369306.1, on the reverse strand, counting down.
CGAACAACCGAGCGTCACTGGCAAGATGGCGGCCGCACGCAGCCGACGCTGCGTTCCTATTGGTCTGTTTCATACGTACTATGAAGTTGGCGCGGATCAAATGTATTTTAAACGGTTTTCTGCGATTGGGCCTTGCAAAACGGCGGGATTATTACCCCGAAGTACCTTATGTTATTAATTTTAATATAATTTTAAAATAAACAAGTAATGACCAATATTATTTTTAAAGGAAAACACTGAATGACAAATAAAATTGAACTTTCAACCTATAAACCTTGTTTTTTTTTTCTTTTTAATTAATCTTTTTTTTTCTAACCAAAAATTTTTAATGTGTCAATAACATATTTAAGAATGATTATGATCAGATAACATTAAGAGTGAAAAAAACTTTTCTCTTTTCAACCGACTTCCAAAAAGGAGAAGATTCTTAATTTATAGTTATAAGACTGTGCTACTAACATAAACACGTTAAAAAACCGACTTCCATCGCAACAATTTAGTACAATTTTGCATTATTATTTTTGGATTTTGTTAATTTTCTTATAAAGTAATTTTCTTATAGAAAGAAAGAAAGAAAGAAATAAAGTTTATTCGGCAAAAAATAAATAGAAAAATAATTACAATATTAGGTACTTAATTGAAATAAACTATAGCTAAAGACTCTGATAAAATTTATTTGGAATCACACGGAAAGCACTAGGTTTTAAATAAAAAGAGAATCATCAAAATTGGTTCCCCCAGTCAAAACAAAAATAAAAAAATACAGTCAAATTGAGAACCTCCTCCTTTTTTGGTCGGTTGAAAAATGAACCATGAAAACACATTGGTACGTGGCAGGATTCGGACAGGAGGTAGCGGCCCTAACCTTTACGCCACCGGCTCGTTCTACCTTTGCAAGACTTGGTGCAGTTGGCATATTCTAAAGCCGCCTGGTAAGCTACCATCGTCTTATTTAAGTCTTACTGCCAAACCTTGATGTTGATATTGACAGCATTGAGTTTTCCCGGCTTGAAGGTAAGATAGCCAGTTCTCCCTTGAGTTGGATAATTTTGTACAGCCTGCTTGCATCTTCGGCATCATCGTCACTTACCATCTAGTGAGAGCATGCCAAGGGCTTAACAAACGTAACATTAAAAAAAAAACCTAAAAGAAAGTAAGCTCGGCGTGTATTTGTTGAATCATTGTAATGACAATAATATAAACCAAAAAATCCTTTACACGCCTCCGATAGTTAGGTACCGCAGTAAGTACTTTCAAAGAACACAAAAGGCAATGTTAGATGACCCCCTGTTAGGTGAAAAGATATAAAATAAAACGGTGATACCAAATCGATCGCTTCCATTAGAGAATATTATCCCGTATTTGGGGCCGGCGCGGGCGCACTCGGGTGGCAATACATCTGAACTGAAATGATCAACATAATATAATATACTTAATTCCATAAGATAATAATCAAATTAAAAGCAATGACTATTATCGCAACCAGATATGAAAATAATCTACAAATGAAAAAAAACACATTTAAAATTATTTTTACTGACACAAAATAGGTACTTGTATATTCTAGGATGTACTTACCCCGAAATAATAAAATTTAATTAACTACCTACTTAAGTTACTATTTTGTGCCAGTTAAAATATGAATGCTAAGGGGCTTACCAATTATGAATAAAACTATATATATTTTCTTTTATAGTCAATTTTGTATGGATTCCTATTGTTGATTTCAATTATTATTCTCTTTTCTGTACTTGTGAATAATAAAAAAAAAAAACTAATGGATTTTTTTCAAATTGCGAAATGTAAGTTTAAATGCCAAGGATTTTCAATCCCAACAAAATATATAAATGTTAAAGGGAGCAAAGTTCGATACAAAAAATTAACAGTGATCTTAATCGGTAGGTACCAAGTTCTGCATCGTTTCTTAAAGTATAGCTACGGGACTTCAAATTAAAATATTTATCTTAGACCACTCTAAATAATAGATAATGAATGTACAACGGTTTTCACTTGCTTAATTATTTTTTTTGGTCTTTTTTCCTTCGTGTATGCTTAATAACCTACCTAAATGCCTAAAAAATTTCTAAGTCACCGGGAAGTGGTCTATAATTTTTATGAACGGTGGAAAGAATATCTAATTTCGCTAGTCAGACTTGTACTTGGCCAGTTTTATTGTTTCTTTGTATACCCCTAATAACATATTATCTCGATGCCAAATTTGAAGTTTATAAATTACCTAGAAGTGGTCTATACAGGGTGAAACATAAAGATGCAGTGATATTTTAAGGCAGGCTTGTACTCATCAAACTGAACAAGTTTTATTTTACAACTTTGCTGAAATCGTTTTTTTTATTTTTTCATTCAAACCGGTGATTTGATTGGCCAGTTTTGTATGAAAAAATGTTCGCTATTTCAGCAAACTTGTATAACAAAAGGTGTTAAGTTTAATGAGTACAAGCCTGCCTTAAAATATCACTGCATCTTTATGTTACACCCTGTTTATTTTGATGAGTAGGATGATACAGAACCCTTGGTGCGCGTCACACTTGGCCATTTTTCGAATTTTCCTCTATATAAATCCAATAAACTACCACGATTCCTAATTTTGTAGATCACCTGTCCTTTTGATGAGTGAGTCAGTCAGTGAGTAAGAAAATCCCAACAAAACATAAATGTGAAAAGGAGCCAAGTTTGATCCAAAAAATTTACTGAGTTAGGGGTAAGTCGAAAGTGGCCCGAAATGGTTCGTTTAATTAACCCAGGGCCGGTGTCGTCCTTTTCTTTTCGAACTGACTACTGATTACTGACTTTTTGGCTGACACACTGATATTTTTAGGGTTCCGTAGCTCAAAAGCAAAACAACAGAACCCTGTAACGCGGTATCACTGTTATAATAGTCTCCTTTCATCCGATCTTCTTTTCATTCCATCTATTTCTTCTTTTTAACGCATGCGCTGATATCAGTTTTCAAATATCATTCAATATCTTTCACCATTTCGTTTCTTTCATCATAATCTAGTGTAACTTCTATTTAAACCAGTTTCTCCATATTAAGACCCATCTCGGGTCTTTATTTCATCTTTATTAAATTCCGATTACCCGTAGCACGCATTTATTTCGAAGCCCACGCCCTAACTACTACCATACTTACCTAAGCCGAGCTACAACCCTTATAGGATCACATTGCTGTACGTCTGTCTTTCATCATTACGAGTAATAAATACTAAAATCTACGGTTCCTTAGAGGTGTTAAGAATTCAAGCATATATGCCGATAAAATAAAAAATTACGGCCATTTGTGTCACATTCTTTGATACTTCTAAACTGCTCATCAAAACCTATAGGGTACTTCCCGTTGACCTAGAAACATGAAAAAGCAAGGTCTTACAGCTCAAGTAAAGGAGAAAAACGGAAAGTCGTTAAATTTAACCAAGGCATATCACATTTTGTTTGCAATTACAAACTTATATTTGCAGTTAGAGCATCAATCATAATTAGACCATTATATGAGATAACCTTTTTTCTACTGAAAAGGTATGTTTGTCCCTCAAACCGATTGCTGAACTCGTTGGTGTACCGTATTCAAGTGTGTTTTTTTTAAATAAAAAATGATTGCGTTTGACTACATCTCACCTGACGGAAAGTGACGATGTAGTCGAGGATGGTACACAAATACCCAAATAATGCTTATTCACTCTCGCCGTGAAGATGCTACTTGTTTGGTTTTTAGAAGATATTTTGATTTTAAATTAATTTAATTTTAACTTTTAATATATTTATATTCAGGATTCAAACAGTCACATACATACATAGAGTGGAAAATATTGATTACTTAAAGACCTAGTAGAACCCTAACTTATGGTTACACAAAACAGTTTCTATTTCTACTAAATATAAGATAAATAGTAGATAAATAATGGATAAATAGCTAAATAGCTAACACGATAAAAAAAATACAGAAAAAAAACATAAAAAAGACGCAATATTTTTTGTGTAATAAATATTATTGAGTATTAAGAGTTTCGTGGAAATCCTTGGGGGAGGCCTTTGTCCAGCAGTGGACGATTTTTGGCTGATATGATGATGATGATGATGATTAAGAGTTTTAAAAATTTCTTTCCTAATTTAATTCTTACTAATATTATAAATGTGAAAATGTGTTTGTTTGTTACCTTTTCACGCTTTAACGCCTTGACCAATCTTGATGAAATTTGGCATGCAGGTAGCCTGTGTCACAAGGAAGGACATAGGCTACTTTTATCCCGTGAAAATAGCATAGCCCGATGCAATTCCCGAGGGAACTGAAAATATACTCTTTTTTGGTTAATTTCTTTAATATCGCAACGGAACAATGGACTGTGTGATTTGCACAGAGATGGTTGAGGGGGTGGGAAATGACACGATTTACTAATAAGCATATCCTGACATAGTTCCCGAGTGATCTGGAGAAAATTAATGTCCACACTCGCCGCTTGCGGCTCGCAAAGTCACAAAAGCGATGTCCACGCGGGTGAAGCCGCGGGCAAAAGCTAGTAATATATAATTTTAGACAACTTTTCCGTAAACGGTGGTCACCATACACCCGAGAAATGGGCGCGTGCGCACATTGTAGTCGCAATGGTATTGTTTAATTGTGTTCCAGAGGTTGTAAAGAAAACTTATCGCCGCCGATCGGGCTCTCTCTCACAGGAGTAGTCGCCTTATAACGAGATCCAGAACTAAGTAGTCACGAAATAACAGCGCTGGTCTGTATGTAATTACAAAAAGGAGAATAATTATTGGAGTATCGAGTGATTTTTATCGTGTTTGCAACCTGTACAATCAGATTGTGGCTTTAAATTGTTAATTTGTTAAGGATAATGTTCTATTGTATGATAGCTGTTAAAGTTTTAATGCTTTGTTCTACTGTAATAGCTGAAAATGTTAATAGGAAACGAGGTCTAAAGAATAGGTATTTGAATAAAATGTTGATTTCTCCCTCCCCCAAACCTCTCCGTATACAGCAAGAAAGGGAGAACTGCAGCGCAGATTAGGCACTAAAATTGACCAAAACAGTCCCCCATTTCTTCCTCCAAAACTTCTTGCGCAACAATAATATTTTGTTCAAAAATAATTAAAAAACGCTTTACCTATGCCGCTAATTTTTGTTTTATTGTTAATATGTGAATTATTTTTCTGATGGGTGTCTGAAAATGACGTTTCAATTGGGCAATTTCCTCAGTTTTTGAAGACTTATACTTCTTATATGTTTTGATTTTTATTTACTGAACATTGGCGACCGCGCACCGGAAAACGTTCTGTAGGCTGGCCTCCCACTCGGTGGACCGATGACCTGGTGAAGGTCGCGGGAAGCCGCTGGATGCGGGCAGCGCAGAACCGGTCGACGTGGAAATCCTTGGGGGAGGCCTATGTCCAGCTGTGGAAGTCCTTCGGCTGATATGATGAACATTGAAAACTGGCCAAGAGCGAGTCGGACTCGTGTATTAAGGGTTCCGTACCTCTACACCTCTCTACACGAGTTCAACAATAATAACTACTAATTTCAATCAAGACATCAACGAGAGCAACAGAAGAATGATTTTCTTTTACACTCAGTTGGGGCTCTGGTAATTTTAAGGGTCGTAACTAGCACTTGGCCATTTTAAGGGTTCCGTACATAAAAAGGAACGCGTGTCTGTCCGTCTATCACAGATAATTTTGCTCCAAAACTTAACTGGACCGATTTAGTTGAAACTTGGTACACATTATGTAAGTCGGTAACCATAAGACGACGCGTGCAACGTAAACCATCTTTCAATATATATATTTCCAATAACGTAACAATAACCTAACCTAAACATTAAATTATTTCTTTATAAAACAACTCTAATACCAATGTTTTTAGTTAATAATGTTACAAATTAATAATGTAACATTAATAACCAAAAACACAAGAAGAAATAATTTAATTTTTACGTTAGGTTATTGTTTACATTTTTGGAAATTTCTATTGAAAGAAACTTTAATTAATTGAATTTTAAACATACCCCCAATTATAAAATTTAAACAAGAAATGTTTTAAAAACTATGTTGTGTTTATCAGATGCTCTTACGGTGAAGGAAAACATCGTGAGGAAACCAGCACTCGCCTCCGAAGAAACTCAATGGTTGTGTGTGAAGTCGACCAACCCGCACTGGGCCCGCGTGCTCGAATAAGGCCCGATTGTCCTAATTCAGGCTAGGCTCGAGCCCCTCGGTGGGGGCTTATATGAGCTGATATGTTTTTTTTATTATGTTCATCATTACAGCTCTTATACGTCCCCACCGAGGGGCTCGAGCATACCCTGAATCAGGGCGATTAGGCCTTAGTCGACCACGCGGGCCCAGTGCGGGTTGGTCGACTTCACACACAACCTTCGAGTTTCTTCGCAGGCGTGTGTAGGTTTCCTCACGATGTTTTCCTTCACCGTAAAAGCATCTGATAAACGTGCATATGAAATCGAAATTCGAAAAAGCATTGAAACACGGTAGGATTCGAACCACGACCTCCCGGACAGGAGGTAGCGGCCCCAGTAGCCGTTGCGTCACCAATGCTGTTCGAGATCATTCGCATTAATATTCTATTAACTTTTTGTGACGAGCAAAGGAAAACTATGACAAGCTCCAAAGCCTTGAGCGTCGCCCGCGCCGCAAAGTCGCCTGTCTGTCGGTATTATCGCATTCATTTCGGAGAGTGCGCGCAAGAACTTCACGACCCCACTCCCCCGGCTCCATTCCACCGTCGGTCAACGAGACGCAGGGAGGGGTTGCACCCCTTTGTTGTTGATGTTCCACCTTTTCGCACGAATCGTTACGCTTCTTCATTTATTATGAGTACAGCACAGAAGTGAAACTCCTTGCCTGCGTCAGTGTTTCGCGATTCCTATAATTTAGGGATCTTCAAGGCAAGCGTGAATAGGCATTATTTGAGTTTGCGTGTACTATCCTCTACTGCATCATCACTTACTATCAGGTGAGTTGCAGTCAAACGCACTCAAATAAAAAAAAAACTATTAACAGAAATACAATATCTCTATTCAAACCATACGCACGCATTAATGAGAAATGTTTGCAGAGGCACGCACTGACTCTTATCAGAGTATTGTGCGTAGGAGAGTCGCCTCGCTGATGCGTCGCGTGCGGGACAGCCCCAGCGGCCTCCTTAACACCATACTGGAGCGGGTGGACTGCCCGATTGTGCGGCACTGGAACCATGTTCACATTGAGTCCAGGGTCGCCATGTATGGTAAATTTTAATTTCATTTTGTTTTTAATTATATGTTATTGTTTACTAACATAGTATAAGTTGTACTAACAAATTATGGGCATAGCCTGAATTAAAGATAATAATAATAATAATAATAATTAAGTAAGGTAAGCGAATCCACAGGTGAGTCTTAACTTTAAGTTGGTTTGTACCTGAATGATTGGAGGTAACAAAGCTCTTTGAGGTAGCGCGATAGATGTGCTTTTGTCCGGCTGTCCGTCACAAAATTATGGTCATTCAACTTATTTCTAGACTCTATTCAAGCTAAAGTAGGTTAGGTTGGTTTAAGGTTAGTTAGATAGACGATTGAAGTTTATTTTCTATTGAAGTTTCCTACTGTTATTTCGATTGACTTACTGTTTCCTATACTGTTAGTCGCCGACTGCGGAAACTTAAATGGAAATATCAGATTCACTTTCCCTAATCATAATTTATTTTATCTGTGTAATTATATACACCAATTAAGTGTAATTATGTATGTACTTATATATATGTATTTGTTGTTTACATTTGTTTCAATTTAGTATTCATTTAATGTTACGTTTTTTAAGCTGTGTACACGTCTTTTCTGCCATCTCAGTCAAAACTTTCTTCTACCCGGGTCTGCTGGAAGAAATTTCTTTAGAAATAAGCTGTACCTTTGTGTGACCTTACTTTGTAAAATGTGTAATTTATGTTTCCTGTGTAAAATAGACTATAAAATAAATAAATAAATATTACCAAGCCGAAATTGCCACTTCATACTTTAGTTATTTGGCATATTGCTACTACATACTTTAGTTATCTGGCACATTGCCACTGCATACTTTAGTTAATTGGCATATTGCTACTACATACTTTAGTTATCTGGCACATTGCCACTGCATACTGTAATTTGGCAAATTTACACTTCATACTTTAGTTAGCTGGCACATTGCCTATGCAAACTTAGTAAGTTGGCAAATTTCAATTTCATACTTTAGTTATCTGGCACATTGCCACTTCTTTCTTTCGTACTTTAGTTATCTGAGAATTTCCTCTTCGTAGTTTAGTTATCTAGTGAATTATCACTTCATACTTTAGTTATCTAGTTAATTTGTCACTTCATACTTCAGTTATCTGGCAAATTGGCACTTTATACTTTAGTTACCTAGTGAATTGTCACTTCATATTTTAGTTATCTAGTTAATTTGTCACTTCATACTTTAGTTATCTGGCATATTGACACTTCATACTTAAATTACCTAGTGAATTGTCACTTCATACTTTAGTTATCTAGTTAATTTGTCACTTCATGCTTTAGTTATCTGGCAAATTGACATTTTATACCTAGTAAATTGACACTTCATTCATACTTTAGTTACCTAGTGAATTGACACTTCAAACTTAAGTTACCTAATGAATTGACACTTCATACTTTAGTTACCTAGTAAAGTGTCACTTCATACTTTAGTTATCTAGTTAATTTGTCACTTCATACTTTAGTTGTCTGGCAAATTGACACTTCGTACTTTAGTCACCTAGTGAATTGACACTTCATAATTTAGTTAACTAGTGAATTGACACTTCATACTTTAGTTATCTAGTCAATTGACACTTCATACTTTAGTTATTTAGTGAATTGACACTACATACTTTAGTTATCTGGCAAATTACCACTTCATACTTTAGTTACCTAGCAAATTGACTCTTGAGAGTTTAGTTATCTAGCAAATTGCCACTCCATAGTTTAGTTATGTTCCAAATTGCTACTTCATACTTTAGTTATTTGACAAATTGGCATTTCATACTAAAGTAATCTGTCAAATTTCCATTTTATAGTAACTAAGGCGGGACAATAAGTCCGTGAAGTTTTAAATTTCCCGTTTCTTTGCTAAAAGGACAACACTGTTTCTGTCCACAGGCATCTGTCAGTTGACTCCTATCAAAATTTGAACAAGTTGCGTCATTGAGTTTGTATTTGATAGACATTAATATCAGACTAACTCGTGATTTGAGGAGAAAATGGAAAAAAGAAAATTTCGTGTGCTCATAAAGCATTATTTTTAACGAAAAAACTATCACTCAGACCAAGGCTAAGCTTGATATATAAAGGGTTTTTCAACAAGAACTTTGTTTTGTAAATAAAAGTAAAACAATAAATGAAATTTTTTATTGTATTAAAAAAAGTAAGATTTGGCAATTATGAATGAAAAATGATATCTGGTAAATGTCAACCACGACCACGGTTACAGATGTCAATTCTATGATCAAAGTTTTTAATCACTTTTTGACAAAATTACTGGTCTGTTTCGTTAATCACTTCACGAATTTTGATTTTAAAGGCTCTAATCGATTTGATTGGCTCCGTATAGACTCTGTCTTTAACATAACCCTACAAAAAATAATCAAACGGTTTTATATCAAATGATCGAGCTGGCCACTTAACAGCTGAATTTCGTGAAATTATGTGGTCGGGAAATTTAGTTTGCAATAAATTCATTGTTTCGGTGGCTGTGTGACTTGTAGCACCAGTTTGTTGGAACCACATGTCAGTAATATCCATATCATCAATAATAGGCAAAAATTTAGTTGTTAAGGTCTCGCGATAACGTAATCCATTGACCGTAACCGCATTTCCAGCCGAATTTTAGAAAAAAACGGCCCAACCACGTCTCCAGACCACATCGCGCACTATACAGTGACGCGTTCAGCATGTAAAGGTCTAGGATTTTCAGAAGCCCAAATGCGGCAATTTTGCTTGTTGACGTAGCCTGACAGTTGAAAATGGACTTCATCTGAAAAAAAGTTTTTTCAGAAAAACCAACGGGTTGTTCTTGAATGAATTGAGCTAATCTACGGCGATGTGAATGATTCAATTGTTGCACAATTGCACCATGTAAGGCTTTATAGCCAAATCCTTACGCAGAATTCGCCATGTGGTTGTGGATAACCTCAATTGTTGAGTTGACAAATTCGGCTCTTCTTCAACACTGTGGCTCACGACCCGGTCGAACACGTGTTGGTGTTGGCACATTATGTTCCGAGCCTGTCGACTCAAATTTATTGACCAAATTCTTTATAGCGGTCTCAGAAGAGCAATTATGTTGACCGAAAATATCCCGAATTTTACGAAATGTAACTTTTACAGATCAACCATTGTCATAGTGACTTTTTATTATTTGAATGCGATTTTAGAGTGAAATTTAATTCATTGTAACAATTGCCCAAGCTTCTACTACAGATATTTAAAAAACTAAATGTCAAAACTGTCATTCAGTTCCGGTGTCAGTATATTGAAAAAAAGTTCTTGTTGAAAAACTAAGGGAACTCTGCACCATCAATTTCAATGGTAAACAAGTGGTTTACTGAATTTTGTTGTAGCCATACAAGCACGGAAAAAAATGAAAAATTTCACGAAATGGTGTTGGCCGATCGGAGATTGAAAGTGCGAGAGATTTTGGAAGCTATAGGCATCTCACATGGCTCAGTAATTTCAATTTTGAATGATCACTTGGGTATGAGAAAGCTTTCCGCAAGATGGTTACCGCGTTTGCTCACAATCGACCACAAACGCAATTGTGTGATAACTTTGCAGGAGTGTTTGGCGTTGTTCAATCGCAATATGGACGAGTTTTTGCGCCGTTTTGTAACCGTGGATAAAACTTAGATCCACCACAACACACCAGAGACCAATCAGCAATTAAAGAAGTGGGTTTCTCTGGGTAAATAGTAGTAAAGTAGGCCAAGGTGGGTTTGTCGGCCAATAAAGTTATGGTGACCGTGTTTTGGGATTCACGAGGTACAATCCACATTGACTACCTTCAAAAAGGTTAAACAATCAATGGTGAATATAATGCCATCTTACTGGATCGATTTAATGAGGATTTGAAAATAAAACGACCGCATTTGGCAAAGTAAAAAGTTCTTTTCCACCGGGACAATGCAAGGGTGCACACATGTGCAGTTTCCATGGCAAAAATCCATGAATTGCTCCCTCATCCGCCCTTTTCTCCGGATTTAGCCCGAGAGACTATTTCTTGTTTCCTTGTTTACATCTCACAAACAAATACCTATTTTGATGACCTCGACAAATCTTATTTTATGAAAGGGATAAAAAAATGGAGAAACGTTGGAAAAAGTTTATAAAGTTCAAAAGAGACTACGTTGGAATTTTTTTTTAATCCATTCAAAAAGTCGGACTTATTCTCGTAGTTTGTTATCTGAAAAATTGCCACTTCATAGTTTAGTTATCTGGTGGATTGCTACTCCACACTTCAGTACCTGAAAAATTACCACTTCATAGTATAGTTATCTGGCAAATTGCCACTTCATACTTTAGTTATCTAGGAAATTTTCATTTCAGACTTAAGTTGTCTACCAAATTGCTACTTCACAGTAAAATTATTTAGTGTGTAGTTATCTGGCAAATCAGATGTTTTGAAAAGCTTAACCCAGACGGCCTGACGCGGAACTGTTTGAGAGACGGGCGCCTTAACAACTAATAATGATGAGCTTTAAAATATAAGCAGGAAAATCCAAGTCAGGATGAGTTGATCAGTCGGTTGAGTTCAGTCTGAGAATGTTCATTCTGATTGCAAGATTTCTCTCATTCCAAAGCTCTTCAACGCGACAGACAGTTCCACAAAGGTAAATTGGCGCGTACGTAAATTGAATTACAAGGCGTGTAACAGAACGACTATATTATTCTCAGTGCAAGGCAGCTCCTTTAAGTTTCATCGTTTCACCTGCAAACCGCTGTATCATGAATAGGAAACTTAGGTAAATGTATTTGATGTGGCTTCGCGAGGCATTTACAGGTTACGGTTAATTAAGTACCTGAAAAATTGCTGGGTCATTTGTAATTTGTACCCGTCTGCCCAAAAACAGAGGGTAATATTTTTCGCGTTTATGTATGAATGATAGAGCTATGCTCGGAGTTTGCCTACGAGATCGATACGAAACGAGATGATCCGTAGGAGAACCAAGGTAACTGACATAGCTCACAGAATCGCTAAACTTAAGTGGCGGTTGGCGGGGCACAAAGCTCGTAGAACAGATGGCCGCTGGGACCGTAAAGTTCTCGAGTGGCGACCGCGCATCGGAAAACGTAGAGTAGGTAGGCCTCTCACGCGGTGGAACGACGACCCGGTGAAGATCGCGGGAAGCCGATGGATGCGGGCAGCGCAGGACCGGTCGTGGAAATCCTTGGGGGAGGCCTATGCCTAGCAGTGGACTTTTTTCCGCAATTTTGCCGCAGGAAGACGCACCGCTCTGAATAATTGAAAGTATTTTGATGTGATTACTGAACATTGCTAAAGTCGCAGCGGACGGAAAATGTTTTGAACATATATTGTTCGAGAAAAATGTTCTGTTCCAAAACATTATATGGTTTACATGAAGAAAGCTTTGAAAAACATCTATGTTTTCACGTCCGCAGGCGCGTTAGTATAATTTTATCAGTAATCTCTGAAGGATAGATAAGCATTAATAACTCATAAGTAAACAGTGGTTGTTATGTTATAACTCAATCAAGTGGACAGTTATTCGTCACACCTCATCATAAACTGATACCGCCTAACAGCCGATTACCAGTCAATCGATTTCATTTATAGTAATCAACCAAAGATAATGCTATACGGAGATATGACATTCTAAAACATTATTTAATAATTTTAATTACATCTGATAGTAAAGTTTCCAGGAATCCTTAAGGCGGTAATACTACAGATTATCGTTATATTTGACGTCAATTACTCCTAAACGATAGAAAAACCAAGGTTGAAAAATATACTCTTATTGTTGATGATGTTCCTCAGAGTCAAAAGCTATTAGAAACACGATTGAGCAGTTTTGGCTCGATAGAAAAAAAATCCAAAGATAGGTCTACCCCGTTACTTTCACTAATACTTTGACTAATATGTTGAAGTATAAATTTTAAAAAGTATACAAGAATATTTGATATGATAATACAAAGTGAGTAATGTTATTTTTTTATACTTTATACTTTTGATTGAAACGAAAACCATTGAATGAAAAAGTGTGGTTATTATTTTTACTCTTTACACGTAAAGGAAAAGACAGAGACAACTGTTCCAATCAATACCTCGCCTTAAGGCAATAAGCAACTGGCTATCTTAGGCCCTATTTCCACAGGAGATTTGTGTTAAACGTTATCCGAAAAAGGGGGTGACAATTGAAATGTTGATATAACTTTAACCTGGGATATTTGGTCAGACCCCCCCCCCCCCCCCCCCCCATCTCCTCTTTGTCACTCAAAGTAACATATGACTACACTAATTCTCTTTTTCACATCCTGTATTTCAATCACAGCTATCTTCACTACATTTATTTATTTATTAAATGGTCTATATTTTATTTTTTTAATATTATAGTACTTAAATTTAGAGCGTCAGTGGCGTAACGGCTAGGGCCGTTACCTTCTCTCCGAGAGATCGTGGTTCGAACTCTGCCACGTACCAATGTGTTTTCGAATTTGATTTCATATGTACGTTTATGCGACGCTCTTACGGTAAAGGAAAACATCGTGAGGAAACCTGCACATGCCTGCGAAGAAACTTGACCAACCCGCATTGGGCCCGCGTGGTCGACTAAGGCCCAATCGCTCTAATTCAGGTAGGCTCGAGCTCTTCGGTGGGGACGTGTATGAGCTAATATGATAATTCGTACTTTAATTTAAAGAACGCAATAAATTAAATTAAAAAATTAATGATATACAATAAAATTGAAATAATCTTAAAATTAACTCAACAGATGTCCTCACTGCTCAAAGCTCAACAAATAACACTTATGGTAGGTATGTTAGTACTAATATATATGCTTTGCTTATGGTTAGACTTAATTAAGTTGGCTTAAATAATGTTTTGTTATTATCAAAACCTGACAGTCAGGCCACGCTATGAATCGAATCGAACCTTCGATCTTTTTGTGTATCTACTAGCCTGTTACTCAATTATTCATCCTACGCGTTACCAAATACTGTGTCGGGCAAAATGAATGGACTCGATCTATAGAAGAATAAAGATGTTTTAAAACATAGGTAAAAATCTTTAAGGTGTTGCATATCTGCGACGCATCTCTAAAAGCTAATCTATGGTTAACCTAACTTAACTCCTTACTATGGAAACTAAACTGCAAAACGATTTAATTACGAGATAAATGCAGATCAGGTGGTCCATTTACACTTCCAGCATACTTCTACGAGTACTATAATGATGTTATTACTCGATAGTCTATATGTTAAACCTATTACAATAAGTTTTGTAAGTCTGTTCTTCGAGAAGTTGTTTCTTTTTAAACCACTATTTGTAAGCATTTGGCATCATCTAACCTGATGATAAATGACGATGATGCCGAAGATGGAAGGGGCTTACCAATATTCCCCAATGCAATGGGGAACTGGCTATCAAATCTTCATGCTGGAATACAGAAATGCTGTTAACACTGATGTTTGGCGGCAAGGTTTAGATATTATGGTGTTCATGCTGATACCCTATTTTTGGTGTAATAAGGTTCAGTCTCATAATTCAGAAAAACGTCAAAGCTTCATAATCTTCATCATCGTAGCTACAAGACGTCTACTGCTAAACAAAGTGGCTTCCCGCGACATTCACAAAGTTTTCAAAGTTTACCGCTCCAGCAAGCGTTAGTCATACTAAAGCAGACTTCAATATTAAACTGGATAAGGATCTTACATACTCACTTTAACAACGTGCAAAATAAACCTAACAGATAGCTTGTGAACCAGGTTCTTACATACTTACTTTGCCAACGTGCAATATAAACCTAACAGATAGCTTGTAAACCAGGTTCTCACATACTTACTTTACCAGCGGGCAAAATAAAGCTAACAGATAGCTGTGAACCAGGTTCTTACATACTTACTTTACCAACGTGCAAAACAAAGCTAACAGATAGCTGTGAACCAGGTTCTTACATACTCACTTTAACAACGTGCAAAATAAACCTAACAGATAGCTGTGAAACAGGTTCTTACATACTCACTTTAACAACGTGCAAAATAAACCTAACAGATAGCTTGTGAACCAGGTTCTTACATACTTACTTTGCCAACGTGCAATATAAACCTAACAGATAGCTTGTAAACCAGGTTCTCACATACTTACTTTACCAGCGGGCAAAATAAAGCTAACAGATAGCTGTGAACCAGGTTCTTACATACTTACTTTACCAACGTGCAAAACAAAGCTAACAGATAGCTGTGAACCAGGTTCTTACATACTCACTTTAACAACGTGCAAAATAAACCTAACAGATAGCTGTGAAACAGGTTCTTACATACTCACTTTAACAACGTGCAAAATAAACCTAACAGATAGTTTGTAAACCAGGTTCTCACATACTTACTTTACCAGCGGGCAAAATAAAGCTAAAAGATAGCTGTGAACCAGGTTCTTACATACTCACTTTAACAACGTGCAAAATAAACCTAACAGATAGTTTGTAAACCAGGTTCTCACATACTTACTTTACCAGCGGGCAAAATAAAGCTAACAGATAGCTGTGAAACAGGTTCTTACATACTCACTTTAACAACGTGCAAAATAAACCTAACAGATAGCTTGTGAACCAGGTTCTTACATACTTACTTTGCCAACGTGCAATATAAACCTAACAGATAGCTTGTAAACCAGGTTCTCACATACTTACTTTACCAGCGGGCAAAATAAAGCTAACAGATAGCTGTGAACCAGGTTCTTACATACTTACTTTACCAACGTGCAAAACAAAGCTAACAGATAGCTGTGAACCAGGTTCTTACATACTCACTTTAACAACGTGCAAAATAAACCTAACAGATAGCTGTGAAACAGGTTCTTACATACTCACTTTAACAACGTGCAAAATAAACCTAACAGATAGCTTGTGAACCAGGTTCTTACATACTTACTTTGCCAACGTGCAATATAAACCTAACAGATAGCTTGTAAACCAGGTTCTCACATACTTACTTTACCAGCGGGCAAAATAAAGCTAACAGATAGCTGTGAACCAGGTTCTTACATACTTACTTTACCAACGTGCAAAACAAAGCTAACAGATAGCTGTGAACCAGGTTCTTACATACTCACTTTAACAACGTGCAAAATAAACCTAACAGATAGCTGTGAAACAGGTTCTTACATACTCACTTTAACAACGTGCAAAATAAACCTAACAGATAGTTTGTAAACCAGGTTCTCACATACTTACTTTACCAGCGGGCAAAATAAAGCTAACAGATAGCTGTGAACCAGGTTCTTACATACTTACTTTACCAACGTGCAAAACAAAGCTAACAGATAGCTGTGAAACAGGTTCTTACTTACTCACTTTAACAACGTGCAAAATAAAACTAACAGATAGCTTGTAAACCAGGTTCTCACATACTTACTTTGCCAACCTGCGATATAAAGTTAACAGATAGCTGTGAATCAGGTTCTTACATACTCACTTTAACAACGTGCAAAATAAACCTAACAGATAGCTGTGAAACAGGTTCTTACATACTCACTTTAACAACGTGCAAAATAAACCTAACAGACAGCTTGTAAACCAGGTTCTCACATACTTACTTTACCAGCGGGCAAAATAAAGCTAACAGATAGATGTGAACCAGGTTCTTACATACTTACTTTACGAACGTGCAAAACAAAGCTAACAGATAGCTTGTAAACCAGGTTCTCACATACTTACTTTGTCAACGTGCGATATAAAGCTAACAGATAGCTGTGAACCAAGTTCTTACATACTCACTTTAACAACGTGCAAAATAAACCTAACAGATAGCTGTGAAACAGGTTCTTACATACTCACTTTAACAACGTGCAAAATAAACCTAACAGATAGCTTGTAAACCAGGATCTCACATACTTACTTTACCACGGGGCAAAATAAAGCTAACAGATAGCTGTGAACCAGGTTCTTACATACTTACTTCACCAACGTGCAAAACAAAGCTAACAGATAGCTGTGAAACAGGTTCTTACATACTTACTTTACCAACGTGCAAAACAAAACTAACAGATAGCTGTGAACCAGGTTCTTACATACTTACTTTATCAACGTGCAAAAAAAACTAACAGATAGCTGTGTACCAGGTTCTTACATACTTACTTTACTAACCTGCAAAGTAAAGCTAACAGATAGCTGTGAACCTGGTTCTTAAATAATTACTTTATCAACGTGCAAAATAAAGCTAAAAGATAGCTGTTAAGCAGGTTCTTACATATTTTCTTGTCCACGTGCAAAATAAAGCTAACAGATAGCTGTGAACCAGGTTCTTATATAATTACTTTACCAACATGCAAAATAAAGCTGACAGATAGCTGTGAACTATGTTCTTACATACTTACTTTATCAATGTGCAAAATAAAGCTGAAAGATAGCTGTGAACCAGGTTCTTACATAATTACTTTACCAACGTGCAAAATAAAGTTAACAGATAGCTGTAGAGCAGGTTCTTACATACTTACTTTATCAATGTGCAAAATAAAGCTAAAAGATAGCTGTGAACCAGGTTCTTACATACCTACTCTACCAACGTACAAAATAAAGCTATCAGATAGCAGTAGAGCAGGTTCTTACATACTTACTTTACCAGCGTGCAAAATAAAACTAACAGATAGCTGTGAACCTGGTTTTGACATACTTACTTTACCACCATGCAAAATAAAGCTTACAGATAACTGTAAAGCAGGTTCTTACATACTTACTTTACCAGCGGGCAAAATAAAGCTAACAGGTAGCTGTGAACTAGGTTCTTACATACTTACTCTACCAACGTGCAAAATAAAGCTAACAGATAGCTATAGAACAGGTTCTTACATACTTACTTTACCACCATGCAAAATAAAGCTCACAGATAGCTGTGAACCAGGTTCTTACATACTGTGACAAAAATAATGGTGACTTGGGAATTTGCCACATATGACACGTAGAATTGGTTAATTTATTGGGTGTCGAAATTACCCCCCAAAGTTGTAGGAAATACTTTGGGAGTACAATACTCTTAATGATTTTAAAATAAATGCAAAATTGACAAAGTAAATGGAAACAGGAGAACACGTAGGCCAGCAGCTGCGCTTGGAGGAAGACAGCAGAACCTTGCCGGGGAGTAGCAGTGCTTGGTCACCAGTGATAACAAAATGGTGCGGCAGGTCGTAATGCTTGATCACCAGTAGTAGTGTTTGGTCACTAGTGACAACCAACTTCAATGGGCCTTAAAATTAGATAGAAACAAAGGTTCCACTTCCCTTTGAGTAGGCGGCAGGCAGTTGTAGAGCGGCGAAACAAACGCCGGTGGAAGACTAGCAGTAATCCAGGGTAATAGTGATTCGTTCGGGCCGGGTGGAAGACTAGGAGTAATCCAGGATAATAGTGATCCGTTCGGGCCGGGTGGAAGACCCTACGAACATAAATAAAAATTTAGTTCGCAACGGCAACAAATAAAAATGGATAGCTATCTCTAAGCATAAATCACTTACCCCTGTTAAATATAGGAGGTCTTGTAAACAAAACCAAAATCACAAAATTTAAAAATATTTTCATCAAAACACCTATTTCGGCAGTCATCAGTCATCCAGAATCAATTTTTGTTTTACACTTGTCAAAAAGTCACAAATATTTTCAAATTAAATTTTCATAGAGGAACAAAATCAAAAGAGAATTTAATTATGAAACGCAAAAAAGGAGATAGGCTCGAAACGATAGTTTACGTTTCAATACCTACTCTACCAACGTACAAAATAAAGCTAACAGATATCTGTGAACCATATATTTTTAAAGATCTGGAAATCTTAACATTTTGTTCATCAAGTTCCATATTTCGTTAAACCTATTCTTCATTTTTATCTTTGAAAATTTTTGTTATAGTACATAACTGCAGCAGCCAGCAAATGAGGCATTTACGGACGAACATGAAAATGTTGGTCGAGGCGAAGCTGAGGCACACATAAATAAGTCCATCAATGCCTAGTTGTGGCCAAGGATTGTATAGTACTTTTTATTTGAAAATTCAGTTTTGTTTTTCACGCGCCAAAGTGTTCACTTGTTTTTTTTTAATAAACAGCTTTCTATTTGCAAGTCAGTTCGAAAATTAAAAAAAACCTTTAATAAGTTACCTCCTTGGTTGCCATGTTTTGGGAGTAAAATATAGTTCCATTTTTAAATTACACGACTGACATGAGTATACATAGTAATTTATCTGACCGCTAAACACGACATATATAGGGTTTTTCGCACAACTTTTGCTGGCAAATGCTCGCATGTATTTGGCCAGTACAGCAATTTCGATTTAAAATGCTCAAATTTCAAGCATGTTTGAGTAAAATACTTTTTCTTAAACATGCTTGGAAAATTTGAGCATTTGTTTGTCAACCTTCTTCGTGATAAATCGAAATTGCTGTACTGGCCAAAAACAGTCGATCAGCGGCCGGAAAAAGTTGTATGAAAATCCATATCTGTCGTGTAATTTAAATTTAAAAACCTTGTTCATCTGTTAGCTTTATTTTGCACGCTGGTAAAGTAAATATGTAAGAACCTGCTTTACAGCTATCTGTCAGCTTAATTTTGAACGCTGGTAAAATAAGTATGTAAAAACCTGGTTCACAGCTATCTGCTAGCTTTGTTTTGCACGCTGGTAAAGTAAGTATGTAAGGACCCGGTTCACAGCTATCTGTTAGCTTTATTTCGCACGTTGGTAAAGTAAGTATGTAAGAACCTGGTTCACTAGTATCTGTCAGCTTAATTTTGCACGCTGGTAAAGTAAGTATGTAAGAACCTGGTTCACAGCTATATGTTAGCTTTGTTTTGCACGCTGGTAAAGTAAGTATGTAAGAACCTGGTTCACAGCTATATGTTAGCTTTGTTTTGCACGCTGGTAAAGTAAGTATGTAAGAACCTGGTTCACAGCTATATGTTAGCTTTGTTTTGCACGCTGGTAAAGTAAGTATGTAAGGACCCGGTTCACAGCTATCTGTTAGCTTTATTTCGCACGTTGGTAAAGTAAGTATGTAAGAACCTGGTTCACTAGTATCTGTCAGCTTAATTTTGCACGCGGTAAAGTAAGTATGTAAGAACCTGGTTCACAGCTATATGTTAGCTTTGTTTTGCACGCTGGTAAAGTAAGTATGTAAGAACCTGGTTCACAGCTATCTGTTAGCTTTATTTCGCACGTTGGTAAAGTAAGTATGTAAGAACCTGGTTCACTAGTATCTGTCAGCTTAATTTTGCACGCGGTAAAGTAAGTATCTAAGAACCTGGTTCACAGCTATATGTTAGCTTTGTTTTGCACGCTGGTAAAGTAAGTATGTAAGAACCTGGTTCACAGCTATCTGTTAGCTTTATTTCGCACGTTGGTAAAGTAAGTATGTAAGAACCTGGTTCACTAGTATCTGTCAGCTTAATTTTGCACGCGGTAAAGTAAGTATCTAAGAACCTGGTTCACAGCTATATGTTAGCTTTGTTTTGCACGCTGGTAAAGTAAGTATGTAAGAACCTGGTTCACAGCTATCTGTTAGCTTTATTTCGAATGTAGGTAAAGTAAGTATGTAAGTACCTGCTTTACAGCTATCCGTTAACTTTATTTTGCACGTTGGTAAAGTAAGTATGTAAGAACTTGGTTCATAGCTATTTTTTCTCAGCGAGTTACTATTTTTTAATTGATGGCGGCGCTAGTTAGTAAGTTAATAGGAATATTCGAAATTCCTCGAGAACGAAGTCGCGAGCTACTCTTAATAATGTTATTATGGCATAGGCGTTGCCTTAGCCACCTTAATAGGGTGGGGCTGATAAATACAGTGCACTGTATTGAAAATAACGCCTCGGGAGATATAATTATGAGGTAGAGACGGTGCCGTGCCGGTGGGAGTTTATGGACACACTCTGGACACTTCATAAAACGGGCCAGAAATGACATTTCAAAAAAAGAGTGTGTGGTTTAGTGAAACCACGGTAAAAGTGAAACTTTTTTTTACATTATAGACATTTACAGAACACGAAACGATCATGGCTGCTCTCGTCTTGGAGCTACGGTACAGAGGAGAAAAAGATCATACCGACCGTCACGCGACACACAGACGAAAAAATTTGAGACGATGTAATAAAAGTTTCACTTTAAAAAGGAATAACGGAACAAACAAAATTTGGCGGCTAAATCCTATACTTTCGACAACCAAACTGTAACCAATCTGTATCAATCTGGGAGACGAGGGGGGAGGTCGCAATCTAGAGAGCGGCAGGGAGTGTCCATACTGTATGTTAGTATACTAATATATATGTACTTTGTTATGGGCATGCGCGGGTTATATTTGGTTAGTGTTTACTGAATTTGTAGATAATAAAAAAATAGTGCAGATTTGCCAAAATATGTAGAGTCGAGCGCAAGCTTTGGGAACGTGAAAACTACACAGCTGATTCTTTAAAACTTATTATTTCGTATGGCTTAATAGTACTAACAAGTGGACACATGTAATATTAGGTCTTTACCTAAAAATTGCCGATTGTATAAATAAGTTTAAAGATAAAATTATTAAAACAAAACGTATTCTCAAAATAGCATCCGACTATTTGAAATTGAATGGTGATAAACATATGTCTATTGTTTAGATATTTTGAGAGCACGGTGGCTTTAACCCCACGAAGTCGGGCTTTTTCACTTAAAAAAATCGCCTTTATTGAGGCAAAAAATTCTTTTTTTTTAATTTTAAGGCGTTAGTTATTGCAGCAGTTTCTTCGTTACTAATGTCATATTTGGGAATACCCCGCATAAGATTTCGTCACTTTCAGGAAAACTCAAGAAAATTAACTGGTCTATAAAATTGGCCCATCTGACCACTATGAAAACGCCTTTATTCCATTCAATGGTACCTACATAGCTTAGGGGATTGGAACATGAAACACTTGCCCCTAGTTACTCATAAAAGACCATAAGTAGTGTCACCATAAGTTCAATAATAAAAAACAACAACTTTTTAATTTTCAATAAAAATTGGCATTGAATTTCAAAAACTGAATCGGCAACTTCATAGGTAAAGACCTATTATGTCATTAATATGGTGAAGGTCAAGGAAAACTGAAATAATTTTAAAAACCTAAAAACTTTTAGCTACAAGCTTTTTATATTGCATTGTCATAAGACATACATATGCATGCAAAATTTCAGCTCAATCGGAAACCGAGAAGTGGATCAAATTGAATTTTCAAGTTTTTTTTTCAGACACCACCGGGACAGGTGAAGCCAAATAATAGCTTGTAAAATACCAGTCAAGTGCGTGTCGGACTCAACTTACAAACACAAGATATCAACAAGAGCGATAGAAAAATGATGATTTTTCATTTAGTTCAAACTCTTTAGCGCTTTGTTTTACGCCTGTTTGTATAACAGTTTTTACGATAGAGCAAAAAAAATAATTAATAACATGTGTCTTTTATGAGAGCCCATTTTTTTTTCTATTTCTATTATTTGTCGTTAGGTGTCTATGGATATACACTCTGAAAGTTTGTCACTGTCTACCTATTACAGTTTATAAAATACAGCCCGCTGACAGACGGACAGGGGAGGCTTACTAATAGGGTCCCGTTTGTCACCCTTTGGGTGCACGGAACCTTAAAATGTTAATTTAATAACATGTGTCGGTGGCGTAATGTCAAGGGCCGCTACTTCCTGTCCGGGAGGTCGTGGTTCGAATCCTGCCACGTACCAATGTGTTTTCGAATTCAGATTTCATATGTACGTTTATCCGTCGCCCTTACGGTGAACAAAAACATCGTGAGGAAACCTGCACACCCTGCGAAGAAACTCGAAGGTTGTGTGTGAAGTCGACCAACCCGCACTGGGCCCGCGTGGTCGACTAAGGCCCGACGCCCTAATTCAGGGTAGGCTTGAGCCTCTCGGTGGCGACGTATATGTGCTGATTTGATGAATAACATGTGTCCCTTTATTTTTTTTACTTTCTATTTTTATTATTTGTTGTTAGGTGATGATAGAAGATTAACTAGGCAGATATACAAGGCGAGTGTGAATGGTAATACTGGAAGGGGTAGACCTAGACGTACGTATTGAAGAAGTGTCAGGTCAAGAGTACCCTAAACCGACGAGCTTGTATGAAAAGATTGATGAATGTAGAGGAAGCGAGAGAAGTATGTCAGGATCGTAGCAAGTGGAAAAATGTGGTCTCTGCCTACCCCTCCGGGAAAGAGGCGTGATCTTATGTATGTATGTATGTATGTTGTTAGGTGTATATTAATATTTAATACACACTGTGAAAATTTTAACTGTCTACTTATTATGTTTCATGAAATACAGCCCGCTGACAGACGGACAGACGGACAGGGAATGTTTAATAATTGGGGCCCGTTTGTCACTTTATGTACAAAACCCTAAAAAGTCCCTCTCATACAAAAAAAATGGCTCCAAAAAATTAATAATTTTTTGTTGTTGTATGAAACACTTTTAATGTGCAAAAAGCTGTGCGACTTGAGGCGTACCTTCTAAGTATTTATTCTTAAGGTATGTCCATGTAATGGTCCAATATCCAAGATTTGCCAAATAAAAAAAAATCTGTGTGTGTCGTTGAAGTCTTTTAATTTTACAATTAATATATACATAATAATATGTCTTCGTTTCAAGGTTATTTATTTTAGACTTGTGTCATTGCAATAATATCATCTCTTCAAGTCTAAGCTTATTATGGCATTAAAATTAAGATTCTCGCTTCTTAGTTATAAAAAATTAAAATTGGTAAAAAACATATCTGGTTTTGTATAGAATTTTAAGACCAATACACGCTTTACAAGATTATGTAAATAAAAAAACATACGAGTGTGCTTTAGACCACACGACTGAAGTAAAACTTCTTTAGCTCCATCTATATGTATGAAAGTAAATACTTAGTCTTTAGAAACTAATCAAATCTTTCTTGGCATATGGAGGTATAGGCAGTTTATGAAGTTTTGTTATCCTCTGAAAATGATCAAATCTTTTTTTATCTTATATGTTTGTTAGATTGTTATAACAACCGATATTGTTTCCTTGGCAACCGATTTTGTTGATAAACAAAAATAAATAGTATCTCTCTTTCTATACACCAATAATTCTCTTTCACCAATTTATATATCCCTCTCAACTTCCGTTGAGACACACTTCCGTAACGCTCTCGTCACGCATTCACCAGCTTACTCCCCAAGTCAAGCGTGCGTAAAAAAGTTTTACTTCCAAAAAAGCTAAGTGCGAATCTGACACACACACTGATAGTTCCATACCACCACACCTCTCCACACAAGAACAACAATGATACCTAGTAATTTCAAATAAACATCCATGAGAGCGAAAGAAAAATATTTTTATTTTTAATTCGGACTTCTTAGCGTGAGTTCGTCTCACATTTGGCTGGTTTCATTGTTTATTCTTTACTTTAGAACTATTGTACTAGAATCACACCAAGTTTCACGCTTGTATGTTTTACCGTTTTTGCGATTTTTAACCGCCTCCGTGGCGTAATGGTTCGTCCATTCGCTTCACACCAGGAGGTCGCGGGTTCGATTCTTGATGGGGTCAACTTGTAAGACTCGGTTTGATTGGTGATAGGTAATTTTATAAGTCCGCTACTACTATCTTATTTAAGTCTTGCCGCCAAACATCAGCGTTTACAACATTTATGTGTTCCGGCTTGAAGATAAGATAGCCAGTACTCCATTGCGTTGGGGAATCTTAGTAAGCCCGCTTCCATCTTCGGCATCATCGTCACAATACATCAGGTGAGATGATGCCAAGGGCTTACCAATTGTAAATAAAAAAAGAGCAAAAACAGAAAACAACCTATAAAACACGTTCTTTAATTTTTAACTTGTTATTATTTATAGTAAATCCCTTTGATCATGATATCTTTTATGGCGCGAAACCTTTTAAATGCGCGATAGACAGACGGACGGAAAGTCATAGTAGGCTTTTTAATAGGGTTCTGTTTATCTGGTAATGAACCCTAAAAAATCCTTTTACCTATCAGGTACTGCAATTTATGATATAGCATCATCATCTAGTTTCCCAAGCAATTTGAAACCAATTTTATTAATTAAAAATTAAAATAACCCATAGCCATGCAATTAAGCAAAAGTAAAGATAGATAAAAGCAGCATTAGTTCAATTTCTACACGATCATTGGTTATCAACTTGGGAGAGGAAATTGCATCAATTAAACCAACGCTTAGGAGCAGTTTGACCGCCTGACAGCATCAGCGTTAATTTGACAGCCAGCTTAACTGAGATTGATCTTCGGTGGTTAATGAGAGAAACACGCGTTAAAGCATTTAACGCATCATGCCTGTACGTAGTCTAGTTTTTAATAAGGTCCACTCAACTTGATAACGGTTAGTAGAGGTCCATACAGCGTTGGAATCAGGCTCTCAGTAAATTATAGTCTATGGAAATTAAAAAGATACTATTTACCAAAAAATACACTAAATTTTTTTCTTGCGTTGATTTCGTTAAAGATTAAATAAAAATAATTTGTTATAGTTTTTTTTATTTGTAACATACATAGTCATTTAAATATAAATTAATTTTGAAAACTACTTAATTAAATGAGAATATCTATGTGAGCTAATTCTTCAATGGGAACTTCATCGTCTTTATACGACGAAGCATGTCGTCGGAGGACATAATAACCTTGAATTGAGGGGTAAATGTTATGAAAATAGCATTAATTACTTGGGTTTCAACAATTATAGTATTTTCGTATACAATCCTAGCATTACGATACTACATACTACGCATCATGAAAATATTGTCAAATAGTATAATTATACTACAAAATCCAACACTGGATCCATAACATAGGATTTATTTGATGACAAAACTTGTCTGAAATCTGACCATTTTTTTAAATAAATAATTTCCATTCAAAATAGATGATCCCTAACCTAGTCAAATCATATGCTAATTTTATGTCTATCAAACACCCACTAGCTTCTTAGCTTCTAGCTTCTTGGTACCCAAAATACGTGAACTGGTTGAGATAGATCAGTTGAGATAGATCAGTTGGTTGATGGTGACTGTACTTACAATCCGTGGATGACAGAACTTTGGGATTTTCCCTACTCTCAAAACAATATGTTTTTCTGTCAGATAACGACTGTAACACACACATTATATTAGTCATGGGAATTCCCGAACTAAAAATATGTAAACATAAAACTTTTTAGATAAGAGTGGTCAGCATAGGTACATCGCATTTATTAAGGAAAACCAGACTTCAATAACAAGAGATAAATAGCTTACGTGGACATTTGATAGTTGTTTGAAAAACGGTCTTAAAAATATGCAATTTAAAAGTAAAAAGCACCCTAGGTCAGTCGGGCCAATGGAGAAAGAAAAGATAAGAGAGAGAGAGGACCTACTTGGAATCTGAAGATTGTCTGAAAATTTCATCGAAATCGGTCCAGCCGTTTTGGAGTCTATAAGGAACATTTTTTTTTCCTTCACATAGCACAGAGATAGACTGGATTCAAGTGCTAATAACTACAGCCTCCCTGATATAATAAAAGGATTTGAATGTAAATCACATGTTAAACGCTCATAAGAATTAGAAATGATTTGAACGATTAAAAATTATTCAAAATGATTACAAATCAAATCATTTTTAATCCTTTTTAATGATTTTGTTTAATCAGGGCTGTGATTAAAATAACTAAAAAAAAATTATAAGGTTTTCTTATTTGTTTACTTAGCTTAAGTAATAAAAATATGTATCGTTTATTTAAGTAAATAAACTTTAAACAAAAAAAAATGTTATGAGGACAGGTTATAGCGGTGAATACTTATAACCTGTTTTGTCCGTTAAATTTGGAACCATATTAAAATAAATAAACTCATGTGAGTCCAACTATGTAACTTAATTAATTAATTCATTAACTTTAATTATCTTAACGTTAGTTAAAAAACACTATAATATTAAGAAATTATAAAGTCACAATTTTATGTCTATCAAACACCCACTAGCTTCTTAAATTAGATAACTTTTGAAGGAGTCGACTTAGCAAAAAATCATCTCAGAGCTTTTTTGTAGATCGTTAAATTCCCTACAAAAATAAGTATTTGTCGTCACTAAAGGATTATTTGTTTAAATGCATTAAAAATCCAAACAAAATAAAAATAACATTCCTGTGTTATTTAAATGGGAAATCAAAAATTATGAATCGTCACCTGTTAATATTAAAATTAAGAGCTCATACGTTACCAGAATTTTTTATTCGTCATTTCGGACGATATTTTCATGGTATCTAAGGAAAAAAAAATTAAAATTTTTTTTGGCGCACCCTACTAAATATGAAATCAAGTTGAATAATGTTCGTTGACGCCGAACGAAGGGACTGACGTGGGTTTTATGATTTTATATCGTAACTGCAGTGAAATACATGATAATAATACATGTGTTCGCGTGGTGACTATTCATTATCTCGACTGAAGGTTATTGGAGTTTGTTATGAGGTATCAGTTTTTACTGTATTGATGAAAAATTAAAGAAAGTGGTAGCCCTAGTTTTGATAAGCATTGCTATTTAAACGGAGACGGAGGGTCGAAATGATTCATATTGTTGCAACCATTCCGAGCAAATGGAGTCCCAAAAAAAACTTGTGTTAATTGTGGCCGAGTGTACGATTTCAGCCCATTTTGGAGGTGGTGCAGAAACTGCGGAGTTAATAAATTTATAGAGGAGGAGAAGAAAAAAAAAAAAAAATAAGGGTATAAATCTTAAATATAAATAACGGTTCACTCTTCAGAAATTTCTTGTCTAACATTTTTTTTGGTGTTTGTCTAAACGTACTATCCTCATAGATAGCAGTGAGAAGCCAGTGCTGTCGTTAGCTGGTAAAGATATTGAGTAAGTTAGTATTCTCAAGAACCTGGAAGCTATTATCGATCCGACTCTGCAATGATCTGAGAACAACCGGACTATACGCTGTTATCGCCGATTCCGGGTACATCACAATGTACAAGAGCTCTTTTCTTGTCCTTGGAGTTGCTTTCTGGAACTTTGTGCCACCTGCTGTTTCAACTGCTGCTTCCCTGGATGAATTCAAGACGATGCTACAACCACTTACTTGCTATTGAGCAAGCTAAGTCGCGAGTGCATAGTTTCTGGTGTGTGATGTGCTGGTAGGGCTGTCAAGTGTTATATGATACAATACTTTTTGTAAATCGTTTTGTTTCTGTTTTTTTAAATGCCATGAGTTTTATATTATTTTTGTCTTTATTTTAAAAAAAAAGGTTGAGCTAAAGCTTTTGTATTTTGTAATGATAAAGCCTACTCGAGGGTAAGCAGGCTAAAATCTTAAAATATTAAAAATTTTAAATACAGAACATAATTATAAAAAGCGTCTGATTATGGAATCTATGTAAATGGAGAGGCATCAAGATTTAATTAATAAAAGGAAAGATACATAAACCATAGATAAGATCTACCATGATTTAATTAAATTAAAATAATCTTTAAAAAGTACCGTTGTTACCCTTTCTTGGTTAATTAGTTGGAAATTTAAATTTGCGTTTGTATTCATGTAATTTCAAAATTTGTAATTGTAAGTGTCTTTTAAACTTTATGATTATATTTATGTAGTTCAAAATTGACAACCCTGGTTATCTGGGTAGGTGATTTGAATGACTGACTGTATAATTTGTAATATTACCAACTGTACATAAGACCAGTGTTAGCACACGGTTTTGACTGTCAGTTGACCAATAATAAGATTTATGAACGCATTGTTCATGTGACTTTATAATTTCTTAATATTATAGTGTTTTTTAACTAACGTTAAGATAATTAAAGTTAATGAATGAATTAATTAAGTTACATAGTTGGACTCACATGAGTTTATTTATTTTAATATGGTTCCAAATTTAACGGACAAAACAGGTTATAAGTATTCACCGCTATAACCTGTCCTCATAACATTTTTTTTTGTTTAAAGTTTATTTACTTAAATAAACGATACATATTTTTATTACTTAAGCTAAGTAAACAAATAAGAAAACCTTATAATCTCTTTTTTAAGCGACTTCCAAAAAGGAGGAGGTTCTCAATTCGTCTGTATGTTTTTTTTTTTTTTTTTTTTTTATGTTTGTTACCTCATAACTTTGGACTGGGTGAACCGATTTTTACGATTCTTTTTTTATTTGAAAGCTAGTGCTTTCCATGTGGTCCCATATAAATTTTATCAAAATCGGTGATGTACTTTATTAGAAAATTAACAAAAACCAAAAATAATAATGAAAAATGTACTAATTAGTTGCGATGGAAGTCGGTTTTTTAACGTGTTTATTAGTTATTTTAATCACAGCCCTGATTAAACAAAATCATTAAAAAGGATTAAAAATGATTTGATTTGTAATCATTTTGAATAATTTTTAATCGTTCAAATCATGTCTAATTCTTATGAGCGTTTAACATGTGATTTACATTCAAATCCTTTTATTATATCAGGGAGGCTGTAGTTATTAGCACTTGAATCCAGTCTATCTCTGTGCTATGTGAAGGAAAAAAAAATGTTCCTTATAGACTCCAAAACGGCTGGACCGATTTCGATGAAATTTTCAGACAATCTTCAGATTCCAAGTAGGTCCTCTCTCTCTCTTATCTTTTCTTTCTCCATTGGCCCGACTGACCTAGGGTGCTTTTTACTTTTAAATTGCATATTTTTAAGACCGTTTTTCAAACAACTATCAAATGTCCACGTAAGTTATTTATCTCTTGTTATTGAAGTCTGGTTTTCCTTAATAAATGCGATGTACCTATGCTGACCACTCTTATCTAAAAAGTTTTATGTTTACATATTTTTAGTTCGGGAATTCCATTATTAATAATACGTATGTTGCAGTCGTTATCTAACAGGACAAAGTATTATTTTGAGAGTAGGGAAATTCCGACGGAAGTACGGTACTGCTATTGGTATCTGGCAATTGCATGACACCACCTCGTGGTCAAATAATATAAGTAAAATAGTCTTTTTCTTTCTAATTTAGAGGTAAGGGTTAATTTTAAGGGTCTTAGGAAATGAAAATGTAAAAAAAAATACATAAAAGTTATGCAAATTTAAAATATGCGACATTAATACCGTAGATAAGTTTATATAGTTCAGGATCGTGTATAAAGATATGCATAGAGCTACTGTTTCGTAATTAATGTTTTACTTAAGAAGAAATAGGTCATAGATATAATTATAGAGTAATTTAGGTTTCTTCTTTGTTTGCTAGTGAAAACTGCCAATGTTTTTATGTTATTATTTATTATCTCGAGTTGTAAAAGGATGTCTTTGTTTCTGAAACTTTATATGTGTAATTAGACATTATCTTCATTAAGTTTTTATAGAGTGTATAGACTTCATTTGTGACATTTGATGTGTATTTTCGTTCATTCTCTAAAAAGCTACAAAATTTGCGAACTAGTCACAGATTTGTAAGCTCTCAGATACCATAAAATTCACTATTTATCAACCATTATGATTCAGCATAGAACGATAGCCATCCAACACAAGAAATGGTCATTCTTTAGCGCCTACATGTTTTAGAATATCAAAATCCACTGAATATATGTTATGAACCTGATGTGATGTCTTGTTTACGAAAATGCCATTACTCAGCCATAATAAATCATTTCGGATAACATCTGTGTTTCATTTAACGCTCCCTGTACAATTATAAACAGTGCGCATGGTTAAATTTTTTATAAGAATTTTCTAGTTGTTTTCTTCTAATCTTTTGATGCGCACTCACAGAAAATCTCGTCGAGTTTAGTTAAGTCCTTACTTTTGGATCCGAATAAATTCTGAGTAACGATTCTCGAATCGAATAGGCTTGTTTCCACTAAGAATAAATCGGATGGCTTTGAGTTTCTAATGATTAACCCTCATAATTAGTAAACAAAAAAACAACTTTTCTATTAAAATAATAAAAGATTAATAATATTTTTGGAAAATAAAATCGACGAAATGAGGCGTTTAATCACGTGACATTAAACGCCAATCAGAGAAGCGCATGGAAACGTGACGTCACGCCTCGCGAAATGAGCGCGAAACGCTATGTTGTATCTGTCATTTTCGTATAAAGTGAATAGGTTATTTCGAGTTTTCAGCAATTATTGTTAAATTAATACAGTTCGTTTTTAGTTTCATCTTGAAAGACAGGTATAATTTGCCATGGAATCAAGATTTAACAAAGCAAACAGCAGTAATTTGCCCAAAATTGACACCGTTATGCTTGGCAAATTTTTTGCAATGAACACCGACTTTTGTTCATCGGAGTTTCGCAATGTTAAAACTTCTATGTAAGTATTATGTGAAGAACAAACAAAGTCTTATTTAATTAGCAGTTACCAGTCCCTATGTTAGTACCCAGTCCCCAATTTACGTATTGTAGATTTGTTATGGTGCAAAAACCTATTTTATAAATAGATACATCACGTTGTGTTCAATACTTACATCAAAATGATCTTCACAGAAATAAATTGTGGAATCAATTGATAAAGTAAGAGCATCTTGCCTCCTTGCCATTTTTAACCACTTTCTTCGTATTTGTTTATTGTTTGGAACGTATATGAATAATTTGTTTGGCGTTTTGTCGTTGTACTTTTACATTGGGGCACTGTACAGTATTTATAATACGAGGAATTCATTATTTATTAGAAAACACAATTGACAACACGGCTGTTTCGCGAGGTGTGACGTCATTGAAGACGCCATGACAGTCTTGGCCTTTTTCGCGGTAAATTTCAAGTTCATTTCTAAAAACTCAAAATACTAATGTAAAACACCTATTTTTCTTAATATAATATATTTTTGGGGTGAAATAGATGCTTAGCTATAGTTTTAAAACAATTTCCAAATATTGTCAACTAGCCTATTATGGGGTTGTTCTTGTATTACGTAAGACAATTTAAGGGTAGGGGGGCCGAGCAAGTCTTATTTTTGCTTACAGGGGGTGGGAGGGGTCTAGATTATTCTTACGTAAGATAACAAAGGTTAGCAAACATTTGAATTAAACTTGAAAATGTAAACGCACGCAGCTTCATACAGGCGCGGATCGTGTGACAGTGTATTATATACATAGTACAGTCACGGAACTTAATTGTTTAGCAGATTCACGGAATTTCAATTTTGCCGGGTTTTAAGTACCCTACATTTTCGAGTTCATACGACTGATGGATGACGAATGTCTAATTAATTTCATAACTCGACAAAATTAAAGAGACTTGAATCTGCTGAACATTTTAATCCGTGACTGTACATAGGTACTAAAGGCGCTAGCACACTAGCGCCGCCAATAGAAAAAAAACTCATTTTTATGGACTTTGAACGAAATCATTGAGTATTAACTGTCATAATTTAAACTAGTTGTAGGATCATTACTGAATTGGTTAGTATCCGCACCATTATTCCTATTTATTACTATTTTGCACGCCGCTTATTATGTTAAATGTCCGTGTCGCACCCACCCCTCTAAAGGTTGGAGACTCTACACTGGAAGTTGTTGACGAATATGTATACCTGGGACAAACAGTCCGGCTAGGTAGTTCCAACTTCAGGAAAGAGATCAATCGACGAATCCAACTCGGCTGGGCAGCGTTCGGGAAGCTTCGCAATATCTTCACGTCCCAAATACCGCAGTGTCTCAAGACTAAGGTCTTTGACCAGTGTGTGTTGCCAGTGATGACTTACGGAACTGAGACATGGTCGCTTACTATGGGCCTCATATAAAGGCTCAAGGTCACCCAAAGGGCAATGGAGCGTGCTATGCTCGGAGTTTCTCTGCGTGATCGAATCAGAAACGAGGAGATCCGCAGGAGAACTAAAGTAACCGACATAGCTCACAGAATCGCTAAACTGAAGTGGCAGTGGGCAGGGCACATAGCTCGTAGAACAGATGGTCGATGGGGCAGTAAAGTTCTCGAGTGGCGACCGCGCACCGGAAAACGTAGCGTAGGCAGGCCTCCCACGCGCTGGACCGACGACCTGGTGAATTTCGCGGGAAACCGATGGATGCGGGCAGCGCAGAACCGGTCGTCGTGGAAATCCTTGGGAGAGGTCTTTGTCCAGCATAGGACGATTTTTGGCTGATATGATGATGATGATGACGCTTATTTTAAGGGTCCCGAAGGCTCAAGGTTACCCAAAGAGCAATGGAGTGAGCTATGCTCGGAATTTACCTATGCGAACGAATCAGAAACGAGGAGATCCGCAGGAGAACCAAAGTAACCGACATAGCTCACTGTGAAGTGGCAGTCGGCAGGACACACAGCTCGTAGAACAGATGACCGCTGGGACAGTAAAGTTCTCGAGTGGTGACCACGTACCAGAAAACGTAGAGTAGGAAGGCCCCCCACGCGATGGACCGACGGCCTGGTGAAGATCGCAGGAAGCCGCTGGATGCGGGCAGCGCAGGACAGGTCGTCGTGGAAATCCTTGAGAGAGGCCTTTGTCCTGCAGTGTAAGTTTTTCGGCTGATATAATGATCAAATCATAATCAAAGTATGTATATTAGTACTAACATACAGTATGGATACTCCCTGCCGCTCTCTAGATTGCAACCTCACCCTTTCGTTACCTAGATTGATACAGATTGGTTACAGTTTGGTTGTCGAACGTATAGGATTTCGCCGCCATTTTGTTTGTTCCGTCATTCGTTTTTTGAAATGTCATTTCTGGCCCGTGTCCAGGGTGTGCCACAATCAAGATAAATGACTTAGGTTTAAAGTGTACTTGTATGACCAACGATCAAATCTTTTTCAACACCTGACTTTTGCATGGATTCCAGTCAAATTGCTCACAAAATTGATCTGCAATCTTGAGTTAAGCCGGCGTAACGTGCAATTTTCAAAACAGGTGTTAAAAGGAATGAACGCAGTATAATATAGGTACCGATCAACGTAGAGGTCAAAAGTACAGCTTTGTAAGTATTACCTTACATTAATTTTTGCAAGACAGTAATGTAATTGGCATTTTCAGATTTATCCAAGGCATGTAAATAAAAAAGAAAACAATTGGAGATATAAATTTAATTCGTTAATCGAAATTGGTATTGGGGCCGTTTTATTATAGTATAGCTGTTTCCCGCGGCTTCATCCGCATGGACCACGTTTCTATGACTTTTCGAGGGTGCGCAGTGCGCGAGCCGCAAGCGGCTCGTGAGCGTGGTAAAAAGTAGCCTATGTCTTAATCCAGGTCCTAATCTGTCTACCTACCAAATTTCAGCCAAATACGTTCAGTAGTTTTTGCGGGAAAGCGTAACAGACAGACAGACAGAGTTACTTTCGCATTTATAATATTATTAGTAGGGATTTCAGCCTAATGATGTCATCATATTTTACTATTTAAAAAAATCACGAAAAAATAATTCCAGTCAGTAAAAAAGAAAAAATAATCAAATAAGTTTATTAAAATAGTCTGTTTTTTCATTTAAAATGTCTTAATTTTTTTTTGACAATCTTAATTATTAAGACCGTTTTTCTTTGTACCCAATCGGGTGGTAAAACTAAAAATAGAATGTTTTTTCATTTTGAACAATCCCATTTATAAAGACCGTTTTTTCTTTATACCCAAACGGGTGGTCAAACTAAAGTAACCGTATTACTAATACACTAGTACGATTACCTACCATAGGTACTGTGCTAAAGTTTCGGCTTTAAGATGCCTCAATCCGAGAAGATTGGTACGTATTAAAATAATATTGAACGTAAGTTCAAATCAATGCGGGCTTCAGCGCGGCTGTTACGTTGAAACCGAACGCCCAATTCTCGATTTTTACATGATTTATTTGTGTGTTGAAGTCACCGATTTTTGTGTGTTGGTTTCTTTCAAGATTAACTATTTGTTTTCAAGAAATTTTGCAATTAATGCTAAAAACAGGGTCTACAGTATATTTTTTTATATAAAAACCGGTAATATCTTTAAAATTGTATTCAATTAAATCGATTTTTTGTTACTTTAAGTATATTATATATTTTTCCATGGTGATAGCTTTACATTAATAATTTGCATTGAATATTGTCATTTGACCCATCTTAAGGCCTTAAATAATGTAATAAAAGTTACCTTGGTGAAGTTTAGCTTTGTCTCATCATTACAGCTCATATACGTCCCCACCGAGGGGCTCGAGCCTACCCTGAATCAGGGCGATTAGGCCTTAGTCGACCACGCGGGCCCAGTGCGGGTTGGTCGACTTCACACACAACCTTCGAGTTTCTTCGCAGGCGTGTGCAGGTTTCCTCACGATGTTTTCCTTCACCGTTGTAAAAGCTTTGTCTATTATACCATTATAGTAAAAAAAAAAAGAATTAGTAGGTTATATTCATACAATGGTAGATCGCGCGGTTTGTATGTGTGCACGTCAGTAGGCACGCACGCACACTACAATAATAAGAACGACTTCTTTCCTATTACTAAAGAAGTCGTACAACGTTCTCCACAATAGGCTGTTTTACTTTATAAAAAATGAATTATAGAACACTATTATTCAATATATAACATTTCTTCTAGAATAGCAAAAACACTTGCTCATTTGAAATATTAAACGATTTTTAGTTTTATATTTATTTAAAAACAGCAAATTAGTTCGATAAAGACTATGTCACTTAGGACGTCACTATGTCAGTAACATGAATAATTGTAACAAACTTTCGTTTTTGACAGTTGATAAAAAGTTACTCAAATGACTAGTAGTAAAATACCGTATCAAAACTACTTCCAGAAAGTCACTGTTTCTAGAAGTATGAAGTAGAGAAAGAATTTTTTAAAGGTTTATGGAATAAAAATTAACAAATACGTAACCAATTTTTTAGAGTTCCGTAGTCAACAAGGAACCCTTATAGTTTCGCCATGTCTGTCTGTCTACTTGCTACTTTTTAAAATAAACGCCAATATAGAATATAATTGGATATAGTTAAAAAAATAGTTAAATCGATAGCAGTTATATTACGCAGGATGAGTGGTCAGGTAAATAGGGATGACGACAGCATCGGAAATAAATTATAAAATCTTGATCCTACTTAAACTTCGGAAAACCTTACTCGTTTTGTTTTCCATCAAGTCTTCGGTTTTTAATCCACCAAAATCACAAAATGAGTACCTACATATATCACGCTGCTAAACTATAACGTCACGCCTAGGTATTTCTAACATTTTTAGAACAAACAAAACGTCGTTTTTAACAGATGATAAAAAGTAACTCAGATGACTGGCATTCGTCATCCCTATTGCTGTAAACCTCTTACTTCATGATACTGAACAAGTTTTTAATTACAACTTTGCTGAAAGCACAAAAAAGGATTTAGGCATTACTTACATGTCGAACAGCTTGTATGAAACCTAAGTTTGTATGAGAATTCAACCTTTTTTTCTTAGATTTCAGAAGATTTAACAGATTTTAAGTTGTAGAAAATAAGTAGTCTTGTTTGTTACTTGTTTGTAAACTCTTTATTATACAACAAAATATATAATTATTGATACATAATACCAGTAGCATGCACAAAGGCGGACTTTGCAAAACTGCTAAATGTAGCCAATTTTAGCAGTTTAGCAATAAATAACTTGTTGCTTATATTTAAGGTTATGAAATAACAATTAAACAATAGTTGTTGTCTCCCTATATGCGTAAAACACTAAATGATTTTGTTGTTAATACTTGAAGATAAGTTCATAAGAATTAGTAAATTATTTATTTCTCAATAGAAATAATGCGGCGCTAGTATGCTCATCGAACCGCCTTATGTATGTTGGATAGATGCCCCAGTTAACAGGTCCCACACCAATTTTGTCACACCCTATAAAAGTAGGTCCTCTATATAAAGTTTATTGTTTTCATTCCCATAATCTAGAGAACCCAGTCATTGTTCTGTACCTAAGTAAGCCGTTTTAACAAAATATTGCTGCTTATGTGCAAATTAGCTAGAGAAAGGAAACATTATCATAAAATATTCTAAACAAATATTTCGCGATATCTATTATTTACCTACTTTGAATTAACTGAGTTTTGCTTGACCAGGACACACCCTGGACACTTCATAAAACGGGCAAGAAATGACATTTCAAAAAAGGAATGACGAAACAAACAAATGGCGGTGAAACCCTATACGTTCGACAACAAAACTGTAACCAATCTGTATCAATCTGGGCGACGAGGTGTGAGGTCGCAATCTAGAGAGCGGCAGGGAGTGTCCTGTCCATACTATATGTTAGTACTAATATAATATATACTTTGACCAGGATGTAACCTAAACAGGGTATCAACACATAGAACATTTTACTTTTGTATGAACAAATGTCGAGGTCTTTAGTTTTGTCATTCGTTGATAGATGGCGCCAAAAGACATAGCGATTTTCAATATTTCATAAATATAAAATTTATTCTTTTATTTTTTCATGCAATTTTTAACTTCTGTTAACAGATAATTCCATTATCTACGAGTGGAAACAGTTACTTATAAGAAAACATAATGATAACATTCTCTTACAAGTCCATTGCTGCATGATACTATACGTACTACATACTATGCTATACTATTATATATTTTGTTCTGTTTTTCTCGTTGGAACCTCCGGGTCGACTTGCCATAGCACAGATTTCGTCTAGTTTGGGAGTTGACTCGTGGGCCCCAGCCATGAATTATTAATTAGTGATAATTAACGATAAGTTGTTAGTGAATGCACCTACATATAATATACCAAACTTAGTTAACACTTTAGGTGACATGTTGTCATTCGTCCTTTTCTGTAACAAAGAAATTGAATAAAAAGGTTCTAATGTCATTATTAGAAAATTAGAAACAGGGGACTAACTTTTTATGTAGAAATGGCGCTCACGTTTCTTTATACGGCGGTATATTGTCAAATAAGCATGATAATAATTTGTGAAATTAACCCCCGAAGCCAAATCGGTAACTTCACGTCAGCGGCCATTTTGTTTTCCGCCATTTTGATTTTTACTGCCCAGGGTGTACATTACTTTAGTTAAAGCACACTTCTGTATCTCGTACCATTTTAGCGGGCAGTTGACCATCTCCATGAACGATTGAATCGGCTTCTATCAAACATGGCTAAGTACCATCTCGGTTAATTTAGGTTTTAAATATAAAAAAAACATTCACCCATTTAGGGACTGCGATGACATGTACAGACACACAGACAAACAGGCATAGGCACACAGATATTTGCTTCAAGCTTACAACACACATTATTTGCGTCGGGGTTTGATGTGAATCACCAAGATCACACTGTATGTATGTCGCAGGCATATTGTATGGTTAGTCATTTTACAAATGGTCAGGCAAATTGTATAATTCTTCCGTATTTATACGGTCTGAAATTTTTTTAAATGCCGTACGCAGATAGTAAAATGAGCAAGCAAAACTGAAATGAGCAAAGCGAGCGATGTTAGGTTCGGTCAGATTTGATTGATTATACAGTCAAAGAGCCAGGCAAATTGTAAAATGCCGTACGCAGATTGTAAAATGAGCAAGCGAAACTAAAATGAGCGGGC
Organism: Coleophora flavipennella; assembly: GCA_947284805.1. Classification (NCBI taxonomy): domain Eukaryota; kingdom Metazoa; phylum Arthropoda; class Insecta; order Lepidoptera; family Coleophoridae; genus Coleophora; species Coleophora flavipennella. The sequence goes on along the minus strand of OX369306.1, from coordinate 10,990,334 downwards.
GAAGTGAGCGATGTTAGGTTCGGTCAAGTTTGAATGATTATACAGTCAAAGAGCCTGGCCCTTTCCCCCCACCCTGGGTAGCAGAAATCTGCGTACGGCATTTTACAATTTGCCTGGCCATTTGTTAAATTACGAATTACACAATATGCCTGCGACATGTATATCACTCACGCCACACTGAGTCATTTGTGGCTTCGAAATTACTTGAAATAATTTAAGCGAGCCACATTAACACTTTCGTTGTCAGTTCTCACAAAAAGTCTTGGCAGCACATTCTGACAAGTTGCTAGGCGACATGTATGATTGTCACCGCTCACCGCACCCGTCTCTACCAGTCCTGTCCTGCCATATGAAAACATGCACTAATGGGAACCGCGCGCGGGACATTTCCATACGAAACTGGCAATAAAAGCCCGGTGGTCTGAAGTGAACCAACGCTGTTATATGACGTTATTGTCGTATAGCTCACGAACTATGAATCAAATTTTATTATTAACATATCTATTCCCTTAATAAAACCAGCCAAGTGCGAGCTGGACTCGCGTACTGCCCGTGCCGTAGGTACCAAAACCCATTAAGGTACGAACCCTATAAACATCATCGAGTACAACAATCGGATTAAAAGAGGCATTGATTGAACAGTTGTCTCTGTCTTTTTCTTTACGTGTAAAGAGTAAAGAAAATAACCACACTTTTGCCAGAGATATGCTATATATAAGGGGAGGTAGATAGGTTACATTCGTCTAAAAAGTGAAGCAAAATAAAGATGCCAATTGGCATCTCTTTTCTTAGTAACATTCGGTGCAATCGAAGGGAACTACCTATAACTACGTTAGTACTAATATATATACTGTGCTATAACATTGTATGTGTAAATGGCTTCGATTTTCAAATGTTGTTTGTTAGTGCTTATCCCATCTATGGTAACAAATCTCTGACTTTTGCAGTCTTTTTCAATGTTTTTTCGTTGAAAAGTTTCGAAAAAGTGAACTAAATTAAATTTGAATAAACATAGACTACGCAGTTTGAAAAGAAGAAAATTATGATATAAATAACAAAAAAAGAAATACTTTTTCCTACAAATGTTTACAGGCTTTGCTTCAATTTATTTTATTTTATTTTTAAGGAAAACTAGGTTACATTACATATTAGGTCTTTCCTTGCACTATTCCACAATAATTAAATAAAATACAAATTTGTTTATACCTTATTTTTATTAATTGTGGAATAGTGCAAGGAAAGACCTAAATATGTTCAGTTCAGAGTTCCACCAAGAACCTACTATCGCAAGCATACAATAGGTTACATTATATGATCAAATATTAATAAGATATGGAAAATTGAAAATGCTATGTTTGGGATTTTTAATGATCAAGTCAAGTTAATCTAATCGTGTAATGAACATACAAAGGCCCTCGAAAATAGCCTTGAATATAACTTATCTGTTTTCAGGTCGAAAAATTAAACGGGAATAATTTTCCTGTTTTTTTTTTGCTTAGCGCTTCTCACTGCTTATTTGCCAATATACCGCCGTGTATAGAAACGTGAGCGCCATTTCTACATAAAAAGTTAGTCCCCTGTTTCCTCTCTGAATAATGACATTAGAACCTTTTTCTTTTCATAAAACCTACATATAGGTATCTACCATGGCTATGCCTCTATCTTTTGTTTTTTCATACGTCATTTTGGACACTCCCCAAAAAATATGCATATTAACAATAAAATGAAAACATAAAGGCAGCTCAAGCTTTTTTTTTAATTTAAAAAAAACAATATGTTATTGTTGGTCAAGTCACAGATTAGATAATAATTACTACGGCTTATGTGTAGAATATATCATCATTATATCAGCCGAAGGACGTCCACTGCTGGACATATGCCTCCCACAAGGATTTCTACGACGACCGGTTCTGCGCTGCCCGCATCCAGCGGCTTCCCGCGACGTTCTACCTTTTAATTAATAAATTACATAACACAAATATATTTTACTAGCTTTTGCCCCAGCTTCGCTTGCGAGGATACCATTTTATGGACTGTATTCTAGGATACACGGTGCACGAGGCGCAGGCAGCTCGTGAGCGAGGAATTATTAAGTTTTTCGCATATCTCTCGAACACTATTTAAATACTATTACAAGCTTTATATGTATTAGCGTGTTAGTTTGTCTGTTAATTTATGACAAATCTTGGAAGCATAATTAGAACCACTTCTCGTTTTCCGATTGAGCTGAAATTTTGCATACACGTTAAGTTTGGAAAACAATACATGGTTAGCTAAGTGACGTCATTCTTATTCCAAGATGTCAGACCGTTTATTTTTCTGCACCCACATATTCAAATAAAGGGTTTGCTGAGAAGAATAAGAAACAATTAAATTTATTTTCAAATCAAAGCTTGTACCTAAAAGTTTTTAGATTTCCAAAAGTACCTAATTAATATTCCCCAACGCAATGGGGAACTATGGCTATCTTATCTTTACACCGGAACATATTAATGCTGTTAAAACTGATGTTTGGCGGCAAGATTTATAAAATGGTGGTAGCTAGCAAGGCGGGCTTATAAAAGGCCCTACCACTTTAAACACGATGACTTATCTAAGCCTACTGCCAACCAAACTTGGTCTAACAAAGTTAGACCGCGCCGGAAGTTGATCCCCTGGCCTCCGGGTGTGAAGCCCATGACCTAACCATTGCGCCACGAACTCTGTATTTGATGTTGTTCTCCAATTTTAGCTAATTTTATCCATGCAAGCTTTCTGCCAAATTGGTTCATTTGTTTTAGTGTGTAAGAGTTAAGAAACATTCAGACAGACAGACACACACTTTAAGAGTGATTACATTATTAACCGTCGATTTCCGGGACCCGGAAAAAAAACAAATTCCCTATCTGTCGACATACCGGGAGCCGGAAAAATTACGGCGGGTAATATTTAGCTGCGGCTTCGCTTGCACAGCATAGATATAGTTTTTGAGACTGTATTTGAGGGAGCGAGTGAGCGCAGTGAGGGAGCCGCAAGCGGCTCACAAGCATGGACTTAAATTTGGCATTCCACGTTTGATGTTAGAGATTTGAGGATTGAAATCTTAAATTTGACATCTGACATAAGGCATTTGACGTTCGTCATGCCTTTTGGTGACATTGTCATTGATATTTGACATTGTCATTGACAATTGACATCGACTTTTGGAGTTTCCATTTCATTTGACATTTTACATTGACATTGAAAGTGGTTATTGAGTTGTCATAAACATTTGCTAATGAGATGTAATTGACAGTGGTTATAGAGTTGTCATAAACATTTTCTAATGTCATGTAACAATGACAGTTAACATATTTTTTATTTAACGGATAACATTTGCAAATTTCACCTCCAAAAACCATGTTTTCCAGGTCCCTCGGGAACTTTGCTTTCTTTCGGTATAAAAGTATCCATCTTGTTCTTCACCTTTTACTTTACCTCTGTGCTAAATTTCAGCAAAATTAGGAAAGTAGTTTAAAAGATTGGGAGAGTTACACACGAACAGAAAGATAAACAGACAGGTAGACACAATTTCTATGCATTATTAGATAGTTTTTCGGGATAAAAATTTACCTATGTGTTAATGCAATGCCGAACTATCTTCCTATAAAATTTCATCCAAATCCGTTTAACCGTTTAGATATTAAAACGGAACACACAAACAAATAAACATGGCTTTCGCGTTTATATTCTTAGTACGATGGTGGTTCAGAACCCTAGTTCGCAAGTTCGACTCACAATTGGCCGGGTTTTTTTTACAATTATTTATATCTTAAATCTCTAAAAGATGCCATGGAAAAAAAACAATATTTTAAACTAAGATACTACGCTACGTATGGAATTGAACATATATCTACCAAAGAAATAAACTCTTTAATTTATGATTGAACCCATGTTTTTGCTCTGAACGTATAGGGAAACTTACAATACAGTAAGAAATATTTAATTGCCCAGTTTGGAAGAGACCCGTGCCTCAGCAGTAGGTTGTTAACAACATAATTATTACCCAGTTTGGAAGAGACCCGTGGTGCCTCAACAGTGGGTTGTTAACAACAAACTTTATTGCCCAGTTTGGAAGAGACCCGTGGTGCCTCAACAGAGGGTTGTTAACAACATACTTTATTTCCCAGTTTGGAAGAGACCCGTGCCTCAACAGTGGGTTGTTAACGACATATTTTATTGCTCAGTTTGGAAGAGACACGTGCTTCAGCAATGGGTTGTTAACAACGTACTTTATTTTCCAGTTTGGAAGAGATCCGTGTCTTATAAGTGGGTTGTTAACAACATACTTTATTGTCCAGTTTGAAAGAGACACGTGCCTCAGCAGTGGGTTGTTAACAACATACTTTATTGCCCAATTTGGAAGAGACCCGTGGTGCCTCAACAGTGGGTTGTTAACAACATACTTTATTTTCCAGTTTGGAAGGGACCCGTGCCTCATAAGTGGGTTGTTAACAACATACTTTATTGCCCAGTTTGGAAGAGAACCGTGGTGCCTCAACAATGCGTTGTTAACAACATACTTTATTGCCCAGGTTGGAAGAGACCCGTGCCTCAGCAGTGGGTTGTTAACGACATACTTTATTGTCCAGTTTGGAAGAGACCCGTGCCTCAGCAGTGGGTTGTTAACAACAAACTTTATTGCCTAGTTTGGAAGAGACCCGTACCTCAGCAGTGGGTTGTTAACAACATACTTTATTGCCTAGTTTGGAAGAGACCCGTGCCTCAGCAGTGGTTTGTTAACAACATACTTTATTGCCCAGTTTGGAAGAGACCTGTACTTCAGCAGTGGGTTGTTAACAAAATACTTTATTGATAAGAAAAAACATTAAAAAAATTGTAGAAATTTCTACCGGCAACCTTTGTGTAAGAAATTATCTTTGAAAAATATATGCTGTGTTAGTGCAATGTAAAAAAAAAGAAAAAAGAAAATCATAACAATAAGTATATAAATATAATTTTATTAACAATAGGTATTAATAATATTTAAATTAAAATACCTACACGTTTTATAAATTTACAGTTTTAAGTTAACCAGTATCAAGAGTAGATTCTTTGTTGCGAAAAACTTTTAAGTTTATGCATCCTTATTAATTTAATTTATCCAAAGATCTAGGTACATAATCGTGTTTTTATTATCTTTTCATCGTACCTTGCACATCGCATGGTATATTGCAACAAATGCTTACATTAATTAGTTATTTTATGCCTTAGCCATATTTAAACGTTTATCGTAGATACAGAGTAGATGTATTGCGGGCTGTCAAAACAAAAAAAAAGTGAAATCAAGATGGTGGCACGCATCACCTGTCAAACTGACAGCTCGCTGCATATATTCCATTTCGTCTTCCTTCGCGCCGATTACGATCCGCCTCGTGTCTAGCCGGCTATTTATTAATAAAAAATATATGATAGATAAGTCTTGACTAGGGTATTAGCATAGGTTTTATACCGGTTGTTACTTTTTGTAGGGTAGACTGGGTACGGTTGTAACAATTTTCCTTTGATCACTCACAGCAATGTCAATATAAATTTAGACAACTATTAAAGCACTTGTGATAAGAGTCTATTAATTTTTCTTTCAATTGATATTGAAATTAATAGCACATGTAAAACAGTTTGGCAGAAATGAGTCATTTTATTGAATGTGTGCGTCTGTTACAATCGACCCCATGCCAGGGGCGGTTGTAACAATGTTGGGGGGCAGTTGTAACACTCAGAAATAATAGTTAATTCAAGTATTTAAGTCAGTTTTAGAGCTAAATTTAAATTAAACAACAAAAATAAAGTTTTTTATATAGGAACTTAATCAGACTCACAAAAAAACTCTTAGTAATAATTACAAAACTAATAAAATCTGTGTTCAAACAAAAATCAACAAAAAAAAACTATTTTAGTTAATCAGACTCACTGCAGTTATGGCAAATGTAATATCGACTCCCATCCGTACAGGCTACGTGTGACCACAGTCTATAGCCCCCCTGACATTGAATCCAACTGTCTCCAGAACAACTTGCTGAGTAAGATTCTAAACAAATAAGGCAATAATAACGCCTAGTTTGACCTCATCATAAGCGTTTTTGTATAATAATATGTCGCGTTCACCTCTTGACGTCTTTTTTATGCGTTTTCTAGGCATTTGCAATACAAAAATAATGTTACAACCGTACCCACGAAAATTGTTACAACCGTACCCATCCTCCCATTTTGGAAATCAAACTGTCACAGGTATGAGGCTTGTTAACGTATACAAAACCGAACCAGCTCATTATAATCTCAAAAATACAACAATTATGTATGCAAATACTTAAATACGATACTTAAATTAATATCAAGCTATATCGTAAAGAAATTCATCAAAAAATCTTACTTTTGGTTGACAAAACACAATAGGTCTCTAAGTAGGTAATTAGCGCGCGAAGTGCGACACAACTCTGGGAATCGTGTAGGAACTTGTCACCCGCGTGCCTCTCCCCTTGTACCCCTCCGCGTACCGCGCATAGTTTCGATAATATTCGAGTTGTTTCAACCGTACCCTGTTACAACCGTACCCAGTCTACCCTACAGAGTAAAGACACAGACAAGCGAAAGACCGTAATTCAATGTAACAAAGAACACCAAACTGTTATTTTGATATTAAATAATACCAGAATCAGAAATAATTTATAAAAAACTTAAAACTTTTTACTTACAAAGCTTTGATTTAAATTTTTTTGAATTTAAATTTGAACAGTTTTTATGCTCTTAAAGCCAAATGCTCAATGGCGAGCACTGAAAAGTCTTATTTTAGAAATGGTTTAATCGTGTATACCAAAAATTTTATCATTAACTAGCAGTTGCCCGCGGCTTCGCCCGCGCAGATCCTGTTTTTTACCGTTCCCGTGGGAGTTTCTCAAAATCCTTTTTTAGCGGATGCCTGCTTCATAATTTCTATCTGTATGACAAATTTCAGCTCAATTCGTCCAGTGGTTTAAGCTGTGCCTTGATAGATCAGTCAGTCATGGTTTCCTTTATATATGTCACCGTAAAATTGTAAATACCGTTAGATTATAACCTAACGAGATCTTTCTCGCGAGATTGTAAACTTTCGAAAGATTGTAAACCGTAACATACTTGTACTGCTTACAATTTCACCAGTGTCATTGTAATCTCACTACAGACATTACAATAACACTAAGCGAAGTGAATAAAACTAAATAAATGTAGCAGTATGCTTCGTAGAAGAAGAAATCATCGGTTTTATTCAGACATACAAGAATAGGTCGTGAAATTGTAAGCCGATTGACAATTTACCGTGATATTATAATCTCACTAAATTCAATGTAGTGAAATAGTATTATCACGGTTTTGACAATATACCGGCGATAAATACAGGGTGACTTTTAATTACATAGTTCTTGATAACAAAAGATATGCTTGCACTTGTGATTACAAACAACTTTCCCAAAGAGACCCGGAAAAAAAATATTGGTCCTCGATACATAATCAGTTATCAAATCGGCAAAAATGTATAAAGGACTAAAATTTTTTTTCATATTTAACAATTATAGTTTCTTTGGGAAAGTTGTTTGTAATCACGAGTACATTCATATCTTTTGCTATCAAGAACTAATAAAAAGTCACCTTACATACAGAAAGGAAGCATACATTAATTGACATTTCATTTTATCTTAATCACATTACATATTGGACATCGAGCATGTTCTTATGAGCATTTAATTTATTAAACCACCGTGTGTAATTAATTCTTCTTCGTCTTTACTTTAAGAGCTAGGCTCTTGTCGGTGCAGCATCCCTGTCAGTTCAGTTGTGCAAATCCCTCCATCTATGTAGTTAATTGAAGACCTAAATATATATCAACTGAAAATGGTTTGTTTAAAGAAAACACTACATGATTTGTGTACTTATTGGGCCATTTCCAAATAACTAAACTATATTTCCTAAAAAGCGTCGGTGGCTCAACCGGTAACGACTCGGTACATCTAACCAGAGGTACCGGGTTCAAATCTGGACGGCCAATGTACCAATGAGTTTTTCAAAAACTTACGTACATACTTACCGATTGCTTTGACGGTGAAGGAAAACATCGTGAGGAAACCTGCACACGCCTGCGAAGAAACTCGAAGGTTGTGTGTGAAGTCGACCAACCCGCACTGGGCCCGCGTGGTCGACTAAGGCCTAATCGCCCTGATTCAGGGTAGGCTCGAGCCCCTCGGTGGGGACATATATGAGCTGTAATGATGATTTCCTACGATTCCATTAAAAATAAAAGACGATTCTTGGACCTTGATTCCACCTAACTCCAAAACACCAAAAGGATCTATTGTAACCGGGAATACGGCTTCATACAAATTTTCAGCTTAATTCCCTGAATTCGCCTTAAAATCGATCGCAAGATTTGAACCTACCTTAACAAACTCACAAACATACAAACATTGCAAGTTAAATAAAAGCTTTTAAAAATACAGGGTAGCTTCAGTTCATCAAACTGAACAACTTTCTTTAATAGGCACCTAAACCTATACAGGGTGTAACAAAATTGGTGTAGGTCCCGTTAACTGATGCCTCTACTCATCATACTGAACAACTTTTGTTCTACGACTTTGCTGAAATCGCAAAAAAATACTCTTCATACAAATCGATCAGCTGATCGACCAATTTTCGATCAATTTTCGACCTCTTGGCATCATCTCACCTGATAGTAAGTAAAAATAGTAAGTACTATATGGATCGTGGATTAAATAAAAATATCAATACTTTCGCATTTTGATTATACGAATATATCAAATCAATCGCTGTATAAGATTTAAGTAGGTAACTACTGGGCGACCGAGCTTCGCTCGCAAAAGGCAACAAAAGAGAAAAAAAAAACAAATGTCAAAAAAATACAAATTTATCGACTCGAACGGAAATTGAACCCATGATCTATGAAGAGGAAGTTCAACGCTTTGACCACTGGACTATCGCTTTTAATAGTAGCATTGAAATTACTAAATACGAAGAGTGCATGAAAACTCATAAAAACGCGTTTTCCCAAAGATAAGACCTAGAGCTTGATCGATTTTTCGCCCCCAAAAACTCCCATATATCAAACTGCATCGAAATCTTTAGAGGCTTTTTTAAAACGAAAAACTTATATACACACACAAGTATTGCTTGTTTAATATAGGTACTAAAAAAAAAACGAGACCTACAGTACTCGCATATGATGTGTAACATGTGACAAAATACTTATGAAATTAATTAATTATCGGGTCGTAAATTCACGGGCCGACCCTTCGAATAGTAGTATGTCATCTTTGCCTTTGCCATCACACTAGGCGGCATGGCTATGACAACCTTAGTTTTTGAGAATTAAAAAACGTTCGCATTTCCTGTTACACATTTCCGTCCCATTTCACGAAATCACTCCCACAAATTGCAGGAAAGCGAGAGCAAAGATGTTACACATCAAAAACCCCAAATAGCAAAATTCCTTCTAAAGCATTAGAGCCGTTTTCGAGATCTCAAACATATTATATACACACAAATATTGCTTGTTTAATACTATGAAAGATTGGATAGGATATACCGTTGTTTAAGGTATAGTACCTACCTAATATACAAAGTTTTCCACAACTTCGAGTATTTGATGGTCTGCATAATATAATTTTAATAAATTAATAGTTCCTATACCGAGATAAGTTAAGACCATCTCAGATAAGTAAATCACACCCACTGTAACTATCTCCTTCCAACATTCATTGTCGAACATAAATTAGCTTCAATAATTCAACGCGAAATCACCAAAGTATATATAAATATAGAAATTGGTTCGGAATCCTAGGTAGGAACACGCGACCCGACCAACAATGGCGAACAATTTATTTTAATAGGCATTTATTAAGTTGACTTTGTTTAGGGTATTACGATAGTACCAGCTAAGATATGGTTGCGATATGTTGACGATAAAATTGGATACAGATTCTTATGCGTTGTGTTCGAACCTGGAAGCATAGTTACGAGCGGCAAATTTTTTTTCTTATCTGTGATAGGTACAGTCAAGGAATTTACTTTCCAACCCACCTTAAGGTTCAACATCATAAGAGAAATGTCACTGTAAGAGCTATTTTCGATTGACACTGACATATAGAAAAGCAAATAATGACTTTTCGCAAAGAGGTTATCTGTAATGTGAAGTGACAAATAATACGTACTGACATTTCAATACTATTACTGAAATATAATTTTTGACCTTTATGCATTGCGAATGTCTAACGACATTTCAACGAAATGGGTAGGGAATTAAAGGATTTAATATAAAATTGGAAACTTTAAGGAAACTTTTGCTTTTTAGTTAAGATTTAGTCCTTTAATGTCAGTATTAGTCTGCGCACAGTAAAATATAAGATAAATATTACACATATCTGCCTGAAGATGGTGTTCGAAATCAGTCGCTGAGAAATTATAAATGCAGTTTTATTTGGAATTAATGAAGATACATACCAATAAACAGAAAAAAATAAACACAACAAAAATCACAATAGAAGCAAAACAATGAACCTATGTAAAGGCAGCCTTATCGCTTCAAGCGATTACTTCCAGGCAACCTTTGGTGAATAGAGGAGATGAGATAGTAAGACGATAGCGGGTGCATTTGCGACTCAAAGCAAATGTTATAATTAATAGTATTATCATATCAGCCGAAGGACGTCCACTGTTGGACATAGGCCTCCCCCAAGGATTTACACGATGACCAGTTCTAGTATACATAAATATAATAAATCTATACCATTTCTTATCATCTATTTAAATAACCTATTCATTGAGACCATTCCAATTATACTTTTTACAATTAGCCCAAACACAATACCTCCGTTGTAAGTTGGTGAGGAGTTGGGTATCCTGCAAATTCCAGGTCATGCTTCAGCATCAGGTCAAACTTACCAAGTTCTTGCAAAATCATTGAAGTAACAGGATACCAAAATTCGAATCGATCAGACCTGTGGATGTTGCTCACATCCCTTCACCAACTAGAAAAGAGCTCATAATCTTGAAACGGCTCAACAGATTTTCTTGAACCATAAAGCTTATGACATTCTCGATCAAGTCACCTTTTAAACAAAAAATATCAAAATCGATTCGTCCGTTTGGAAGCTACGATGACACAGACATACACAGAGACACACAAAAACAGAGATACACACCTTAAACTTAAAACACCCCTTTTTGCGTCGGGTGTTAATAATGTAATTGTTCGTTTGTTCAAAATCTAAAAATCTTCAAAAGTTCTTCAACGATTGCTTTGAAATTCTTTACAGTTGTTGTGGGCACGCTGGAAAGGTTTCTAGTAAAAAAAACCGGCCAAGGGCGAGTCAGAACCGCACACCAAGGGTTTCTGTACCATCATACTAGATGGCTCTAGTACAAAGGGTTCCGTCCCGTCATACTAGATTGTGCTAGTACAAACGTTCTAGCACCATAAAAAAACACGTTTTAAAAAAACTTATTTTTTTCATTTTTTAAATTTTTAGTATTAGTTGTTACAGCGGCAACAGAAATACACCATAAAATGTTGAAATTTTAACTGTCTAGCTGTCTAGAAATACAGCCTGGTGACAGACGGACGGACAGTGAAGTCTTAGTAATAGGGTCACTTTTTACCCTTCAGGTACGGAACCCTAAAAAGGTACCTATAACTTAGGCGAAGCCACGGGGCCGAAAGCTACTGCAGAATAAATAAGTTGAAGAAAAACCTTAACAATTTTAGGTACAGGTATTAGTTTTTATGCTCAAAAGCCAAATGCTCACAAAAAGCCAAATGTAAATACACGTTTACTAATTCAAAATAAAAGCGTGCACTGTATTTTTTACGATTTCATTTTAAATAAAAGACGATACTTGGACATTGATTCCACCTCCAAAGTTCAACATCAGATCAACTTCAAAATACGAAAAGGATTTTTCACTTCTCATGCTCTAAAAGTACGCCAACATACGAAGCGGGACTAAAGTGACCACTTTTGTCTCTAGGGAGTAAAAAGTAATTAGTATTTTAATTTCCTTCATGTGACATAGACAAACTCGAACATCCAGTAAATATACTATTATCTGTGAAGTGTGGTCCATCTTCATTGCGAAAATGTTGAGAGTTTTAGTTCCATGGTTTTTCCGCAAAGAAGGTGGCGCCATGTGTTTTAAAATCTTTTGTGATTTTAATTTTATTCGTCGGTAATTTTTTTTACATGTTTTTGTACTAAATTGACTATTTTTCTCGCACTCAAAGTGAAAAGTACAGTTTGCACCTCGAGACTATACGCCAACTTAATATACCCTCGGTTCATTGAATCCCTCGCACGCTCGGAAGTCAAACCACCTCTGGTACATTATGGCTTCGTTTAGTCCCTTACTAAAATAAAATAAAAAAATCGGTTGTCTGTAAAGTCGGTTTACTGACGATAGTTGAACGTGACAACGTCATAAGAAAATACTGATGGAATGGTTTCATAATATCGAAAGAATCATTACCTTTATCGCCGCAATTATCGTTGCTATAAACAATTGACACCACATTCACTTTTCACTGCACTTGATACTCGATCAAAACATGTAGATGTACTATAGTATAGCAGCTGTTCACACAGACACATTTTTTTTTTTTTTTTTTTATTTATTTACCAATTTTAAAACTAAATACAAATATTACTCACTCAAGTAGGAGAGAGACGGATGTCGAACACTGCCGAACGTAAAGGCCGATTGTGCTTCTTTGTCGCTCGTTCGCGCTCTCGCTTGCACTTCAAGACTTACACGGAACGCCTCAGAGCGAGGTAACGACGCATTTTTTCGTGCGTGCAGCCGGCTCCATCGAATTATAAGACGTTATCACGTCAAAAATTACTATTATGTCACCGGGATTACGGCTTCATACCAAATTTCAGCTCGGACCCCTGGAAGTCGCTCTTAAATCGTTTGCAAGATTTAACTTTTACAAACTAACCAACAATAGGTACATACGAACAATGTAAGTTGAATAAAGCTTCAAAAAAGGTATAATTAGACGTATCACCAAGCAGTCATGTGCTAGTAGCGTTACCGGCGGACCATGAGGTCACATGTAGCGTAATAAGATTTACACCCATGGACGTGTGCAATGCGACCTTTATGCACATCTGGAATCATATCGTCGATGGAAAGGCTATTTGTTTAATTTTTGGCTCTATACTTTACAAAAACAGTAAAAAACAAATTTAAAAAAAAAAAACAAATTCGTTTCTGCTTGACCACTTGTCTACTTGTTTGGTAAAACAATATAAGTAATTAATATACGATTTTTTGTCTATTTTCGGTGATAATAAAATATTTAGGCAGACATGTGCTGGTTTCTTCACAATGTTTTCCTTCACTGTTGAAGCGGTTAGTATTCGAAAAACTCATTGGTACATTGACCTTCCCCGGACGGATTCGAACCCGGGACCTTAGGTTAGGAGGATCGAATCGTTAAGGCGAGGTATTGATTGGAACAGTTGTCTCTGTCTTTTTCTTTACGTGTAAAGAGTAAAGAAATTAAACCACACTTTTTCAATGGTTTTTCGTTTTAAAAATCTAGAATGAAAGTATAAAAATTATAACATTACTCTCTTTTTATTTATCATAACAAATATTGTAGTGGGTTTTTTAAAAATTATATCTTCAAAATATTAGGCATAACTTTACTAGAGTTGATCCATAATCCATAATCCATTTATTCATAATTTGTAAATTACAGGCCAAAGTCAAATTTTAAAAATACTTAAAACTAACAAACTAAAATATACGTATAGAACACTAATTAAGAATGTTAATAATCATAATGGAATTACATGTCAGTTGAAAGTAACGGTGTAGACCTATCTTCGTTTTTTTTCTATTGAGCCAAAACTGCTCAATCGTGTTTCTAAAAGCTTTTGACTTTAAGGAACATCATCAACAATAAGGGTTTTTTTACAACCTTGTGTTTTCTATCGTTTAGGAGTAATTGACGTCCAAAATCACGAAAATCTGTAATATTACAGCTTTAAGGTTTATCCACTGAACTATGAACTAATGTGGTCTGATCATGATTGATGGTGGAGACTATACTATATCGGAGTGCAGGAGTAAACTACTGTGCTCCCAGCCTAGCCATATCGGCGCGGGCGCAGCGGGCGGCCCAGATTATCTACGTCATGCGCTCGCCGCGATGTGTATCGCCACTATTCGGGACTGCTCGGTCCGTACTCGGATGACGACACGATGCATGGGGCATTAGGGTTCGCTTCGGAAATAGGAAATTCCCTTTTAATTTACGTTCTTACCAGACGGTGGCCAAGGTTGTTTGCGAATACCTTGATACAAAAACCTCCATCATCCTTTTGCGGTCCGACCTTTCGACCTTATGGACTTTGAATGTATTTTGTCGACTGTGAATTAGTGCCAAATCAATCATTTACGTTCTTAACAGACGGTGGCCAAGGTTGTTTGCGAATACCGTGATACAAAAACCTCCATCATCCTTTTGCGGTCCGACCTTTCGACCTTATGGACTTTGAATGTATTTTGTCGACTGTGAATTAGTGCCAAATCAATCATTTACGTTCTTAACAGACGGTGGCTAAGGTTGTTTGCGAATACTTTGATACAAAAACCTCCATCATCCTTTTCCGGTCCGATCTTTCGACCTTATGGACTATGAATGGATTTTGTCGACTGTGAATTTGTGCCAAATCAATCATTTACGTTCTTAACAGACGGTGGCCAAGGTTGTTTGCGAATACCTTGATACAAAAACCTCCATCATTCTTTTGCGGTCCGACCTTTCGACCTTATGGACTTTTAATGTATTTTGCCGACTGTGAATTTGTGGCAAATCAATCATTTACGTTCTTAACAGACGGTGGCCAAGGTTGTTTGCGAATACCTTGATACAAAAACCTCCATCATTCTTTTTCGGTCCGACCTTTCGACCTTATGGACTTTTAATGTATTTTGCCGACTGTGAATTTGTGGCAAATCAATCATTTACGTTCTTAACAGACGGTGGCCAAGGTTGTTTGCGAATACCTTGATACAAAAACCTCCATCATCCTTTTGCAGTCCGACCTTTCGACCTTATGAACTTTGAATGGATTTTGTCGACTGTGAATTTGTGCCAAATCAATCGTTGAATAATATCATCATCATCATATAGGCCGAAAAGCGTCCACTGCTGGACAAAGGGGAGGTCTTTCCACGACGACCGGTCCTGATAATATGTCAGCACGAAATCCTGTCTATGGTCTGCTCTAACCCTTGCGTGTGCGTTTTTCATGGTTTTGGCTGAAAAACAGAGTTGTGAGTACTTTACGACCCACAACATTTATGCCGAGCCTGGACCACTTTTGTTAACTCGACTCCACTGAAACGTTTTCATATTTTTTTTCATTCATTTAGTAATATTTGTCCATTACTTTAATTGTCATTCGTTATAATGTATTGAGAGGGGTGGTTCGAATCCTGCCACGTACCAATGTGTTTTCGAATTTCAATTTCACATTTACGTTTATCCGACGCTCTTACAGTGAAGGAAAACATCGTGAGGAAACCTGCACACGCCTGCGAAGAAACTTGAAGGTTGTGTGTGAAGTCCTCCAACCCGCACGGGGCCCGCGTGGTCGACTAAGGCCCGATCGCCCTAATTCAGGCTAGGCTCGAGCCCCTCGGTGGGGACGTATATGAGCTGATATGATGATAATGTATCGTACCTTGTTTAGCGAAATAAAGTTTCTACCTACGAGTATCTATTTAACCCTTGAGAAACTGTATTTATCTAACAAAAAACGCTTTATTGAAGGATTTACATCATAGTTAACATTTCACTTAAGAAACTGAGTTACACATAACGCCATAAAGTTACCTAGTAAAGATAACTATAGATATGGCATCAAAAGAAAGTTTTCCATATTTTATTATCATTTTCATTTCATTTAGTGGCCACGAGTCTACCGCTAAACTAGTGGGGCATCGGACGCCGTAAGCCATATACTAGTATGAAAGATTATTTTTAAAAAAACCTAACCACTCCGGGAGTGCCGACAGAAGTGAAAACGTTTTACAGTTTCATAAGTTTTGACCCTGCGAGTGTTCCTGGTAAGGTGTCGATAACCTAACGGTGTCTCGAGTTCAATGGGTTTTTCACATCGCAAATTACAGTTTTATAAGTTTTGACCCTGCGAGTGTTCCTGGTAAGGTGTCGGTAACGTAACGGTGTCTCGAGTTCAATGGTTTTTTCTCATCTCAAAAAATGCCCAACGCGCCTAAAGAAGATTTGACTTTAATTACCACAGTGTAAGAATCTATACAGTAGTCCAACGCCTTCGACGACATACATTACTAGTCACTGGTCACGTTCTCCACGGCCAATGAAATTAATTTAACTTAATAAATGTCCCGAACGCTGATAAAGCTAATTGGGGCTCGACCTCACTCGTTTCGCCCCTCAAGGGCTCGTGCACAAATCACGCGAGTGTTTTTTCGGCTACTTTTTGACCCCCACCCTCTCCTCCTGGTGATATTTGTGGTTACCTCAGAACTTTTGACTGGGTGAACCCTGTTTTTATGATTCTTTTTTATTTGAAAGCTACCTAGTGCTCCCCGTGTGATCCTATATAAATTTTATGAAAATCAGTGTAGTACTTTGTTAGAAAATTAACAAAAACCAAAAATAATAATGCTAACATGTCCTTAGTTGTTGGGATGGAAGTCGGTTTTTTAACGTGTTTAGCGTTTTAAATTATAGAAAGTACACTCGCTTTGTTTTCAATTTCTTTGAAGGGTAAGTTGCATAAAAAGGTGACACCTTTTGACTTTCAAACACTTTTTAAAGGATGGCCTATCCAGAGTTATTTTAAAGTTTATCCATGTAACTGGACGGTTCATAACTTAAGGGCACAAAAGCAGTGATAAATACCGCGCAAGGGCGTTCTTTCACGCTATATTGCTACAGAGTCTAAGGCTACAGTCCGGAATCTTAGTAGGGGGCAGTGTGAATGTGGGGGTAAGACAATGGAATGGCAAAACACTGCCAGGGACGTTTGAAGGTATGGTCTCCGGGGCGATGACATACGAGTAGGTACACAGACCAGCACATCAAGCTACACACTTTGGACTTTGTACCATTCTTATGCCGAATGAGTATGGATCAGAATCGCACTAGGAGTGTATAGCTTGATGTGCTGGCCTCTGTACATAAGAATTAATGTTTTTCAAGGTTCCGTAACTCCTACAAGAAGTTCCTGCGCTGCTGGCATCCAGCGGCCTTCCGCGAACTTCACCAGGTCGTCCGTCCACCGTGTGAAAGGTCTACCTACGCTATGTCTTCCGGTGCGCTGTTGCCACTCGAGAATTTTATTGCCCCAACGGCCGCTTGTTCTACAAGCTAAGTGCCCTTTGGTAGGCATATAAGAGTAAAGTAGGTAAATGCTAAATAACTTAAGCGTGGAGAAACGAAATCATGCTGTAGTTTAGGCCCCACTGCATTCTCCTGAATCCAGCTCTGGTCAATAAAGAAATGGTGCAAGAGACAATGCTTAGACAACTGAAAAGCGTGATATAAGGCGCGGTGCATAGTTTTAGGAAGTGTTCTTAAGAATTTTACTACTCTATTGAATCTTGAAGTGTGTTATGCGCGCGCGCGCATACAAAGCCAGACATTGTTTACTTGAAATTATTGTTGGTGTTTGTATTTCGTTTTGTGCTTTAGATCAACGCAAGAAGGGCTTTGTATAGAATAAGATATGGAAGATACAAGAAATATATACTTTTAATAATTAAACCTCCATATCCAAACGGTAAAGTTTACAAATAAGTTTTAAAACTACTTTGACATTAAAGCCACTCGATTTTATGAATCTGATTTGTTACATATAATTTTACTAACCGACTTTTAAAAGGAGGAAGTTCTTTATTCGACTGTACCTTTAGTGTGTAGGTAGGTATGCTACGAGATTTTTCGCCGATTGTGAACCGATTTAAATATTTTTTAATTTATTTGATAGACCATGCCTTGATGACTAGTAGCTCCAAAAATAATTTTCTTTAGAATCGGTTTAGTAATTTTTTAGGAAAATAAAAAAGGATAAAAAGTTGTTTTAAAATGTTAAAGTTATGTGTATGCTGATTTCCCTAAAATAACATAATAACATCGTCACTAACCACCAGGTGAGATGTTGTCAAGGGTTTACCAATTGTGAATAAAAAAAAAGAAAAAATACCTAATAATAAATTTAAAATTACAAGATCCCAAGTCCTTAAAATTATCGCCCAAGTAATTAACAATTTGGTGTTTATTAGTTACAACTTACTTTAAATGTAGATAAGAGAGTTCTATTAGAGCTTCTTAAGAGTGTCGACACGCTTGTAAAGCTGAAACCAACACAAAATTTTAATTTTGACTTGTTACTTGAAGGCAAAAATCTAAAAATAATTTTTTGAGAGGTCTATAAGTATGCTACTCCGTGATAACGTGTCACAAGCCGAGCGCTCGTGATTCTGAAACTTCTTCAGCTCCATTTTAAAGGAGATGTAAGATACCGCCCATCTTATCTTATCTTTGTAAGTGGGGGCTGCAGTTGCAGCGACACTTCGACCCAATGGGATCTTTTGTGTCTACCCCTATAACCTTTGCACCCCAACCTACTCGAAGATGTGCTGCATTAATGCAGCAATTCCGCTGATTGGAAGGTGCTTGTAGTCCTCCGGTGTTGGGTAGCCATCACCTAGGAGGTACATACGCTTACTAGCCAGGACATCGCAGTGACACAGTAAGTGTTCCATTGATTCTATATCTTCACCACAGGCCCTGCAGGTCGGGTCGTGCGTCAGGCCGATTTTTTGCAGGTGTGCATTTGTGGCAAAGTGGCCCGTCAACGCTCCTGTTATCGCCCTGACTCGCGTCCTGCTGTTATTCCAAATGTACTTGGTTGCCCCTGTGGTGACCTCGCCGATGAAGAGCTTAGAGTGTTTATGTCCATCTCTGGATAGCCATGTCAATCTGTGTCTTCCCTCGGCCTGTTCCTTTAATGCCCTTATAATAGTGCTCCTTGGTAGCCCTATCCTCGGTTCTGGACCACACATTGTTGTTTGTGATCCCATTCTAGCCAGTTTGTCTGCTTCTTCATTGCCTTCCACTCCTACGTGTCCAGGGACCCAGACCAGTTGCAGTTTGTTGTGTCGGCCCACCTTATTGAGGACCTTTACACAATTTAGCACTAGCCCGGAGTCAACCTTGAAGGAGTCAAGAGCTTTAAGAACAGCTTGGCTATCGCTGAGAATATAGATGGTTTTGTCTTTGACTTCCTTGTCTATAATCTCATGTGCGCATGCAATGATAGCATAAGTCTCCGCCTGGAAGACTGTTGCATATTGCCCTAGACTAATACTCGCTGAGTAATCCTTAGCATAAACGCCTGCACCAGCACCAGACTCCATTTTCGATCCGTCTGTATACCATGTAAGAGTGTTTGGTCCTTGTTGTTTAAGTCCTTTACTCCATTCTTCCCTCGTAGGAACATAGATTTTATATTCTTTTTTGAATATGTGCACAGTCCGTATTTTGTCACATCCCATGCGCATAAGCCTTTCCATACCTGTGTCTAGTTGTAGATTGGTATGTCTGGTTTTGGGCATGTCAAAATTCCACATGCCATTTAACGATAACCTGTGTAGGGCCTTGGCCGCCTCTGTTTGAATGTGTATTTGAAGTGACTTTAGATTTAGCAGCATTTCCATGGATGCAGTAGGTGTTGTACGAAATGCTCCGGTAATTGCCAGGCAGGCCAACGGCTGAAGTTTTGTCAGTGTTTGCCTGCACGTGCCTAACTCCGTTCTAGGCCGCCCATAGTCGGGTGAGTTAACTCTTTGGCATTTCCTCACAAAGAATGGACCGAATTGGAACACCTCTTGTAAGATCCTGGAAGCCTAGTACTTTTAATCCTTTTAACGTAACTTGACCTTGACCTTAACAGGCCCCAAGCCCCAGGCCCCAAGCCCCAATCCCTAAGCAAGTACATGTACAATTCTCGCTTGCACGTTTGTCTCAGCGTACTGGCGTAACGGGACAATGACGTCACGTAACAGGATAATCACATCATACTTTTTCGTGAATGCAGCCGGTGTCATCAATTTATTAGACGTTATCACGTCAAAATCAAAAATTATTTTTTTGTACGGTCTACCAATTAAGCTGTACTTTTGGACCATAAGTATGCTATTCCAATGGTGACTGAAAAACGCAGACGCTGCTGCCATCGACACTTCCGTGCGGCCTGCGACACTACCTGGTACTGTCGAACGCAGCGACAGTGGCGCCACGCTCGAAATTATTTTCATGTGTGTTTTGACGTGACAACGTCTAATAAATCGATGGACGCCGGCTGCATGCACGAAAAATAATGACTCATTGTCCCGTTACGCTCATTGTCCTGTTACGTTATGACGTTGTCACGTTAAACTATCGTCCATAAATCGACTTTATAGACCATTTTTTTTAACTTATATATTTACAATTGGTAAGCCCTTGGCATCATCTCACGTGATGGTAAGTGACGATGATGCCTAAGATGGAAGCGGGCTTACCATGATTCCTCAACGCAATGGAGAACTGGCTATCTTATCTTTAAGCCGGAAAACATCAAAGCTGTTGACACTGATGTTTGGCGGCAAGACTTAGATAAGATGGTGGTAGCTAGACAGGCGGGCTTAGAAAATGCCCTACCACCAACCAAACCGAGTCTTACAAGTTGACCCCACTGGGAATCGAACCCGCGACCTCCTGGTGTGAAGCGAATGGACTAACCATTACGCGACGGAG
Organism: Coleophora flavipennella; assembly: GCA_947284805.1. Taxonomy (NCBI): domain Eukaryota; kingdom Metazoa; phylum Arthropoda; class Insecta; order Lepidoptera; family Coleophoridae; genus Coleophora; species Coleophora flavipennella. The sequence continues at coordinate 10,969,471 of OX369306.1, read as the reverse complement.
GCGGATGTACCTAAATTCATACAAACCAGTAGTCTCACCGGCCGCAATGAAGCGCAGTCTGCAGTCTGCAGTCGCTGTCGGAATAGCATCGTTTCCGTGAACTTAAACACGGGATCTACTTTTGATATTGTATGATAGAAAATTATACCACAAACAAGAAGCATTTACGTCTCCATTTCGCACTCCTGTAGAATTATGTCCAACTTGAAAAGGGAGTTCTTCTTAAGCACGGAATCCCAATTTGACCCTATCTAAACCTTGCTCCATTGACTAGCACATGAGCACAGAGCAGTACTAAGGTGCAGCGTGGAGAGGCCATAATTTGTGGGCGATTACTGCTCGCTACCCGACCGCCTTTAGATAGAAGCTTAGCCCGAGGGTTTGACCTTATAGCTAATTAGATTGAGCGTATGTTGCTTGGAATAGCGGAAGAAACCGCCTTTCGTGGCGTAATGGCGCATCGGGAGCTGGGTCGTTCCTTTCCCTCTAATATGGTTGATGGGAGCGATAGCTGACTTTCGCGTTATAATCGTGACCGGGTGCTGTCCGTGTTAACTGGCCTACTCTTGTCAAAGGCATTCTCTTCTTTCTTTCTTTCTTATCGTGTGGCACAATTAACCGTGCTATCCAAGAAATAGACGGCGGGTGCCTGGTGTTGCACTTAGCAGTACCCGCGGTCACGTGTAGGGCATTTAGATTTGACTTGTGCAACGCGGCCTTCATACACATCTGGAATCAGATGTGCAGGTTTCCTCACGATCTTTTCCTTTACCGTTAAAGCAATCGGTAAGTATATGTACGTAAGTATTTTGAAAAACTCATTAGTACATTGGCCGTCCGGATTAGAACCCGAGACCTCTGGTTAGGAGGCTCGAATCGTTACCGGTTGAGCCACCGTCAAAGGCATTCATGACATTCAATGGATTTTTTGTATAACTTTTGGTGTCATATTGTTTTCATGTTCTAATTACTTAATTAGTTTATTTCAAGGATTGAATTTTGACGTTATTAACTAATGAATGTTTTTTTTTTGATTTTTCACTTATGATATTATGTTATTATTATTTTATGATGACTATCAAAAAGAGTGTAATTTTCACCTATATTGAATACAAATACCTTGAACCTCGAACCATTCACTTTACTCCACGTGGTCCTATGTAATCTGCTTGTATTTTATTATTTTATAAAAACACGTTTTTGAGATAAATGTTTCCAAAGTGATGGTAAAAGTTATTTCGCAATATTTTTTTATTGAGAGATTTAATATTACATAGCGGGTTTCGGGCTCGATAAGTTGACCTCACCGGGAATCGAACCCGCGACCTCCTGGTGTGAAGCGAATGGACTAACCATTACGCCACGGAGGCGGTGTAAACCTTCAAATTTATTTTTGCGTCTTTTTGTCCAGAGACAAATATCGCAGCTATCAGGGATTCGATTAAAATTATTGCATTATTACCAATCCTACTAATATTATAAACGCGAAGGTTTGTATGTATGGATGGATATTTGTACTCTTTCGCGCTTCAACCACTGCACGCATCGGATGAAACTTGGCACACATATAGGTTAGGTCCTAGATTAACATATAGGTTACTTTTTATCCAGATTTCTTAAGTGGTTCCCGTGGGATAGCTGTTAACTCTCTCTTTTTTGGTAATTTCTGTCACTTTGCAATGAAGCGAAGGACTGACGTGCTAATTAATACGGATTATCAAATTGACTAATAATTAGCATAGCCCGACATAGTTCCCAAGGGATCTAGAGTTGACTCAGTTCCCACACTCGACAGCACGACAGACATAAAAACTATGTTCACTCGAAAACTAACTAAATACTGAACATATCTGGCTGAAATTTGGTAGCTAGACAGCATGGATTAACATATAGGCACTGCGCACCCTCGAAGAGAGTCTCAAAACTATGTAGCATGTTTAGTTACTTGAGCCGCTTATTTAGGTAAATTATCCATGCTCCTGTCGCATTAGTGTTTCCCGATTCTGATAGTTTGAGGACCTTCAAGGTAAGACTCAATAGGCATTACGCGAGTTTACATGTTTCATCGTAGCTAAGTCTTTGCAGCCAGTTATACAAGAAGTCCTTACATTGGCATCTGTTTAACGTGTATAAATCTGGGTTCGATTTGCTAACCAAGTTTTACAAATAAGGTCCTAAAATAATTTGGAGTTTTGAGCAAAAGAGGTGCAAACACAAGACAGCATGTATATCCTATCTTTTCTTCTTCGGCTCGAATTCAAATGATTAATTTCCGCAATATCAATAAGCTTATGTTGTGACAGAATCAATTGTTGAATAAATATTTGTCGAACTGTTAAGAATTTGCTCTCTCGATAAAGATCCGTCGTGGGTTAAAGAAATGGCTTAAATGTCATAACCTTTATAACCGCTCGTTGAGCTCTCTCGAGAGGAAGCATACTAGTTTTATAGGCACCGCCCCATGAAGTGATGCAATATAATATTATTGTTTAGCATAGGCAAAAGTATATACAATTTACTAAGGCATGATTGGCTATATGCCTCAGTTTTCTGAATATGTAAACAAGATTACGTACCCGACTCGTCAGCATTTGTAACTGTTTCTTCCAACACAACCTTTCATCTAAAAGTACTCGAAGATATCTAATGTTTTTCGTTCTTTCTATGGGAATACAGTTACAACTTTCTTTAGTGTTACATGTGTGTACACGAATGGAGAAATTAATATTTGGAGAGCTTCTTGCGGTAATTGAAAAAGGGGTGTATTTTGATTTGGCTATGCTGAGGGATAGCAAGTTACATTCCAGCCATTTCGATACAGTTGCTAGTCCTGTTTCTGCAAGGGTTCGGACCTCCTCCCAAGTTTTGTCACTGAAGACCAGCGCAGTGTCGTTGCAAAAGTAAAGATGTTCCCTTGGTTGAGGCTTAGATTACAGAGGTCATTAATATATAACAAAAAGAGACTCGGACCAAGGATACTACCTTGTGGGACACCGTAAGTAATATTGATGTCTTGACTAATGTGGTCCTTTATTTTGGTTCTTTGAGTCCGATCTTGTAATTAGTCCCTAAATAGTTGCAATGAGGTACCACGTATTCCTTAGTGTTCTAGTTTATTCAGGAGTATGGGGATTGAGACAGTATCAAAAGCTTTGGCCAGATTAAGGAAAACTCCGATTACTTTCATTTTCTTGTCTAAGTTATTTACAATGCATTGTGTAAGTTCAGATACTGCCATATAAGTAGACTTTAGTGTTCTGAATCCGTATTGATTTTTAGATAAAAGGTTAAACTTTTCTAGGTATGTTATTAGTTGTCTGTTAATAAGTTTTTCCAAAATTTTAGACTGCGCTGGCAGAACCGAGATTGGCCTACAGTTATTGACACTGTCTCTTTCCTCGCTTTGATAAATTGGATGTATAATCGACCTCTTAAATACTCTTGGGAACACTCCACAAGAAATGCTTAGGTTACATACGTGCGTTATAACTGGGATAAGGACACAAGCATTCTCTTTGATCCTACGAGTAGATATTCCATCCCACCCGGTACAGCAATCATTTCTAAGACTTCTTACGATAACCACAATTTGAGTTTCATCAGTTTCCAGCATTACAAACGAATGGACTGTTGATTGGTTTGAGTCAAGTGTTGGGGAATGTTCATATACGCTAGACTTTCTGTTCTCCTATATTTTATCAGCCAACTCCTTACCTATTTTTGCATAGTATGCATTAACATACTGCACCGATTCTTGCGGATTACTACAAATGTCAAGAAGCCTATCACTATTACTGTGTTTTTGCTTGCGACCGAGAATTTAATTTAGTGTGTTCCACGTCTTTTTAATATTATTACCACATTCCTTAAGCAATGATTCCTCATACTGACATTTTACTTTTTTAATGAGCTTATTACAAAAGTTTCTATACCTATGATAAGTTAGTTTTCGTGTATCATTTAGCGGCTGTTTTTAGGTCAGGCAGCTTTGCGGCGACGCTCAAGGCTTTGGAGCTTGATTTTGACAAGCTCATCGTCGCCAACGAGTCTCCGGGCGCGTCGGTCTAAGGTATCCAGTTGATAACGGGCTGATCCATCCCATAGCTGTGAACAGTACTCCATACAAGATCATTTGGTTAAATCTGCCATTTGATTGAAAGGCTAGCCCGTTGATTGAACGGCACATTTAATTGAATGGCTAAAAGACAACTGGCCAAGTTGTTGAATGTAACGTTCAACGACTTTGCTGAACGTCATTTAGCCAAGTCGTTGAATGGGATATATGTCGCAGCCGTTATGTATAATCCGCTGGCTTAAATGTTTTTGTTTAATTGTTTTGCATAACGGCGGCGTTCGACACTACGAAATTCCGAATAAAACCGATGATTTTTTCTTCTGCTAAGCATTCTGCTACTCATGGGGGGATCCTCGCTTTGCGAGGCTCTATGACTGTATACTCAATCAAACCTGACCGAACCTAATATCGCTCGCTTCGCGCGCTCATTTACAGTTTTTTATTCAGTAGATTTTACACAAAGCGGCGTCTAACTATCCAACGACAACTTACTCATTTTTTTAAAAATAAATTTTTGTCAACTCCCTTTTTGTTGTATGGGTATTTACTTCCGCCATGTTAAAAGGGCTAGCTTACAATCAACCAACTAGTTGAACCTTAAGTGACGTTAGATCAATCATCGTTCGGCCTAGTCATTCAATTGAATGTCCCTTTAATCAAATGGCAGATTTAACCAGATGGATGCGACATATACATCGTATCCAAACGACTAGGTACTTCCCCAAAACAGCCTCCATAATATGTATGTTACCTACTCCAAATTTTTTACCCGCTCTTATTAGCCTCATATCCTGACCCTTAAATTATAAAGGTGTGTGTTCACTATCCATATTACCGCATAGAGTGTAAAACGACTGACGATTTGTGACCATTATGTAGCTGGCGATTGCGGTTAATGCAGGTATCAAAATATTATCATATTCCCTGAGTTAAATGTTGTTTGCAATAATCTCGTGTTGATATTATAATGTGCAGTAAATCTCAGTATTAGCATGTAATTAGTTTGATGCTGTTCTTGTAGGTGAAGCAATGTTGACCACCTGACGCGACATGAGGGTTTTAAAATATTTAAGAGGATTGTGAACCTACGAAAATTAGACTATTCATACAAATGGCGATAGCGATTTTCACCTTTTAAATTTTAACCGATTTTAACCAATTTCTGATACTCGTAGGTTGTCAGTCAGAACAAAAGCTAGGTTTATAGGTTTCGTTTTCTAAATTATTGATTAAAAATAAACAAATAATGGCCAAAAATGAAAATACTGAACGACAAATAGAAATTGAACTTAGTATGTATCGAAAAAAGCAAAAACATAAAAACCTAGCTTTTGGTCTTACTGACACCTACACTCGGTTAACTTTTAAGAGGTGAAAAACGCTTTTGCCGTTCGTATGAAAAGTAGCAGGTTCACACAATCCTCTTAAATTAACTTTAGTTGCAGGGCCTACTTAGCATGATATCTTTGATTTGTGAAATTCTTAAGGGATAGGGACGGGTAGAATGAATTAGTAAAAATAATCAGTCGTCAGTCACATAATGAAATGGTGTGCGTGCGAGTATAACTCGACAAAAACGTCGTAAGCGCCAGGAAATTCATAGCGCTTACGCGTTTAGTTCAACGTATAACATGCATTAAAGGGTATACCATAATGCGCAATCTAATAATTCATGATCTGTGAATGTACTTGTAGAGCCAAATAACTTGTGTCATGGACTTGAGCTGAATAAAAGCTACCAATAATATGTTACCCGTTAATGCACGAACTGTAAATGTACATCCTGATAGTTATAAAAAATTGTATCTAAAAATAACTTCGTTCCTGACGGGGATCCCCCAACCACACTAGTTTTTTAAAAAATATGTTTTTACGTTAGATGGTTACACGGATAGTCTAGTAATATTTATTAGTAGGCTCAGTAACTAGATACCTTTGCCTGCACGAAACCCTAATAAAAAAACTAAGCAAAGTAAGTGCTCCATAAATATAAAGGTTAAGTGTAATCGCTCTATACAGTACAAGGTTGGTAACTGAATACCTTCCGTTGGGTCCCTAGCTTGATACTAAGATGCGCTGACTGTGGGATTTTCATCTTCTTGACTAAAAGCCTCTTTCTAGACTGCGTCAAACCAAAAGAGATGGGTTAAGAAGACAATTTTTTCTTACATATGTGACACGTCCTCGTAAGTGTAGGGTATGGTAGGCAGGGCGTGGGTAGGTAATAACGTGTTCACAGGTATTTAGATTTATTTACAGATGAATATGATGAAATAAATACCCTTATAGGAAGCAGCAGGTTAAAATAATTATTTTATAAAGTTTCCAAGTTTGGTTTAAAAAAATATGATGAACGGTGGGAAGAATTTTGATTTTTGAATCACATTGTCACATAGATAACAGAGCAGGCGTAAAAGAACAAATAGATGGAATGAAAAAAAGGTCGAATGAAAGAAGGACGAATTACAAAATTTTGATCTGCAATAGGGATGACGACAGCATGAGAAATAAATTATGAACTCTTGATCACTAAATTGCCCTCCTACTTAAACTTCGTTAAACCTTACTAGTTTTGTTTTCCATGAAGTCTTCGATTTTTAATTCACCAAAATCACAAAAAGAGTATGTAAATGATGCTCCAAAACTATGACGTCACGCCTAGGTATTTCGAATATTTTTAGAAGAAAATAAATATATAAATATTTACAGATACAAGACTGCACTACCCACTAACGGCCCCCTGAAGCCTTGGTAACATAATTACTTTAAAAGCCTATCGGAGCTACTCCCCCCTCTACTGCTTATCGATTCTCAACAAAGGAGGAATTTTTTTGTTGTATGCTGAATAGGCCCAACCACCACAAATTGTATTGTATATTAATTGATGAAACACATGTCGTTTTGTTCCCCATATTCTCTAGATCACAGTGATAACGTTAGCTATATTATGTCATCTAACGGAAATATTGCTCAATCAATTAAAACATGGGGTCTGGTCCAGAGAATAAGACGCTGACGGCAAGAAACGAGTGTTACGGGTTCGAATCCCTCCCGGTGACTAACTTTTGTTTTTTTTTATATGTTCAAGATTAAATATATTATTTTTAGTTTTTATTGTTTTTAGACAAAAAATGTAGTTAATGTTTGATAGATTATCACCTAAACACCACCATATTACAATAAATAGTTATAACCGAGCAAAGCTCGGTCTCCCAGGTATTGAAACGTAAATAATAAAAAGTAATAAGTCCTGGCGTCGGTGGCTTAACGGCTAGGGCCGCCGCCTCCTGTCCCGGACAGTGGTTCGAATCCTGCCACGTACCAATATGATATAGAATTTAGATTTCAAATGTACATTTATCCGACGCTCTTACGGTGAAGGAAAACATCTTGAGAAAATCTGCACACGCCTGCGATGAAAGTCGCAAGTTGTGTGTGAAGTCGATCAACCCGCATTGAGCCCGCGTGGTCGCGATCACCCTAGTTCAGGGTAAGCTTGAGCCCCTAGGTAGGAACGTATATGAGCTGATATGATGAATAAGTCCTAATAAAAGTAAAACTTAGGTAGTACTTTAAACATTTGCAACTTTGACGTCAGCTTGCCTTCCGGCATAGGCCTCCCCTAGATTTTAATGGTGAGGCAATGTACAAGCTTCTAGTGATTTTTAATTTCTAATGTATAGCAACACTATTGTCTGTGGATATACTGTCTGTGGTAAAGAATCTAAAAATGATGGTTGTTTGTGTTGAGAAACAAAATGTGATTTCTGTAGTAATTAGGAAACCCTGGATACAATAAATGACTAAATCAAGAAAGTAATATTTTATTAAACAAACTGCACGTCACTAATAGATTTTGCCAAAGGTATCTATCCATAGCTCTCCTGGTCCATGTTCCTCCAGCTGTCTTCCTTGTGTCATCTTTTTGCCTCATTTTTCGCCTTCCTTTATTCCTTTTTCCGTCCCGAGGATACCATACTGTTACGTTTCTAGACCATTTGTTATTTTTATTCCGTAGCATATTCCTAACACAATTCCATTATATGTATTATTGGCCTATAAATGCCTGTTATGATTTCGGTTTCATTTTTACCTTATTTTTTGTTCAATATTATAATAAATTTGTATTTTTTTGCAGCGTAATCATCATCATCATTATTATCATCATATCAGCCGAAAAATGTCCACCGCTGGACAAAGGCCTCCCCCAAGGAAAACGTAGCGTAGACAGCCCTCCCACGCGGTGGACCGACGACCTGGTGAAGATTGCGGGAAGCCGATGGATGCGGGCAGCGCAGGACCGGTCGTCGGGGACAGCGTAATATCATCAATAAACGTAGTGGGCCAAAAAAATGTCTCCTTAGATTATCAAAATGGCCGCTACAACTTTGAATGAGCGTCCCTTTTGAACGATTTATTCATTTATTTATTACCTATTTGGAAGATTTACAGCTCAATGATTCTTTATATCAATAGGCTAAGTTTTCAGTAGCACCAAGCCAATATGATACAAATTGTATCCAATATTTTTTAAATAAGTTTAATTTTATTAATTTTTTTAATTATCACAATTGGTAACCCCTTGGCATCATTTTTAATTTTTACTTTTGTATTCCAACATTTATCTTTACTTTTATTGGAAATAATTTTGACATTTTTATATCATTTCTTTATTTTGTCGACCATATTATCCTTTGAAGCTTTTAAAATACTGTAAACTTGAAATGGATAATGCGGAGATGCAGCTAGTGTTATAGGCAAGATTCAAGGTATTTATTAAAAATAGGTGCAAATTACTCTCTTTCTGATAGTCATAAATTAATAATAACATAATTTCATTTGTGAAAAATCAAGAAATACACGATCATTAGTTAATAATGTTAAAATTAAATCCTAGAAATAAACCAGATTACGTCACTAGAATATGAAAACAATATGACACGAAAAGTTATACATAAAATTATTGAATGTCATTGAAACCTTTGACAAGAGTAGGCCAGTTCACACGGACAGGACCGGGTGGACACGAGTATAACGCGAGAGTCAGCCATCGCTCCCATCAACCATATTAGAGGGAAAGGAACGACCCGGCTCCCGATGCGCCTTTGCAACGGGGATGACGAGGGACGGGTTGTTTTAAGTGTTGTATTTAAAGTGTGATTTTAGGTATTTTAGATGTTCCATTTAAGCTATGTTATTTTAGGTGTAATTTGTAATTAGTGTGATATTAATTTTAGGACTTATTAATTTGTTACTAATAAATAAAATGGAATAAATAAATCTAATCTAATCTAATCTATCGAGTTTAACTTGGTGGGTAGTAGATGTTAGTTTTCGTAGTTGGGTTTTGCCTACCTTTGCATTCTCTTGTTGTTGAAAAATTTATCGCTAAATTTAATTGAAGCATGACATTACGTGTTCAATAAATTATGCGTTACAAGAATGATGAATAGTTACGAAAAGTTTTTTTTATTACAGAATAGATATATTCGCCCCTATAAACCTGCACCTATATATAATTATCACAACAATAAATTATAACCCGCGCGATTTCCCTATAAAATTATGAAATGAGCTAAGCATCACTACTATTTTATCTTCATACAATTTTATTCTACAGGGTGTTACTAAATTGGTGAAGAAGCTTATTCGTTCTTCTTTCATTCGACCTTTTTTTCATTCCATCTATTTGTACTTTTACGCATGCGCTATCATCTAGGTGACTATATGATTCAAAAATCAAAATCCGATCCATCAATATTTTTCACCAAACTTTCGCTATCATAATAAAATTATATACTTTGCATATCTGTTTGCATATGAGACATCTGATATTCTCTTAGACCCATCTCGGGTCTATTATATAAATTATACATATCTGTGAGCATGCATCTTTTGTGAACCCGTTTTTTATATTTTTTTATATTTATTTTTTAATGTTTTATTTTTTCGTTTTTTATATTCGTTTTTTATATTTTTTACCGTACTTATTTACCGTATTTTTTATTTTTACCCTTTTTTCATTTTTTACCGTCCCTGCCTACCTGTCGTGCTACAACTGGGGCTTCTACTTATCATACTGAGATACTTTTCACAAGATAGACAATAAAAAAAAAAAACTCTTAATGCTTTGCTCTCTGTAAACTTCTTAAATATGTTTCTATTAGTGAAAACTTTTATATATAAGGTGTAACATAATTAGCTGAAACTATTTTAACTGGTGCTTCTGCCCATGAAACTGAACAACTTTCCCCATGGAACCCATAGCCAAATCGCAAAAAAATTTTGGCTCTCCCATACTAACTCGATCAGCTGATCATTTTTTTTGGGATTTGAGTATGGGTTCCATGGGGAAAGTTGTTCAGTTTCATGGGTAGAAGCACCAGTTAAAAGTTTCAGCTAATTTTGTCTTTTTTTTCTTTTTTTTTCTGTCTTTTTATACTCTGACATTAGTTGTTAGTCTGCAAATCAAATTGAAATAAAATAAATAAAAAAACCGTTCACCTGATAGTTTAATTTTGTGCAAATTTAAATAGAGCGTCGTTTTTTTTTTGAGAATTGATTATTGACTATGGTTTGTTGGAAAAAGTTGTAGAGTAGTAGCTTTTGCCGCGACTTCGCCCGCGTGGACTTGGACTTTCATACAAACTACCATCCTCTGTTTTAAACCCAAAAGGGGGTTGATTTCTAAAGATACATTATTAGTACACCTCCACACCATATATAGAGCATATATTTTAAATTTCAAGTCTCTTACTTTAAAAACATAGGATTTTTTTCCTCCGTTTTTAGCGGATGTTTACACCATATAAGGACCTGCCAAATTTCAAGTGTGTAGGTGTTATACTTTTTTTTATTTTTTTTATTCACAATTGGTAAACCCTTGACAACATCTCACTTTCTGAGATTTCGTGATTAATCAGTGAGTGGTATTTCGCTATAAACTAGTCCTACAGTAATTTTGTTACCCCTGTATAGTTTAAAGGTGTGTTCAAAGTATTCGATGTATACAGAGTGATTGGAAAAATAACAGAAACAGAAGATGATAAATTTTACTCATGAAACAAAACTTCTTTTTTTTTCTTAAACTTTGCTAAAATCTAAGGAATAATGGCTTCTCATACAAACAAAATGATTGTCTAACATTAAGTTTTCAGTTCTCTACATAGAAACGCTTTATTTATGTTTATTTTGTCTAATTATTTTTTTGAAGCTAATTTTCAAACTGCTCATTTGATAATTTTACAGTAAAACTCTAAATCATTAAGAAATAGCTTTTGCCCACGGCTTCGCTCGCGTGAATATAGTTTTTATGCGGCTCGCAAGCGTAGACATGAGTTTTCTCCAGATGCCTATTCCAGATCGGGCTATTCTTATTAGCAGTCTATATCACCTCCCACCCCTTCAACCCATTCTATACAAAATATTACTTCGATCTGTTGCTCCGTTATGACGTCAACATGCGCGACCATGGAAATTATTCCTCGGGAACTATGTCAGGATATGCTAATTAGTAAATTACCTCATTTTCCACCATTGAATATAATTTTCAACCATCGTTGTGCAAAAAAATCACAACAACCCATTGTTCCGATAAGATGTCACAGAAATCAACCAAAAGAAACTATTTTTTCAGTTTCCTCAGGAACTGCATCGGACTGTGCTATTTTCACGGATTAAAAAGTAGCCTATGTCCTTCCCAGTGACACGGGCTACCCGTATGCAAAATATCATCAAGATTGGTCAAGGAGTTGAAGCGTGAAAAGGTAACAAACAAACACATTTTCACGTTTACAATATTACTAGCTGTTTCCCGCGGCTTCACCCACGTAGACATCGTTTCTTTGACTTTTCGAGGGTGCGCAGTGCGCGAGCCGCAGGCGGCTTGCGAGCGTGAAAAAAAGTAGCCTATGTGTTAATCAAGGTCCTAATCTGTCTAGCTACCAAATTTCAGCCAGATCCGTTCAGTAGTTTTTGCGTGAAGAAGTAACAAACATACACACTCACAAACTTTCAACTTTATAGTGTGATGTGAGAGTACGAGTGGTAAGGATAGTCGGACAATTATATAACTTATTGTAAGTACCTCATTTTTCTAATACCAATACTAACAATCAAACTACATTACATACTGATGTACGCACAACACAAACACACCCATACATATTTTGTCCTATAGCAAATAATTTGTATGATGTTACCATTTCTTTGTAGTTTTCAAGCGACTTCCAAAAAGGAGGAGGTTCTCAATTCGTCTGTATGTTTTTTTGTTTTTTTTTATGTTTGTTACCTCAGAACTTTTGACTGGGTGAACCGATTTTATTTATTTGAAAGCTAGTGCTTCCCGTGTGGTCCCACATAAATTTTATCAAAATCGGTGTAGTACTTTAGTAGAAAATTAACAAAAACCAAAAATAATAATGCAAAAATGTACTAATTGGTTGCGATGGAAGTCGGTTTTTTAACGTGTTTAGCGTTTTCAATTATTGTACGTCATGTATGTAACTTGGTAAAGTTTTTGTTTAGCCCCCACGATACGGGCCTAGCCCATTGTGGGTTACTTCTATTTACTGTGTATTACGAAATGTGTTTTGTTATAGGGCAAAATTAATAATTATTTATTTATTTACTTTGTTTAAAGAAAATTAACTGGTCAGCATCAAGATGGTATTCGAAACCGGTTGCTGACAAATTTTAAACGCAGTTTTATTTCTTTTATGTGGAATTAGTGTAGATACGAGTATATACTAATATGTGTGATATATTGTTCCACCAAGAACCTACAATCAAAAGTATCAAGTAGAAAATTAACTGAAAAATAATTTCAGTGAGTATATGAAAAGTGCTTAAGTGAAAACCATTATTAACTTCTACCAATAGTTTTAAATAGTTTTTGACAAGATGGCTTGGCATCCTCATAAACCCTGTACATACATTGAATCCTCGGAACACACCGACGGGAACATCCTATCATACCGTAAGTTCATCATTGCCCCCCGGCTATGCCTCGTCTCAGTCGATTTATACGCGTAACCGGCTCGCACTTTATTGTTTCAAAAGTTAGGTTATGGGCCCAGGATTTGTACTATTGCCTAGAGACCGATCCGCTATATGATATTTCTGTGCGAGCGGAGTTATAATTATTTCCTTGTTCAGTTATTATTATCTAGGCTAGGACGAAGCGGTTGTAGCTCAGTGCAACTTGCATTTTGGGTCAATCACGCCGGTTAACTGACCTGAAACACGGTAATTAATTGGATGGGTTTGATTGTTAATGTCATTTTTCTCGTATACGCCGGTTGTCATCACTAGATGACAGTCGTTAGGCCATGTCAAATGCCATTTAGACGGCTTGAGAAACTTGTGACAGTGGGGTTTGCCTTAGCCCTACAAACTTAACTTACCCGGCCTTGGCCCCAGAGTTTGGGAAGAGATTAGTGCCCCAGCAGTGGGCCGTTTATGGGTGTTATAGAGGCTAAGATTGCAAGACTAAGAGTTCTAAGAGCTAAGTCATGTACTTATATTAGGTATCTATACATTTAACATCATCATCAGCTCATATACGCACCCACCGGGGGCTCGAGCTTGCCCTGAATTAGGGCGATCGGGCTTTAGTCGTCCACGAGGGCCCAGTGCGGGTTGGTCGACTTCACACACAACCTTCGAATTTCTTCGCAGGTATGTGCAGGTTTCCTCACGATGTTTTCCTTTACCGTAAGAGTGTCAGATAAACGTATATATGAAATCGAAATTCGAAAACACATGGGTACGGGGCAGGATTCGAACCAAGATCTCCCGTACAGGAGGTAGCGGCCCTAGCCGTTACGCCACCGACGCTCTCTATACCTATACATTAATGACCCGCAACGTCCCCTACTGCTGGGGGAGGGGTTTTTCTTAAACTATGAATGTTGAGGTATATATACTCCACACATGGGGGCTCGGCTTGGTGGAGGTTATAGGACTCCTTGGCATACCCCACTGTCAGGTTTTCTGATACGGCTTAACGACTACCACCTAGTGATAGCAACTAGTGCTAACGGATTGACATGCCTAGCAAAATATCACGGAAAAATTTAAGATAAATGCTACTTACTCCCAGTCTAACCCATCCAGGTAATGCATGTACTTACGGTCAGCTAACCTGCTTGATCGATTGCAATTCGTACTGAACTACGACCGCTTTTTTATTTTATTTACAATCGGTAAGACCTATGCATAATCCCGCCTGGTGGCAAGTGACGATGATGCCGAAGATGGAAGCAGGCTTACCAAGATTCCTCAACGCAATGGGGAACTGACTATCTTCAAGCCATTGATGTTGGGGGGCAAGACTTACCATAAATGGCGGTAGCTAGGCAGGCGGGCTTAGAAAATGCCCTTCCACCAACCAAACCGAGCATTACAAAGTTTGAGTCCACCGGGAATCGAACCCGCGACCTCCTGATGTTAAGTTAGTGGACCTAACCATTACGCACCGCGAGGTGTTTTAAATATAGTTTTACGTAAACGCATATACTAGTTGCACAGTTTATGGATTCATGCATTGGTTAAACGTCTTTGATGTTTGCGTCAACGCCGACATCACTATAGTCACTGCGCATGTATCCCGCTGGAACTGAATGTCCCTATCTTTTGAACAACGGTAACTATGAAACTTAGGGCTCAACCTCCCTTGCCTCGTCCCTCACTCCCCACATGATTGCCCTGTCAAGAGGGACGACTGTATGGATTTTTTATGACTTTGCTAGTAGGTATGTTAGGAAGATAGAAAGGCCCATCTGATGAGGTGCACTAGAACTCATACCAATGCTTATTTCGTAAGAGGATTCTACATGTATTTTACCCTGCCTTTCCTTCAAAGTCGAAGTAAACTTACCATAAGCGTTTGAAATTAATGATCTCGACAATACATCTCAGAACATTTCGCTCTACCACAGGCTATACAAGCACTCTAGTCTAGACGATAAACAATATAATTATCTGTCCGCATCAGTACACATCTATCGATGTAAGCGCAATCGAACGACATAATATATCGGTTGATATCGATCCACAACGCTTTGATACGCCGCCTGTGGCCCATACCAGGTTGTAGGGTTCCAGACATAGTATAGAATTTCGTTACATCGAAAACGTTACATAGAGTGGTGACTGCATTGATCAGAAGCAGAACTATAATAGTCCTTTCATCGAAACATCGTTATGTAGCGTTGAATATCTGCAAATTAAAATGTATGAAGTGCAATGATTTGTTAAATTTACTAAAATATTTTTATAGTATGCATCTTAGACGCTGTGCTTTTTAAATGTAGAGATACTAGTGAAGGTCACGGAAAGCCACTGGATGCGGGCAGCGCAGGACTGGTCGAAATGTAGTCCGTGTGTCTGGACCCTTAGATTCAAATTTAAACGTTCATTTGACACAAAAAATACACTACCACACACCATACAACTATACAATACATATAAAAAAATACAGAGGTAAGGTAGCTACGTGACATTTTGATAGAGTATAAAACCAAAATAATTGTATGTGTGTGTCTAAGTGTATGTGTGTCTGTCCGGCGCTCTAGTTCCCAAAATACAGACGGATTTTGGTTAGAGCATCTTTTTTAATCTCCAGCACTTTTTAAAATTTCCCCTATCTTGATTTTTTTAGGGTTGCGACTGTAGTAAAGACATTTATTATATTATTTTTTTCAAAAACGTTTCAAACGATTTTGATGAAATTCAGTACGTTACTTTAACTTAACATGACTTAAAGCAAGCGGTAGTTTGTTATTCCAAGAAAAATCGAAATATGGTACCTCTCATACAAATACAAGTTGTTTTTTTTTATAAAAATTGCTTAATTGATTTTTATGAAACTTTGTAAATAACTAGGACTTAACAAAACTTATTTAAGTATTCGAATAAAATTCGGGTAAGTTACCTCCCATACAAATTCTAATTACTAATACTAAACCATAAAGTATGCACAGAGTAGTTGTACAATTTGTTTTATTTTATCCGCAATTGCTAAGTTCTTAGCATCATATCTCACTTAATGTTAGGTAAGTGATAAATATAATGGTACTAAAGCAAACTCTAAATTAAATTTCTGTGTATTGCAGATAGATATCTGATTTGTCTACGCTCTCTTATCCTACTTCCTTTGTAATTATTCTAACCGCATATCATTTATAACGAATTTGATTATTTTTCGTTAAAAGAATCTTGTTAGGAACCTTCATAAAGCATTCCGCGTCCGACCTTTGTTTGGGACAGAAGTCCCGATATTTCTATGGAAAACATATCAAATTTACCAGAAAAACTACAAGAAATAGTTTTATTTAAATACAGACGCTATTAACTGCCAGATGAAGAAGTACAATTAAAAAAATTAACCAAAAGTCATAATTTGGAAGTCAGTATTCCTTTTTTTTCCGTAAAAATTCTACCGAGGAGCAAAATACTCCAAAATTTTCTAACCTTTTGACCTTACAGTATGCAGTGTTCGACGATCTAAATTCGATGTTTCGTGCGGGGTCTCTGCTTGCTGGTAACTGGACATGTGACGATACTAGAAATGACAAGGAATTAGTTACTGAGGGTATTGAATAAGTATAACTACGCTCAGATAAGGCTAAAGTTGCTGGTGATGTATCTTGGATTACCATACATGGTTTGATATGCTTTTTATTCCAGCGTATGCTATTGAAACACAATGTTCGAATCGGTTGTTACTTTTTAGTCTCTCATACTTTTTACGTTAAATATACTTAAATGTAGTAAATGTTGCTGATTGAAATTTTTGTGGATTGAAATTGTAATCCTTATTCTGTAAGATTTATTAAATCCGAACACTAAAAGAGGCGTAGTTTCTTTACTTGTTACATCGATAGGAACATCATCATCATCATCATCATCATGATATCAAGCTATAGCCTCAGACCTCCACTGTTTGACAATGGCCTCCCCCAAGGTTTTATACAAAAACCGGTCCTGCACAGCCCTCTTATAGCGACCGTCTGTGATTTTCACCAGGTCATCAATCTACCGACTGGGAGGTCTGCCTATGCTATGTCTTCCGATGTGAAGTCGCCATTCAAGTACTTTACTGCCCCAACGGCCTTTTGTTCTACGAGCTATGTGCCCCGCTCACTGCCACTTAAGTTTAGCGATTTGGTGAGCTACGAGTATGATTATGTCGGTTACTTGGTTCTCCTACGGATCTCCTCATTTCTTATTCTAATTGATTCTGATTCAAGCACCTAATATGAAATATATAAGTTTTAAAGGTGATAAAAATTTATTAATCTCGAATTAAACGTTTTGACCAGGATCAAAGTATATATATTAGTACTAACATACAGTATGGCCACTCCCTGTCGCTCTCTAGATTCCGACCTCACCCTCTCGTCACCCAGATTGATACAGATTGGTTATAGTTTGGTTCTTGAACTTATGGGATTTCACCGTGATTTTGTTTGCTCCGTCATTTGTTTTAAAAATGTCATTTCACGACCGTTGTATGCGGTGTCCGGAGTGTGCCAGAATTTAGCAGTTTTAGTAGAACCGATGATTATCGATGTTCAGTGTTGACAAAACGGTCTGTCTATTCTACGCTATGATTATGATCATGAAAGCATATATATTTATCAACTGTTAGACACAGGCTTTCACACCAGGAGGTCGCGGGTTTGATTCCCAGCGGGATCTAACTTTATGGGACTCCTTTGTAGCTACTACTATAATATCTAAGTCTTGCCGCATTTGGTATGAAGATAGCCAATTCCCCATTGCGTTGGGGAATCTTCTTAAGCCCGCTTTCATATTCGGTGAATTCGGTCAATCACCATCAGGTGAGATAATGCCAAGGGCTTACCAATTTTAGATAAAAAGTACATGCCTACTACACATAGCATCTTGGTATCTTACCCTTGAACACATGAGTACATACATGCGTGGCCTACCAGAGATATAGACCAGATTATCATAATTGATTATAGTTTTTGTATTTCGAGCTCCAATATGTTGTGTCTCAACCAATGCCTCATAAAGTTTATTATTCGATGAAGGTTAGTGTGGGAGATAGTAGGAACTCTTTGTAAAAAAGGTTATTATAAGAAATCCGAATATTTAAATGACAAAAATGTATAGGTAGATAGCGTTTCTTCTATCAACACTACTAATCATGTTTAATAGTACTTAAATGATGAACAACCTAAGAAATGACGTGGAAGCGACAAGACATGACATGAGTGGTGCATGCTCGCATAAATGTTTGTGCGGATGGTGGCGCATCGGGAGCCGGGTCGTTCCTTTCCCTCTAATATGGTTGATGCGAGCGATGGCTGACTTTCGCGTTATACTCGTGACCGGTTGCTGGCCGTGTGAACTGGCCTACTCATGTCAAAGACAATAATGATGTATAACTTTTCGTGTTATATTTTGATTGAATTTTGACGTTATTAACCAATGATTGTTTATTTCAAGATTTTTCATAAATGACATGATGTTATTATTGTTTTGTGACTATCAGAATGAGGGGTTTTTTGCACCTATTACGAATAAATACCTTGAAGTTTGAACCTTGGGATGTGCGAGAGCTGCGCTTTCGGGCGGTTCCATAATTTGGCACCAAAACTGCTGGACTACCATCGTAGTCCGTGCAAGCACTGGCGTGACAAAAAAAAGTGAAAGGATTTGTACAACTTTTACTAGGTGCACCAGACAACCGCCGTCTATCCCTTGGATAGCACGGTTAATTGTGCCACACGATAAGAGAGAGAGAGACTAGGAATTACAAACTCAACACCTGTGTTACATTGATTTGTCTTGATCATCAAGCTGTTGTATGTCCTTATTGTTACGAAACTAAAATAAACGAAGCTTTATTAAGTTCTGGAATAAATTATCTGAAAGTGATTTATTTTTGATTTATTTTTGAGTTTATAATTTTTCTTTTAATGTTCAAGGCTATGTTAAAACCATGTTCCTATTATAAGTTAATAAGAAATAAATACACGAATTCATCATCATCACAATCATCATGTCACCTGAAAGACGTCCACTGCTGGACAAAGACCTCCCCCAAGGATTTCTTGCGCTGCCTGCATCAACCATCTTCCCGCGACCTTCATCAGGTCGTCGGTCCACCGTATGGGAGGCCTGCCTACGAATTCACAAAAATTTAAATGACCGACTGCATAAAAACGTAACCCCTTTTTTTTGACCAGTCGGGTTTAAAATGTATGCTATGTCACTCTCGGGATCAAGCAATCCATTAAGCCGTTTAGGCTACAAAGCGTGCCAAAAAAATAAAGAAATATACATACACTAACTTTTGCCCGCGGCTTCGCCCGCGTGGACAACGTTTTTATGACTGTCTTTGAGGCAGAGTGGTGCCCGAGCCACAGGCGGCTCGCGAACGTTGTCCTGAGTTTTCACTATCCCAGATCGGGCTATTCTGACTAGCAGTCAATGTCACTTCCCACCCCCTCAACCAATTCTATACAAAAAATCACTTCAATCCGTGCTCCCTTGCGACGCCGACGTGCGCGAGCGTGGAAATGAGTTTTCCCTAAATCCTTCGGGAGGTAGGATAATTATGCTAATTAGTAAATTATATCATTTCCTACTCCTTCAACCATCTCTGTGCATAAAATCAGAACAATCCATTGTCCCGTTGCGATTTTAAAAATTTACCCAAAAAATGAGTATTTTATCAGTTCCCTCATTTTCACATTTCTAATATTTGCAAAGCGTCGGTGGCTCAACCGGTAACGACTCGGTCCATCTAACCAGAGGTACCGGGTTCAAATCTGGACGGCCAATGTACCAATGAGTTTTTCAAAAAAAAAAAAAAAACTTACGTACATACTTACCGATTGCTTTAACGGTGAAGGAAAACATCGTGAGGAAACCTGCGCACGCCTGCGAAGAAACTCGAAGGTTGTGTGTGAAGTCGACCAACCCGCACTGGGCCCGCGTGGTCGACTAAGGCCTAATCGCCCTGATTCAGGGTAGGCTCGAGCCCCTCGGTGGGACGTATATGAGCTGTAATGATGAAGGATAAATGCATACATACACTCGAAAAACATAACCTTTCTTCTGGCGCAGTTGGGTAAAAAACATAAAAAAATACTTTTTTCTTGTTACATGTTTAGAAAAAATAATAATTAAAAAGGCCTACCTACAGAGGGTTACACGAGAACTCATGTAAAAAACCGGTAAACAAGGAAAGAAATAATATGTACGAGTCATGTTCTGAGTATCCAATAAATTATTGTATGGTACCTACTTCAAACCACCAATCACGACAGCCGCTATACCAAGCTATACCAAGATATAAATAATTCACTAATGTTCAGCAGGTACAGTAAAAGCTTGTTCACTTTACGACTTGCATAGCAAACTATGTCACAAAATCTAAGACGGTACGTTTGTTATTGGATCATCGTAAGCAATAAATATGTCCGCGCACACGCACAACAATTAAATTATCATTGCTGGGAACTCATAGCGCATAGCACGCGACCGGGTTGAGTTATAGAAATGGTACAGACTCGGTGTAGTACGGAAAGAGTGTAAGTCTAAAATAATGATTTAGGAACGCTTTCGGAAAATTGAGAGGAAATCTGAAAAAAAAATTTCTCTTTGTAAGCGATTTCCAAAAAGGAGGAGGTTCAATTTGACTGTATGTTTTTTTTATGTGTGTTACCTATTTCGGAACTTTAGATTGGGAGAACCGATTTTGATGATTCTTTTTTTTATTCGAAAGCTAGTGCTTCTCGTGTGGTTCCCGTGGTGGTTTCATCAAAATCGGTGTAGTTGTTTATTAGAAAATTGATAAAAACCAAAAATAATAATGCAAATTTGTTCGAAGTTGTTGCGATGGAAGTCGGTTTTTTAACGTGTTTAGCGTTTTCAATGATCTATCATATTGACTACATGTAACATAACATCTTCTGCTATCTATCCTGCCAAATGCAGGTGGTAAGGCACATAGGACATGCAATCAGATGGGCCATGGCACACCCTGGACACATCATACAACGGGCCAGAAATGACATTTCTAAAAACAAATGACGGAGCAAACAAAATCACGACGATATCCTATACGTTCGAGAACCAAACTAGAACCAATCGGTATCAATCTGGGTGACGAGGGGGTGAGGTTGGAATCTAGAGAGCGGCAGGGAGTGTCCATACTGTATGTTAGTACTAATATGTATATACTTTGATCACACCTACACCGTGGTTCCTACTCGTTTGCGAACTCCGTAAGTAGTTGTATTGTTAGATCGTTAAAACGATCGATAAAACGCATACCTGTAATTTACCGAAGTGAAAGAACTCATCGTTATAACCTGTGAATATTAAAATACAACGTACTTAACTAACCAAGCCAAAAAATTGCGTGGATATGATTAAAAAAATAAAAGTGGCGGGCTACTAAAAATTTTGTTTTTGGAATCTGCCAACTGTAATGTAAAGTAAGTGTAAACCTCTTAACAGACCATATTATCTTCTGGTATTATACTACTGCCTGAAGATGATCACGAAACCGGTTGCAGTATAAACAAATTTTGTTTTATTTACATTAATTGTGGAATAGTGCAAGAAAAAACCTAAATATGTTCAGTTCAGTGTTCCACCAAGAACCTACTATCGCAAGCATACAATACTTCTGGTATTATGTTTGCAAGGGTTAGTTACCTAGTTGGAATGATAGCAGGCATAAGATACATGTACTGGCAGCCCCCCAGGCAAGTACTGCACTTTGTGACGACTGCCAGTTTCTTTTCATTCAAAGGCATTAATTAAGTACAATAGGGGATCGGACTGCTAGTCATTTGAGTTACTTTTAATGATCTGTCAAAAACGATTTTTTTTTCTAAAAATGTTTGTAATACCCAAAAGTGACGTCATAGATTTTTAGCGTCATTGACGAACTAATTTTGTGAATTTGATCAATTAAAAATTGAAGACGTGATATAAAAACAAAACATGTAAGGTTTTTTGAAACTTCAAGAGGAGAGCAATTTAGGAAATCATATTTCAGAATTTATTTTTGATGCAGTCCGATCCCCTATTGACTGAGGACTGGACTAATATCTTTGAAAAGTGAAGTTTTAGAACAATAATAATATTTATTTCATTTATTTAGATTCAAGATATTTATTCAAAATAAGTGTAAATAACACTTTTTCTTATAATAGTAATAACATAATGTCATTTGTGAAAAATAAAGAAATAAACAATCATAAGTTAATAACGTTAAAATACAATCAATACTATAAAAAATATCTCATGAGATCATAAAAACATTAAGACACGAGAAGCTATACATTAAAATCATTGAATGTCATTAATGTCTTTGACAAGAGTAGGCCAGTTCACACGGACAGCACCCGGTCACGAGTATAATGCGAGAATCAGACATGGCTCCCCTCAACCATATTAAAGGGAAATGAACAACCTAAGCGGAAGAAAACAAAGAGTATTAATGTACTTAAAACAATTAATAATAATAATATAATAAATATAATTAAATTGTTGTTTGTTTTAGAATAAATATGTTATTTGTTAAGAACCTAGTGTTATTAAAATACGATTTTTATATAATACCAGGCCGCGCGGCCCCCTGCATGGGGCAAATTCAGTAGTCAGAAGAGATAAGAGTTACGGCATAAAAAGAGAGGCAACTTGTAGGTGAATATACCTGTAGGTAATTAGCGCTGTGCGACCTGAATTTGCACTTTATTGTGTCGTAGCAAGAGTCGCCATTCATTCAAATGATTTTGCGGAGTTAACCTTCTTTCACGTAGTAAATAGTCTTTGTTATTTGGTAATACATACTAAGAAATTGAAAAACTAAAGATAATGGTAGAACTA
This sequence comes from Coleophora flavipennella, assembly GCA_947284805.1. Lineage (NCBI taxonomy): Eukaryota > Metazoa > Arthropoda > Insecta > Lepidoptera > Coleophoridae > Coleophora > Coleophora flavipennella. The sequence goes on along the minus strand of OX369306.1, from coordinate 10,946,511 downwards.
AATATAGAGCTATATAGACAAGAGCAAATGGATGCCGCCAATAGCGCCGTGAAGGCGGCCACATACTGGGCAGGACAGACATGACTTGCCATCGACACGATAGAAGAAGAAGAAGAATATAGGTGCATTGAGATGATGGTGTCCTATCATAAAACCACAGTGTAGGAATCCATACAGTAGTCCAACACATTTGATGTTTGCGTGAACGCTGACATCACTAGTTACTGATAACAATCAGCAGCTTCACCAGTACCATCGTACAGTGTGTCCCGACCTTCTGATGAACGGTCACAAGAGAATCTGGGGTCAACCTCTCTCGTCTCGCCCTTTGCCCCCGAACGATTGCCCCGTCTAGACGTCTCCGTATGGATTGTTAAGACTACATAGGATTTATTTGATGACAAAACTTGTCTGAAATCTGACCATTTTTTTAAATAAATAATTTCCATTCAAAATAGATGATCCCTAACCTAGTCAAATAATATGCTAATTTTATGTCTATCAAACACCCACTAGCTTCTTAGCTTCTAGCTTCTTGGTACCCAAAATACGTGAACTGGTTGAGATAGATCAGTTGAGATAGATCAGTTGGTTGATGGTGACTGTACTTACAATCCGTGGATGACAGAACTTTGGGATTTTCCCTACGCTCAAAACAATATGTTTTTCTGTCAGATAACGACTGTAACACACACATTATATTAGTCATGTGAATTCCCGAACTAAAAATATGTAAACATAAAACTTTTTAGATAAGAGTGGTCGGCATAGGTACATCGCATTTATTAAGGAAAACCAGACTTCAATAACAAGAGATAAATAACTTACGTGGACATTTGATAGTTGTTTGAAAAACGGTCTTAAAAATATGCAATTTAAAAGTAAAAAGGACCCTAGGTCAGTCGGGCCAATGGAGAAAGAAAAGATAAGCGAGAGAGAGGACCTACTTGGAATCTGAAGATTGTCTGAAAATTTCATCGAAATCGGTCCAGCCGTTTTGGAGTCTATAAGGAACATTTTTTTTTCCGCTCATAAGAATTAGAAATGATTTGAACGATTAAAAATTATTCAAAATGATTACAAATCAAATCATTTTTAATCCTTTTTAATGATTTTGTTTAATCAGGGCTGTGATTAAAATAACTAAAAAAGAGATTATAAGGTTTTCTTATTTGTTTACTTAGCTTAAGTAATAAAAATATGTATCGTTTATTTAAGTAAATAAACTTTAAACAAAAAAAAATGTTATGAGAAAGTGGTAGCCCTAGTTTTGATAAGCATTGCTATTTAAACGGAGACGGAGGGTCGAAATGATTCATATTGTTGCAACCATTCCGGTCAAATGGAGTCCCAAAAAAAAATATGTATCAATTGTGGCCGAAGTTACGACTTTAGCCCTTTTTGGAGGTGGTGCAGAGACTGCGGAATAAATAAATTTATCGAGGAGGAGAAGAAAAAAAAAAAAAATAAGTGTTAATCTTCCGTTCACACATCATGAATTTCGTGTCTAACATTTTTTTTGGTGTTTGTCTAAACGTACTATCCTCATAGATAGCAGTGAGAAGCCAGTGCTGTCGTTAGCTGGTAAAGATATTGAGTAAGTTAGTATTCTCAAGAACCTGGAAGCTATTATCGATCCGACTCTGCAATGATCTGAGAACAACCGGACTATACGCTGTTATCGCCGATTCCGGGTACATCAATGTACAAGAGCTCTTTTCTTGTCCTTGGAGTTGCTTTCTGGAACTTTGTGCCACCTGCTGTTTCAACTGCTGCTTCCCTGGATGAATTCAAGACGATGCTACAACCACTTACTTGCTATTGAGCAAGCTAAGTCGCGAGTGCATAGTTTCTGGTGTGTGATGTGCTGGTAGGGCTGTCAAGTGTTATATGATACAATACTTTTTGTAAATCGTTTTGTTTCTGTTTTTTTAAATGCCATGAGTTTTATATTATTTTTGTCTTTATTTTAAAAAAAAAGGTTGAGCTAAAGCTTTTGTATTTTGTAATGATAAAGCCTACTCGAGGGTAAGCAGGCTAAAATCTTAAAATATTAAAAATTTTAAATACAGAACATAATTATAAAAAGCGTCTGATTATGGAATCTATGTAAATGGAGAGGCATCAAGATTTAATTAATAAAAGGAAAGATACAGAAACCATAGATAAGATCTACCATGATTTAATTAAATTAAAATAATCTTTAAAAAGTACCGTTGTTACACTTTCTTGGTTAATTAGTTGGAAATTTAAATTTGCGTTTGTATTCATGTAATTTCAAAATTTGTAATTGTAAGTGTCTTTTAAACTTTATGATTATATTTATGTAGTTCAAAATTGACAACCCTGGTTATCTGGGTAGGTGATTTGAATGACTGACTGTATAATTTGTAATATTACCAACTGTACATAAGACCAGTGTTAGCACACGGTTTTGGCTGTCAGTTGACCAATAATAAGATTTATGAACGCATTGTTCATGTGACTTTATAATTTCTTAATATTATAGTGTTTTTTAACTAACGTTAAGATAATTAAAGTTAATGAATTAATTAATTAAGTTACATAGTTGGACTCACATGAGTTTATTTATTTTAATATGGTTCCAAATTTAACGGACAAAACAGGTTATAAGTATTCACCGCTATAACCTGTCCTCAGAACATTTTTTTTTGTTTAAAGTTTATTTACTTAAATAAACGATACATATTTTTATTACTTAAGCTAAGTAAACAAATAAGAAAACCTTATAATCTCTTTTTTAGTTATTTTAATCACAGCCCTGATTAAACAAAATCATTAAAAAGGATTAAAAATGATTTGATTTGTAATCATTTTGAATAATTTTTAATCGTTCAAATCATTTCTAATTCTTATGAGCGTTTAACATGTGATTTACATTCAAATCCTTTTATTATATCAGGGAGGCTGTAGTTATTAGCACTTGAATCCAGTCTATCTCTGTGTTATGTGAAGGAAAAAAAAATGTTCCTTATAGACTCCAAAACGGCTGGACCGATTTCGATGAAATTTTCAGACAATCTTCAGATTCCAAGACGGTCCTCTCTCTCTCTTATCTTTTCTTTCTCCATTGGCCCGACTGACCTAGGGTGCACGGAGAAAAAAATATCGTCAGAATAACTATTCAAAGTTTATAGTTAAATTAGTTAAAAGACGTATCGTTAATATAGCCAACTGTTTCGTCAAACTAAGGATCTGTATCGCTGAATTGGCTATACAGATCCTCAATTCTAGAAAACAGTTGACTACATCAACGATACGTCATTTAACTAATTTAACTATAACTTTGAATAGTTATTCTGACTATATTTTTTTCTCCGTGTGCTTTTTATATTAATAATATGTATGTTGCAGTCGTTATCTAACAGGACAAAGTATTATTTTGAGAGTAGGGAAATTCCGACGGAAGTACGGTACTGCTATTGGTATCTGGCAATTGCATGACACCACCTCGTGGTCAAATAATATAAGTAAAATAGTCTTTTTCTTTCTAATTTAGAGGTAAGGGTTAATTTTAAGGGTCTTAGGAAATGAAAATGTAAAAAAAAATACATAAAAGTTATGCAAATTTAAAATATGCGACATTAATACCGTAGATAAGTTTATATAGTTCAGGATCGTGTATAAAGATATGCATAGAGCTACTGTTTCGTAATTAATGTTTTACTTAAGAAGAAATAGGTCATAGATATAATTATAGAGTAATTTAGGTTTCTTCTTTGTTTGCTAGTGAAAACTGCCAATGTTTTTATGTTATTATTTATTATCTCGAGTTGTAAAAAGATTTCTTTGTTTCTGAAACTTTATATGTGTAATTAGACATTATCTTCATTAAGTTTTTATAGAGTGTATAGACTTCATTTGTGACATTTGATGTGTATTTTCGTTCATTCTCTAAAAAGCTACAAAATTTGCGAACTAGTCACAGATTTGTAAGCTCTCAGATACCATAAAATTCACTATTTATCAACCATTATGATTCAGCATAGAACGATAGCCATCCAACACATTAAATGGTCATTCTTTAGCGCCTACATGTTTTAGAATATCAAAATCCACTGAATATATGTTATGAACCTGATGTGATGTCTTGTTTACGAAAATGCCATTACTCAGCCATAATAAATCATTTCGGATAACATCTGTGTTTCATTTAACGCTCCCTGTACAATTATAAACAGTGCGCATGGTTAAATTTTTTATAAGAATTTTCTAGTTGTTTTCTTCTAATCTTTTGATGCGCACTCACAGAAAATCTCGTCGAGTTTAGTTAAGTCCTTACTTTTGGATCCGAATAAATTCTGAGCTATGATAAGTCTATTGAAATCCTTGGGGGAGGCTTTTGTTCAGCATTGTACGTCTTTCGACTAATATGATAATGAAAATCACTTTTAAACAAAAATGACTTCTTTTGATTGATTTAAACTTTGACGTCATTTGGAGTGTAGATAAAGTATCTTCAGAATAATTAAGATTTAGTTTAAAAGATAATTTTCCATTGATTTTTTTAAAAAGAAATACTTTTAGATCTACGAGTATCACCACTGAACATTATTAGAATCTTTGTAATTTAAACTAACAAGTAATTTTGATTTTTTTGTGTTAAGTAATTGATTTACATTTAATATACACAGCTTGTTCAACATTTATAAAAACACGATGATGATTATGATTTTGTCTATTGTAACATAATTTTTATGTGTTTGGAACTATAAATATTTTTATTACGTTTTGCTCTCCGCGAATCAAGGTCGTGCACTTGTGACTGTTCCGTGGTTGAAGATCATAGTCACATATGATAATGATAGTACAAGTAGTACAATAATAGTACAATAAAATAATAGTACAAGTGTCATAGTGTAGTGTAATTAACAAACAGCATTCATTCCTTAATTACGTTATTAAACTCTAGCTGGGAAAGTTTTAGTACAATTATAACCGCTAAAACCACTGTTTAAATACTTAATAACAAATGTGCAAAGCCATGAAAACAACAAAAGATCATTTTCACCTTTGACGTAAACACACAAGCTGTCAAATTAATTCCACAGTTTACGCCATATTTATTCTGTTCATTTGAATAAAATATTATTTATTGCCAATTTATATTTTGTTGTCTCTTTAACTAGGTTCTAAAGTGTCGATAATTTCACTCCGTCCGTCCAGTGACACCCACTCTGGGCTACTTTAAAATTCAAATAGCGTAAATCTGTTTAAAGAGCGCTGACAATGATTGAATTGAAAATGTTGACGTTGTAATTACAGTGGATGGATTGCACAACTACTATCATTATTGGACTTTTACATCTATAACAGACGAAATTATCTATGACTAAATAGTCATTGTTGCGAAAGGATTGTCCTTTCCATAGACACTGCGCTGCCTGGGACACAATTAACGCAGATACGCCTACCAGCTGTTAAAATATAGGATTTTTTTTTTAAATTTTTCTATGCTAGTAGAAATGTAGTTGAACGATTACAAATCACAAGCAACTATATTAAAAAAATAGTAATTTCTGTTGTAAGTGGGTTAAGTCAAATTCCCCTATTAGCCGTTTAAATGCTCAATTTTTTTTGGCTTTAATTTTTAAATAAACAAGCTTTTCCCAGCGGCTTCGCTCGCGTGAAAATAGTTTCTTAGACTGTCTTCGAGGGTGCGTGGAAGAAAGACGCCTATATGTTAATCTAGGACCTAACCTGTCTACCTAACAAATTTCAGCCAAATACGTTCAGTAGTTTTTGCGTGAAAGAGTAACAAACATCCATACATACAAAGTTTCACATTTATAATATTAAGTAGGATATTTTTTCCAAATCAAGAGAAAAATAACAAAGCACATGCAATTATTAAAATAAACAGAGGTAACTAACTGGTGGAAACGTAGAACTGCCCAGAAACTGTCATGCTGAAGTTAGGTTAGGTCAGGCCTGGAACTAAAATAGCCCCAGTAATGAGAGATATGTGTGGAGCCAGGTTGTCCGCAGCTGGAGAGCGCCGCACTTGCAAGTTGAACTCTTCTTATGAAAACGCTATTTGCTATAGTGAAGACCCCCATGACATGTCACCATGTGTGAATTCTTCCTGAACTATAAATTTTATTGAAATTGAGAAATTAAGAGGTAGGTAACAAATACTAAGAACTATTTTTAGAATTATTATTATTTATCTACACTCATGTCGTAAATCCTTCATTTACTTATCAGAAACGCTAAGTAAATGATATACCTTTCGATGGAGCCGTGACTAAGGATCCATACAAATTTCATTTCGTTATCGCAAAGTTGTAACAAAATGAAGTTTTTTTTTTTAATTTTTACGCAGATGCTTGCTATTTGAGCACACTAGCGTGTTTCGGAACGCAACCTTGGCGGCGCGCATGCGCGGTGCGATATTACTGCAAATTTATTTTCGCGCCATTAACGTTTGTATTTTTCCTTATGCAGTTTGTATATAAACAATGATTACTTTATTTTGTCTTTAATTTAAATTTGTTGTATGAGTGTAGATAAACTATTGTATGCAACTGTACATAATTAGTATTTAACACTCGTGTATACTTTTATGAAACTCGCTGCGCTCGTTTCATAAACCACACTCGTGTTAAATACCCCTCATTATGCAAAAGTTGCATAAATAGCTATTATTTTTTATTTTCACTGATAGTGACTCTCTTACTTTTCATATAACTATTGTAATGTGTTCTGAAATGTATTTGGACTATTTTGTTTCTGTTTAGAGTTGACATTATGTTATTTTAAAGATTATCAATGTTTTCCTTTCTAATGCAATTGAATCGAACACAAAATGTATTTTGTGTGCGATCTAATAAAATGAAAATGAAAAAAATATCATCATCATTATGGTATTACATGGAAATACGTGTTAAAAAAGAAGTTTAAATTCGGTGCAATGCATTACACTGGCCAATGGCCATGTCGTGTGATGCGCAAAGAAGTAGAATTTTAAATTTGGAACACTTATATGACACAGAGCGTCGGTGGCTCAACCGGTAACGACTCGGTCCATCTAACCAGAGGTACCGGGTTCAAATCTGGACGGCCAATGTACCAATGAATTTTTTTAAAAAAACTTACGTACATTTACTTACCGATTGCTTTAACGGTGAAGGAAAACATCGTGAGGAAACCTGCACACGCCTGCGAAGAAACTCGAAGGTTGTGTGTGAAGTCGACCAACCCGCACTGGGCCCGCGTGGTCGACTAAGGCCTAATCGCCCTGATTCAGGGTAAGCTCGAGCCCCTCGGTGGGGACGTATATGAGCTGATATAATAATATATGACAAATCGGCAAAGTATATATATTAGTACTAACATAACATCGGAGTGGGCAGTCGTATAAGCAACCACCAGCAGCGAATGGATGTATCACCTGTCCAGACTCACTGACAGTTTAAATCTAATATGTGCTTAAAATGTTTTTTTAATGTCTGGCAATGAATAAAGCCTTAAAATGTTTTGTTGAAAATATCTCGTGTTTGTAATGTATGTAATTTATTTAATCAACCTAATGAGGTCCACGACCTCTGGAATCGCCCTACAATACGTAGCTAAATTGGGGGCAAGCCATTTTTTTAAAATTGATTTTATAATTGTGATAAAAGAGCTCTAAACTCATTTCTCAAAATGTACGACTTGCGCCCTTCCCCGTACAACGGCCGCGATGGGTGGCTGTTGTCAATTACGGACAGCAAGGACAGATCGTGAGGTAAGGCCGTGTCGTCCGCGGAATGTATGTAAGGTGACTCCGACGTATCGAGCAGCTCCAGGAGAAACCTGCTCTGCTTCGGGTCGGGACTCGGGAGGGTTATTCAGGGACTTTATAAATGAACAAGTTCGGACGTTTAGAGAGTTTGACGCTCCAAGTGGTTCTAGAATAAACTAGGTTCGATTCGGGCAAAATTTCTGTAAGACCGTTATCTAGCTGGTGCCGCCTTCAGTTAAAAAATAATTACCCCGTGAGTACATAATTTTCCGAAAATTTTTGACTATAAATTTCAGGTTACTTATTTACATAAATTTAAAAGAGTTTTCGTATGTTACTTGTTTTTATAAGCCACTAGCTGTTTCCCGCGGTTTCCCCCGCGTGGACCACGTTTCTATGACTTTTCGAGGGTGCGCAGTGCGCGAGCCGCAAGCGGCTCGCGAGCGTGGTAAAAAGTAGCCTATGTCTTAAGCCAGGTCCTAATCTGTCTACCTACCAAATTTCAGCCAAATCCGTTCAGTAGTTTTTGCGGGAAAGCGTACAGATAGACAGAGTTACTTTCGCATTTATAATATTAGTAGGGATAGTAGGGATAAATAACTGTTAATCCGAAGCCGATGTATTTGCTGAGGGCTGGTCATTATTATTAGATAAAATTATATATTTTTTAATTTATTTTAAATAATTATAAGTATAGACTATTGACATTTTATTTTATATTATTAGAACTTAACATTTTGCATGAAATCCTACTCTATTTATATAATGTAATTTCACTAACTTGGTTAGCGCTTTCGTGTATACTGTAAGCTGGCCACGTATTTTTGATAAATAAATAAAATAAAAAAGATTAGAAGATAAAGAAGCCAAAAAAATTATGATCACAGATAGTGTAAAATATGTAAACCCATACCCACTTACTTGCACAGTGTAAGGCTAAGGATCCATGGATTCATAGACTGCGCCACTAGTATGAAACCTCGAACCACAGATAAGATAAATTCGCTACCTGGAACGATATTTTTTTTGTTTATTTCATGTATTAATAAAGTAGCTAAGAGCGTGTCGGACTACGCGCAAAGCAGGTTACCGTAGTCTTTAAAAAAAGTCTATTTTAATTACAAGGTTATTTTCGCAGTTGTTTGTTTAGTTAGAACATTTTGTATAGAAAATTTTTGAAATTTTTACAAATCTCTTACGTTGGTCGACTATTATTCCTAAATTAAGAAAACCTACTTGATCGTAATAATTTTCCTTTTATATTTTTTTAAAATCCACAGCTAAGCTCTTGGTATCATCTCATCTGATGACACCGAAGATGAAAGCGGCTTCTGGCTATCTTATCTTTATGCCGGAACACATCAATGCTGTTAACATTGATGTTTGGTGGTAAGACTTAAATATAGCACGCTTAGAAAATGCCCTACAGCCTACCAAATCGAGTCTTATAGAAACTTTGACCCCGCCGAACCCGCGAGCTTCAAGTGTGAAGCGAATGAGACTGACCATTACGCCACGGAGGAAGTTAAAAACTAATAATTACAATACTTTCAGATTTCCTGAAATATCGGTTTAACTGGTAGGGATAGATGACAATACCTAATTGTAACAAAAATCACCAATTTAATATAAATTTTAAACGAATCATTCACGAATCATTTATATAAAAATAAACTGTTAGCAAATCCTCAATAGTTTCGAAAGACCTATTCAACAATATCCCACACGATGGGGTACGTGAATAAAAAAATAATCCCACTTTATAACCTGCTAAGGTAGATATTAGGTATCCTAATTTATTTTCAGAAGTAATCCCATATTTTTATAGCCATCGCAGATTTGTGTAACCATATCAAACTTCAGTGTTGTAACTGTAAAAATAGTCTTATTAAAATGGCTGTGGCATACCGACAGACAGATAAACGGACGTACTATTATGAGGGTTCATAGTTTGATTACGAATCCTAAAAAGAGCGATAAAGAAATAATGAGACAGCTATATAGTCTTTATTGTTATTCTAGCGCAGGTAGAGTAATTGTTCCCAGGTTAGATAATTCAACACGCATGTCAAAGGTCGCCGTCATCAAGCCACGCCCACAATGCGCACGCGCCTAATGGACGACTAAGTGACGCCCCTCTGAGCCTATGGGTGTACAAAACAGTTACATTTACATAGAAAACTCGTGCTAGGCTAAACCCGGGGAGAATGTGTTGATCAAAATGTGACGTACCCCAAATGTTAAATACATTCGTAGTATATTGTTATTGAGCGTCGGTGGCGTAACGGCTAGGCCCGCCGCCTCCTGTCCAGGAGGTCGTGGTTCGATTCCTGCCACGTAACAATGTGATTTAGAAATTAGATTTCATATGTTACTTTTATCCGGTACGTTCTTACGGTGAAGGAAAACATCTTGAGGAAACCTGCACAAGCCTGCGGAGAAACCCGCAGGTTGTGTGTGAAGTCGATTAACCCGCACTGGGCCCGCGTGGTCGACTAAGGCCCGATCGCCCTTATTCAGGGTAGGCTCGAGCCCCTCGGTGGGGACGTATATGAGCTGATATGATGGTGATATTGTTATTATTATGTGAAATGTAATCGAATATAAATGGGGGATTTACTTATCATACTGTAAATATTTTCCCACGGAAACCAGTCAACTCTCAAAAAAAAAATTGAATAAATAAAATAAACACTCTAAATATTCTGGGACAAATCACACATGTCATCTGCCCCCAAAGTAGGATTCCCTGTGTTATGGGAACCAGAGACAGATAACATACTTATATACGTATAAATACATACATATAAATAAAAACCAGACACAGAGCAAACAAATATGCATCACACAAATGTTTGCCCTGGGTGGGGATCGAACCCATAACCCTCGGATCAGTAGTCAAGAGCACTAATCACTGAGAAACCGAGTCAGTCAATAATGCACAAAATAGGTCGATCAGCTGATGGATTTGCATTAAGAGTTTTTTTTTGCGATTTTAGCAAATTATTACAATTCTACAGTTTTATGAGTAGAAGCCCCATTTAACGGGACTTACACCAATTTTGTTACATCGTGTACGTAGTTGATATTTCTTTCCATAAAAAAAAATTGCGTTTGACTGTAACTCACCTGATGGCAAGGGGCAATGCAGTCGAGTATGTTACACGCTCAGAATACAGAGCAAACCAGAGTAAGCGTACAGTGAGAATAGTATGACGCGCGCTAGAGCCCAATTCCACTCCATCGTTCTCTGCATAGTTAAGGCCTTAAGATGGGTCAAATGACGATATTCAATCAAATTATTGAAAGACAGTGTAAAGCTATCATTATGGAAAAAATATATATAATATAGTACTTAAAGTAATAAAAAATCGATATAATTAAACACAATTTTAAAAATATTACCACTTTTAATGTAAAAAATATACTGCAGGCCCTGTTTTTGACATTAATTGTAAAATTTCTCGAAAACATATAGTTAATGTTGAATGAAACAAACACACAAAAATCGGTAATTGAACACATTTTTTAAAACTTATTTGAAATTGATGAAAAGTAATAAAAACATGTAAAAATCAATAATTGGGCGTTCGGTTTCAACGTAATAGCCGCGTTAAAGCCCGCATTGTTTTGAACTTAAAATAAATTGACTTAAGTTCGATTTTATTTAAATATGTATCAATCAACATGATCGGATTCAGTGATCTTAAAGCCTTAATGAAATAAGAGAAGAAAAGTTAGGTTTTAGTGTCAATTTTAAATATTTACTTTATCTATTCTATGCAAAACAATGTACTATTATGAAACAAAAGTCTGTTTGAAAATCAACAAAAAAAATAGCTATTTATGCAACTGTTGCATAATGAGGGGTATTTAACACGAGTGTGGTTTATGAAACGAGCGCAGCGAGTTTCATAAAAGTATACACGAGTGTTAAATACTAATTATGTACAGTTGCATACAATAGTTTATCTACACTCATACAACAAATTTAAATTAAAGACAAAATAAAGTAATCATTGTTTATATACAAACTGCATAAGGAAAAATACAAACGTTAATGGCGCGAAAATAAATTTGCAGTAATATCGCACCGCGCATGCGCGCCGCCAAGGTTGCGTTCCGAAACACGCTAGTGTGCTCAAATAGCAAGCATCTGCGTAAAAATTAAAAAAAAAAACTTCATTTTGTTACAACTTTGCGATAACGAAATGAAATTTGTATGGATCCTTAGTCACGGCTCCATCGAAAGGTATATCATTTGCTTAGCGTTTCTGATAAGTAAATGAAGGATTTACGACATGAGTGTAGATAAACAAAATTTTTATTATAATGCAGAGATATGATATATATAAGGGGAGGTAGATAGGTTACGTGCATCCAAAAAGTGAAGCAAAAGAAAGATGCCACTTGGCATCTCTTTCTTAGTAACATTCAGTGCAATAGAAGGGAGCTACCTATAACATTGTGTGTGTAAATGGCTTCGATTTTCAAATGTTGTTTGTTAGTGCATAACCCATCTATGGTAACAAATCTCTGTTATAATGTATAAAAATCAACTTTGAACTTAAAGTCAATAAGACGTTCTAATCAAAAAATCTTAAAAATAAACTACTAACCGCACAGCCTTTACTCCAGCTACTCATGAGGCCAGTTTCGCCAAAATGTTTAAAAACTATTTTCTAAAAACCTAAAAGCTTTTTGGTACAAGCTTTTATTTGAAAAGAGTTTTATGCATCAAGGTACTCGTTAATACGAACCAAACGAGTAATAATTATTGCAAAACCGTGGTAACTTTGACCTGATGCTGCAGCATCTTCTGGAATATGCAGGATACCTAACTTATCACCAACTTAAAGCAGATGAATCGCGTTTTGACTAATTGGAATAGTCTAAATGAATAGGTTTTAGATAGAACATGGTAACCATGACCTGATGCTGCTGCAGCTCCTGGTATCTGCATGATACCTAAGTCCTAACCAACTTACAGCAAAGGTATCCTATTTGGGATACATAAAGTTTTTATTATTTATTATATCAGCTCATATACGTCCCCACCGAGGGGCTCGAGCCTACCCTGAATCAGGGCGATCGGGCCTTAGTCGACCATGGGGGCCCAGTGCGGGTTGGCCGACTTCACACACAACCTTCGAGTTTCTTCGCAGACGTGTGCAGGTTTCCTCACGATGTTTTCCTTCACCGTTAAAGCAATCGGTAAGTATATGTACGTAAGTTTTGTAAAACTTATTGGTACATTGGCCGTCCAGATTTGAACCCGGTACCTCTGGTTAGAAGGACCGAGTCGTTACCGGTTGAGCCACCGACGCTTTTACATAAAGTTTTAAAAACATGAAATAAAACTTAAATAAAAAATTTAAAACACCCTCGACAAAAAAAAACTGCTAAAGAGTAGAAAATAATATGTATTGGCCCTTTAAGTTTAATATAAGTAGTTATACTCGTATTTTGATCTAAGAGTCGTCGCGTAGGGGGACCGCTAAGTAAATAAAATAAAAACAGAATACAACTGTTTTACTTTACAACATTAAAATAATTTTAACCTTAGCGGTCCTCTTACGCGAAGACTCTTAGATCAAAATGTAATTAATTATATTAAACTTAAAGGGCCAAAAAATATTATTTTCTACTTTTTAGCGGTTTTTTGTCGAGAGTTTTTCTTGAATTTTTGATTTAAGTTTTTTATTATTTGTTGTATTACTTTGTAGGAAAGCAACTAATTACAATCCCGTCAAGTTTCACGCTTGTATGTATTACCGTTTTTATGATAACAAAAAAACAAAAAAAATCGGGATGAAACTTGGCATACATATATGTTAGGTCCTGGAATAGGCTAAATTTACCGAAGAAAAATGTCTTATTCCCTCAGGAAATTCGAAAACAACGCGGACGTAGCCGCGGGCGGACGGCTAGTCCTCTATATAATAAATAAATAAAATAAAAAAGCCTTTTATTTCTTGCTCTTTACAAAATGTATGTCAGTACTTATACCATAAGAAAAACAAAATTAAGATATTAGTATATTTATGTAATGTATGTTTAGTTACTTTTTTAATTTAGTTTATTTAGTTCTGTTAGTATTTCTCTCTATTTGTTACTCTATTCATGTTTATTAATCTGCAAGAACCCCGGTTCTCTTTATAATAACAGTCCTCTATATAATAACACATATTCTGTAAATATTTCAGCTGCCTATCTATCACACGTCTTAAATTAAAGTGTCTGAGCCTAGTCTGAGCCTAATAATTTGGGCGAAACAAAGTCAGCTCGCCTTCGTGGCTGAAATAATGAGGATGAAAAATGAACGTACAAGAGCTCTCTCGTCTTCGATCGGTTCTTTGGAGGGCTTTCAGGCCCTTTGCTCTTCGTTATTCCAGCAGTACCTGGGGAATGGGCGTTACCTGGTTAGTTGTCCCTTGTACGATTGAAAAAGGCACGAAGTGCTGCAGGACAAAAGGGAGTGGCGTGAGTATCTATCACAGTTCAAACGATACAACCTTTAAAGGTCGAACAGAGAGACGGATAGACAGACAGAGAGACAGACGGGGTAGGCTTCTTAGTCTCTCTTTCTCTTATCGTGTGGCACAATTAACCGTCCTATCCAATGGATATCTAGTACTACATATTTGTACTTCGCATTTCCTAAATGAACTAAAGCAAAGGGAACTTACTTAATTAACAATTGAAGCGCGAGCAAGCGTGTCAAGCGCGAAATTTTTAATTTTGTATTTAAACGACCCCATTTTTAGGAGCAACTTTTAATAAAAATTTCTGGTTAGGTAATTTTGGGTTTACTACCTGATGTCATTTTGAATAAGCAATAAAAAGAAACGAATCTGAAATTTAATAATTGTGAATAATAAAAAAAAACTGCCGTATCTCCATAGAGTTAACAAAAGTTTTTGACATTGCTGCTGTCAATTATTTTTTTTTGGTTCATAATTAATTTTCTGCTTGTGTTATATAAGGGTGAGTTGCACCATGTAACTATAACGATAACCAAACCGTAACCAGCCGTCAAATCACTGTTAATTGACCATAACAATAACAATAACCGGTCAAAATTGAGCGGTCAACGTTAGCGTTAAGTTATAATGTCATTTTAACCGTTGTTACTGGTTACGGTTTAGTTATCGTTATAGTTACATGGTGCAACTCACCCTTAGAATAAAAAAAATAAAAATAAATGCCGCATGTATGAAAGACCATCACTTGAGAACAGATCGACCGATTTGGCTGATTGTATTTTGCAGTGTTCGTAATTGTCAGGGCAAGGTTTTTATCGCTCCACGCACCCTCGAAGGGGGCGAAGCCGCGGGCAACAGCTGGTTTCAAAGTTACGAAAGATAAGTATGTACATAAGGGTCCCCAGGAGGCTCGAGTTTCCATACAAACGTAGTTCCCCTTTAGTATAAAAACTACATGCCGGATTGAATTCAAACTTTGCGAATATATTAAGTGAACGCATGTCGATGTTTGTAATTAGTTTTCATCATAGTAAATTTAAACATAACTAAACAAAGGCTTAAATTACTTTTGTACTGAAAGTTTGAAACTGTTCTTATTTTTTCCGTTTTATATCGGTACGTCGAAAACTAATTACATATCCAAACTTTGCGAATATATTAAGTGAACGCATGTCGATGTTTGTAATTATTACTTTTCATCATAGTAAATTTAAACATAACTAAACAAAGGCTTAAATTAGTTTTGTACTGAAAGTTTGAAACTATTCTTATTTTTTACCGTTTTATATCGGTCCGTCGAAAACTAATTACATATATTGTATTATACATATATATATGTGTCTGCTCAATATATTTGCAATGTTTGGATTCAATCTGGCATGTAGTTTTTGTATTAAAGCGGAACTACGTTTGTATGGAAACTTGAGCCTCCTGGCGAACCATAATAAGCTCGTGCTTAATAAGCCAATATTTTTGTTTTGTATGGGGTACTCCAAGTCCAAAATGCTTCTTTCGAAATTTGGAGCTTCTTCCTTTAACAGGTCAGTATCCTAATTCTTGAGTCCTCTAACTCCTCGAAGAACGAAGAGTTTTAACTTTATTAATATTGATAAATAACTCGGAGTACCTACATTAAAATTTTTACCCCACTTACACTCTAGGGGGCAGCAGTTTCCCCCCCTTGGTCATACCTATGACGATGCCACAAACAGATACACACATGCACACGTTAAATATACAAGACCCCTGTGTTTACGTCGGATTACAATTTTGGTCTCCGTGAAGTTGGTAGGTACGTAAAGTGTTAGCAAAGTACAGTAAAAGAAAAAAAACTATTTTTTTTATATCAAGCTGTACAAGTGAAGCAACAAGGGCTGGTTGTGCCTTGAATTGATCACATTTTATGTTATAAATGGGTGGATCCATTTTTTGCTGACCATAAATTATATCCTACTGAATTGATCTTTATTTTCGAAAAGTTGAAAATTTATTACAAATTGACTTGTAAATTAAGCAGTAAAAGTTGACAGTTAAATGCTTGATCAGTCCTTTTAATATTTACACATTACAAAACAGCTATGTGCTATCATTTAGATCGTCAGATAGTTACTCGTACATTCCATTTATAACAAGGACTATAATAACACCTTAAAACTTGTTTGCAACTGACCTATAAATGTTGATAAAACAGCGGCAAAAATTGTAAAGAAAATCCGTAAAATTCTTATAAATAAATTAGTTTATGTCAAATCAGCTCATATACGTCCCCACCGAGGGGCTCGAGCCTACCCTGAATTAGGGCGATCAGGCCATAGTCGACCACGCGGGCCCAGTGTGGGTTGGTCGACTTCACACACAACCTTCGAGTTTCTTCCCCGGGGGGTTGGTCAAGGTTTCCCTAACGATGTTTTTCCTTCACCGTTAAAGCAATCGGTAAGTATGTGTACGTAAGTTTTTGAAAAACTCATTGGTACATTGGCCGTCCAGATTTGAACCCGGTACCTCTGGTTAGAAGGACCGAGTCGTTACCGGTTGAGCCACCGATGCTTTTTAAATTAGTTTACGATATATTCTAATTACAATTCCAAAATATTTATACACATCTCTAAATAGTCATTAAAACAACTTAATGACTTTTACAAATAATTATATTCGTTCTTTATAATTTTCAGGCTTTATTCTTACTAAACAGTCCTTATCTTTTGAACCAAAATAGGTGGAATATGTGTGTTATTATAGCGAATTTCCTAACAAATGATAAAAATAACAAATGAAATAAAATTAAGAGGGTTCTAATCTAAAAAACTAGTTTTTTAAGGGTATTAATATGCCCAAACTCGATTCTTAGCGAGCCCATACACGGTGTCATTGCATTGTTTTAGTACTGAGTTCCTGTGGCCACCATCTAGCTCCGTCATCAGATCAGTCCGATGGTACTCACTGACTTTAAATACATGACGTGCCAAATTTCAGCTCAATCAAACACCGAGAAATGGTACAAATTTAACTTGGAAAACGGTCAATTTATATAAACTACATAGCTCCATTATCAGGTCGGTTCGATGGTACCAAAGTATTGCATTGTCACCGACTTTAAATAAGTGTGCCAAATTTTAGCTCAATTAAACACTGAGAAGTGATTCGAATTTAACTTTTAAATTTTGAAGCGATAAATGTACATACATATTATGAACATTGCAAGTCGAATAAAAGCTTCTTCAATACAGTTGCTCTAAAAATTGGTACTTTATATGCCAGTTTACCGTGTGCAAAATTGACTTTACCACACACGTGCTTTTAATTTTGCCACTTTATTATTTCTAGCTCAGAGAAACTACTTTCTAGCAAATCAAATAAAAAAATGTAATAACATTATTATGATTCATAATCTTTTAGACTTTGGGTTATATCTTATTGAAGCAAGGAGAATAAATACCAGGGTGGCCTGTGTCAGTTTCCGTTTGTATGTTACAGTGCTTTTTTATTTTACCTGTTTTCTCACAACTGTATTGAAAAACGTCGTATGATACATAGGTGTAAAAGGTAAATGGCAAACTCGTGACGATGGTGAACCCTCGCCGGCGACTCGGCTTTTTAACACCCTTGTATCATAAATAACTAATATAGCGTTTGCGCTACACATGTAGCGCCCGTTGATATATTTGGTATGAACCTATGATAAACGAAATTAAAAGCTTATTTAATTTGAGGCTTCTTTATCCAAAGGTGTGGTGGTACCCAACACTTATTACAAAAAAACTTTCAAGAGGATTGTGGAGCTGCGAATTTTCATACAAACGGCGTTACCGATTTTCTCCTCTTAAGTTAACCGATTCGAACCAATTTTTGATAAGTTTTCAGTCAGAACAAAAGCTAGGCTTATACGTTTTTGTTTTTTCGATAATGTTAATAAGTTTAATATGATTGTCGTTCACGCGTTTTCATACAAAACTAATTTTGGCCATTTTTTGTTTATTTATAATCAGTAATTTAATAAACGGAACGTATTAGCCTAGGTTTTGTTCTAACTGTCCACCTATCCAAAAATTGGTCCAAATCGGTTAACATTTAAAAGGTGAAAATAGTTACCGCCGCGCCGTTTGTATGAAAAGTCGCAGCTTCACAATCCTCTTAAAAGCTTTTGGAAACGAAACAACCCTAAAATTAATTTAATAGTACTGCGAGCACCAGGTACTATTATCAGTGACTTAATCTACAAAATTAATTTTGCATTAGTACGAGTACTTTGTTATACAATAATGACCTTCTTTGGTTCTCAATCTCAAACAGCGTATTTATAATCTAGTAATATTACTTTAATTTAATTTAATTACTCTAAACTGTTTTTTTTATTAAAAATCACTAATTTAGCTCTTTTTTTTATTTAGAAGTTTTTATTTTATTTAGTTCCCCTTTTTTTCTCTATTTTTTATTTCTGTGTTACTTTTGACATTACTGTACTGTTACTTTATTATTATTATTTTTTAGCCCTTGGCATCATCACAGCTAATGGTAAGTTACTATTCGAAACTGTTGTATCTTACATAGCTTATTCGTAAACTAAAGGCGAAAAATCCATATATCTCATGCTTATTTGCTATTTACTATATTATTATTGCCCAGTTTTCCTTAAAAAATAAAATAAATAAAATAAAAAGTCTTACTGTACCTACTTAATTTCTGCTACGTTTACATGAAAGACTCGAGTTCCATATAAACGCAGTTCCGCTTGAATACAAAAAATGCATGGCGGATTAAATCCAAACTTTGCGAATATATTGAGTAGACACATATGTTTTTAACTAGATTTCGATGTAATACTATAAAACGAAAATAATAAGAGCACTTTCAAAACTTCAGTACAAAACTAATTTAGGCCTTTGTTTAGTTATGTTTTAATTTACTACGATGAAAACTAATTACAAACATCGAATATGTGTCTACTCAATATATTTGCATGTAGTTTTTATATTAAAGCGGAACTACATTTGTATGGAAACTCGAGCGTCCTGGCACACCCTGGACACTTCATACAACGGGCCAAAAAAGGCATTTCAAAAAAGGAATGACGCAACAAACAAAATGGCGGCGAAATCCTATACGTTCGACCACCAAACTTTAACCAATCTGTATCAATCTGGGTGACGAGGGGTCGAGGTCGCAATCTAGAGAGCGGCAGGGAGTGCCCACACTGTATGTTAGTACTAATATATGTCGAAGGTGTTGGTTAGGTTATGGATGGCCTTGTGGTTCACGTCCTTAACTATTTCGGTATTGGGCGTCGAAATAACAATGCAGCTATATCACAGAGGTCCTTCTTCAATAGTCTTGATCATTTGGTAATCGAAATTGTACAGGATGCCTTGGATAACAATGGATGCAAACGCGGTGATCCCAGCGATAGCGTGATACGTCCGTTTTCCTCACAGATCACCACTGCATGTGTTCTGCTCGACGCTCCGTCAAAAAGTGTCTGCTCCGAGACTGACGTCCAGCTAATATGGCTTCTCCACAGATCTAATAAATTCTCAACTCAGTGTGGCAGCACAAACAGCCTTCCGTTAATACATCATCTTTGCTACCACAAACGATCGTCTCACGAGTACAAGCGATCGTCACGCCACCACCGGTTTCACCCAGGTACTAATACCTGACGTTTGATCCAAACAAAGTGTAACTATGTAAACTTATCTCGAGCTGGTATTGGTCGCGTTTTCAATGACCCTCCGACACGGCCATCCTGCGAGTCACACGTCCTCGGGTGACTAACCTGCGGAAGAAAAGCGTGCCAGTAGATTCCATTTCGTTTGGCCAATCCTGACCTTCATAAAGAAGGTCCACAGCTCAAGGAATAAAAGCAACACTAATAATGTGAAGCTCTAATTCAAGACTACAATCATGGTAACAACACATTTTAACAGCCTCAAAAAACCAAAATAATTTCACTCTCGTAAACTAAATTAACCTCGGCATTAGCATCGTAACTCAAACAATCTCAAATCAGTTTAGGTCTCCAAGGTAAATCACAGCTGCAAGGCTTGAAACCTTACAACCATTTACAACTTTTAGGGGCACATAGAACGGAACATAATCATCATCGCAAATCACAAGCGACGGAACACCAGAACTGAACATCACCACATCCAGGTGGCGGGACACCACAAAGAATCATCATCACTAACGCCAAGCGACGGAATACCAATCAGTCATCATCACCAGTCCAGGTGACGGAACACCATCACCACCAATCTAGGCAGTGGAACACCATCATCACCAATCTAGGCAATGGAACACCATCATCACCAATCTAGGCAATGGAACACCATCATCACCAATCTAGGTAATGGAACACCATCATCACCAATACAGGCAATGGAACACCATCATCACCAATACAGGCGACGGAATACCATCATCACCAATCTAGGCAATGCAACACCATCATCACCAATACAGGCAATGGAACACCATCATCACCAATACAGGCGACGGAATACCATCAACAGTTTTAGCCGGTAAACGGGACACTTTTTTTACAAAAACACGAATGTACCTGCTACACATCATGACAGAACGAGTCTGACAAAACAAGCAGCAGCCAATTCATGCAAACATATAGCGCCATTCAGCACTCTTCATTTACCGCTGAAACATGTTGGAATACTTCAGTACTACACACAAAAATAAGCGATAAAGAAAAAAATTACAACTGTACACAATTGATTGAGTTACGATCTGTCAATACAATTAACATTGAGAGGTAGACGCCTCTGCACCAGATTCATCGTCAACATCCGGAGGCAAATAACCTTCGGACATACTACGTAAACGGTCATGGGCATACTTGTAACTTCGTCTCAAATTCAAAGCTTGTAATTTGTATCTGTCACCTTCTAAGACCTCTACGACCCTGAACGGCCCTCGGTATTTGGGATCTAACTTGGTTTGGTTACGCTCCTTATTTTGTATCACCACAACAGTCACCCATCTTGGCAACTCTGGGCCACCTCCATCCGGTGCCCAAACAAACAACAGTCATCCTACCTGGCGACTCTTGGACCACCTCCCTCCGGCGGTGTCCAACCACATTATCGCATTTATCCAGCGATCTCGAACTTCACCTAATTTTGGTAATTGCCAACATCACCTCCCCGGTGATACGCATGCAAGCCAAACGCACGCCACACACAATTGTGGCCGCACAGCAACGAAGAAAATGAGCTCGGTGTTTTACGCCTACGTCTACGAATGGCTGAGACTATTGGCGTTCTGTTGCGAAACATTGTTTACGTCTAAGGTTCAAAATACAAACTAGTGAACGTTAAAATCACGGTCAAGTACAAAAGTCCTTACTCTGCACTAGTAGATGGTCGAGGTTCAGTCTCTCCATCATCAATCTGTCCAAGTCAAATATACTGTCACTATCGGGCATTTAACGTAGTCTGTCCTCAATAACTGACGGTATTTGATATCTAAAGTGGTAGGTAACGCTTCTCCATTTGTAACAACACAAAGTTAGGTAACTTGTGAAACTAAGCTTTTGTCTAGAAATCAGCCAGTGGCGCTGCCTCAGAGCAATACACCACCCCATCTCTTCCCAAGGGTTTCACAAGAAGTGACTAAGGGACTAAAAATTTGAGGACAAGCAACATCGTCCTTCACGCTCATACTGTACCGCCAAACAGCCCGCCAAGCGTAGCGTTTTTTTTTTTACAATTGGTAAAACCGCTCCAACATGGGGGAGGCCCATGTCTATTATCACATCAGCAGCAAGCTGATTAACAACTCCTGTAATAGGATGCGTTACTCTCCGTATTATCACTAGTATGTTGTCGTGCTTCACTTAGATAAAATTACAGCCTGTGTGTGTAATCGACAAACATGACATTTAGAGGTTAGGCTACTTTACTCGTACCTAGAAGCAACTCCAGGAGGCTGTACCTCGTAACTCGGTTAACCCAACAGTTCGGTTCTTACCAAATGATCACCATGTAGGGACTTGTAACGTGAAATCTCATTACTATACTCTAAGGAAGTGAGCATATTTTAAAGGACACCTAACTATGAACCCCAACGTTTGAACGTACTAAGATTCACCTGACCGTTGCCACGCAAGTGCTTAAAGCGTTTATGAACGTGAGTTGAAACACAAGGGGGCATTACGTAGATCGAATGGCACAAGGATGTATTCGAACAGAACCTCCGGAATTACAAAATCAGTCATTTCGATTTATTAGGGATAGAATGCACCTGATGTAACCACTAGCTATGCCTGACGTGGTGAAATAGTGACCACCTATGAAGTCAATCGATGTTCCAAGCTATCAGAGGAAGCAATTTCCGTTCAGGCATGTTATCATTTTTTTTTTTTTTTTTCACGGTTATCAACACTTGCGTTCTATGCTATCCTTTTTCTTTACCAGCATGATAAGGCCGTCAAAAAGGGAAAGCTTCGGGGCTAAGACATTCGCAGCCTCCAGCCCATGAATCCTGTATCATCATCACATCAGCCGTAAGACGTCCACCACTGCACTCCGCATACTACCCTGTTATAATTTTTATTTTTTTTACAATTGGTAAACAAAATATTTTATTGGGGTCACCGAAATTAATCTACCTTCATAGGGTCTACATGATAGCGGGGCATTAAGGATGCCCTCGACAAATTTATCACGAAAGCTACTAAAAATAGGCAACAACTTTGGCCTATGCTCAATGACAATATCAGTCCCAATACTACGAAATCTAATAAGGCTTTTTCACTCCATGTAAAGATGTCAGTCTCAATATTATGAAAGCTTAAAGGGGTTTCAATACTTTCAATTCTGGTTTAAGTTTGTTTAACCGAAACTAGTTAGCTAAATGAATCGTCATATTTACAATGAGTCCTCGTTCAAAATCTTCCGTTCAATCACGACGTTGTGTCACAAGTAAAAATCCGAAAGCATGTGAAAGAGTACTTTCCACTAGGCATCATTTTAGCTGCTAATGCAATCACTACTAAAAGGGTAAGGGACTAACTACTCTATTCGCATCCTTACCGACAGTCAAGCTGTTTTGTTATTGACAGACTCGTTTAAGAATACCGTCAATCCTAGATTTAAAATATCTGAATCGATCATAATATCGTTCGTACTCGTCTGGCATAACAAGATATGACCATTCTGAACAATGCCCGTCGATATTACCCTCACTCGATATTTGTTCTGTACAGTAAACTTAAGAGTTGCCTACAAAAGTCAATAGTGCGTTAGTATTGAACACATTCCCGAAAGTCTATACACGAAACAGTAGGCACCACTACAGATTAGGTAATAGTACTACGCACGTACTACTACCACCATCAAAACAAAAGGGGTACGACTCACCGGATTTTCGTAACACCGCGTACATCACGCACTTCGCAGAAGCCGCACGCGCCGCTCGCGTGCATCTCCGCTGCTGCCAGCACAGCCCACGCTGTCACCTCATTCCAATGGTCGTTCCGTAAGGGAGATATCGACAGTTGAGCGCCGTGCACGTGGCTTAGCTTCCGGTATATTCCGGTTGAATGCTGGCAATATGATTGCAGCAGATGTAGTCGATGGTGCTTGCATAACCTCAATCAATCGCAGCATGTTCTGGTTCTGTAGCACGAAGAATTGTTGCCAGTGGTTTTTATTTCGCTGCTCCATCATCAATTTTCACATTTTCCCGTCGTTGTCCACTTGTTGCGAGCGCAGGGAACTATCCAACTTCTGATGTCGAAGGTGTTGGTTAGGTTATGGATGGCCTTGTGGTTCACGTCCTTAACTATTTCGGTATTGGGCGTCGAAATAACAATGCAGCTATATCACAGAGGTCCTTCTTCAATAGTCTTGATCATTTGGTAATCGAAATTGTACAGGATGCCTTGGATAACAATGGATGCAAACGCGGTGATCCCAGCGATAGCGTGACACGTCCGTTTTCCTCACAGATCACCACTGCATGTGTTCTGCTCGACGCTCCGTCAAAAAGTGTCTGCTCCGAGACTGACGTCCAGCTAATATGGCTTCTCCACAGATCTAATAAATTCTCAACTCAGTGTGGCAGCACAAACAGCCTTCCGTTAATACATCATCTTTGCTACCACAAACGATCGTCTCACGAGTACAAGCGATCGTCACGCCACCACCGGTTTCACCCAGGTACTAATACCTGACGTTTGATCCAAACAAAGTGTAACTATGTAAACTTATCTCGAGCTGGTATTGGTCGCGTTTTCAATGACCCTCCGACATATATATACTTTGACTCGAGCCTCCTGGGGACCCTTAACATTCTTACTTTAATATTATACATGTGAAAATGTGTTTGTTTGTTACCTTTTTACGCTTCAACGCCTTGACCAATCTTTATGAAATTTGGCATGCAGGTAGCCTGTGTCACGGGGAAGGACATAGGCTACTTTTTATCCCGGGAAAATAGCATAATCTGATGCAGTTCCTGAAGGAACTAAAAAAATACTCGATTGTTGTGATTTTTGCACAGAGATGGTTGAGTAGGTGGAAAACGACATAATTTACTAATCACCCTTAAAGACACTCATAAAAATGCTGTCCACGCGGGCGAAGCCGCGGGAAAAAGCTATTAATAAACGCGAAAGTTTGTAAGAATGTATGGATGTATGTTTGTTTCTCTTTCACGCAAAATCTATTGAACGGATCTGGCTGAAATTTGGTAAGTAGACAGATTAGGACCTGGATTAACACTTTTACATGCACGGCGCACCCTCGAAAAGTCATAGAAACGTTGTCCACGCGGGTGAAGCCGCGGGAAACAGCTAGTATTTCATAAACACCACAATAGCCTATCTATAATTATTTCTCACGCTTTTGGTATTATCCCGTATATCTTATTCGGGTGTTAGAGTTCCTATAAAGGTCTTTACGACGTCGTAGCTATAAACTTGGAAACATACTACCGTTCCAATGAAATAGCACCTCCGGTCTGAAACATGGAATTAAACGCGTGAATTACATCTTCATAATAAACCGGTGGTCTCTTTATGTGGTCTTGTCTATTTATAAATAGCTATTCAAATCTATTCGTGATTTGTGTATTTCTCTGTATGAAAATAAACGAATAGATAAACACAAATATGTGGCCCCTTAAGACTACGTAGATTAAGATATCTTCGCCAATATTTTTAAATTTTGCTGGCGGTGAGGACGGTATTTGCCACATCTTGTTTGAATTTTTCAAGCGACTTCCAAAACGGAGGAGGTTCTCAATTCGTCTGTATGTTTTTTTTTTCATGTGTGTTACCTCAGAACTTTTGACTGGGTGAACCGATTTTTATGATTCTTTTTTTATTCGAAAGCTAGTGCTTCACGTGTGGTCCCATATAAATTTTATCAAAACCGGTGTATTACTTTATTAGAAAATTAACAAAAACCAAAAATAATAATGCAAAAATTTACTAATATGTTGCGATGGAAGTCGGTTTTTTAACGTGTTTAGCGTTTTCAATTATTTGTTTCCTGGTCAAAATGGTGTACCCATTTTACATTAACGGTCACGAATCGATTTTGAAATGATTTCGGATCGTGCTCAATAATTGCCAAATTTCGTTTTGAAATGTCTACCCTTTGTTTTCAAGCGACTTCCAAAAAGGAGGAGGTTCTCAATTCGTCTGTTTTTTTTTATGTTTGTTACCTCATAACTTTGGGCTGGGTGAACCGATTTTTATGATTCTTTTTTTATTAGAAATCTAGTGCTTTCGGTGTGGTCCCATTTAAATTTTATCAAAATCGGTGTAGTAGTACTTTTTTAGAAAATTAACAAAAACCAAAAATAATTATGCAAAAATGTACTAAGTTGTTCCGATGGAAGTCGGTTTTTTAACGTGTTTAGCGTTTTCAATTATTATTTGTGCGTCTGTTAACATTCGGGGAGCCCACCGCGCGGCCACCTTTTTTAATGTTAGCGTATGTGTTAATAATTTTCAAAAAACCTAATAACTTTTAGGTACAAACTTTAAATAAAGAATTGTCACGCGATACACATTTACATGCAAAATTTCAGCTTAATCGGAAACCGGAAAGTGGGTTAAATTTAACTTGCAAGATTCCACCCGAACAAACATACATACATGGCAAGTTAAGTAAAAGCTTGTAAAATAGACTGAACTATCCCAAACTAAAGCTTCAAAATCTTAGATGGTTACACGTCGATCCATTTTATCGATTTCTTAAATTTTTTAAATGTTTTCTTCAGTAGCGGAGGTTGTTGGCCGCCCCGAGAGAGTCTCATTGTTACAGGCTGTTTTGCCGCATTTTGATTCCGTGCACCAGTA
This sequence comes from Coleophora flavipennella, assembly GCA_947284805.1. Lineage (NCBI taxonomy): Eukaryota > Metazoa > Arthropoda > Insecta > Lepidoptera > Coleophoridae > Coleophora > Coleophora flavipennella. Next base: position 10,919,960 of record OX369306.1, on the reverse strand, counting down.
TGCCACTGCGGTTCGCATAGGCAAGGGGGGGGGGGGGGGGGTCGCTCCGATTAGCTTTTGAGGTGGGTAAGCTGCCAAAGCTTAGGGGGAGTTTAATGGGTAGTGTGGTCTTGGGCCTGTGCATATTTATTTATATATACCTTATGTATATAATAGGTACGTATGCATATAGGCGCAGGGCTGTGAGTCCCACATAACCAGTACGGCCGGCTGTTATTGGTATGCATAAAAGCATTCTCCTCCCTCCCTCCTCCGCAGCCCGAGGGAGAAAAAAAATGCCACTGTGGAATAGACGGACTCTTATCTCCCAAAGAAGATCGCAATTCTTTAAAAACACTAAGTAGAAAAAAAATTCAAGCAGAAATATTAAATGACCGCACGAACCTAAATTTTCTCAAATTTTTTACAAATATCTAATTCCTGCTTATTAAACTTCGGAAAAAATTACAAGATGATGTTGTTTTTTGACATTGGCTCTTAAATAAATTTATTTAAAATTCTAACAAAATACAATGTATTCCTAAACACAATGATAAGTATCCGATTTTGAAAACTTATTGAATTACATAAGGTAGAGAAAAGCCTTTCAAATAATATCTTTCTATGCTATCAAATATAATCAAACGCTGCGCCGCCAATTTAATAACGCAAGCAATCTAAAATCCTTTACTTTTAAACCCTTAAAGGAATCTGTAGTTACTGTAGTTACACTTACCAAACACGGGATCTGTACACAGAGCTACAAAGAAATAGATGTCACATTGAACTTTGCTAATACGGAAGCCTCGCTATTTGGAAAGCATACATACACACACACATCTACCTATATATCTATAAATATTAAAGAAATTGATGAAAGACCGTCCGGCCGTTTGCTTAATTTTTTTAATTTTTTTTTCTTAAACAAAAGATATTCATGCACAGATTTGTCATTAAGCATTAGAAATCGCCCCCGCGTGCGGCTAGGGATTCGTGCACCGCGCTCCCATCTAAAATGTAATACGAGTCTACCTTGCTTATTTTTTTTTATGAAAGGTAATAAGGTACAGGTTTGTCATCGAGCATTGGAAATCACCTGACTTACGCCCTTCGTAACATATTAAACAAAATCATGAAATCTAAAATAAGTCCATCCGGCTGTTCTATCCAACCGAGTTACCATTTTTTTATGAAAGTTATTTATGCTTAAATTTGTCACCAAGCATTAAAAATCACCATGCTTCAACGCCTTGACCAATCTTAATGAAATTTGGCATGTAGGTAGCCTCTGTCACGAGGAAGGACATAGGCTACTTTTTATCCCGTGAAAATAGCATAGCCCGATGCAGTTCCTGAGGGAACTGAAAATATAGGTACTCTTTTTTGGTTAATTTCTTTAACATCGCAACGGAACAATGGATTGTGTGATTTTTTGCACAGAGATGGTTAAGGGGATGGGAAATGACATGATTTACTAATAAGCATATCTTGACATAGTTCCCGAGGGATCTGAAGAAAATTCATGTCCACGCTCGCGCACCGCGCACCCTCTAAGACAGTCATAAACACGATGTCCACGCGGGCGAAGCCCCGGGCAAAAGCTATTCATAAATATGTCGCTCTGTCTATAACCATTCTTTGATATAATATAATTGAAGAGTAAGTTACAGTAACAACAATGATTGGACACAAAACCAACACAACATCAATCCGAGGGACCGTTAGTTGGACATTATCTGACACTAGTCCACACAGCTGCGGCGATTTATATGGTGAGGTGTGAGCCATGAGAGCTTTCGGGAACTTACATAACTTTCCTTCGGCTGATTATTTGCTGATGATGATGATTCCTTCTATACATCATAAATATGTCGCTCTGTCTATACCATTCTTTGATATAATATAATTAAAGAGTAAGTTACAGTAACAACAATGATTTGACACAAAACCAACACAACATCAATCCAAGGGACCGCTAGTTGGACATAATCTGACACTAGTCCACACAGCTGCGGCGATTTATATGGTGAGGTGTGAGCCATGAGAGCTTTCAAGTACTTACATACCTTTCGTTCGGCTGATATGCTGATGATGATGATTCCTTCTATACATCATAAATATGCCGCTCTGTCTATACGATTCTTTGATACAATATAATAGAAGAGTAAGTTACAGTAACAACAATGATTGGACACAAAACCAACACAACATCAATCCGAGGGACCGTTAGTTGGACATTATCTGACACTAGTCCACACAGCTGCGGCGATTTATATGGTGAGGTGTGAGCCATGAGAGCTTTCGGGAACTTACATAACTTTCCTTCGGCTGATTATTTGCTGATGATGATGATTCCTTCTATACATCATAAATATGTCGCTCTGTCTATACCATTCTTTGATATAATATAATTAAAGAGTAAGTTACAGTAACAACAATGATTGGACACAAAACCAACACAACATCAATCCAAGGGACCGCTAGTTGGACATAATCTGACACTAGTCCACACAGCTGCGGCGATTTATATAGTGAGGTGTGAGCCATGAGAGCTTTCAAGTACTTACATACCTTTCGTTCGGCTGATATGCTGATGATGATGATTCCTTCTATACATCATAAATATGCCGCTCTGTCTATACGATTCTTTGATACAATATAATAGAAGAGTAAGTTACAGTAACAACAATGATTGGACACAAAACCAACACAACATCAATCCAAGGGACCGTTAGTTGGACATAATCTGACACTAGTCCACAGCTGCGGTGATTTATATGGTGAGGTGTGAGCCATGAGAGCTTTCAAGTACTTACATACATACTTGATACCTTTTCAGTGACAGGTACAAACTATTGTATTTTAAAAGCTACAAAATTATTCACTTGTGTGTACTTATCACTGAATAAACATTTATTCTATTCTATTCTATTCTACATAACTTTCGTTCGGCTGATATGCTGATGGTGATGATTCCTTCTATACATCATAAATATGCCACTCTGTCTATACGATTCTTTGATATAATATAATTGAAGAGTATGTTACAGTAACAACAATGATTGGACACAAAACCAATACAACATCAATCCGAGGGACCGCTAGTTGGACATAATCTGACACTAGTCCACACAGCTGCGGCGATTTATATGGTGAGGTGTGAGCCATGAGAGCTTTCAAGTACTTACATAACTTTCGTTCGGCTGATATGCTGATGATGATGATTCCTTCTATACATCATAAATATGCCGCTCTGTCTATACGATTCTTTGATACAATATAATAGAAGAGTAAGTTATAGTAACAACAATGATTGGACACAAAACCAACACAACATCAATCCAAGGGACCGCTAGTTTGACATAATCTGACACTAGTCCACACAGCTGCGGCGATTTATATGGTGAGGTGTGAGCCATGAGAGCTTTCAAGTACTTACATACATACTTGCTACCTTTTCAGTGATAGGTACAAACTATTGTATTTTAAAAGCTACAAAATTATTCACTTGTGTGTACTTATCACTGAATAAACATTTATTCTATTCTATTCTATTCTACATAACTTTCGTTCGGCTGATATGCTGATGATGATGATTCCTTCTATACGTCATAAATATGCCACTCTGTCTATACGATTCTTTGATATAATATAATTGAAGAGTATGTTACAGTAACAACAATGATTGGACACAAAACCAATACAACATCAATCCGAGGGCGCTAGTTGGACATAATCTAACACTAGTCCACACAGCTGCGGCGATTTATATGGTGAGGTGTGAGCCATGAGAGCTTTCGATTACTTATTCGTACATTACTTATTAATTCTTACTTTATATTCATCACATTAACTCATATATACGTCCCCACCGAGGGGCTCGTGCCTACCTTAAATTAAGGCAATCGGGCCTAAGTTGACCACGCGGGCCCAGTGTGGGTTGGTCGACTTCACACACAACCCACGAACTTTTTCGCAGGCGTGTGCAGGTTTCCTCATCGTAAGAGCGTCGGATAAACGCACATATGAAATCTAATTTCGAAAACACATTGGTACGTGGCAGGATTCGAACCACGACCTCCCGGACAGGAGGTAGCGGCCATTGCCATTACGCCACCGATTGATTCCTTCTATACATCATAAATATGTCGCTCTGTCTATACCATTCTTTGGTATAATATAATTGAAGAGTATGTTACAGTAACAACAATGATTGGACACAAAACCAATACAACATCAATCCGAGGGACCGCTAGTTGGACATAATCTGACACTAGTCCACACAGCTGCGGCGATTTATATGGTGAGGTGTGAGCCATGAGAGCTTTCAAGTACTTACATAACTTTCGTTCGGCTGATATGCTGATGATGATGATTCCTTCTATACATCATAAATATGCCGCTCTGTCTATACGATTCTTTGATACAATATAATAGAAGAGTAAGTTATAGTAACAACAATGATTGGACACGTCAAAACCAACACAACATCAATCCGAGGGACCGCTAGTTGGACATAATCTGACACTAGTCCACACAGCTGCGGCGATTTATATGGTGAGGTGTGAGCCATGAGAGCTTTCAAGTACTTACATAACTTTCGTTCGGCTGATATGCTGATGATGATGATTCCTTCTATACATCATAAATATGCCGCTCTGTCTATACGATTCTTTGATACAATATAATAGAAGAGTAAGTTATAGTAACAACAATGATTGGACACAAAACCAACACAACATCAATCCGAGGGACCGCTAGTTGGACATAATCTGACACTAGTCCACACAGCTGCGGCGATTTATATGGTGAGGTGTGAGCCATGAGAGCTTTCGGTTATTTACTCGTACATTGCATAATAATCCTTACTTTATATTCATCACATCAACTCATATATAAGGTGTAACAAAATTAGCTGAAACTGTTTTAACTGGTGCTTTTACCCATGAAACTGAACAACTTTCCCCATGAAACCAATAGTCAAATCTCAAAAAAAATTTTTAACTTCCCATACTAAGTTGGCTGATTAGCCGATCGAGTTAGTATGGGAGGGCCAATTTTTTTTTGCGATTTCACTATGGGTTTCATGGGGAAAATTGTTCAGTTTCATGGGTAGAAGCACCAGTTAAAGTAGTTTCAGCTAATTTTGTTACACCATAAATACGTCCCCACCGAGGGGCTCGAGCCTACCCTGAATTAGGGCGATCGGGCCTTAGTCGACCACGCGGGCCCAGTGCAGGTTGGTCAACTTCACACGCAACCTTCGAGTTTCTTCGCAGGCGTGTGCACTTGTGCAGGTTTCCTCACGATGTTTTCCTTCACCGTAAGAGCGTCGGATAAACGTACATATGAGATCAAAATTCGGAAACACATTAGTTCGTGGCAGGACTCGAACCACAACCTCCCGGATAGGAGGTAGCGGCCCTTGCCGTTGCGCCACCGACGCAATGGTTTATATTATTAATTTAAAAGTGTGTCTGTCTTCAGAGAATGATATTATTATATTGTAGATAGATAGATAATTCATTTATTCATTGACAGCTTACGCTTAATTTAACTACACAAAGAACAATATTAAAATAAAAGACGTAATAAAGCAAAATTAAAAACTAAGTTAAAACACAAACAGGACGAACGAAGTACTGCCAATGAAACGGCGCTGACTCGGCACGAATATAGTGGATTGTGTTCCCACAGGCCCACAACGCTGATATTCTGTCAGGACCAGTGGTTATACTATCTTTTACCATCGGCTTCGCTCGCGTGAACATAGTTCTATAAAGTTTCTATGACAGTGCCTAGTCCGTCTACCTACCAAATTTCATTTAGATCCATTCAGCTGTAATGTTGTGGCGTGATTGAATAACAAAAAATTCATCCATCCATACATCCATATATTCACATATATAATATGAGTAGGTTGATTTTTTATCCCGAAAAATGATTACTTGTTTCTTTTTCTTTGAAAAAACGCTTTTCACTGCACATCCTAAAAGACAACATTTAAAATTCCACGAGGGTGGAGTCGCAGGCAAAATATTATTATATTATTAAAAGCTTAATTTATTTAACTTCAATTGTATATATGTCCTAGAATTTCGCAATCAATATTTCACCCACTTCCACTGAAGCTTTGGGCTGAAATTTGTCACACACTTTTGTTTCTCGTGACAATGCATGCCTAATAAATGAAACCTTTTTTTTTGTCACAAAAAAAACTTTTATTATACTTCACTTGAATGTAGGAACGAGTATGTCCTGGAACTTACATACATACATACATAAGATCACGCCTCTTTCCCGGAGGGGTAGGCAGAGACCACATTTTTCCACTTGCTACGATCCAATCAACTTAGCAATCAATATTTCACCCATTTCCACTGAAGCTATCGGGCTGAAATTTTACACACACGTTAGTTTCTCGTGACAATGCACGATTATAAAATAAAAATATTTTAAAAGTTTTTAGGTTTTTAGAAATTTATTTTATTCGAAACTAGCGGCTACATATGACTTCTTTACGAATAATTTGGAATGCATCTTCTAACTTTCCTAACTTGAAAGTAGTCTGTGATTTAATCCTAACTTGAATATGACCTTTATTCAAGAATGCAAAATTTTATCGAGATTCGTTTAGCCATTTTGGCGTGACTGAACAACAGAATTAAGACTTTTGTAACGTTTGGGAGAGTTTGACTTCAGTGAATCAAAGATGAAACATAAATTTTTTAATAACGCCTATTACATCTCGCCTTGAACATCTTCAGTTTATGACTGGCAAGGACTTCACTTCACTCGGACTGCTAGTCATTTGAGTTACTTTTTAAACAAAAAACACGAAATTTTGTTCTAAAAATGTTTGAAATACCCACAAGTGACGTCACAGATTTTAAGCGCCATTGACAAACGTATTTTGTGAATTTGATCAAGAAAAAATTGAAGACGTGATGGAAAAACAAAACAAGTAAGGTTTTTGACGTGATAACGTCTTATAATTCGATGGAGCCGGCTGCACGCACGAAAAAATGCGTCGTTACCTCGCTCTGAGGCGTTCCGTCGTTACCTCGCTCTGAGGCGTTCCGTGAGGCGTTCCGTTTTCGATGGAGCCGTATTTTCTTATGACGTTGTCACGTTCAACTATCGTCAGTAAACCGACTTTACAGACAACCGTTTTTTTGAAACTACAAGAGGACAGCAATTTAGGAAATCATATTTCAGAATTCATTTTTGATGCAGTCCGATCTCCTATTTTAACTACATAGGAGTGGAACTAATATTGTTACGTGTCGTCTCCTACCAGGAATTCAAAGAATTGGCGTACGACCGTATGAAGTGGCAAAGGCTCCAAAAACAGGAGCCCCGGGCATTAGCGATCATGAGCTTGCACTTTATGAGTAAGGAATGCTAATTTAAAGGATTGTTTTTTGGACTCCAAAGTTGACTTTAAGACCAGTTGCCCCTGACCGCTTTCCGAGGTTTGTTTAGAAAAGGACCAACTACCTTTGAAGAAGGTGTGGAAGGCCGCTCTTGGAGCTACTATTTTACTCCACAATTGGTTTGCCCTTGGCTTCATCTCACCTGATGGTACGTGACGATGATAAGTCCGCTTCCCTAATTCATACAAAATAAATTCACATAAAAGCAAATTTAAATAAATCATTGTATCGTATGAATTAGGGAAGCGGGCTTATAAAGATTCTCATACTCCATGGGGAACTGGCTATCTTATGTTTATCAATGCTGTTAACTTGATATTTTGTGTCATAACTTAGTTAAGATGGTGGATGGTAACTAAGCCAGGCGGGCTTAGAAAATGTCCTCCTTATCTATCACCAACCAAACCGACTCTTGCAAAGTAAGACACCGGAAATCGAACCCGCAACCTCCTAGTGTGAGGCGAGTGTGGCGTATGGTAGGGTACCATTACGCCACGGAGGCGGTTAAAGTAGAATTTTAATAGTAGGTACGTATCCCGCCACTGCTCTTAACTTGCACCGTCAATTTAATCTAAGATAATCGCTCATGTAATCTAGCGATTGTGGCGCCGCCCACCGACTCGCCCTCCACAATTTCAGCCCATAAAACTGAAGGCCGAATCTATCGGAGTCGAAAATTGTCGGAGACAAAGGGATTCGTTCGTAGAATAAATTGAAGGTTTTACCAATTCCAACTGAATATTAAACTAAACTGGGCCTCTGGCGGTGGTCGGTGGTTGGAAAATGTAAGGTTATTATACGTATTTTGAGTTAAACTATTTCTTTCATTTGTTTATAAGAAGGCTCAATGTCACCCAAAGGGCAATGGAGCGCTAGCTGCTCGGAGTTTCTCTGCGTGATCGAATCAGAAACGAGGAGATCCGTAGGAGAACCAAAGTAACCGACATAGCTCTCAGAATTGCTAAACTTAAGTGGCAGTGGGCGGGGCACATAGCTCGTAGAACAGATAGCCGTTGGGGCAGTAAAGTTCTCGAGTGGCGACCGCGCACCGGAAAACGTGACGTATGACCTGGTGAAGGTCGCGGGAAGCCGCTAGAAGCGGGTTGCGCAGAACCGGTCGCCGTAGAAATCCTTAGGGGAGGTCTATGTCTAGCAGTGGACGTCCTTCGGCTGATATGATGATGATAATTTCTTTGGTTTACTAGCTCAACAATGCTTTATTAATACATTTTTTTTTATATAATTAATTTATCATTATAATAATTCGACCGTGTGTAATGTGTATATTACGCGATTTTTTCACCAGTTGTGAACCAATAATAATATTGTTTTTTTGATTGATTCATTATGCGTTCTGATTGGTCCAATATATATTTTTTCAAATCGTCAGTCTTTTTTTTCAGAAAATTAACGAAAACAAAAAAAAATTGCCAAATTGCACAAAGTTGTTGTGTTTGATGAAGTATTTTTTTAGGGTTCCGTACTCAAAGGGTAAAAAGGGGACCCTATTACTAAGACTCCGGTGTCCGTCCGTCTGTCTGCCACCATGCTATATTTCATGAACCGTGACAGCTACTCGTAGACAGCTGAAATTTTCACAGATGATGAATTTCTGTTGCCGCTATAACAGCAAATACTAAAAATTAGAAAAAGTGAAAAAATAGAGGGGTCTCCATATAAAAAGCGTGTTTTTTTCACACACATAAACACACACATGTTACGTCACAAAGCACTTTTGATATTTATTATTTTATTCTGTATGGGTGGTGTCTAGGAATCAATAAAATATCTTTAAGAATTCGAAAGAGAAAGCAACAACACTAGAAGAAATATAATAGAATAATACTTTTTTTTCTACTTATGTATTGCAAAATTAGTAAGTGCTGATTCCAAAACAAAACACACAACCAGTAGATATCCATGTAGGAGTAGAAGGAATCTGCCTCATTACATTGCTCCATTTAAAGTTCTTAGTTAACCATAGAATTCTCTGACTTTGAGAAACATTTCCGGCTGCGATATAAACCTCCCGTATTATTCAGATGCGTATATCTTTACAACCAGCGCATAAAATTATCGATATGCTGTTTGTTATAGTTTTGAATGAAACAAATCGGATAGGCAAAAAGGTAAGAGAGAAAAATGAATGAAAGACAGATTAAATTCCAAAAAAAATATTGTAATTTGATAACATTAATTAAATACATAATCAAATGATCGCCATAAATTGCACATTATATTATGTAGAGGTTTGTTTATTCTGTAAGGTGCAAAGTAAAATAGAACACATTCTCACGAGGGCTATTACTCATGAAACTGAACAACTCTTGATTTAGGTACAATTTTTCTGAAATCTCAAAAAAAGGTTGACTTCTCATAAAAAGTTCGCGAGTCCGCTGATCGATTTTTTTGCGATTTCAGTATAGTTGTAGAAAGTAAATAAAAGAAATAAATATAAAAATAGATCAATTTTATGAGGCCTCCTAAAAATGCGTTCTATTTTACGTAGCATCCGATATTTATCATGTAAAAAGAGCAGAATATAAATTAACAAATAAAATAACAAAATCACATGCATAGTTTGCCTAATAAAGAAGAAAAAATCTATTATTTGGTTCATTTCAATTATAAAAAGGAATTTTTAAATTCACTGAGAGGCAGAAAATGGTGTAGTTCATTTCAAATACAAAGTCCACTAGAGGTGGTCATTAGGCGATAACAAAAGACATAGGGACAATAATCGATGTTTGGAGAGATCGACGTAGAGAGAACAATCGATGTTTGGAAAGTCCTTTTATAGACTAGGTGGTCATGGTTAATCTAGTATCGATATCCGAAGTGACTTATCTGAGGTTAACAGGATAAATAGAAACTCTCTGGTGCCAAGTATACCAGAGCGTTAGGTCACAATTTTGAAAAAAAAAAATTCAAAAAATGATACTTTAGTTATAACACCATACCAGAGTAACCGATACTGGGGGCCATGTGAAGAAGAGAGCCGTTGATGGCCGTCGGAGCAATAAAATCCTTGAGTGGTGACCGCGAACCAGAAGACGTAGCGTAGGCAGGCCTCCCTCTCGGTGGACCGACGACCTAGTGAAAGCAGCGGGAAGCCGCTGGAAGCGAGCATCGCAGGACCAGTCGTTGTGGAAATCTTTGGGGGAGGCCTTTGTTCAGGGGTGGACATGCTTCGGCTAATACGATGATGATGACGATTTATAACACATAGATACAAGTGGTCCGATCCCGAACAACTTTCATTAAGAAATCTCCATACAAAGTTTGCCAACAGCAGACCTATTTCCAGGCCTTTAAATCGTTTACAAAAACTATATTTTAAGTTTCCAAGAGTGATCTCATATCTACTACAGGTGTACAAAGATCACTCCTGGAAATGCTTCCCTCATATCCACAGCTACCGCAACGCAAACCCCTGCGTTACCAATTCCATATAAACGGGTATGGCAGAGAACCTTCTGTGTCGGGACAAATTCTCCTTCTTCTTTTCTTCAGGGAGGAAGTTCCAGATTATCAGGTCTTCGATTGCTGTTGCTGTAGCTGAAAAAAATGTTTATACAAGGTGAGTTTTTAATGGCTGATAAACAATGTCACGTTTTTATTCGGCTGATATGTGTCAAATATAGTTCTCATCATCATATCAGCTGGAAGACGTCTACTCTTGGAAAAAGGCCTCCCCGAAGGATTTCCACGACGACCGGTCCTATGCTGCCCGCATCCAGTGGTTTCCCGCGACCTTCACCAGGTTTTCGGTCTACCGTGTGGGAGGACTGCCTACGCTTCGTCTTTCGGTGCGCGGTCGCAACTCGCGAACGTTACTGCCCCAACGGCCATCTGATCTACGAGCTATGTGCTCTGCCCACTGCTTCTTATTTTAACAACTTTAGTTCTATCACTTTTTCAATAACCACTTAAATTTTTTGGACTTTCCATATAAATTCTATATGGAACAGCTATATAGAACAGCTACGTCGATGACATTTATTTTACATGGAAAATCCAATAAATGTACAATATTGGCAGTAGCGAAAAGTGGAAATGGACAGTGCACGTATCCCTACCGGTAGAAATAAATATACTATAACGTGTACTTGTTCCAACCAGTAGGGATAGCTCGGTAGGGATAAGTGTACCAGGTCTTAAGTGTACAAAATTGGCAGTAGCGAAAAGTGGAAATGGACAGTGCACGTAGCCCTACCGGTAGAAATAAATATACTATAACGTGTATTTGTTCCAACCAGTAGGGACAGCTCGGTAGGGATAAGTGTACCAGGTCTTAAGTGTACAAAATTGGCAGTAGTGAAAAGTGGAAATGGACAGTGCACATATCCCTACCCGTAGAAATAAATCTGCTAAAACATGTACTTATCCCTTACAGTAGGGATAGCTCGGAAGGGATAAGTGTACCAGGTCTTAAGTGTACAAATTGGCAGTAGCGAATAGTGGAAATGGATAGTGTACGAGTACGTATCCCTACCGGTAGAAATAAATAAACTATAACGTTTACTTATCCGAGTTATAATGTGGTTGTGTTCTTATCCGTCATTAAAACTCACCCTGAAATGTTATAAGAAATGCCCAATCGAAACCTGCCACATACCAACGTGTTTTCGAATTTCGATTTCATATGTACGTCCTGTCCGGGAGGTCGTGGTTAAAATCCTGCCACGTTCCAATGTGTTTTCGAATTTCGATTTCATATGTACCTCCTGTCCGGGAGGTCGTGGTTCAAATCCTGCCACGTTCCAATGTGTTTTCGAATTTCGATTTCATATGTACCTCCTGTCCGGGAGGTCGTGGTTCAAATCCTGCCACGTTCCAATGTGTTTTCGAATTTCGATTTCATATTTACCTCCTGTCCGGGAGGTCGTGGTTCAAATCCTGCCACGTTCCAATGTGTTTTCGAATTTAGATTTCATAAGTACATTTATCCGACGCTCTTACGGTGAAGGTAAAACATCGTGAGGAAACCTGCACACGCATGCGAAGAAACTCGTAAGGCCCGATCGCCCTATTTCGAACACGAGCCTCTCGGTGGAGACGTATATGAGCTGATATGATGAATTGAAAACTGGTATTCACTCTCATTTAGAATGGACTAGCTTTTCCTTGGACTTGGCTCGCATGATTGTGAGTCAGATTCGTAGGTAGTAGGTACTTAGAACAAGTACTCACCGAGTTTCGATCCATCAGGACTGAAGACCATTGTTCTGATCCTGTCAAGACCAATCTTGTTCTCTCCTGATTGGTCGACGACCGTGTCAGGATTGCTCATCACCACCAGTTGAGAGATTCTGGGGTAGATGGATGTGACATCTAGAAATAAAAATCATTATTTTAAAACATAAATATTGTTCTGATTATCATAATTGAGGATTGTCGTGAAACTAGCTGTTGCCCGCGTCTTCGCCCTCGCAGATCCCGTTTTTGCCATTCTCGTGGAAATTCCAAAAAAATTATATTGCCTACGTCATAATTGCTATCTGTATGCCCAAATTTCAACCCAGTCTGTCCAGTGCAGTGATCAGTTAGTCAGTCAGTCAGTCAGCCAATCAGTCAACCACAGTTTCCTTTAATATTTATAGAGCCGAAGGATGTCCACTGCTGGACATAGGCCTCCCCTAAGGATTTCCACGACGACCGGTTCTGCGCTGCCCGCATCCAGCGGCTTCCCGTTACCTTCACCAGGTAATCGGTCCACCGAGTGGCAGGCCTGTCTACGCTACATTTTCTGGTGCGCGGTCGCCACCCGAGAAATTTACTACCCCAACGGCCACCTGTTCTACGAGCTATGTGATCCACCCACTGCCACTTAAGTTTAGGAATTCTGAGAGCTATGTCGTTTACTTTGGTTCTTCTACGGATCTCCTCGTTTCTGATTCGATCACGCAGAGAAACTCCGAGCTTAGCACGCTCCATTGCCCTTTGAGTGACCTTGAGCCTTCTTATTAGGCCCGTAGTAAGCAACAATGTCTCAGTTCCGTATGTCATCATTGGCAACACACACTGGTCGTAGATATTGGTCTCAAGAGACTGCGGTCTCTGGGAGACCGCAAAGATATTGCGAAACTTCCCGAACGCTGCCCAGCCGAGTTGGATTCGACGATTGATCTCTTTCTCGAAGTTGGACCTACCTAACTGGACTGTTTGTCCCAGGTACACATATTCGGTAACCACTTCGAGTGTAGAGCCCTTATATCTATGTCTGTGATAGAGCCTCTAACCTTTAGAGGAGTAGGTATGACACGGACGTTTGACACATTTTTCGTCTTGTCCATGTACATTCTAAGACCTACTTGTTGAGAGGCTCTACTGAGGCCATCGAGCATTTTGCTTAAGTCGTCCATAGTCTTAGCCATGACCACGATATTGTCAGCGAATCGAAGGTGGGTGATGAACTCGCCGTTGATATTGATGCCGAGTCCACCCCAGTCCAGAAGCATAAAAACATCTTCCAGGGCGGCGGTGAACAGTTTCGGAGATGTAATGTCTCCCTGTCTCACCCCTTGCTGATAGGTTCCAAGTTTTGATCCTGGAAGCGAATCGACATGGTGGCGTTTTCATACAAACACTTCAGTACCTCGATATATCGATAGTCAATTTGTATTTTTATAGAGATCAGTAAAGTAAAGTTCTCGAGTGGTGACCGCGCACCGGAAAACTAAGCGTAGGCTGCTCTCCCACTCGGTGGACCGATGATTTGCTGAAAGTCGCGGGAATCCGTTGGATGCGGGCAGCGCAGAATCGGTTGTCGTGGAAATCCTTGGGGGAGGCCTATGTCCAACAATGGACGTTCTTCGGCTGATAAATTTATAGAGATGCAGAAAGTTTCCGGATGACGACTTGTCCCGCCCCGCGGCGCCGCCCACGCTTGCTTAGGTACCGATTGTCGACGATCGAGATGAAACCAAATACAAATTTAAAAACTTATTAAGATAACGCGGGTCTCATTCTGTGGAACCACGTATCCTTCAAACGGAAAAAAATTGGAACCATTATAGGATCACTTGTGTTGCTATCTGTCCGTCCTCTGTTACAGCCGATTTGCTCCGAAACTACTGGACCGATTGAATTGCAATTTGGCACACATACTTTTAACTATTTTCATGTCCACAATATTAAACTTCAGAACAGATTCCAGTTTCGTAATTAACGTCCCAAAAAACCATAAAAACGATACCCATATTGATGTTTAGACATTTCAACCCCCGCCGCACCCTAACAGGGGTGATGGTATTTCATCTCCGTCCGCCACGTTGGACTTTACAATCGTTGTTGTTTTCGTAATCAGCGACCCGATAAACCATACAAACGATATCCATGTTGACTTTCAGACTTTGTCACCCCATTTTTGTTCTTTTAGGGGTTGACTTCTGAAAAAACCTGGATCACTTGTTTGATGATAATGATGATGATCTATCCGACCGATTTCGGTCACGGCGACCACTTCGACTCCTAGTCGGATTGCTGCGCGTGCACTCGAATATGGTTTATGTAGCCAATCTTCGCAGCGAAACTCCTTGCGCACTGAGGGCATATAAATATGCCACCCTCGTAATTATATGAAATAGTCGCAGATGGTCGGGCCTTTAACACTTGAATTTTTTTTATCGATAGGAGTACTCCTGTGAAGTTTCGACTAAAATAGTCCAAGTAATCTTGTTTCCCCATACAAAATTTTGACCCCTGTTTCGACCCCCAAGGAGGCGATTTTTTAAAGATCCTTTATTAGTGCACCCCTAAACTTCATAAGGAACCTACGGGTCAAATTTGGAATCTCAGACCCAGCAGTTTGGGCTGTGCGCTGGTATGTCAGTCACTTAGCTTCTTCTTTTATTTATTATTATTAGTATTTTTTACATCAAAATTAGTAATATTTTTTAAATTGTATTCATTTTTTCCATAGTAATTGCTTTCCACAGTCTTTCATTATTTGAATTGAATATTGTCATTTCACACATATTAAGGCCTTAAAAGACATTAGGTCTTGTACCTAATAATGTTGTTTCATGATAATTAACCGCTTTTATTAGCTTCTCTTTTATGTAAACTATGTCCCTTTAAACCGACTTTAGAAAATGGTGAGGTTCTCAATTCGACTATATGTTTTTAGGGTTCCGTACCCAAAGGTTCAAAACGGAACCCTATTACTAAGACTCCGCTGTCTTTCTGTCTGTCTGTCCGTCTGTCATCAGGCTGTATTTTATGAATCATGATAGCTAGACAGTTGAAATTTTCACAAATGATGTATTTATGTTGCCGCTATAACGACAAATACTAAAAATTTTAAAAAGTGAAAAAATATTTTTTTTATAAACATGTGTTTTTTTAAACATAAAGAAACTAACGCCATCTAGTATGATGGTACGGTGTGCGGTTCTGACTCACACTAGGCTGGTTTTTTATACAATATTCAGATATCTCATTTTAAATAACCTAAAAACTTTTACGTACAAACTTTTATTTTTAAAGAATTTTCTTATTTCGTATTTTTTTCAGCAAACCCTTTCATTTGATACCCATATCATAGGGGTGCATAAAAAATGACTGGTCCACCATATTGGATTTACAAAGACATCACTTAAAATCTATTTGTTTGGAAATGACCAAATATGTAAACAAAACATGAAATGTTTTCTTGAAAATAAACTAGTTTCAATAGGGATGACGAATGCTAGTCATCTGAGTTACTTTTTATCATTGGTCAAAAACGACTTTTTGTTCTAAAAATGTTTCAAATACGTAGGCGTGACGTCATAGTTTAGCAGCGTCATGTATGTACTTTTTTGTGATTTTGGCTCAATCCGAAACCGGGATATGGGTAAAATTTTGAAGGGGACAACTTACATACTGTGACGAAAACTTTTCATCACAAAATTAAAAACTCCTTGTGATTTCAGTCACCAAAATCACAAAATCAGTACCTACATACATGATATGTACTCATTTTGTGATTTTGGTGACTTAAAAATCGAAAAATTGATGGAAAACAAAACGAGTAAGGTTTTCCGAAGTTTAAGTAGGAGGGCAGTTTAGTGATCAAGAGTTCATTATTTATTTCTGATGCTGTCGTCATCCCATTGGTTTTCAAGTCATAAATGAACTAAAGCACAGTGTTCAATTGAATAAAATGCTTGTAGGAACATTTTCGATGCCGAAATGTAAGTGATTACGCTAAAATGATATAATGTTTTATTTGGCTATTTCCAAACAAATAGATTTTAGATTTTAGCTAACCATGCATTGTCATCTAAACTAAACGTGTATGTATAATATCAGCTCAATCCAAAACCGGGATATGGGTAAAATTTTGAAGGGGACAACTTAAATACTTTGACGAAAACTTTTCATCACAAAATTAAAAACTCCTTGTGATTTCAGTCTTTTTTATTTGGATGCACTATGAGTTCTTAAGAGAACAAGGAAAAATTTGAATGCGGTCTTTAGGAGATTGTTTTGGGATTTGACAGAAGAGAATGGTCGTCGTAAACTTTATTTATTTGTATTTCAAATTGAAGTGTTATTAATTTTAACCACTGTTATATTATTTAAATTGGTTAAGGGAGCCCTCGCTGTATTACTCAGGGTCACCTGCTTACCCCATCCCAAATTCTACGTGTCACGTAAGCTACAATACTTACATTACACGAACACTGCCAGTTAAATAAAAAATGGAACATCACAATACTCGTATCTGTAGGGATCCGTACTCATTACTCAAAGAGCGCCAAATGGACCCTGTTACTAAGTCCGTCACTTTATATGTTTTCAACCTTAATAGCTAGTCACTTTAAATTTTCACAAAATACTTGTTACTTAGTCCTCTATAAAAATAAATAATGTAAAAGATGCGAGGTGTGAGAGCCGCTCCGCTAGTGGTAAAACACAAAAACGCACTATATACACTGACTGCAAAGAAATATCTTTTAAAATATTTGACCAATACTTTCAAAATAAAAGCTTAATTAAAAGTTTATTTCCCTACGAATAAATGAAGGAGATAAACCTTTTTATTTCTGTTTAGCGTCTGTATTAAAAACCACAAATCCTTACTATATAATATTATAAATGTGAAAATGTGTTTGTTTGTTTTTTTGTTTCTTACCTTTTCACGCTTCAACGCCTTGACCAATCTTAATGAAATTTGGCATGCAGGTAGCTTGTTTCACAAGGAAGGGCATAGGCTACTTTTTATCCCGTGAAAATAGCATAGCCCGATACAATTCCCGAGGGAACTGAAAATATACTCTTTTTTGGTTAATTAACATCGCAACGGAACATTGGATTGTGTGATTTTTTGCACCGAGATGGTTGAGGGGGTGGGAAATGACATGATTTACTAATAAGCATATCCTGACATAGTTCCCGAGGGATGTGGAGAAAATTTATGCCCACGCTCGCGAACCGCTTGCGGCTCGCGCACCGCGCACCCTCTAAGTCAGTCACAAAAACGATGCCCACGCGGGCGAAGTCGCGGGCAAAAGCTAGTAAAAGATAAAGACGATTTTCAAAAGTTGCACATCAAATTTGGAACCATTTATTTTACTTTTGTTTCTGTACTAATCTATAAATAGGGCATTTTTTGTACATAAATTCATTATTCTGATCACATAGAGGTATGGGAGAATATTCCTCAGCTTTGGGCTCAAAAATCTAGTGGAAAACAAAATTCTGACGAGTTGGGAAACTGACGATTGAGGAAATTGACCAGCTAACGAATCACCTACATGAAACGTGTTGGAAACTGACGATTTATGAACACTGACCCGACTCAATAAATGTCCCTAAATAATTTATCTAATCTAAACTAAAATTTACATAACATTATCCTAACCGAAGTTATTAAGGCCTTAAGCTAGGTCAAATGACAATATTTAATTCAAATTATTAAATACTGTGCAAAACTATCACTATGGGAAAATATATAAAATACTTAAAGTAATAAAAAATCGATTATATTGAATACAATTTTAAAAATTTTCATGTAAAATGTTTAAATGTATAAAATATACTGTAGACCCTGTTTTTGGATATATTGCAAAATTTCTTAAAAACAAATAGTTAATGTTGAATGAAACCAACACACGAAAATCGGTGACTTTAAGACCTTTAATTTTAATTGAACACATTTTTTTAAAACTTATTTGAAAGTATAGAAAAGTAATAAAAACATGTAAAAATCGAGAATTGGACGTTCGGTTTCAACATAACAGCTGCGATGAAGCCGGCATTGATTTGAACTTAAAATGAATAGACTTACGTTCGATATTATTTTAACACGTATCAACCTGCTCGGATTGAGGCATCTTATAGCCTTAATGAAACAATACATTTACCTACTTATGTGATCCGTAGGAGAACCAAAGTAACCGGCATACATAGCTCCCAGAACTGTTAAACTAAGGCAGTGGGCGGGGAAAATAGCTCGTAGAACAGATGGCCGTTGGGACAGTAAAGTTCTCGAGTGGCGACCGCATACCAAACAACGTAGCGTAGGAAAGCCTCCCGCTCGGTGGATCGACGACCTGGTGAAGGTCACAAGAAACCGCTGGATCCGGGCAGCGCAGGACCGGTCGTTATGTAAACATATCCTTGGGGACGTCCTTCAGCTAATATAATGATTATAAGGCATACTGTTATGCATACTTCAATTTCACGTGGGGCCATTTACGTGACATAAAATATCCCTTTGCAAAGGGATGGGGCTTTTTCTGAGCAGGCCTAGCTAGCTTTTTTTTAGTCACAATAGGTAAGCCCTAGGCATCATCTTACCTGATGGTAAGTGATGATGATGCCGAAGATGGAAGGTGGCTTACCAAGATTCCCTAACGCAATGGAGAACTGGCTATCTTATCTTCAAGCCGGAACACATCAATGTTGTTAACACTGATATTCGTCGGCAAGACTTAGATAAGATTGTGGAAGCTAGCCAGGCAAGTTTAGAAAATGCCCTACCACCAACCAAACCGAGTCTTACAAGTTAACCCCACCGGGAATCGAACCCATGACCTCCTTGTATGAAGCGAATAGACTGACCATTACGCCATGGAGGCTGTAGCTATCACCTTAATGGTATTAGCTTCACCTACCTGAGTTCCACAAGCTGAGCACCAGCTCACCAGTTCTGCCGCTAAAGAGCATCGTATCCAGGGTGTAGTGTTTGTCTCCTAGTGTAATCACTTTTAGACGTGATGACGATGCGGTCCAGAGAGCCACAGTGGTCCGAAAGTTTCTAACGCCACCAACGGCGAGGAGTGCTGGTCGCCAGGGATGCCAGGCTATGCTCTGAAAGTAGAAAAAAGTTCATCATTAGGGTTCCGTACCTCCAAAGGTAAAAACAAAACCCTTTTTTACGGTCACTCGTTTGTCTGACCGTCCGACTGTCACAGCCAATTTTGTCGAAAACTACTTAACTGATTGAGTTGAAATTTGATACACATAGGTAAATATATGCCCCACACACGGACGTGTATCGTAAATAAGTGAATTTTAAACATGTAGGCCACTCTTGGGGGGTAAATTAGGAAATAAAAAAAAAGTTTTTAAAATATACGTGTACTGTGTGACTTATTAAATGAAAAAGCTTATTGTGAGAATTTCAAATATATTTTTATGATAATTTAAAGATTAATAGTTTTGAAGTAGTTTAAGAAAAAAGGCGAAAATGGACCTCCCCCCCCCTATCTCCGAAACTGTTTTGACCCCGACTCGCACTTTGCCGGATTTTTAAATGACTTCAAAAAAGGAGGAGGTTTCTCCATTCGACCGTATACATATTTTTTATGTGTGTTCGGGGATAAATTCGTCGTTTATGAGCAGATTTTAATGATTATTTTTTTTGATAGTGAGGAGATAGGGAGGATCTGATGATGGC